>CM031371.1:79267229-79918581 GCA_018208015.1 Medicago ruthenica
ATTTTAAGGACAATTTTTGTTTAAAAAAGTCTTGAGGATTTTAAAAGACTTGCATGATTTTAATGACTTTCATGATTTTAAAAGACTATCAAGATTTATAATTCGGATTTTAATGGATTTACCTCATAAGATTTTAAAGGATTTGAAATGATTTTAAGGATTTTATAAGATTTTAAAAGATTTTACGAATTTTAAGGATTTGTTGAAAAGAAATGATTATAACACACTCTCTTTCACAATATTCTAAGTACAAACTCTTTTTTTATTTTATTTTATTTCACAATATTATGTATCCGTGTTGGTGGTCGAATCTCTTATCTCTCACCTTCACGAAGTTTGGTACTATATAAATTGGGAGAGATTTCAAAATCCTCATCAGCCTACTTGTTTGATGTTGGATTGTTTGGCTCGAAAGAGACATTATCCTTGTTGGTGTTGCAAGGAGTTGTTGGTTCTTGGATTCGTTTCGTGTTGACGATTTGTCCATACACCGCACTTTAGACATCCACTGGTGTTGTTTTTATTTTTTCGTATCACCTGATTGGGTTGACATACACTCTGCGTGGATTTACTGGGTTAGCTAGGTTTATGTCCCCCAATTTTTTTTGTATTTCTTTTTTCCTTTTTTTAATAATATATATACCTTGCAAGGACCGGAATCTGCAAGACATTTCCACTTAGTTCGAATGTTATCTATTCCTTTTATATAACATTGTGATCTTGATTTATCAAAACAAAAAAGAGAGATAGAGAGGGGAGAGAGAGAGATGAGAGAGAGAGGAAGAGAGAAGGGAGAGAGAGAGAGAGGAAGAGAGAAGGGGGAGAGAGAGGAGATAGATAGTAAAATCTTAAAAGAAAAAACAATCTTAAGAAATCTCATGTTTTCATGAAAGACTTTTTCATGCTAAAATTATACTATAAAATCCCACAAAATCCATCAAAATCCAATTTATTAAACAGTCCTTTAAAATTTGAATGATTTTGAATACCACAAGACTTTTTTTAAGTGATAAAGAGTCTTGATTGAATACCACAAGACTTTTTTTAAATGACAAAAAGTCTTGATTGAATACAACAAGACTTTTTTTAAGTTGCAAAGAGTCTTGATTGAATACCACAAGACTTTTTTATAATAAAAAAAGTCTTTTAAAATCTCTTAAAATCCTAATCCGATACACCCTCCTTAGTTGTTGATGGTTCATTGTTAGATACAATAGACCTCAATATTTAACCGTCCCCTTTTAGAAAAATCGATCAAAGGGTTGATATTAAAAAATTAACAAGATCTATGATGGACTACTTACAATGTTGGTCCACCTAATACATTTGGAGTTAGAGTTAACTGAAATGGATTAAATTGACTAACGGAAGCATATTTGAAGGACCAAAATAAAAAATTTAGAGTTATGGGACCAAAATGAAAATAAGAAATAAATTAAAGGACCAAACGTTCAATTAAACCTTAAAATTTTATAAAATGAGTTTAATTATTATACACTAACAGAGTAATAGAAAAATGTTTTGTCCAACCAAAAAAAATTTAGTTGAAGGAGTTTATTAATTACTCTACAATGACAAAGTAATAGACTTATTTTTTTGAAAGGAAGTAATAGAGTTTATTTAATTATTATAATATATATATATATATATATATATATAACAACGATGTACAAAAATAAAAATATGTAATAATAAAAGATACATTGTTTGTGTAAAATAGTTAGACGGACATCTAATGAGTGTTTTTTAATTTGTGAAATTATAAAGATATTTTAAAATTAATTGTATGGCAACCGATTGATGATTTCTAATTAGATAACGGTGAAGAAATATTTACATTGTCATTACATGTTCATTCTACCTAAAAAATAGAATAAAAGTATAATTTATATACATTGTAAGTGTAAAAAAGTTTTACAACATTCAATGATATGTTGTCACATCATTTAATTAGTTAAAAGTACATGATGAGTAATAATAATATAATAATGGCTTAATTGGAGACTTGGTCCCTTAACTAAATTTTGAGTTTCATTTTGGTCACATAACTCCTATAAGATTAACTTTGCCTTCGTTACTCAAATTTGTCCTTTCTGTCAACATTTTGGACAAAAAAGTTAACTTCAGTACACGTGGACGTCGAGGTGGAAATTTTAATACTTTTCAGAGTTTTTATGAAAGAAGTGGATAGTAATAGTTTCCTAAAAAAAGGATAGTAATAGAGAAGGAGAGAAGACGAAAGGCGATGACGAAAAAATGAAAGGCGAATACGACAAGATTTTTGGAGAAAACGACGAACATTCCAGTTTATTCTTTTCATCTTCATCTTCTCTACTTTACTAGTTATTAATGTTATGGATTGTAAATTGGTTTAGGGATTGTATTCTGGTTTAGGGTTTATGATTTATATGATTCTGATTGAATGTGGATTCAAGCATGCTTATAATGAATTTTTTAAACATGTGTCCTTTTCTTGTGTCATTATTGTCTTGTTTGTGCATAATTTTTTTATTAGGGTACTTGTTTTTTTTTATTTGTAACAGATGGAGGATAGATTTGAGCTTGTGGTCCTCCATGCGGGGTTTGGTTAATTGCACCACACTGATTATAATGGATTAGAAACTACTTTGGATTGTGACCCATATTTTTGGTGTTACTTTTCGATTTTAGTAACTTTAAGGCGTCTAGGTTACCCAATGATAGAATCCCTTTGGTACCATGACCCTGATCTAGTGGTTGATATGATAATGTTGAGAGATTACCAAGGTACTGGAAGGTTGGAAAACATGGCATATTTGTATGATGGGGCACACTGAAGTGGAAAGTGGGGTCATTGATTTAGGTATGGGAAATGGGGCCACAAAAGTAGGAAATATGCCCACTAAAGGAATTGATGATCAACCAACCTTTGATTTAAATTTAGATGATTTATGTTTTGACATAAATTTAGATGGTCTAGCTGATAAAATTAATGAGAATGGGCTAGCTATGGAGATTAATGAGAAGAAAATTGCTCTTCCCACAAATAAAAATGCTCATTCCCATTGAAATTGATGAAAATACCCCTGTGTGACTTAAGTCACACTCGGTAGCATCAGTTTGACTTAAGTTACGCTGCATGCAACGTGAGTTAAGTCACGTTGTAAAGCAGCGTGAGTTAACTCACGTTGTGATGCATTACTGTTTTGGGACAAAACCCAGCAGTTCCAACTTCGAACCACACTTTCTTTCCTTCTTCACCTCTAAAAAACCCAAAAGTGCAAATTTTTGGAGCAAAAACTTGAGCGGAAAGCATTGCAAATCGTTAGGAACCAAGTTTCTACGCTCATCAAATGTCAAAGATCAGGTAATGTATCATCTAACCTCTCTTGATTTTGCTGGTTTTTGAGCTATGTTTGTCAGCCTGGAACATTGTCTGGGCGTGGCTTAACTCACGCTGGAGCTCCACGTGAGTTAACTCACGCAAGTATTTGAATTTTTGCGCCAATTTTATTCTTCTTTCTTAGTTTGTTGCGCAAGTTATTTTTTTTCCGTGTTATTTTTCTATTCAATACACATAGCGATGGTTGAAAATGTGGTGGATGATGGCGTTGAGCCGAAACCGGCCATAATTGAAGCTTCCGGCGAAGCTTCCGTTGATGTCAAACCAACCGTTGATGTGAAGGTTAAAGTCAAAATTCCATTTCAAGCTCACATTGAAGAAAAACCTAAACCGGTACTACCGGTGTTGCCAAGCTTCGCGGTTATGAAGTAAACACCGCCTCATTTTTTTAACAAATGAAAGATGGCGAGATCGAGATGATTTGCTTGGTTGGGTTCGGCGACAAACGGCAAGAGCTGGATTTACTATATCTATAGATAAATCTAGTCTAAAGAATTCAATGGTGACGTTGCAATGTGAAAGGAGTGGTGTATACAAACCACCAAAGATGAAGAAGAAATTGAAGCTTGAAGGCACAGACTCAAGGAAATGTGATTGTCCGTTTAGGTTGTGTGGTTACTTTGAGAAGAATTCAAGTGATTGGTGGTTGGCCATGCTTTGTGGAATTCACAACAATGAGTTGGAGTCAAAATTAGGTGGTCCCCTTCTTGCGGGAAGACTAAAAGAGGAGGAGAAGAAAAGAGTTATCGAAATGAAAAAGAGCTTGGCGTTGCCTAGGAATATTTTAACGGATTTAAAGGCAAAAAACCAAGAAAGTGTGACGACTATCAAACAAGTTGTTGGTGTAAGCCCTAGAGGCCAATAGTTTATGTTAAACTTTTATATGTATCATGACTTTTATTATTGAATAAGATATGGCGTTCTTTATTACACTTGTTATAAGATAAATAAAGTCCCTAGAATAGTTAGTTCATGTGATGGAATATTAAGTGTGACTTAATCATGAGATTACATCAACAGAAAGAACATTATTCTTAAAGGTATCCATAGTCAAGCTTTAATATGAATTGGGATAATAATAAAGCGTGGAGACTATTATGTATGTAGACTGATGACCATATCTCATGGGACATGAATATGAGATATTAAGTCTATACATAGGTATAAGTATTAGGAGTAATATTTATACTGGATTGACCCATCGTGAGAATACTACATAGTATGTTATGAAATCGTCATAAGTTATTCTCACAATGATAATAATGTATATCACTCTTAGACCTGAAACCACTGTGATCCCTAGATGTGGACTCAAGTGTTTTATTGCCATTCAAACGTTATCTGTAACAAGATAACTATAACGTTGGTTAATGGGCACTCGACGAATCATGCTGAGGGACATGAGTGTCCTAGATGGGATTTGTCCCTCCTCATAACAGGAGATATATCTTTAGGCCTCTTGATGAAATATGACTGGAAAAATGCATGGCCATGCCGAATTAAGTCAATATGAGATATTGGACTTATTCGTTATTCAGTATATTTCGGGATCAAGAAATATAAATATTGAGCTAAGCAAGGGTGACGTAATCTATGCCTTGTGTTCAATAAAGATATCAGGACAAAGGAGTAATCGTACACATAGATATTATCATGGAAAAGGTTTCGTCAGATCACTTGACATTCTTGTCACTTGGGTAGCAGTGATGTGTTGCTAGATACCGCTCACTGTTTATAATATTAAATATGGGATTTAATATTATTGCCAACGTTACAAGAACCTATAGGGTCACACACAATAGAACGGTAAAAAGGAGAAATATAAGTAATACTTATATGATGGGGTGCGTTTAGCAATTGACGCTAATTAGTTAGCGGAAGCTGATGGGTTAATGGGCTTATGGAAGCTCAAGCTGATTTTGTGCAGCAAGGAGCTCTATAAATAGAAGCTCTAGTGCTGAAATCAGAAGTGCAATTTTCGTGTAACCCTAAAGGCTAAAACGAATCCCCACTTCTCTCCCTAACCTCTGATCGCTTGGCTAGCACCGCGAACCAGAGGAAGCCGTTCGTGTGGACGAGTAGAGGCTTTGCTTACTTGCTCAGCTGTGATCAAAGAAACAGTTTCGGCATTACAAAGAGGTAACAATTCTATCACTGATTCATGTGATATTCGTAATGATCCAAGGAAAGGAAATCAAAAATTTTAAACTTCCGCTGCACCTTGTATGTCGATTTCCCTTCACAAGTGTACAATGCACGAACTAGATGGCGAAAGGGGATAAGAGGTGACAAGACAGAGATGCAATTATTGATTTCAAAGTTGGAGGAGCATAAATACGTCTATTTTACAAGAGCAAATAGTGAGGAAACCACTCTTGAAGACATATTTTTTGCTCATCCGGAGTTAATTAATATGCTTAACACTTTTCCTACCGTTTTGGTCATGGATTCCATTTACAAAACCAATTTGTATAGAATGCCATTATTTGAGATTTTTGGTGTCACCTCTACCAACATGACATATTCGGTTGGTTTTGTCTTACTTGCCTCCGAAAAAGAGGACAACTTTACTTGGGCACTTTGAGATGTTGGTTAGTCTTTTGTCCTCAAAACTCAACATGCCTAAGGTGGTTGCCACAGACCGGAACAATGCTTTGATGAATGTTGTTGTCAAAGTTATCCCTGAAACCGCCGGTTTACTTTGTTATTTTCATATTGGGAAAATGTAAGGGCTAAGTGCATCATGGATTGTAGAGTCAAAGTGAAGCTGAAGGATGTCAAAGTTGATGGCAAATAAGTGAAGGAAGTGAAGGAGGCGAAAGCAAGTGAAGTTGTTGTCAAATCATGGATGCTTGGAAAGATTTGGTTGAATCTCCTACGGAGGATGCATATGCAAGTGTGGTAATGTGATTCCAAGATGTATGCAAACCATTTCCAAAGTTCCTTAACTATGTCCAAACCACTATATTGAACACCGTTAAGGAAAATTTTGTGAGGGCATGGACAGATAAAGTCTTGCATCTAGGTTGCAGAACCACCAACATTGTTGAATCGGCTCATGGAAATTGAAAAAATATTTGAGGAGTAGTGTGGGAGATTTGGCATCATGTTGGGATGAAATAAACAAAATGTTGGTCATCCAATTGTCTAAGATACAGGCAAGTTTTGGGAGAAGTCGTACCGTCTTAAAACATAGATACAAAGGAGACTTTTGTACTATGAGTTGAAGGGTTATGTATCTAAACCCACATTGTGTTTTATCTTTGCGGAAGCAAAGTGTTTCAAGACATTCGGCTTTGCCAAGAAAGATTGAGGCTATATTCAAAAGACATCGTATAGGTTGCCTTGTGCATGTATTCTTGCCATGAAGAGAAAAGAAAAATTGCCTATTCGATTGGATGGCACAGAGCCTCATTGGCAAAGGTTAAGTGTATGCGGAGAAGAGGTTGATGATGATTTTTCGGTGATCGAGGAGTGGAATGACATTCAAGAACGTCTCAAAAGATCCCCTTACAAGATGAAACTCCACATCAAAGAGGTGATGCGTCAACTTGCATTTCCGGAAGACACAATGTTGTCTCCACCTCCAAGAAAGGTGGTAACCAAGGGAGCACCTAAAAGGGCGAGGTCTACACTGAAAGAGTCATCCACGGGTCGAATCCGCTCTACATGGGAGCGTATTGATTCTAAAAATCCCGATAGCCAATCTTCACATGCCAAGACAACACTTCCAAAGAGGAAAAGTGCACATATAGGAAATTCATCGCGCTCACAAGCTTCAACCTCTACTATACACTCGGATCCGTATATTTTGGATTTACCATACATAACACTATTCCCAAAGATCATGAGACCTTACATCGAAAATATTGTGAATGTTAAAGGAGATGGTAATTGTGGATTCCGGGTCATAGCTAGATACTTGGATGAGGAAAAACATGTATTGGTTTGTAGTGCACTTATTCAAGAGTTGAAAAATAAAAAGAGTGACTATTTGCCGATATTTGGTTCGGAGAAGCGTTTTCAATATATCTTGAATGGTTTACACCCTCCAACAAATAATGGTGGAATTGCATACAAAGATAAGTGGTTGACATTATTGGATATGGGTCACATTGTTGCAACTTGCTACAATAGAGTTGTTGCTCAATTGGTTTCTGCCGAAAGAGGTATATGTGAGACATATTTCTCAATCCGAGGTGCTCCACCACCTAACCCACATTCCCATATCTTGTGTCTTGGCTTAATTTCCGACAACTTTCTTCATGTTTGTTTGAAAGACGGTTGTCCATTACCATCGCCTTGTACAGAGTGGAAGATTCACAAGATTGGTGTGGCGGAGCAATGAGAGTTTGCATTTATGGATAGACAAGCTTTGTTTAAAGACCTAATGTCTAAGGAGTCGAAATCGCCGAAAAAACCAACAAATCAACACAATCCAATATATTGTGACACTCCTACTCCGGAAAAACCAAAAGGAGAATTTGAAGTAATTGAAGAAGATGAAGATTATGCACTACCACTAGCTAGTTAGATAGGCTACAACACTTTTTAGTCGGTGTTCGTCCTTTTTTTGTCGATATTACACCTGCATATTTTTTGTGGTCGATTATGTAACGCCAATTTTTTTGGCCAATTTGTAAATAAGATTATATAAATATATGACTCTTTTTGTGATGGACAAAACATCAACAATTTTATTCGTTTTTCTTATTGCTCGCTTTTTATAGAATTATATGTCTCTAATTATTAAACTATTTATTTATTTTGTGAAGTGAAACATGTCTCAAGTCAAAGTTGAAGCTTGAAATTCTGGCAGGACCTGATGTTGTTTGTAAAACAGAGCAGAACAGAGTACAAAGTTGCAGCGTAAACAGCAGTTCAGAAGCAAAACAATATCACACAGAAATAACAGACTGAAAGTAAAGATGCACAAGATATTTGTTAACCCAGTTCGGTGACAAACACACCTACATCTGGAGGCTACCAAGCCAGGAAGGAAATCCACTATGATAGTCCTAGTTCTAAGTTCTCAGCAAACTCCCAGTGTACAATTTATCACCTAGCTACTACCCGTATTGATTTCAACCTAGGAACTCCTAGACCTGAGATCCCATCTCACTTCCCTCAGTCAATCACTGCCCCAGTGATATCAGACTCTAAAAAACAATCAAAGTAGGAGACACACTCCAAAAACACAAAAGTCACTTTTGCTTAAAAGCTTCAAGTGAATTACAACTCAATCAAACAAACCAACTCTAAACAATAGGGTGGTATACAAAAACAGAGCACACAGCTCCCAGACTCAAAACATAATAAAACTCTATCAATACTTGCTTTGGTTTTGGTTGAGATTCTTCAATAGAAGCGTCCTCTATTTATAGTCTTCAGCAGCAACAAATAATTGAACCAAATATTCTTCAAAGATATATTTCCAAAATTCTTTAGAAACATATAGAAGCAAATATTCTTCAGAAATATATTTTCCAAAGATTACTTTGAAAATATATTCGCCAATAACAGAAACCAATCTTCAGAAAATATCTCACGCAAATATTATTCCTTCTAGAAACGCAGCTTGGAGAATTCTTCAATTAAATCTACAAAAGATTATGTGAGAAAATTAACAGCTCCAAGGCACAAAAACAGAACGCAGAAAACCAGCTTCTGAAGGTACTTATGAAGGTCTGTGTCTGAAGTTCTGCGTCTGAACATTTCAGCTTCTGAAGGTTGCTTCTGAAGGTCAGCGTCTGAACATCAGCTTCTGAAGATTCAGCGTCTGAAGTACTGTTCAGCGTCTGAACATCAGCTTCTGAAGGTTCAGCGTCTGAAGTACTGTTCAGCTTCTGAAGACCCAGCTTCTAAAGTACTGTTCAGCTTTTGAAAACCCAGCTTCTGAAGACGCACAACTTCTTGTATATTTGATTTTAGCAAACATGAAGCCAACAACCAAATATCCAACAATCTCCTCCTTTGGCAAATTTTTGGCTAAAATCAAACTGAGATACACAAGGCAATTCTGAACACATCAAGAAGAACATAAACGTAGTAACACAATAGCAACAGAGTCAGCAGCTGATAAAACACTATGTTTCACACATATACTCCCCCTAAACACATCAGCTTCTGAAACATACACTACTTCCCCTGAAACTCGGCTTCTGACAGGAAACACATACTCCCCCTGAAACAGAGACTCCTTCTGAAACAGATCAGTAGCAGCTTCTGACACACTTCTGACACACTTATTTCTCCCCCTTTTTAGCCAAACAATTTTGACAAAAACACCCATGTAATCACCAGGAGCAGAAAAACAGAGAAACATATGCACTCAAACAGAGGAAAAACACGCCCAGAAATCAAAGAGAACACATCCTGAAATCTGAAACACAGGATATAAACATCTATCACAGCACCACACATAGAGTCTTCACAAAAGAACAAATCAGAAGAACACAACTGCAGAGTATAACACAAAATTGCAGACCAAAAAAATGAAATCCAGAACATAATCCAAAAAATTGACAGTCTTTAGACTCAGCATCAAGAACTGTTTCATCATCAGACACAACATCAGATGCTGCTTAGTCAATGTGTGCTTTAGGCACATTCTAAGGAATCTTCTTCCCAGCAATCTGCTTCTGAAGTTCAGGAATCCTCTTCTGAACATAGGGCATGATGTCTTGCTCAACATCATCCTCAGACTCACTAGGATCCACTTCCTTTCCTTTTAGTGCCTTCTTCTTAGGGACAGGGACCACCACCTTGCTCCAGACTTTAGATGATCCAACAACAGCACTCTTCTTAGCAACAGGAGTAGGCCTGCTGGCAGCAGCAACAGCCTTTCCTTTCATATTCTTCAGCCTCTTGTCAACACTTTCACATTTTGGTCTCCATTCCTTCTTGACATTGATCTCGTTTACAAAGGGTTCCACTTTTCTTTGTTGAAAGTGCTTGGGGTATCCATGCATCTTATAACAGAAAGGCTTATCCAAGGATGAGAAGCCCTCCTGCTCTTAGATCCCTGAGGTTGGTTCTGATGTTCCAACTTAGGTTTGCCCATCAATGAATCATATGTTCCAACAGCTGCAATGAACCTTTTGGCTGGATTTTGTTGTTTGTTGTTCAAGGTCCTATCATCAAATCATATACCATTTGGTTTTCCTTGGTTCTGACTCTCCAATATCTCTTCTAACACATTAGTACCAGTGTTCAACATTCTGACTTGTTTCTTCACATGTTCAAGTTGAGAGTTCAGTTGGGTTACCTCATCTTTGAGATCAGAGATTTGTGCTAGATGGTCACTTCTTTCAGCATTCAGTTAACTGATAGTTCTTTTCTGTTCTTCCAGCTGCTTGCAAACTTCTTCAAATTTAACATGCAACTTTTTGCAAGAATTAGCAAGTTCTTCATTAGACAGTTCTTCATCAATGGATTCAGTATCAGATGATGTTTCAGAACCTGATGGTATTTCAGAAACTGATGGTGCTTCTGAATCCTTAACTTTATCATCAGACATGTATCTACCAGTTAAAGCAACAACATGTTTGGCAGACTCATACTCTACTTCTCCGTCTGAGTCATCATCAGACCAAGACACTGCCAAAATCTTCTTCTGCTTCTTGAGGTATGTTGCACATTTTGTCCTAATGTGGCCATATCTTTCACACTCATGACACTGAACACCATTTGATTGATTGTCTTTCTCATCAGTTCTTGTCTTCTGCTTCAGAATCTTGTTAAATTGTCTATCAAGCATCACAAGAGCTTCTGATGTGCTTTCATCATCCACAGCAGAAACACCTTTCCCCTTCTTATCAGTTATGTTGTTGAAGGCTATTTCAAAATTCTGAAGAGACCATATCAATTCCTCAACCTTCACACTGAAGATGTCTTGTGCTTCATCAATGACAGTCACCTTCATATCAAATCTCTTAGGTAGAGATCTGAGAATTTTTCTCACAAGTTTCTCATCAGACACTTTTTCTCCAAGTGAATCAAATGAGTTAGCCATGTCCAGAACATTCATATAAAAATCTTGTATGTTCTCATCCTCCAACATTTTGAGATTTTCAAATTTGGTGGTGAGAAGTTGAAGTCTGGACAGTTTTACCTTGGATGTGCCTTCATGAGTAGTTTTGAGAATCTCCCAGGCATCCTTAGCTACAGTGCACTGCTTGATCAGTCTGAACATATTCTTGTCCACTCCATTGAATATAGCATTCAAGGCTTTGGAGTTTCCAAGAGCTAATTCATCTTCTTCCTTGGACCACACTTCTTCTGGTTTCACATCAGCTATCTTCTTTCCATCTTTGTCAAGCACAACATGATGTTCCCAACCTTTCAGAACTGCTTTCCAGGTCTTACTATCTATGGATTTAAGGAAAGCATTCATGCGTGATTTCCAATATTCATAGTTGGAACCATCCAACAGAGGTGGTCTGTTTACAAATCCTCCTTCTTTGTCCATTATGCCAGAAGATAACTTCCCTGGAGCTCACCCTAAAACAGGCAGGGTGCCTGCTCTGATGCCAATTGAAATTCTGGCAGGACCTGATGCTGTTCGTAAAACAGAGCAAACAGAGTACAAAGTTTCAGCGTAAACAGCAGTTCAGAAGCAAAACAGTATCAGACAGAAATAACATACTGAAAGTAAAGATGCACAAGATATTTGTTAACCCAGTTCGGTGACAAACATACCTACATCTGGAGGCTACGAAGCCAGGAAGGAAATCCACTATGATAGTCCTAGTTCTAAGTTCTCAGCAAACTCCCAGTTTACAACTTATCACCTAGCTACTACCCGTATTGATTTCAACCTAGGAACTCCTAGACCTGAGATCCCATCTCACTTCCCTCAGTCAATCACTGCCCCAGTGATATCAGACTCTAAAAAACAATCAAAGTAGGAGACACATTCTAAAAACATAAAAGTCACTTTTGCTTAAAAGCTTCAAGTGAATTACAACTCAATCAAACAAACCAACTCTAAACAATAGAGTGGTATACAAAAACAGAGCACACAGCTCACAGACTCAAAACCTAATAAAACTCTATCAATACTTGCTTTGGTTTTGGTTGAGATTCTTCAATAGAAGCGTCCTCTATTTATAGTCTTCAGCAGCAATAAATAATTGAACCAAATATTCTTCAAAGATATATTTCCAAAATTCTTTAGAAACATATAGAAGCAAATATTCTTCAGAAATATATTTTCCAAAGATTACTTTGAAAATATATTCACAAATAAAAGAAACCAATCTTCAGAAAATATCTCACGCAAATATTCTTCCTTCTAGAAACGCAGCTTGGAGAATTCTTCAATTAAATCTACAAAAGATTATGTGAGAAAATTAACATCTCCAAGGCACAAAAACATAACGCAGAAAACCAGCTTCTGAAGGTACTTATGAAGGTCTGCGTCTGAACATTTCAGCTTCTGAAGGTCAGCGTCTGAAGTACTGTTCAGCGTCTGAACATCAGTTTCTGAAGGTTCAGCGTCTGAAGTACTGTTCAGCTTCTGAAGACCTAGCTTCTGAAGTACTGTTCAGCTTCTGAAAACCCAGCTTCTGAAGACGCACAACTTCTTGTATATTTGATTTTAGCAAACATGAAGCCAACAACCAAATATCCAACAAAGCTCATGACCGATACTCCCATGTGAAGAAGACTATTAAGGTCTATTTAACCCCCACCGACAAGTTGGATGATTTGAAGGCACAACTTGACACATACTTTGTCCATCTAGGTGAAAATCAAAGAACATCAAATGTATTTGTACAGGTGTCATGTGTGAACTTGGGGGAGGATAAGGAGGAAGACTTTTGGAAGACAATTCATTATCCAGATATTATCCGTGATGATTTCGATGTAGATTACATGTTTAGGTTAATGATTGAAAATAACATTTTACATCTTTGTGTCCGATCCATTGAAGTGTAATATTTATTAGGCTTAATTACACTTTTGGTTCTTGTATTTTAACCATCTCACGAAATTGGTCCTCTCTTTTTAAAACCAAACAAAATTGCCACTATACTACCATTTTTTTGCACTTTTGGTCCTTAACCCTCATTTGGCCTCCAAAAACGCTGATGTGTCAAGTTTTTTAATGATATGGCCAAAAAAACACTTATGTGCCAATTCCAACATGAAAAATGACATTGACATGTCATCAAATCAACTTTTTTAAATTGGAAAATCATTTTAACATTTAAGAAAATTAAAACAAAAAGAACCTTAACATATTCATCTTTTTCACTAGTCTTCATCTTCAACCTAAAGATAAAACACATACCCAGAAATCCATAACACACCAACACATCTCTCTTCTCTATTATCTCACCTCTCTCCTTCAAACACCGTCCTCTTCATAAAAGAAAACCCAAATCAAAACCCTAAATCACCAATTTATAAAATCTTGTCAACATAAACCATTGTTCATCATTTTCTTCATCCAACGCCAACACCACCATTTAATACTCCTTTGATCTCCTCTCTACCAACACCAAAAAAGTTACTACCACCACAGAAGAAAAAAAAAACAGACCCAATTAACCACTGTAGTCAATTGATTTATAAAACACCAATAACCACAAAATTTTCTATAAATTTTGTCAAATCCTATCATTCTCCTTGATCCTTTTTATTCTTCCAGATCCAGAAAAAGTTCTACAAAAAACCCAGATCTACAACTAGCTTATTCACAACCTTACGAGAACCAGATCTTCAATCTTCTTCGTTCTCGTCCATACGAGAACTCAATACCCATGGCAACTGCTGCATTTCGATCAAAACCATCGAATTACAAGAGAAAAACAACCTCCACACTCCTCCTTACTCACCATTAATCAACATCTGTTATCACTTCACTTCCTTCGAAATCCTCTCTCTGCAACGATTGTTGTAACGACAACGAAATTGTTGTTAGGTCGGAGAAGAAAAGTCATGTCTCTGGCGATGGTGGATGTGATGATGATGCTAGCACTGGTGGTGATTTGGGGTCGGCGAATTGGAAAGAGTTTTGGAGTTGAAGATAAATTTAGGGATTTTGATTTTAGGGATGATGAATCTATGGAAGAGATGAATTGTAAATGGTTGGAGAGAAGAGATGAATTTAAAATGTTTTTCCAAATTTTTAAACTAAATTTGATGAAAATGTAAATGGCATTTTCCATGTGAGAATTGCCACATAGGAGCTATTTTGGCCACATCACTAAAAAATTGGACACATCAGCGTTTTTAGAGGCCAAATGAGGGCCAAGGATCAAAAGTGCAAAAAAAAAATGATAGTATAGTGGCAATTTTGTTTGCTTTTAAAAAGAGAGGACCAATTTCATGAGATGGTTAAAATACAAGGACCAAAAGTGTAATTAAGCCTATTTATTAACGTGTAATAGTGTAATGTGTTCTAATTTGTGTCTGTAGTGTTGCATTTTAATGAATTTGTGTCGAATTTGTTGATTGTGTATTTAACGACGAATTTGTGTAATTTGGATCATTTTTGTGTGATTATGTGTGATTAACGATGAATTTGTATAATTTGAATCGATTATGTGTAATTACGTGATTATGTGTGATTAACGATGAATTTGGGTAATTTGGATTGATTATGTGATTGTGTGATTAATGACGAATTTGTGTAATTTGGATCGACTATGTGTGATTATGTGGTTATGTATGATTATGTTGTTGAAATGGTGTAATTTGGATCAATTATGAGTGTGTATTGATTACGGGTCATTAATGGCTTGGGTGACAACATTCAATGTTGTTCTACTGCTACACCAGAAGTCAGCGTGAGTTAACTCACGTTGACCTGTAATGAGCGTGACTTAAGTCACGCTTAGTATTTTGGCCGGTGACTCCGCGTGACTTAAGTCACGCTCGGTATTTTGGCTGGTTATCAACGTGAGTTAACTCACGCAGGTTACCGGCCAGCGTGAGTTAACTCACGTAGGTTGGACGACGGTTAGGACGGTGGTGAATCAGGGAGGAGTTGTTACTTTCTTCGACCAATAAAATTCAAGCAGAAAATCTATAAATTGAAACCTTTTCTTTCATTTTTTTTCTCATTCTCATTTCTTCTAATTCTCCCATCTCGCATCTCCCATCGCTTCTCTCATATTTTGTTTTTGTAGTTTTGTTAGTATATGCGTAAACGGCCTCAATGTCCGTCGTCGATTAATCATAATGATCTTATGCTGTTTTTTTATGACGGCGGTTGAGATCATTATATTAATCGACGAGGGAATTTTTGAGTCCTACTAGGATCATTATGATTAATCGACAAGAATCCGGACTGATTGTGTTTTCCCGCTAGCGGTAGAGGCAGTTATGGCGGGTTTGTCTATCTTAGATTTGCTATAGGGGATTGCCCAAAAGTGGCCTTTACCCCCCCCCCCCCCCCCACCCACACACACACACACACACACACACACACACACCCCACCCCACCCCAAGATGACTGGTCATTATGATTAATCGATTTTTTTTAAGTTCCTTTAATTTATGTTAAAATAAGCATTGTTGAATGTAATGAATTGCAATGTAATGTAATAATATTTCTGTTTTAGTGTAGTGTAATAATAAGTACCCAGCGTGAGTTAACTCATGTTGGTATATACCGAGCGTGACTTAACTCACGTTGGTATATACCAAACGTGACTTAAGTCACGCTAGGGGTATTTTGGTCAGTTTGTATAGGAGTGAGCAACTTTGTATGGGAGAAGAGCAATTTTTTAATGAGAATGAGTCAGAGGTTGAAACTGGTGAGAATGGGCCTATTGTTTAGAGAAATGAGAATGGGTGGAATGAGGTTGAGGAGGGAACCACAACTGGACTAGAAGATGAAATTAGAACTAGACTAGAGGATGAGTTTTCACATGAGAATGTTTCAGATGGAGAATTTGATGGTAGTGAAGATAGTGAATGTAATATCCCACTTAACTTCTAGCACTATGGAGTGCCACTTAAGACGAGTCAGAGGAAAATCTTTTAAGAAAAGGGCATTAGGGTCATTTACCCATTCTAGTATTTAAGCAATCGTCCACACATTTAATTCATTTCCCTCAACACTTACAACAAGCATACTCCCTCTAAACTCTCTCTTATCCCTCGGCCTCTCTCCCTTCCCCCACACATTCTTCTCTCCTTTCCCTCACTTGGTCGTACCCTTGTCTTTTCCTTTCATTGGGAGATTTGCAAGTTCTAAAGCTTCAAGATTTTTGCATGCATGATTTTGGGGCTGGTTATGGTACAAATTGGTGATCAGGAGCAAGGGATAAAAAGAAGGATGAGAAACTGAAGCTTGGGTACATGAATATTAGAAGCTTGAGCTTATAATTTTGAGATTTTGCTTGGAGCTTAAAAGGTAACAAAAAATAAGCTGTTCTAAGAAGTTGAATTTTAAGTAAATGTTGTTTATTATTTACTGGGTGTTGGGACACGAATTTGAGGAAATAAAAGTAGAGATTGAATGTGAGAAAAACACAAGAAGGGGGGTTGAATTGTGTTGGCTTTTTCCTGTTTTTCTTTTTCTAAGTGTTTGTAAGCTGTCTGTGGTATGTAGATTTTGATACAGAGTCTGATTGCATCAGTAATAATTCAAAACACAAAGATATATATATATATATATATATATATATATATATATATATATATAGAGAGAGAGAGAGAGAGCGCAGACACAAGACAATTTTTATACTGGCTCCTCCTACAACCCAGAAGTAGTTCAGTCCCCTTGCACTTCCAAGGGATTTCACTATAATCACTCTGGATTACAATCGCTCAAGGACAACTCCAAGAGACTTTCCTATGCTCAAGCACACCTGCTCAAGACTTCATGCTCTAGGTCTCTTCCTAAACACAGCTTAAGACTTCCTTGCTTAAGCACACAACTTAAGACTTCCTGCTCTAGGACACTCCTAAAGACTTCCTTTCTCAAGGACTACTCCAAGAGACTTAAAAGTGCTCAAGAACGCAGGAAAGAGACTTCAAATGCTCTAAGGACTCACCTAAGAGACTTCTAGTTGCTCAAGGTTTCACCAAGAGACTTATACGCTTTAGCTTTGCAACTAAAGACTTCTAATTTGTTCAACACCTGATTTAATAATGTTTGGTGTATATGAAAAAATTAACAGACTCTCTACAACTCTAGGATTTTTAAGATATAAAGTTTGGTAAGAAATATCCTAAGTCTTTTGCGCGATTTGATTTTGACAGAGTAATGACACTTTGAAATAGCAAAGTCTTGTTAATCTTCTTCGTGGTCTTCAGCTCCTTTTATAGGCAAGGATTTGAGAGACATTGAAGAAGAGTGTCAGCGCAAATAGAGTCGTTGAGAAGCTTTGATCAAGAACATTGGCCCTTTGCCTGATATGGATAATCTCGTTGAATGCACTTTGAATTTTCCTTTGCTGAAAGAAGAATTATCCGTTGTTTGCTTTGTTCTTGATGTCCTTTGTCTGATTGTGCAAGTAGACAAAAAATGACAAAAGAACTGCACCTATCAGACTCTTGAAAGTGACAATTCACATAATAGGACAGAGCCTTTGTGGATTCTGGATCCCTTATAACTTACACAAGTCTGAGGGTGATCCAAGTCTGCAGTGTCTGCTTCTGAGTCTGATGACCATCACAGAGTCTGTTGAGTTACCTCTCCAGAATCTGTGTGGTAGCCGTCTTCTAAGGACGTTGACTTCTGGTTGACCTTTCTTTGGTCTTCTACCATAGTCTTCTTAGCTTCTCTCGTTCCTTTTTTTTGCTCTTCATATGTTTTTCCTTGATGATAGATCTTTCTATGACTCTGCATATTGAACATATGTTAGTATTCCAATTGTTCTTCAATACTTTGTTATCATCAAAACCTTAGAGGAATTGTCCAAGACACTTCTTGTTTCAACAATCTCCCCCTTTTTGATGATGACAAACACAAGTATTTTGAACAATTGTTGTTAATCTAATTAACAGTTAGACTTCAGGGTATGAGGTTTACAAGCTCCCCCTAAGTCTATGGTAGGTCTATTAAGGTGATATTTTCAAGCTCCCCCTAAGTCATATTCTCAGTTAATTAAATTCATTCTTAGTCACTCTTGAGTGCATCAGAACAAATAATCAATAAAGCATATCAGAACATCAACAAGATATCAGATTGATCACACAGAAGTTTGTAAGCTCTGATTAAGTCCAATCTGGTACCCATAAAGACATCAAACTTTGATCACACAGAGTTTTGCAAGCTCCGATTAAGACCAGTCAGATATCCCATCAGTTATAATAAGATTAGCATTAAAGCACAATATTTTTTCATTTACAATTTTTTATAACTTAAAAAAAAACATTTAAGAAATAAATAGATTCCTTAAGCTTCTGTCTTCTGTTTAAGGCTCAGTTCAAACACTTAATTTCTACTCCCCCTTTGTCATCAACAAAAAAACCCGTATGCAGGTTAAAATTATGAATGCAAAGAAAAACATAAAGCAAAAACATCTCAAATATATTATAAGAATAGATTCAAACTAGTCAGATCAGCTTACAATATATTTTAGATAAAATAGTTACTAAAACAAGCTAGAATAATAAAAGAAACTAAATCCTAAGTCCTGAACTAAGCATCTGATCTAAATTTAAATCATAAGCTATGTTGTCAAGTTTTATTGTTGTAAGGTCTTCTGCATCTTCAGATACACATAGAAGCCTTCACAACCTTGAGTCTGGAGATGTTAATAGACATCATTTTTCTTCCAAATCCAGCAATCAAAACTTCATCTCCATCCAGCAATGTTTAAGCAACCATATATGAGTTGAACTTTGACACATTTACGAACGGCATATCACTGTTAGGATAAAGTGTAGATATAGAAAAGGAAGAGAGGACAAAATTGAAAAGTGAAATTAGTGTTTGAATTTGAAATTCAAATGGACAAAAAGTGGAGAAAAGTACATTTAGTTGGGATGGAGTAGATCTAGTTACCAAATACATCATCTTAGTCGGATGACATCATATACATGCAAAAAGTAAATTTTGGACAACATTTGCCCTTAAAGTAATGACATGGTAGAAAAAGAAGAAAAGGTAAAATTAAGATTTCCATTGGATAAATTTTTTAATTATTATTACTATTATTGAGAGAAATGATATTTGTACAACCATTTTTTAACAACTTTTGTGACCACTTTCTCTCTCGTACTCACATTATGTTTTTACTTTCTCTCTCTCTATTGCTTTGGTTTTTGTGTCAATACCTCATTTTCTTTGTAAATTATGGTTGTCTCATAAGTTGTCATTGAAATGGTTGTTCAAATAACACAACTCTATTATTATTATTATAAGATTATAAGTGGATGGCTGCAAACTCGCGCAACACAACAACAAGCGCACATAATGTTTCAGACCATTCTGCGGGAAACTCCGAGCATGTAGGCAACACGCAGATACAACAAGCACAACCAAGAACATCAAGGCAAGATCGGTGGCAAAAACCCCAACATGGTCGAGTTAAGTGTAATATTGATGCTTCCTTTTAATCTGTTTGAAATTGTACTGGAATTGATATACATTTACGTGATGATGATAGTGCTTATATGCTCGCAAAAACAATGAACTTTTCCCCGATTTACCTGTTGAAGTTGGTGAAGTGCTTGGTTTGTTCCATGCATTACAATGGCTGCAGGTGGAATGCTAAGATTTTTGAAGCTTTGATCAACCAGCGAGTTGGTTAAGACCACATGGTGTAAAATGTTTTCAAAATCTTAACATAGCCATCCACACACAAAAAAAAAAAAAACTTGCCTCCCAATTTAAAATTCAATAAAATCATCAGCCTCTAGTTTTGATTATGCGCAAATTTATATAAATTAGCCATGCATCGACAGTTAATTCACCTTTAATCTCTTTGGTTTTTTAATAGTAAATAAACAAAAGGTGCTAGGCGTCAGGAAACATATATAATATTTCTCAACATCATCATGCACAAAACAATCCCCAATCTTTGAGGCAAATCCTAACAAGAATCACCCTTTTCACTCCACAAGAAGAATTCACCTTTAAGCTCTTAATACAATTTTGTTTATTAAACTCATATAAATCATAAGCACCGTTATAATTTTGAATTGTGAATGCACTGATAGAAACTTAGTTGAATATGAATTCACATAATATGCTTAAATCATAGACAAAAATATGAGGTTTGAAACATGTCAGATAAAATTCCAACACAAAAATAATCAACGAAAAAATGATGTACTAGAGGTTTTAACTGCTCCATCTAAGAGATATCTGTGCAAAAAATAACAAAATCAAAATGCATGCA
This sequence comes from Medicago ruthenica, assembly GCA_018208015.1. NCBI lineage: Eukaryota > Viridiplantae > Streptophyta > Magnoliopsida > Fabales > Fabaceae > Medicago > Medicago ruthenica. The sequence continues at coordinate 79,287,924 of CM031371.1, forward strand.
TGTCATCTTCAATCATCTCCCTCTTTTGCATTGTACATGTACAACCTATTTGCAGCAGCACAGGCAATTGAATTTTCTAATGGATGCCATGCCAAGTGCAATAACTTTTTCGTGAAATCAAACGAATTCCCGTTTGCATCAACCCCGGGGTTTTCTGCTCCTGTTTATGAACATTGAATTTATGAAATTTTATATAGTAAGAAACAAATATGATAAGATCAAACAAGAGAAAATGAAAGAAAACTGACCTCGTCCAACAACTCGTGTTATACTCTTTCCCAGTGATCTAGACAGCCTTGAGGGGATTGGAACTTGTCGTCCCGTTGGAATTTTACTGGCTTCTAAAGTTGTAACTTCGGTACTTCCAGGAGCACAGCCAAATACTCGGAATAAATTGTTGTAAGAACCAGTTGCTACCTGCAATCCGTCACCACTCAGACAACACTCAAACTTATCAAATATCGATTCGTTTTCATATAAATCATTAAGCTTAGGTCTTAGATACTCATGAACTTGATAAGTTGCAACGGGACCTGAATCCATATTAATGTCCCACAACTTTAAAGTCATGTAATCGCGGCTCAATATGTATCTCCCATCCTTCCCAAATTTTATGTCAGATATAGAAGCAATTATTTCTTTGAGTAATGATCTGGATCTTGGGGCCTCAAATAGTTTGGCATGCGAATCACATAATGCTGATTGCCGCAAGTCAACTAGACGGATTAAACCCTTTGAACTGCTATATGCCAACGTATTACAATGTGTAGGGTGGAATTCTGCTGATGTTATAACCTCTGTCAGATCATCATCCATATTGGCAGGCTTTAGATCAACAATATTGAAACTTGGTTTACTTATTTCCAGGTTCCAAAGATTTATTCGTAAATCATCAGCGGATATGAAAGTTTCGCCATCGCTGTTATTTGAAATAGAATTGATATGATAATCGTGTGCACGGGCATAAACTCTACGACATCGAGCCACCAAGCTGGTTTCATGGCTACTTACTACCACGGGTAATCTTAGTGATGGTATGCCTCCCATTGATTCGGAAGGGCCAACATTCATCTCAGCAATTTTCTTGACCTTCTTTTCTTGAATCTTCCAAAATTTGATGGTTTTATCGTTTGTTGAAAGAACGAAAAGGGCACCATTAGTTGTTTGGCACCATCTGATTTTGTTGATTTTCTCTTCTATCATCAAATTATCAAGGTAGTCAAACTCAGGAACATGACTCTGAAACTCAGTTTTGTAACGAAATTCGCCATGATCTTTTGTGTTTGTCCTCTCGAAGAGAACCACTCGACCGCCACAATCACCGGTAGCAAGATGATCACCAGACTTGTCAAATTCAATAGCAGAAATCATGTCCACTTGCTGAACCTCCTCACCAGCCGTACGTTCACCGAGCACCTGAGAGAATTTCCACTCCAACGGAGACGGTGGACCCACAGGAGCTACAGCGACCTCGTCAACACTGTTCATTTTTACTGCATCAAAGACAAGATCATAGGTTCATAAATAGTCGTCTAAAAAATACATAAATGTGATCAGTAATTAGGGTTATGCTTTTCTAATATTTGAAAGATTACAAATCATTTACAAGACACACAAAGGCTAGCAACAACAACGGTTACACCAAACAAACGCCCCAAAAAAGCGAAAGCCAGAAAACTCAAATCTTAGTACCATTAGACGATAATAAAAACTCAAATCTGTCCCAAAATAAAGTAATTATTTTTGGTAGAAAGAAAGTTTAGTTGAGGTATACGTAGGCTCGGACACATACCAACGTCAAGGAAGCCTAAAGAGGTTGTAACACTTTTAGTCAAAGTCGAACCCACACTCTTAAGGATATCAGTTAACTCATTATCAACTGAGTCAATCTTCATATAATTAATCTTCACCGACAAAAATAAAAAATCAGGGTTTGAATGTTTATATTCTTCAGACCCAACAATTTTTTTTTGTTTTTTTTTTCCTAAATATAGGGCTGACGGATTTAGTTTTTAATTGCTAAGATTGGCTAATTAGGTTTAAGCCCATATAACCTTTATCCCTAACCTATTTGCAAGAGATGCAACCGTCAAGTCATCGATAAGTGTCATGTGTTTTTGTTTATACTCAACCGTGAATAAATTACTATACAGATTTATGAGTAAGGAGAGGTGCTTGTTGTTATTTTTGGTATGCCAAGATTGATGTCTATTGTGCAAAACAAAAGCATAGGAACATTAAACATTGTACACAGCTATGCAATATCTTTTGTATTTCCGGTGTGCCGGAGTATTGAATCTAGGCCATCAAAGTTGAAGAGTGAAAGTTAACTTGCATAGTTATGCTATATCAATATTGGTGGCATGAAAACATCGTCTAAAAATATAAATAATATAAGTAAATGGTGTATGAAAAACAACTATTTTACATACAACTATATGTGCAAAATTAACGACTTGGAGAAAGATTTGTTATAATACCTGGGCTTTGTGTTTGTCCCGTTCTTCCGGCCGTTTCTGTTGTGCTTTAGCAGATGGCTTTGTTATAATATATGCTGATTTCAACAAAAAAAAACGACTTGGAGAAAGATTTGTCAAAAAGAAAACGACTTGGAGCAAGAAGTGCATCCCTAATTCAAAGGTATTTTTTGGCTCCCCGTATATGAAAAACAATAGTTAAATAGATCTAAATATATAAAGGAAAAACACTCTTTTGGGCTGAACTTTTTTTCTATTTACAATTTTACCCTTAATTTAAACTATTTTATTTGAATTATGATGATCAGGTATAAATTGAAAGATTTATGCCGAATCTTAACCATTCAATGTAATCAATCTATCGGTTTACTATTTTCTATATATCAAATCCCAGATATTTGCCACTAATCAAGGTGCCTCAAAACTTAAAAACTCCATAAATCAATCAAAGATGCTCCCCTTGAACATTCATAAACTCCATCGTCTCTTACTTCATGTCTTTCTAAGAACTCCATAAAATATGTGTGACCAAGCTGCTTTTGTTTCTTTTTTTTTTTAAGGGGCTTTTGTTTATTATCCATTTGTGACAAAAATCATAATTTATTTTTAGGGCTCTATGTTGTGAAACTTTTAATTTATTTTGAGGCACATGTTAAGTATTCTATAAATGGTAAATATTTATTTGAAAAACATTAATTTTCAACATTTTGATAAATAAATTGACACAATTTTCAAGACATAATGTTCACTTTGGATTCCACATGTTAGCATTTCCCTTGTTTTTTTAGATGAAGATAGAGGACCTGGTTTCCTCGGAAGCAAAGAACTTTCACTAATGGAAACACTTTTTTTCCCCACTAATTTAAGGAAATAAGTTAAATCATCAAATCATTATCATTAATCACATGACACATTTTAAATTTTTTGTTTCCATAATTTGAACCAGTGAATTGATTAAATTGAATGGTTGAGATTTGGTGTGAATTTTTTCACTTACATCTCAAAGGATTCTAACTTTTTTTTTTGTAATATTATTAAAATTATTCATTAAAAAAATCCCATTAAAATACGAACTATTCCATTACAATAAAAAAAAATATAGAACACTGTAAAAATAGTTTTTTTTAATCCTATTCAACAAAAATTATTTGATCAGCCAACAAAATTAATATATCTTTTTATACGCAATTAAACTCTCTAGAAAAGTGGATAAAAAAAGTAAGTTAAGACGGACCTTTCGTGTTGTGTTCCTCTCGGCCTCACTTTTTGATTCTATTTGGGTGACATTAGTGACTTTGTCTCTATTTCTATGTCTCCTAACTAATCTTTCTCTCATCAAAATAATCCATTTTAATAATTCATTTATCATTTTCTCATCAAAATACACCAAACTCACTAAAACTCGTAGTTGCACAAGTATTTTCCCGACCCAAACTTCTATTTATAATGATAAACTATTAAATTTAAATTTGTTAAGGATTTGGAGATAAGGATTTGATAATTTTAAGTTTGTTACTTCTTGCTAAATGGAAGTGGCGATAGTTAGAACGGGGAAAATGCAATTTGGAAAGAAGTGTTGAAAGCAAAATATAGAAGAAGACTAACTATCCATCAATTGTATTTGCAAGAGACAAGTTCAAGTATTCATCACTTTGGTGGATGGATTTGTGTGCTCTTGGACAGGGGGTGGGAGAACATAAAGATTGATTCTTTGAACTCCCTAAGAAATGTCTTGGTAATGGCGATTCAACTTTCTTTTGCCATGATATTTGGTTAAAGTCGAAGTCTTTTTCTCTAGTTTTTCGATACTTTTTGTTGTATCGCTTCAGAAAAATAGCCTTGTAAGTGATATGGGGAGTTGGTTCAATGGCTCTTGGCATTGGGGTCTAGAGTGGAAAAGGGACTTATTTTGTAGGGAGGAGCAATAATTTGGTAAAATATGGGTTTTTTTGCCTAGTTCTATGATCTGCAATTAGAGGGATAATTGGAGTTTGGTGCTTGAAGGGCTAATTATATTTCACAAAAGGTCAAAATTTTCTCTGGACAATTAACTATTGGTAGAGTTCCCACTCATGACAATTTGACAAGAAGGGGACTATTGATGGATGGTTTAAAATTAGATCATGTGTGGTGCCTGAGGAACCTTAAGGTTGTGAACCATATATTTTGTAGGTGTAGTTTTTCGCCTAAGGAACCTTAAGGTTGTGAACTGTTCTGGACCGGCCAGAAGGCCAATCAAACAGTGACACGTGGATAAAAACACCACCACTCCAAGGCATGTTGCTTGAGGGCACACGCCAGCATCAATGCGCATCACCGCACCATAGCGTCCCCTCGTGCATCAGATACCGCACACGTGTCCTCTAACGGTCTCCTAATCATACGCCGCATATTCCGGAGGAAGTTATTCTCACACACGCATATATAAGGGTGAGTTAGCATCACCCCCAAGATATGATTCACTTTACCCACACTTTTTACGCACTCTTTCTTAATTCCATTACTAACTTGATCGTCGAAGTGCTAACGTGCCTGCAGGCACCTTTCGTCCCACCGCGAAGACTCATCGCCACTGTACCGGAGCATTTTCCGCCACCGTTGCTTCCATCAGTTCCTCACTGGACAGATTGAAATTCTGGCACGCGGGAACAGATGTCGTATAATATGTCCAGGACACCAGGAATGTCGAATACAATGCCCAGGACACTTATCAAATATTAAAAAGCACAATAAACAGAAAACAACTTAAAGTAAAGTGTAGGAAGGAAAGAACACAAAATATTTGGTAACCCAGTTCGGTGCAACGTCGCCTACATCTGGACGCATCCATGCCAAGAAGGAAATCCACTATTATAGTATTAATTCAAAGTCCTATGTGAACAACCTCCGGTTCACCGTCTTCTCACTTAAGCACTACCGATGGTATTTCTACCTAAGAACTCCTAGATATGAGACCCCTATCAGTTCCTCTCAACAAAATCACAGCCCCTGTGATTTCAACAATGATTACAATCAAGTAGGAGAAACACTCCAATAAACAACACCTACTCTTGCAAGCAGCACTAGAGCGGTTTACAACTCAACTAAACAGTCCAGATCAATGCATCAAGGTGATACAAAGAGAGGCTCACAAATAATAAGAACAGACACGAAACCCTAGTATGACACTTTTCTAAATGACGGCTTCTGTTCAAATACAACTCAACTAAAACAAACCATCTTTGTGCTTTGATAATCAATGGCATCACGCAGAGAGGTATACAAAATAAAGCAGAAAGCTTAACAACGAAACCCTAAATGACTCAATTCAATAATATTGATTTCATGAATGAAACTAGGGTATGAGTCTTTCTTTATATAGCCAGAGAATACATGGGCTTGGTCTTCAATCGGGCTAAACAGATATGCTGATCCAATAGAAACTTCAACAACAATCTTCATAGAAGCATATATAATGTTTCCTTAAATGTTTAGGACATAATAAGGAAACACGAAAGATCAAGAGCAGATACACACGCTTCTAAAACCACACGTTTCTTGGAGCATAAAATACGTGAATCATATATACGGTCAAACCTTCAGAGATCTCACGCTAAAAACTAATCTTCCAAGATTGCGAACAAAAATACAACATCCTGAGTCAAGATGTCATACTAACAAGTCTAGGACATTTGGTCCAACATCTTGCTAGAACTTCTGGTTTTAACAAAATGCAGCCAACAATATTAAAACCCAACAATCTCCCCCTTTGGCAAATTTTGGCTTAAACCACTTTTATAATAATAAGTCCAATATATGCAGGAGGGACACAAAATCACCTTCTTTCATTTTAACACAAACAATCATCTTGAAAGAAAGAAAACTTCTTCAATGCTTCTTGATAAGAAAAACTTCAAATGAAAATAACGCACACATAAAGACAAACCTTACCAAAACATCAAAGACATACTCAGCAGCGGATTAATGGAACTAGCCTCGCAGATGAATTTCAAAAAACGCAGGGAGAAATAAACTCCCACAAAAAGAACCAGAGAGAAATAAACTCTCACAGGAAACAACCAGGGAAAAATAAACTCCCACAAAACGAGCAAGAGCCTAGGGAGAAATAAACTCCCACAACCAACAACCAGGGAGAAATAAACTCCCACAAAGAAGATGTCTAGGACATTAGGCACTCAAGCTCAAGCTAGCATGACAAAAATTACTCCCCCTAAATGATAGATCTTTAGAGAAGGCAAATACGCACAATACTCCCCCTGAATTTGTCCATGCATAAGACATAAAAACAGCCATTTCACATTGAACAACTTCCTCATCGGTGTTAGATATGAAAGCTATGCTTTCATTCATCTTCACATATCTATCATTTATAGCTCCTCCTTCCTTTGAGTTGTCCATATGACCAGAATTGATCTAACCCTGGAGCTCACCCAAAAACAGAATAGGGTGCCTGCTCTGATACCAATTAAAATTCTGGCACGCGGGGACAAATGTCATATAATATGTCCAGGACACCAGGAATGTCGAATACAATGTCCAGGACACTTATCAAATATTAAAAAGCACAATAAACAGAAAACAACTTAAAGTAAAGTGCAAGAAGGAAAGAACACAGAATATTTGGTAACCCAGTTCGGTGCAACGTCCCCTACATCTGGAGGCATCCATGCCAAGAAGGAAATCCACTATAATAGTATCAATTCAAAGTCTTATGTGAACAACCTCTGGTTCACCGCCTTCTCACTTAATCATTACCCGTGGTATTTCTACCTAGGAACTCCTAAATATGAAACCCCTCTCACTTCCTCTCAACACAATCATAACCCCTGTGATTTCAACAATGATTACAATCAAGTAGGAGAAACACTCCAATAAACAACACCTACTCTTGCAAGCAGCACTAGAGCGGTTTACAACTCACCTAAACAGTCCAGCTCAATGCATCAAGGTGATACAAAGAGAGGCTCACACATTATAAGAACAGACACGAAACCCTAGTATGACACTTTTCTAAATGACGACTTCTGTTTAAATACAACTCAGCTAAAACAAACCATCTATGTGTTTTGATAATCAATGGCAGCACACAGAGAGGTATACAAAATAAAGCACAAAGCTTAACAATGAAACCCTAAAAGACTTAATTCAATAATATTGATTTCGTGAATTAAACTAGGGTATGAGTCAAAGACGGGACGATTGTCCCTAGCATCAGCCCCTTCTCATCCCCGGTTTTGTTAGTGTGCTAAAAAGATGGCACATGGAGGTTTTGTGTGGATTATTGTGCACTCAACGCAGTAACCATTAAAGACCATTTTCTTATCCCTACTATTGATGAGCTTCTAGACGAACTGGGTGCAGCTACTGTTTACACCAAAATAGACTTACGCTCAGGCTACCATCAAATTTGGGTTGTACCTGAAGACACTCATAAAACTGCTTTTCGCACATTCGACGCCACTATGAATTTTTGGTCATGCAATTTGGGTTGTCGAATGCACCTTCCACTTTTCAATCAGCCATGAATGATTTACTTAGGCCTTATCTAAGACAGTTTGTTTTAGTTTTCTTTGATGATATCTTGATTTATAGTCGTTGCTTGGCTGATCACTTAATTTATTTTCGACTTGTTTTAGATTTACTTAACACACATCATTTTGTTGCGAAATTATTTAAGTGTGTCTTTGCAGTTCCTACTGTCCACTATCTTGGTCATGTTATTTCGGTGCAAGGGGTCAATCCCGACCCAGAAAAGAGGCAAGCCATATTGGATGGGCCTGAAGCAAGGACTCTCACGGCGCTACGAGGTTTTTTGGGCCTCACCGGATTCTACCGCTGCTTTATGCGACACTACGCCACTCTCGCCGCTCCTCTCACAGATTTGCTTCATTCAACAAAGTTTACATGGACTACAAAGGCTACTTCGGCCTTTATAGAATTAAAGAAAAAAATTACATCAGCTTCGGTCCTCATGCTCTTAGATTTTGCCATAACCTTCGTGGTGGAAACGGATGCCTCCTCTGTGGCTGTTGGCACGGTGTTGTCCCAAGAAGGCCATCCTCTCGCATGTTTCAGCAAGAAAATGTGTCCCCGCATGTAGGCATCCTCCACTTATGTCTGTGAGATGTACGTCGTAACTGAAGCAATCAAAAAATGGCGTCAGTATTTAATTGGTAGGCATTTCCACATCTTTACAGATAAAAAAAGCTTGGAAAGTTTGCTGGCCCAAACCACACAAACTCCTGGACAACAGAAATGGGCATTCAAGCTACAAAGGTTTAACTTTGACATATTTTACAAACCTGGTACCTCCAATCAAGTGGCCGACGCTCTCAGCCGCAAGTTCTCCAATGACAGTGCCACTTTGCTCACAGTCTCTTCCACAGTTCCATACATCCTACAACACCTCCGCAACTACTATGCCTCTGACAAAAAGGGACAATACTTGGTAATCAAAACCCAAACAGATGACCAAATGAAGGACAAGTACAGGTTCACCAATGGATTACTCTACTTTAAGGAGCGCTTGTTCATACCTCTAGTAGCGGATCTCCGCTGCATCCTCCTCCAAGAGTTCCATTCAACACCGGCTGGGGGTCATTTAGGCCTCAAACCCACTCTGGCTAGAATCTCTACTTCTTTCACTTTGTCGGGAATCTACAAGGACACCAAAGAATTCATCCAACATGACACAGTTTGCCAACACAACAAACACCTGCCACAAAAGAAGAAAAGGTTACTTCAACCCTTACCTGCTCCAAACCAAGTATGGGAAGAATTGACTATGGGCTTTATAAATCACCTTCCCAAATCTTTCAGCCACACCGCCATTTGGGTCATCTGTGACCGCCTCACCAAATACGTGCATTTCATTGCCCTACCCAGCAAATATTCAGCTACTGATCTAGCCAGCCGTTTCTCTGTCGAGATCTGTCGCCTCCATGGGACCCCAAAATCAATCATTTCCGATAGAGACCCTCTGTTCTTAAGCACTTTTTGTAAGGAGTTGTTCCGTTTACAAGGCAGAACCCTAAAATACAGCACCGCTTACCATCCCGAAACAGACGACCAAACTAAAGTGGTGAATCGCTGTTTAGAAGTGTATCTACGCTATTTCACCAGTGATCATCCGCGACAATGGTTCAGATTTCTTCATCTTGTTGAATATTGGCACAACTCCACATACCACACTTCCATCAAGATGTCTCCCTTCCATGCTCTCTATGGCCGACCCCCTCCAACAATTCTTGCTATGTGCAAGGATCCACCACAAACACCTCTCTAGATACGACCCTGTAACAAAAACAGGTGATTTTAATCACTTTGAAGGATAACCTTAGAAAAACCAGACAGAGGATGGAAACTCAAGCTAATAAAAACAAAACCGACCATACCTTCCAAATGGATGATTGGGTTTTGCTGAAACTGCAGCAATATCGACAACAAACAGTTGTTCGTCACTCCTCCCAGAAGCTTGCAAAACGTTTATTTGGCCTGTTTAGAGTGGCTCGCCGGATCGGAAAAGTAGCTTATGAGCTAGATTTTCCCCCTTCTGCCAAGATCCACAACGTTTTCCATGTATCTCTGTTGTGACGTTACTTTGGGGACGATCCTACCACTCACTTCAAACCTCTACTAGACAACCTCTCCTATCAGGAAAACACCAACAACAATGAGTTAGAGGAGAATCAGGATGAAGAAAGGGAACATGACATGCAAAGGGAAGATAACTACACTCCCATTGGAAAGAAGGACGAACTTCAGATGCCCACAGAGAAAAATGTGAAACTGGTTCTTCAGAAGTTGAGAAAGAAATGTTTGAGGAAGTTGCTAAGAGGAGAAATACAAAATCTAACCCTCCCAGATCCTTAATTGACCCCAACTTGGACTTGGAACATCACTTTCCCTCCCACGCGCCTTGGGACTCCAAACTGTCTGACTCTTCTTTATCCCACACGCCTAGAACCCCAACAACAACGCCTGACGCGCTTTCAACTGTCCCCCTCTTGCCCACGCGTGATGCTGCCACACCATTGGATTCTAACGGGTCCCAGACCATCCAATCTCCACCGTCGAATGACCACGTGATGCTTGCACCCTCCCATCAACTTCTCACTAAAGCATGTGTCATCCCAGCTGTGCCACTTACCCCTCCGACTGGCTCCCACCCGCTTTTGCCATGTGTCGCCTTGAACCTTGAGGACAGGGTTCTTTCTAAACCAGTGGGTAATGATAACATGAATTACATTAGGCCCAAGAGAACTGTGCAGAAGTCCAAGAAGCTGGATGATTATGTGTGTATCTTAAATGGACCGAACCAGTTTATTCCTATCTTATAATATGTTTTAAGTCTTTTATCTTCAAGGGGCACCAGCCCATCAGCAGCGGGTCCATGACTCTAGTAACCCTAACTATATAAGTTGTAATAGTGCCTCTTGACAAGTTATGAATAAACCTATTGCAGTTTTTATGTTTTCTCTTCTTTTACTGCCGTAATTTATTAGTAGCTAGAATAATAGTCTATCAGTTCACATTCCTATCATGAGGAGTGTATTATGAAATGGTTAGATAGAGCCAAGGACAACATTCAGCTCTAGCCTCTAGCTAATAGTTTTATGACAAAATGTTCCTGCGACTACGTTTTAAGACAATGACACGCAATAGCACTAGGAATGTTCGTATGTAGAGAAGTAAAATCTCAAAACCAGAATTAAAACCTTAATATTCTACGGGTTATAATATCAACAATATGTTGATCTTTATTTGCATAACCAGAACTATAACCGTCATTGTTATCTAGTAGAATATATCCCATATGAATGATTCGAAATACACAAAAAAATCTAAGAAAGACAAATTATAATGTCTAAAGAAGCTTAAACTTTGGTTAGGCTAAGAATGCAAATAAACTGAGATTAAATCCACGAGGGTATTAGAATCAAATATGTGATATCAATTCCAAAAGTAGTTTTAGTATTCTCTGTTGCAATTGTGCTGACTCCATTTGTGATATTTAAAATTAGTACAAAAACTAACAAACCTTGTAGATGTTATGATATCTATCCAAACCATAGGAGAATGATATATGACTAACTTCATTAGATTAGAACGAAGTAAAATAAAAATGGTTTAAATAAGTTTTTAGTTCTATAAAAATTTCAGATTTCGATTTTAACAAAAGAATTGTAAATGTTGTATCAGCGAGATAAGTGATTAAGTGCTTATGAAACTACGTTGAAGCCATTTCTTGAAATATGAAATATGATGAAGCAACGTTGACCATCATCTATACAAAATCATGATACCTTTCAAATATGTTTGAAGCATCAACATCACAATAATAAACTTGAATAAAATTCGTGAATGTAGAATCAGAAATTTGTGAATAGAGGACTGAATGTTAGTGTTGAGGTTCATGGATTATGCCCACAGCATCTCTAAGGAATTAGAAATAGAAAAGCACAGGAACTGAATGAGTAAAAGACTATGAGCGGTGAGAGAGTACAAGAACACATGCGCAGCTTAAAGGAATAAATAAATATAGCCATTGGATCAATCAAAACTCACGGATGAGATTTGGTGTAACTAAATACACTTACCCTACATGTCCCAACATGTATTTCAATTAATTTGGATCAATCACATTTCAAGGGTTTTTTTGTTCAATTTCCTTTATTTTAACTTGCTGGACATATGTGTGAAAGAGGTTAACTAGATCAAGTGCCTTTATTTCAATACTATTATGATAAGAATATGAAAGAGGTCTTACCCGTTATCAGTGGCGGAGCCAGAAATTTTTTATATAGCTAAGAGGTAAATGCCCTTTCCCAGAAAGTAGTTGTTTATATGTTATATCTTAGGCACTTCTGTTACTTGTTTCACAAGTTACCTAGGGAAAAACTAAGAATTATTGATCTTACTCCACCCCATTGTGCAGGAAATAGCAAGCCAAGACATGAATCTAGCAAAGAAACATAAGAAAATGCAAAGGTAATCTCGCCACAGCGAGGAAGAAGCTCGCCACAGCGAGCTAAGATAGGGAAAATTGGAAGAAAGAAAAGCAAAGCTTCGCCACAGCGAGGAATAGGCTCGCCACAGCGAGCAAGGGCGGTTTGTATCCTCAATGCTGACGTGGAGCAAAACCACAGGTGAAGAAAGTTTTGCTTGCTGCAGCGAGCTGTTAAAAAACCAGATTATATATAAAGCCATTCAGCTCATTTTTGGAGGGGATGTTAGAGAGGGAGGCGAAAATCAGAGAGTAAGAGAGAGAGAGAGACAGATTAGCAAGGATTGGAGGTGGATTAACAACATTCCTTGAGAAATCAAGGCTTGATGGCAAATCAATTCAACTTTCTTTATCTTTGTAAGCTTATCATGAAAATGAGTAGCTAAACTCTTTTTGTTCGGATTAAATGTAATCAAATCTTCTCATATGTATTTCCTTTGATGGTGTTATTGCATGACTTTAGATCATTCATGATATTGATGTGATTCTTGATCTTAATGCTTTAATCATATGTTTTAACTTGATATTGAAAAATACTTGTTGAATCTAGGTTAGAATAACATCTATTGATTACCAAATTCTAGACATAGGATTTGCGGTTAATACTCACCAAAGGTATTGAATCTTAATGCTATCGCATTAGTTAATAGACCGAGAAATCGTCGATTAACTGATACGATCGAACTCGCAATCTTGTTTAGACATGAATAGGGTTTGCCGAGCAATACGTAGGAATATCGAGTGAAACTAGAATCTGTACTACTAATCATATGAATGCATGTGACATGGTTTGATGAAGTTTAATCCCAGCAAACTTACCTCTCTGATAAATCCTAGTTTATATATCGCATCATAGTCCGATTACGTTTTAGAAACAAACAATTTGATAAACCCAACACTTAGAACAATATCGATTGTTGAACGGCTTAGAAATATCACACTAGTCCCTGTGGATACGATACAAAATTATACTTACTTTTGATACAACATCAAAATGGCGTGTTGCCCGGGACTGGCGTTTAGATATTTTAAGCATCGCAACAATTCGTATTGTTTTGAGCGTTTGTATATAACTTGTAAATATTCTTCTTTGATCTTCTTTTTACTATTGTATAGTTTTTGTTTGCACTAACCCCTCTTTGGTATACAAAGAAAAATTTCTTGTTAGTTATATTCGTTTTAGATTCTCCACATAAACGAAATCATGGCTGATCATGGTTATATCAACTTCTATACTCCATTCAAGTATGAATCATATCAACAGTATCAACAACATCCTTCTAAAGATGAACGAATATCAAAGATGGAAAATATTTTGAATGTGTCCATACAACAATCCATGATAAACATGCATAATACCAACCAAAGATTGAAGAATTTATCATGCCATTTGGAGATTTTGCTGGTACAATTAGATTTTACCCCAACAATCAATCCACTCATGAAGAACAAGAAAATATTCCAACTAAGGATGAGAAATTCGGAGAGGTTGTCGAAGAAGGTGTTGTAAAACTGAGGAAGATATAATGTGGGAAGGATGTGGTATAATGAAAATAGTGGAAGAAATAGAGACGCCACACGAAGTAGAATTTCCTCAAGAACGATCATATACTAAAGAGGCCAAAACTGTTGATAATGAAGAAGTGATGGCTACAGAGAAAAAGGAACGGTTACTTAACGAGGAAGAATTATATGAAAAAAAATGGGGTGAAAAGGAGCAAGGCAGAAATTGATCATGTAATAGACGAGATATGTTCCTTGTTCCACAAACAAAACCTAGGGAGGATATGGGCTCCAAATCAGCTCTACTTCAAGTTTATGGAATTCCTACCAAAGCGAAGGAATACAAAGGAGGATGTGTTGTCCATATCATTTTTGCCACCATAATGAAACAGGCGTTGAGCTAACGACATTAAACAAGCGCTTATTGGGAGGCAACCCAATTTTGTAAGTATTTCGCTTTAAAGTTGCATTTTAGTACTCATAGTCCGTTTTTGCATAACAAGGGTATGGCACAATTCAAAGTTTCAAATTTTTGATAACTGTCATGCTCGCCATAGCGAGAGAATGCTCGCTGCAGCGAGATTTTGAAAATTTGACCAATTTCATTCTGTCAACGCTCGTTGAAGCGAGAGATCATGTCGCTACAGCGTCGAGAGACAAATATGATAGTTACAGAAACCAATGCCACTAACTCCCATTAACTTATGGTGATGAATTTATGTTTAATTATGCACTATTATTTTTGTTCAATAATGTTTGTATCATGAAAAAGTGTTTTGGTTTGAATTAGCACTCATTTTTGTGAACAAGTAATTTTGAAATGTTGGTATCTTCTGTGTTGATGATGAATGATTGTGCTCAAAGCTATCCCAAATTTTTTTTGAATCATCCAAAGATTAGTCAATCAACAACAGATGCATGATAATGATAGAAATTGTTTGAATTGCGCAAAGGCAATGTACATGTTTCTTGTTTTTCTAGGATGAAATTTAAATTTGAAATGTGTACTTTGCATAAAATTTGTTTCATATAGTTCTCCGCAATAACATGCTTATTATGTGAACCACTTAGAACTAGCTTTAATGTGAGGAAACCTCAAGTGTTTTACTATATGCAGGAGACCAACAATGTTTGTTTAACTCGGTCGTTTTATGTTAAATCTAATAATTGTTTTGAATTGTATGAAAGCATAGAAATGATCAAGGCACATTTTTTACTTTGAGCAAAGACACTTGACCACATAAAGCCTACCCAGTGAGTGAGTGAGTATTTGATAACCCCATCTGAGCCAAATGGATTAAAGTCCACAATTTTGAACTGTCAAGTTCTTAAGCAAAAATTCAATTCGCTTAGAGAATCTGCCCTAACTTTTCAAAAATCCAGTTCATAATTGCTCACTAATGGACTTTGATAGTTTTTATGATTGTTGAACCCTGAACCTTCATTTTAATATTGTCCTTTGCCTTAAGATAGGGGAACATTCAATTAGGGTAATGTTTTGAACAAGGTTGGGGAGAAAAGGGAGGTTACTTAAGAGTCAAGTAATTGGTGAATCTTGAAATTATGATATTGACAACAATGAAACTGCAAAAAGAAAAAAAATAAAGAAAACAAAACAAAACAAAACAAAACAAAACAAAAAACAAAAAGACAAGAGAAAAAGAACAGAAATCTCAAAAATAGAATAAGTTGTCAAGATTGATGAGTATAAATTTTTTCCAACACCAAAAAGGTTTACAAAGAAAAATGAAGGAGGAACTATGTAAAGAAGTTGTTTGAGTGTAAATATCAAATTAGAAGAATGTTCCTCTATACTTTGGCCAATTTGAATTCAATTTCCCACATATGACAATTCTTTTGGAACCAGACCAAGTTACAACCTTTAAAAGACCTTAGTGATCTATGCTTTTGTATTTTTCAAGACAGTATGTTGGATGGACACATAACCTGACCAGGATGTTAGCAGAGTTGTCGGATGTGTGTTCAATTCCCACATTCAATGATACTATTTAATCTTTATGTATTTACAAAGAAGCGTGTTGGTGTGGTTCACCGATACCTGTGTTATTGACTTGAACTGCATGACCTGAATTTTGTGTTTAGGACTTGTTTCACATTTAGAGTATATTCTTGGATCGATGAGAACTTTAGACTTGTTCGCAATCCACAATTGAATCATGCGATCTGAAAAAAAATTCAAATCTTT
Organism: Medicago ruthenica; assembly: GCA_018208015.1. NCBI lineage: Eukaryota > Viridiplantae > Streptophyta > Magnoliopsida > Fabales > Fabaceae > Medicago > Medicago ruthenica. The sequence goes on from CM031371.1 coordinate 79,304,116, forward strand.
GCTTGTATTTTACTTTAGTCCAAGGTTTGTGATGCTTTCCTTTTTTGAGTCCTTTGTTTGAGGACGAACAAAGAGATAAGTTGGGGAGAGTTTGATAAATCCCAGAAAGTAGTTGTTTATATGTTATATCTTAGGCACTTCTGTTAATTGTTTCACCAGTTACATAAGGAAAAACTAAGAATTATTGATCAAATGCCAAATTATGTTTCCTATATCTTTCTTCATCCCATTGTGCATGAAATAGCAAGCCAAGACATGAATTTAGAAAAGAAACATAAGAAAATGCAAAGGTAATCTCGCCACAGCGAGGAAGAAGCTCGCCACAGCGAGCTAAGGCAGGGAAAATTGGAAGAAAGAAAAGCAAAGCCTCGCCACAGCGAGGAATAGGCTCACCACAGCGAGCAAGGGCGGTTTGTATCCCCAATGCTGACGTGGAGCAAAACCACAGGTGAAGAAAGCTTTGCTCGCTGCAGCGAGCAAGCATGTCGCCACCGCGAGCTGTTAAAAAATTAGATCATATATAAAGCCATTCAGCTCATTTTTGGAGGGGAAGTTAGAGAGGGAGGCGAAAATCAGAGAGTAAGAGAGAGAGACACAGATTAGCAAGGATTGGAGGTGGATTAACAACATTCCTTGAGAAATCAAGGCTTGATGGCAAATCAATTCAACTCTCTTCATCTTTGTAAGCTTATCATGAAAATGAGTAGCTAAACTCTTTTTGTTCGGATTAAATGTAATCAAATCTTCTCATATGTATTTCCTTTGATTGTGTTATTGCATGACTTTAGATCATTCATGATATTGATATGATTCTTGATCTTAATGCTTTAATCATATGCTTTAACTTGATATTGAAAAATACTTGTTGAATCTAGGTTAGAATAACATCTATTGATTACCAAATTCTAGACATAGGATTTGGGGTTAATACTCACCAAAGGTATTGAATCTTAATGTTATCGTATTAGTTAATAGGCCGAGAAATCGTCGATTAACCGATACGATCGAACTCGCAATCTTGCTTAGACATGAATAGGGTTTGCCGAGCAATACGTGGGAATATCGAGTGAAACTAGAATCTGTACTACTAATCATAGGAATGCATGTGACATGGTTTGATGAAGTTTAATCCTAGAAAACTTACCTCTCTGATAAATCCTAATTTATATATCGCATCATAGTCTGATTACGTTTTAGAAACAAACAATTTGATAAACCCATCACTTAGAACAATATCGATTATTGAATGACTTAGAAATATCGCACTAGTCCATGTAGATACGATACAAAATTATACTTACTTTTGATACAACATCATAGTGCATAATAGAATAATTAAAAATATTTCAAAGAACACAATTTGGAGGTAGTATAATTTTAAATTGTTGTAACTATAATTTCTTTAATAGTTAACTAAAAAGTTTGTTGTTAGTGAAGCAACTCACAATGGATCTTGTAGCATTATTGTACTTGGTCTTCAATGGTAATAAGATGAGTCATAAACTTACATCTTTATTATATGTTGGATTCTTAAAACAAAAAAAAATAACATGAGATGAGCTAAGTTTATGTTTTCAGTTGCAAGAAGGAATTGAAGCACATGTGATAGTTTACTGTGATATGAAAAACGTAAGTTGAATTCTTGTATGCGATTGCAGCCTTAGGTTGTTTTAAGAAAATAAAAGAGTCACAATTCGGTGGAAGTGCAAATAGGTTCGCAAGTACCAGTTCAAGGTACTTCTGAGAACCAGTTCATGAAAATTCGTCATGAAATTCGCTTTAGCAAGAACTGACGAACCAATCACTGAATTATTCACTTGATGACAAAAAAAAATTATTTGTAACTATAATGGAGTTATTAAAGAGGAAGGAAGAGGCATGTATGTATTGTATTCCATTATGGTAATTCAAAAGTCCCACATTGAAAGTTTGTAAACAACATAGACAAATATGTACCTATAAAACAAAATTGTGTATACCTTTGTTAAACACACATTCAAGGACCCAGTTTTAATAGTTGAGTTGTCCCATGATTTCTAGTTGTATATAACTTGTCAATGTTGGGCGACATTGTTGGAGATTCTATTCTATGTTGATACATTTTTTTAATCTCTTGATTTCTTAGTCATGTAGAATCATCCTCGACGTCGTTAACTAACAATGACAGAATATATGAAAACCTATTTAAATCTTAACAAAAAAATTGATTAAAAAAATCATAAGACTAGAATCTCCAACAATTAAGCAAGTTGGTTGTAGTATTAAATTGTTAACAAACATTATACAAATTAATGTCACAAACTGTGATTTATTATAACATGCATATAATATCAACAATTGATTTATTAATACATAGTTGATATTTTTCACTTTACTCTCATACTCTTTGAGACGAATTATACACTTTAGAAGAAACATAAATGCTCCATAGCTCTCTGGTATAACCCTACATGTCCCAACATATATTGTAAAATAAAACTGGAGATTTTTTAAGTCTGATCTAAAATTTGATAACTAATTAATGAAATGGTATTGTAAAGCTGGAAAATGACCATTGTTAAAAAGGGTTTAAGTTCAAAATCAATTTTTTTTTATAGAAAAAAAAATTCCGATATGAAACTGATGATTTCTCATTCAAACTATTTCTTCTATCATTTAACTAGTAACATACCCATGCGTCCGCACGGGGTACCTTGAAGTCAGGATGAATTTGGTAGTTATAAATCAAAATTGAATAAGCTTATGTGTATATTTTTATATTGTTGTTTATGTAAGTTTAATGTATCAAATATATTGGAATTGTGTTGTATGAGTTTAATGTAGTTATTTATGTTTATCTATGTATAATTTGATAAATCAGTATCCGCCGTCTTCAAATAGCATGTATTAACTTCTGGTTGGTTATCAATTTATTTTATATTTAAGAGTGCACAGATGTTGTTTTCGGTCAGCAAAATAGTTACTGTAGTTAGATGACATCATTTAGTCATGAAATTAAGAAGGTTCTATTTATTGTTTTTAAACAATAAAATTAAATTTAGTAAATAATGTACAATAATTGTGTTGTATTGGTACTGGAATAAAAGGTTGTATTGTATTGTAGTCAGACAAGAATTATATAATAATGGACATATTATGTTAGAATTAAACATGGTAATAATATAATAATCATTCAAATATGTTGAAATTGACATAGTGCATAATAGTATAATTGAAATGACATAGTGCATAAGAGAATAATTAAAAATATTTCAAAGAACACAATTTAGAAATAGTATAATTAGAAATACATATTATAGATAGTTGTTTACATCCGAACATTTGATATATGTTGAAGCTCTTGTTGAGAGTTGATAAACATGACACATAGCATGAGAGCTATTTTTGGTAAATTTGAAGCGAATGATTCCTAGTTGAAAGTGATGAATGCGGCAGAAAATGTCTCAATGTTGTAAGTATTTCATCGTTTCTAAGAATGACTTAAAATCCTTTGTGGTGGCCACTATCAATACAACATGTGAGAATCTCGTAACAATATTGTTTTAAGAAGTTACCAAATTTTTTTGGTAGAACCTAAAAATGTAATAATCTTGAGTTATAGCTCAATTCAGAGAAATAAGAATAGTAAAGTAGAAAAATGAATTAAGTAAAGAACATAACTATTTTTGGTCTACTTAAGCGTAAATTGTTCACATGAACATCAAAGTAGAATGTTCCATTGGGTTCAAGGCTGCAACTATGAAATTTTGGAAAATCTCTGGGATTATCAAGTTCTCTAACCATAGCTACTGCACATAATTTTTTTCCATAATATGAGAAACTACTTCAGCATTTTCTGGTATGTTATGATATTGTTGTAGTTCTACCCATCCATCAGTTATTGTTGGTAGAAAAGCACTATTTTTGAACTTTAGATCATGTACTCCTCCCTCTTCATTGAGAACATTCCATGTTGGTTTAACTTGTTTGTCGTTTTTTTCCATAAAATTTGGATCAACTTCAGCATAGCTCTTTTTTGATGAATAAAAAGGAAAAAAACAATTAAAGTTAACATAGTAATAAATTGAAATAATGACTATGAGATGGAAGTAGTTTTGTAAGTAAAATGAAAAGTATTCTTACTTGAAATGACAATTTCACAACTGAGAAATGTTCAATTGGATTTGTTTGTAGTAGTCTTTTGATTGCAGACATTTGTAGAAAGATTATAAAATAGTTCATTGTGTATTGGATGGAGTTTATAAAATAGCCTTATGATAGATTTGTGTTGGATGAAGTTTATAAAATAGTTCACTATGTATTTATAGTACAGGAAATACATCATTCGGTCATTATTATATGTCAACATAAACATTTTATATTCATTCAATTAATAATATGAATGGTATATAATATAAACCAGATAATTCGTGTAATAAATTAACATGAATTAATATTTTTTGCTTATAATAGTGATGAGTAGGTACTCGTTCAGTTCCATTTAAATTGTCTCATTTCAAGAAAGTTTCTGATCTTATTTAACCATTACTATTAAAGTTCTTTGCAATATTAAACGTTGTTTAACCAATATTACCGTTAATTATTTATTTTGGACATTTTAAAAATATAAATTTTTGTATTAAAAGTGACAATTAAAAAAAGAATGGAGGTAGTATAATTTAAATTGTTGTAACTATAATTTATTTAATAGTTAGTTGAAAAGTTTGTTGTTAGTGAACCAACTCAAAATGGATCTTATAGCATTATAGTACTTGGTCTTCAATGGTAATAAGATGAGTCATAAACTTATATCTTTATTATATGTTGGATTCTTAAAACAAAAAAAAAATAACATAAGATGAACTAAGTTTGTGTATTTCAGGTTCAAGAAGGAATTGAAGCAAATGTGATAGTTTACTGTGATATGAAAAACATAAGTTGAATTCTTGTATGCAATTGCAGCCTTAGGTTGTTTTAAGAAAATAAAAAAGTCACACAATTCGGTGGAAGTGCAAATAGGTTCGCAAGTAACAGTTCAAGGTACTTCTGAGAACCAGTTCATAAAAATTCGTCATGAAACTCGCTTATGCAAGAATTGACGAACCAATCACTGAATTATTCACTTGGTGACAAAAGAATTATGATTTGTTATCCAATGGAGTTATTCAAGAGGAAGGAAGAGGCATGTATGTATTGTATTCCATTATCGTAGTTCAGAAGTCCCACATCGAAAGTTTGTAAACAACATAGACAAATATGTACCTATAAAACAGAACTGTGTATACCTTTGTTAAACACGCATTCAGGGACCCATGTTTAATAGTTGAGTTGTCCCATTATTTCTAGTAGTATATCTCTTGTCAATGTTAGGCGACGTTGTTGGAGATTCTATGTTGATACATTTTTTAATGTCTTGATTTCTTAGTCATGTAGAATCTTCCTCGACGTTATCTAACAATGACAGAATATATTAAAACGAATTTAAATCTTTAGAAAAAAAATGTTACACTACCTTTGTCTTTAAATATAAGACCCTCTTGAGTAAATCATAAAAATTAAACAAGTTGGTTGTAGTGTTAAATTGTTAACAAACATTATACAAATTAAAGTCACAAACTATGATTTATTATAACATGCACATAATATCAATTTATTCATACATAGCTGATATTTCTCATTTTACTCTCTTACTCTTTGATACGACTTAAATACTTTAGAAGAACCAGATACATACATGATCCACAGCTCTCCGGTATAACCCTACATGTCTCAACATATATTGCAAAATAAAAATGGAGATTTTTTAAGCCTGACCTAAAATTTGATAACTAATTAATGAAATGGTACTGTAAAGCTGAAAAATGACCATTGTTGAAATGGGTTTAAGTTCAAAATCAATTTTATTTTTTTATAAAAAAAAAATTCGATATGAAACTTATGATTTCTCATTCAAACTACTTCTTCTATCATTTAATAAAAAATTAACGTTAATAACTTGTGGCAGCAATAGTTATGATTTGTTATCTAATGGATGTTTGAAGCGATTAACGGTAGCTTAGAAGTCCCACATCAAAAGTCGGTAGACAACATAGACATACATGTACCTGTAAAATAGGAGTATATACCATTTCTTAGAGCATCCACAATGGAGACACTCATTTTTTGGTACTTAAATGGGTCACACGTGTACACATCACTCGTTTATACTTTTTTAAGGGAAATGTTAACTAGTGCCACCGGGGCACTAGTTAAGGACCTTAAATAGTAACTTTTTATGAAAATTTGTGTAATCAGCGCATTGGAAATTGAAAACTTTGACATTTTTAAAGAATAATTACTTAATTTAGAATGCTTAAAGAATGTCCCAGGGAAACTCGTTAACAAAACCCATTTTTTAATAGTAGTACCTACACAAATTTCTTAAATGGGACTCATTAATCAACCATCAATAACTTTATATCATTATATTCCAATTTTTTAATATTAAAAGAGTGTGAGTCCCGCCTAAGATTGAGGGTCTTGAGTGAGACCCCAGATCTTATAAGACCTTAAAAAAGTTTCTCCCCAATGAGGGCACCTAGGGTCTTAAATGTTTAAGACTCTCTCATTGGAGATGGTCTTAACTCACATTCTAGGACCCATGTTTTACGGTGGAGTTGTCCCATGAATTTTAGTGGTATATAGTCATTGTTCGTTGATATGGTTGGTGATTCTAAATCGATGCATTTTTTAATGCTTTGATTTCTTGTCATTTAGAATCGTCTTCAATATCAATGTCGGATAATGACAACATATATTAAAACTAATTAAAATAAATAGAAATATTTGCATGATGTATATCGTTAAGAAAAATGTGAAATGTTAAGCATACTGTCTTTTTAACCCTGAGTACTAAAAGGCTGTGTCTACTAATTTTTTAACCCTGAGTATTAAGGATAGAGATGCCAAATTGGTCGGTCTGGTCTGCCTCGATCTGGTTGGTCAGCTCATATAAATTGGCCAAAATGACTCGATCCACTTGATTCGCGGGCCATCAAACTTGAACTCAGCCCAATTAGTAGTTGACTACACGGCCGAAAGGGCCAGTATGATGTCAATGTTTTACCCTTGGTCTTTCATACAAAGGTCAACATAGTTAAGAGTAATTTGCACCTTCTTCTGTTTCATCACCTTGTTTTCCTAAATTCTTTAGAGGGTGCGCGAGGGATGACAAGTATTCTCCCTCCATCTTCTTGTGCTACGTATTTATTTCTAGTTGCCAACATTTTGTACTGCATAGTGTTATTTTAATGTAAGTATATTATTATGTCATGTTCAATTTTAATAATTTGAGTTGAATCTAAACAAAGCTGGGTAAACACAATTCGAATTTACAATCCAAAAAACGTGAAATACACTTCAGATTATAAAATCCGAATGGGAATGAAATGGTCAAACCGGATAACACACGAGGACATAAGGTGAAAAAAATTCTATAATTCTTTTCTCATTGAGGTTCGTCAAAGGGCTCAAAAGCACTATGCTAGTGCTTGAGGCCTCCAAAAAAATAGAGGAAAAAAGGCTCCAATTACAGCCTATCTATCACCTATCTATCTATCACCATTTTGTCCACCGCTACGACCACCATCAATAACTACTTTGACCACCACTGACAACCACTCCATCCACCACCAACCACTTCGACAGCCGTCTTTCACCACGTCCAATGACCACGATTTTCAACGACTATTATTAAAATTACTTTCAAGTAAATGTTATAAATTAATAATTTTTAAAGAATTTTTTTATAATATAGTATAACTTTTGAATAAAAATACTTGAACTTTCTTTATATTGAGTTTCATCAAAGTAGTGTGATTCCATGCGTATTGTCCAAAGTCTTTCTCGAATAAAGATCAATCCACTATCATTTGTCCACAACAACACCTCTATTTAATCTTTAAAACATTCTCATAATTACAAAAATCCATTTAAACTAAACACAAACAAAATAGCTGAAAGGCCAAACTGGCCTCCACTGACTTGTGCTAATGCACAAAACCTTGAACTTTCAAATGAAAAAAAATCTGAATGCTGACAATGAATACTACAATTTTAATGCCTCCTTGAAATGAATGCTGAAGTTATTTTCTAGACCTTTCTTACCAACCATGGGAAGATTTCCTTTCTGCATCATAGCTGCAAACTCGTTATAATCTATGCGCCCGTCCTGCACATAATAATGTGCGGTTGATATTAATCATAAATGTCAAGCATCAGATTTTTAATACAAGGTGTTCAATTTTTTGGCAGAAACATTGAATATAAGACACTAAGTTCTTTTACTGTTCTTGTTCTTGTTCTTGTTCATTACAATGGATACATCTATAACACTTATTCTCGCTTTATCTCATGGGCGATATGGTTATAAGTGGGGGACAACCCATAACGCTAAGTGATTGTGATATCAGTGCTTATAACACCTTAATTACGTGCTTATAACTTAAGTCATTGTCATATAAGTGCTTGTGTATTACCTATTTCTAAACAAAAGATAAAGGGTTAGTAGTGATTTACCCCCTGTAATATAAGTTATTTCCGAGTTACCCCTGTAAAATGTTTTTTTAGATTTCATCCTTGTAATTTGAAGATTTTTGGTTTTTGACCTTCATGAATTTTGACCGTACAAAATTGATGATATGGCAGGGGGTGAACCAAAATTTGCTCAAATTACAGGGGGCGAATGTATCATAAATTTTGTAATTTGATGCCATGAAGGTCCAAAACCAAATAATCTTCAAATTACAAGGATGAAATCTAAAAAAAAGAATTGCAAGGGGTAAACCGGAAATGGCCTATATTACAGGGGTAAAGCACTATTAACCCAAAGATAAAATAAAGTCAAACTATTTTCATACAAGCTATATGCTATTTTCATAAGCTATCCTGAAGAGCTTACAAAAATAAGTTGAAAACAGTTTATAAATATGTCATAAAGTGTTTCCATAAGCTCTCCCAAACAGTGTCACGAGTGTTTATGTCAGTAGATAAACTCAAATAAGTCCATCCAAATAAGCTCCTAGTTCTAAGCCCAAATTCTAAGACATGTCATGGTGGAGGAATCAATTGTTCAAAATAAGTTGAAGCAATGATGAATTGATGCCTCCCTTGGTAATTATTTTAACTCAAACCATAAATTTTTGAATGAATATAAGAACCATTGTCAACCACAATGAATTTCTATTCATGAAGGCGTTAGATGTTGAGAAAAAATTTGTACAAAGAAATGTAAATACAATTCTATTGATCTATATAGCACTACCACTTCAATTTGAAAGTGTGGCCGGCGTCCGACAAATGTCATTGTCTGACACAGACACAACACCTATACACGTGGTTAGGTTCAATCACTTCCACTTTCTCAAATAATTACGGTGTTTATGTGTCAGTGTTAATGTCGTAATGTGTCAGTGTTAGTGTCGTAAGAGAAGGTAGCTAAAAAGGATAACAAAGTCAACAAGTTAAGACCACTTACATTATCTTCATCGATTTCTTTGATTATCTCTTCCAAACGAACATCTTTAATGCCAAACTCATCGCAAGCTTGTTGAAGTTCTTCTTGAGTAATATAGCCACTTCCATCTTTATCAAAGTAAGAAAAGGCTGCAAATAGATGATCTTCTCTTTCAATCTTGTTAAGATGCAACGTTGCCGCAATGAACTCACCATAATCAATTGTTCCACTGTTATCTACATCAGCCTACAATTTCAAGGTATAGTGATATGTTAGAGATTTGAGTAAGCCTGTTAAATAGAACACATTAATTTATTACTGTGAATCTAAGATAAAGTAAAAGTTATAAAATCATCAGAACCCTTTTTCTAGGTTCTCAAGCTTGCTGAAATATATCAAATACAATTGTATATAACAAATAATACATTCATTCAAAGACCACTGTCCTCCTCATTCAATGTCACGGTTTTAATTTTGTACATAAACTGTTATAGAGCTAAAAATAGGCTTTCAATTAGTATGCACTGGGGTTTTACGAACAGGTCTGCAACATTGATCTGGGGTCACATCAGCTACAATTGGACGTAATTCTTTACAATATCAAGAATCACGATCGTGCTTTAAACCCTTTGTATGCGCAAATCCTAGTTGATTTGGGATTTCAAACACCTACAATACACCCATTCATAAACTAGGGTGTATGTTATGTGAAACGGGAAGTGTAGTAGGGGATTGGAAGATCATATAATTAGTGAAGGAAATGCGAGGACCGGATAATCATCATAAAGATTAATGCAACAAACTGCACATGCAACAGTATGACCCAGAAGAAAGCTTAAAAGCTATTGCAAAAGATCTTATTCTTCCAGTACATTTGTAAATCATCAATCAACTAATATCATTTGTTTCTTTCTACTTTATAACGAGTCCTTTAAAAGATACTTACCGCTTGCATTAAATCATAAATTTCAGACTCCTTAAGATTAGCACCAACTTTTTTCAAACCAACTTTAAGTTCTTCAAAAGTGATTTGGCCACTGTTATCTGTATCTATCATCTTGAACATTTCTTTTAATCCAGCCAATTCTTCTTCGGATAAGCTCTCTGCAATAACCTGAAAACACAAAGGATGGTAAAGTGAAAAAAGGTTCAAACTATAACATCTCATCTTTAACCTTGCAGCCAGAAATCCACGATGAAAGACTTCCGATTTACACACATTTAGTGTAATTATCGTTGTACTTAATTTTACGTATTACTAGTATGTCCAGATCACAAGTTAACGAATTTGAAATCTCCATATTGACAGACTTACTATAAGAGCCATTTTCTTGAGCTTGTTCATAGCAGAAAATTGCTTCAATCGACTTAATACGGCGGAATCAAGTGGCTTATCAGGTGCTACACCATCAACTTGAACCCAAGGATGACCTGCAGGAAATTAAACATATATAAGCATGAAAAAAACAAAGTTTATTGGAATACCATATTATGTTTCCCTTATTTTAGGAGAAGCCATCAATCTTGTGATTCAGAAAAGGGCACATTATAATCCATGCACAATAATCAAATATTGCATAGACATTTACTGAAGTGATAGATGAAAGTATGATTAAATGAGCACTTGATATACATATAGATATAGATATATTTATCTATAGTCAAATATGTAATATTTCATATTTTAAAAAATACAAACAGCACTACAAAGAGTTAGAATCAACCCGTTTCAGGTTACCAAGACTTTTCAAGGTCGAAGTTTACAAGACTTGTATGGTACGAATAGTAAATATAGCTAGATAACGATGATTTTTGCCTTGAATATTGATGTGGCAAAAAAAAGGAATGGAAGACTTTTTCATCGTTAGTGGCCAACACAATTGTCACATGAAATTATTGCCAAACCACAAAAAAATCAACATTAGTATTGTTCAACTAACTCCCACATCCTTGCAAAGACCAAAGTAATCCCAACACGACCGATAATTGAGAATTAAAAGGTTGGCTTGAAGATTGAGAATTCAATCCTCGCCATTGACAAAATACTAACTATACTAATATTTGTCATTTCAAAACAGAAAGAAAAAGAAAGACTGAAAATCAATTAGTAAAGTCATATTACATAATACTTGATGTGCAGTCATCCGCCTTTTAGGGTCACGAACAAGCATTTTCCTTACTAAATCTTTTGCACTTTCAGAAATTGCAGGCCAGGGATCTGAAACGAAGTCAAGATCACCACGCAAAACCTGTTCGAATATCCCTTGTTCGTTTTCTACACAACCATAATAAGCACAAGAGGAAAGGGGTATCAATAATCAGAAAAATATAGGTATAAATTTACAAGAGCAAAGGTCAAAACGACGATGTTCAAATAAATGTAAAAGATCTCACCAGCCCAAAAAGGAGGTACTCCACTCAAAAGAATGTAAAGGATAACTCCTGCACTCCAAACATCTGCTTCAGGACCGTAACGCTTTTTCAAAACTTCTGGGGCAACATAATATGGGCTGCCAACCACATCAATAAATGTATCACCTGGAAGCAAAATATCATATCATAAGTTTTTCTCCATGTAATCAATTTGCATTTTCAAATTGTATGAAGTTTCAGTTAAAAAATGTATAGGTTTAACACACAGAATAAAAGCACTCAATTTTCATAAAAATAAATAGAAATAGGTACTATAATTGATTTATGTAGAGACTAAACTTAAAAAACCATAATCTTATAGGAAATAAAAACATTTTTAACCATATATTTAATCATAAAAATATAATATGACAATCATCAGAAACTACCTGGCATAAAGAACATAGATAATCCAAAGTCAATAGTTTTGAGTAGTGAATCCTCTTGCTGATTGACAAAGAGAAAATTTTCGGGTTTAAGGTCTCTATGCATCACACCAAGAGAATGACAGGCTTCAACAACACCAACTATAGTCCTAATAAGTTCAGCTGCCTTTCTTTCGGTATAATGTCCACGCTGAATAATCCTATCGAAAAGCTCACCACCTGCACACAATTCCATCACAACATGAACCGCCATTGCATCTTCATAAGCACCTTTGATGGATATAACATTAGGATGACCAGCCAAATGGTGCATTATATGAATTTCTCTTCTCACATCCTCAACATCCTCATCGGTTACCAATTTCCTCTTCGCAATAGATTTACAAGCATACTGATACCCGGTTGCTTTCTCGATACACAAGAATGTTGTGCCAAACTGACCCTGTCCGAGTTTTCTCCCTAGACTAAAAAATTCCTTGAAATTACCGGTTTCTCTCTGCAACACAGAATCAACACGAAGTCCTGCACTAGAACTTCTCTTCACAGGTCTCCTGTGTTTCTTCTTCTCCTTTTCCGATTCCGGTTCTGATTTCGTCTCTTGTTTTGTTTCCGGTTTCGGCATAGTTATCTGCTCAGGAGGTTTGTTTTGAACAGGCAAAGGAGATTCCGGCTCATTATCAGTCGTCCCCTCATTTACTGATCCTCTATTAGACACTGATCCTTCAGCTTCAGGCGGTTGCGAACGCCAAATCGCAGCGGAAAATGATTGAATAATACCATTCTTTGAAATGCTAGGACCAACACATGTATTCCCCATTTTGCTTCACTTCACACAGATCTATTCCAACTTCATCAGCTAAAACAAAAACACAAGATCTGAAATTCTGAATATACAAACTTAAAATCCTTAATAGCATACATCTAAGTCAAACCTCATATATCATATCAATAATTTACTATAAACAAACAAATACAAAGATTCAATAAGATCAACAAAAAAGTGGTATATTGAACTATAAAGCAGAACTAGATTTATATAAAAAGATTAATAGCTAATGATTGATATTGACAAAAAGAAAAGGAAAGGTAAATGCTAAAGTGTTAAACAATTAAAAAATTATCAAAAAAACAATGAACAACCCAGTTGGTAAAATAGACAAAGAATGAAACTTTACTGAATTTTAAAGGTACCCTTTTGGATAAATGCATCAAAAGAACATAAATCAGGAATTAAAAAGAGCAATAAAGTAGAATGATTGAAGAAAATATATTAGAGAGAAAATGGAGAAGTTGAAAGAGGTTGGACCAACCAACCTTTGAGTTTACCAAGTCAGTTGAAGTTGATGAATGAATTTCTTAAGACAAAAATGTTGGTTCCTTGTTTGGTTTTGTTTGATTATTAAGATTAAGATTGTGACTATGCTTCTGTGTGTCCTTCGTTTTCGTTTATTTCCAAGTTAGCTACTTGTATTTTTTTTTAAATAATAATAAATTGAAATTATGGGCGTTCTCTTTTTAACATTTTTTTGTCAAGTACTCCTGTGGCCGAGGCCGACACATTTTAGTGGAGAAATGAGAGTTTGAGGTTCAAACTTCGACCCTACGTAGTATTGTTCATACAACTATCAACTTAGTTGTGTTTACGGAACCTTTAACATGTTTTTTTATTAAAGTCAAAAGATTTAATTTGATTTTTCACAAAAAATAAAAAAGTTGGATATATTTTAATTCTCGACAAAAAATAATATCCAAATTAGTTGTTGATATTTTTATATTAAAATTAAATTACTCTTAAATATTATAATAGGTTTTTCTATTATGCAATTTGCACATGTTAATAAATTTTCAAAAGTAAGTTTACATTGAAACTTGTGCATTTAATAATAAATATGTAATTTTTTATTAAAAAAAATTCTACTTTTAGTTAGGTTGACAAACCCATAATGATAGAGGGACTAATTTTTTTAAGAGGTAGTGAGACTAATTTGTAGATTAGATATTATTTTTTTTCGGGATTAAGCTGTATCGTATGAAAATTGTGAAGGAGTAAACCAAATTTTTACTCTTTACTTAATTTTGTATGTTATTTAGGGAAATTATATATATAAACAAACAGCATTAAATATTTTTTTAAAAAAAGGAAACTGTAATTAGAAATTTATTTAAAAAAAATAGACTCTCATAAAATATTATATTTGTCCTAAATATAAAAAAGTAAATACTAATATTAAATTTGTTATCATGTAATATTTTATTTTAAAAAACTTATCGTTTACGAAAGATGGTGAATTTTTTTACCCTTTTCTGAGAAACGATGAATTTACAATCTCCATATCAGTATTTATATTTTACTTGTTGGCTACAAAAAGTAAAGTAATTTATGTTAAAGAAATAACAGATGTAGTTGATTAAAGAATATTATGCTATTTATTACTTGTAAGATAAAAGAAGTTTTACACAATTAACAAATCATAATCAACATACGTATGATTTTAAAAATGATTATGATTGTTTAAAAAAATAATTGTGGTTAAACGCAAAGTTTTAATATTTAAGACCAGATTCGCAGTACAATTTTTTTTCACCTATTGTGTAGATATGATTAGAAACGTTATGTTAAAGAAATAATAGATGTGTAACCAAAAAAAAGAAATAATAGATGTAGTTGATTAAAGAATATTATGTTATTTATTACTTCCTCCGTTCCTTTTGAATTGTCACTTTAGAAGAAAAATTTTGTTCTCTTTTAACCGTCACTTTTAAAGTTCAATGCAACTTTAAATATTGTTTTACCAATATTATCCTTAGTTATTTATTACGGAGATAGAAATATATGAGATGATATATTAAATGAATATGACTATTATAGTAAAAGTATAAATTATTGTATCAAAAGTAGTGACATTTATTAATTGTTTTGGTCTGTGTAAAATATTAAGAAATAACAATTAAAAAGGAACAGAGGTAGTACTTGTAAGGTAAAAGAAGTTTTACACAATTAACAAATCATAATTAACATACGTATGATTTTTAAAATGATTATGATTAAACGCAAATCTTTTAATATTTAAGACCAGATTCGCCGTACAATTTTTTTTCACCAATTGTGTAGATATGATGTAATCTTATAAGCCGTTTTCTTTGTACATTTTCTTGTATAAAAAGATAAAGATTGAGATCCATTGACAGCAAATATGTAAGTGTAAAAGACTTACACAAAATCTTAATCGTTGTAAGTGATTGATCTAACGACTCATAATATGTCAATAATAAATTGAAAGAAATCGCATAATGACCAGAAAAGAAAATTATCTCAGAGAGATATTGCTTGATTTGCACTTAATTATTTTCTTACTCTCTCTTATTAAAATATGACACAAATATTTTTTTTGTGTGGCTGACCTGCAAATTAAAAAAAATGGGACTTATTCTCGGTGAAACAATACGATTGTGTCAAAAAATTGCACTTTGTTTTTAGTGAAGGCCCCGTCTCTGGTGGGAGACCTGAATAGGTCACCTACCATAGGAGACTTGATATTTTTTTTTTTGCAAAATGAATATAAACAACACATGAAAGCTTTTTTTTTCAAAATGAATATAAACCAATAATAAAGCTTTTAAATGGCTGTGATCTATAGATAATGTGACCCACTAAAATGCTATCATTTAAAGGATTAAATAAAATTTTAGTCCCTAGAAATATTGTTTTTAGTCATCATATAAAAAAGTGATATGTTTTGGTCTCTATAAAAAAAAACTTGCACACGGTTTTAGTGCCTATTAAAATAAAATTTGTTCAATTATGTTTAAACTTTTAAATTTTTGAATAATTTTTTTACAGACAGGTTAAGATCTTTATAAGAAACTCTTTTATAAAATATAATATTTTCTTAACATGTAATGAATTAAATATGAATTTTTATAAACATTAAAATTTCAAGATTAAAATAATAAAAATTTAGACCTTCCTTCAATTTTTAGCAAATATTTTTTTGTTAACAAAGATTAAAGATAAACATTCTTTTTTATTTTAATTGAGGAAAAATGGTCCTTTTTTCTCAAAAAAATAAAATAAAACAATGGTCCCCTTGTTGTCCCCTTGTTTTTTGCTCAAAGAAGGAAACTATTTTTAACAAACTAACATGGCAGAAAAAACTTGCAATTGCAGATGTAAATGACATGACAATAGCACAAAGAATTATAGTTTCATATTATGAGAGGAAAAAATAATTAAAGGTGAATCAAGCAATATCTCACATAGAGATAATTTCCTTTTCTAATCATCATGTGATTTCTTTCCATTTATTATTGACATAATATGAACCGTTAGATCAACTAATAATAATGGTTGAGATTTGGTGTAAGTTTCAAGACTTATACCTGGTGTCAACGGATCTTGACTCAAAGATAAAATATCTTTTCAACCATTATTTTCATTCTATATACTATGTGCCCATTTTTCCGCTATTTTTATTGTGCTGACGCGTGTAAATTATGAACGATATTTTATAGAAATTTTCAAGGTAATCAGGACCAGACATTAAACCAGTGTACTCATGGGTTCAGGGTTCATAGGTTAGACCGGGGTTCAACTGAGGTTGGACCGGTTACAGTAAATTAAACGTTTTTTTATTTTTAATAAGCAAAAATACACAAACATTAATAATATTCGTATTTTATACCATTAAAAATTTAAGATATAATGTTAAATTTTAAAATGATAATGACCAATATATATATAAAAAAGTTACTATAAAAAATGATATCATAAATTTTTTTCATTAATGATTATAATTTCCCCTAAAAAATTAATGATTATAATTTATTTATTTTTATATTGTCCCTCTAATAAAATCTTATATATGCCTAAAACTAAAAGCACGCCTAATGAATTGAATGCAGTGCACCAATGCACAATAAACTACTTATAAAAATTCAAAATTAAACATAGTGGACCGGTAATACACTAGGCCCAATACTTTTCATAACCCTAATCCCTTTAGTATAGGGTGTTGCCAGTTCACATCCTTTCTACTCTACTAGACTTTAACCCGTGCGATGCACGGGTTTTGTATAGCTTCATATAAAACTATTAAATTGACTATGAGATCTGGGTCATCTTCATTGATTTTCCTACAAAAGTGTCGAATTTGGCTTAGTAAAGAAATGCATAACACATAAACAGAGATATCTAATCTAATCAAATAAATGCGAAATAGCTAAGTATGTTTGTTTCGGTCTGGAATTGACCAGAGATGAATGACCCGAGCCATGACATTAAAATCAGTCTTACCGCACACGATATCAGAGATGGGGGTTGCTTTCACCAATGTCATCCTAAAACAGATGTGATCCACATTAGTTATGATACATAACACAAAAAATGTGAATTATAAATGTGAAGTATATTAATCTCACTAAATTTTAGAACATACTTTGGCTGATTTTTTATTCTAATAGAGAGGATAGATTCAAGGATTTTTGAAGTTATTGAAAACAGAACATGGGCAACAACAAAGGCACATTATAAGGTTTAAAGAAAAACTGCAAAGCCACATCATTATATATATGTTAATAACTTATTTGCCATGACCTGGAACCCCCTTACCTTTGGTTTGCAGAATTTGATATTCCTACGGTAAAATCTCTCTCCAGGTTCTTCTCACTTGTCTCCTTGCTTCTTCTCTCCACAACCCTAGTTTTCCTTTGATCTCTAATCTTTTCTTGTTTGTTGTAACCCTAATTCTCTAATGCTCTCCTCTATTTATAACCTTTTAACTGAGCTAGGTTTCTAGCATAACTATTTAACGGGTTTACTCTTCAATTTTAAAATATATTATTAAGTACAAAAATATATTAGATTTAGTACAAAAATATCTCAAATTGAGTACCAAAATATATCATATATATCATATTCAATATAAAAATAGTATATTAGATTTAATTCAAAAATATCTCAAATTGAGTACCAAAATATATCATATTCAATATAAAAATAGTATATTAGATTTAATTCAAAAATATCTCAAATTGAGTACCAAAATATATCATATTCAGTATAAAAATATATTATTGAGTATTAAAATATATTTCATATCACAAACCAAAATATATTAGATTGTGCATAAAAATATTTTAGCAAAACTTGGGGACTAAGAAATCACTTTCTAACATATTCAATATAAAAATAGTATATTAGATTTAATTCAAAAATATCTCAAATTGAGTACCAAAATATATCATATTCAGTATAAAAATATATTATTGAGTATTAAAATATATTTCATATCACAAACCAAAATATATTAGATTGTGCATAAAAATATTTTAGATTTAATTAAAACACTACTTAATTCCTTCATTCAAACCCCCCTTTTTATAATTGCCGTAGATATATATAAAATAAAAGCAATTATAAGTCACAAAAACCATTAGTGATCCAGTGGTTACAGCTGTGACCTATTAGAAGTTGGTCTGTGGTTCAACTCTCAGCAATGATTTTTTTTCATAAATTTCTTTCAAAAGAAAAGTTAGGGAGAAATGTGTCATTTTGGGTGTTAGGGTTCATGTAATCAGACTACTTAACATTTATATGTAAGTGATTGGCCGCCGCTTGCTCTTACCTCTTCTCTCAGCTATGTACACTGCGGATGTATTTGGTAAAAATAAGCTATAAGCTAGCTGATAGCTGATGACTGATAGCTGATAGCTTATAGCTGAAAAGCTCGCTTATTAAAATGTGTTTGGTAAAATTAGTTGTTGAAGTGACTGATAAATATAAAATGACATAAAAGTACATATATATTTTATTTATTATTTTGTTTATAAACAATTTTACTTAATATATTTATTTTTAAATATTTTAATTAATTTCATCTTTAAAATGGTAAATGTGGTATATAAATTAAATTGTGAGTTTTGTGTAATCAAACGTTTTAACTTTGATATAATATATATTTTAAAAAACTTTTATATAATATATCTTTTTATTTTTTGAAAATTATATAGTTTTATTTGAAATTATAAATAATATATAAACTAATAGAATGTAAGAGTATCTATATATAAAAGGAAAAAAGAAAGTGCTTGGCTGTTCAGCAAACCGGAAAAGAAAAATAAATTGGCAGTTACTTTGATAACTTGGGTTTAGTGGTCATTTGTTTAAAAAATAATAAAATAAAAATAAAGGTTAAAAATGGAAGAAAATGTCAAAAGCTATAAGCTATAAGCTCAAAAGCTACTTGAAATAACATCTGGAAAAAAGCTTGTTACCAAACACATCTAATTTTATCAAGCAAGCTTATAAGCTAATCCAAAAAGCTATAAGCTAGCTTATTTGTGTTACCAAACACACCCTGCATCTTCTTTCTCGAAATCAAATCGACCTTCTGCTAATTTACATATTCTTCTCAAAATAAAACGAAATCGAATATAGTGCTTTCATTTTCTCAGCTTTTCGCCATTTTATGACTTTCCTCTTCTTTCCTCATAGAAAAAGAAAAACACGGTCTAACCTTTGAAACGGCCAACTGCCGGTTTTGCCGGTTTTCGACCGGTTTTCCGGTTTGTACTCTGGTTCTGGTGCGAGGCGGTTTTCAGGGTAATACGGACCGGACCAGATCCGGTTCTCGGTTCAACCGGCCGGTCCGGTTTAATTACCTTGGAAATTTTGCGTGTAAATTACAAATGATATTTATATAGAATTTTTGATATAGATTAAAATTATAAGTATAAATATGGCTTATTTAAGGCTTAATTGCACTTTTGCCCCTATCTTTTGCCAATTGTGCGATTTTGCACCCCATCTTTTTTTTGAGCGACTTTGCACCCTATCATTTATCCCCTTTCTGATTTTGTAGCTCCTCGTGTGTTTTTTTGCTGATGTGTTGAATTTTGCTGACATGTCTTCATTAAATGATTGCCATGTGTTTAATTTGTATATTTAAAAAAAATCAAAATTGAAATATTTGAAAAAATCACGAGGGGCTACAAATTACACACATGGCAAGCATTTAATCATAAATGTTTGCCATGTGTGTAATTTGTATATTTAAATATACAAATTACACACATGGCAAACATTTAATGAAGACATGTCAGCAAAATTCAACACATCAGCAAAAAAACACACGAGGGGCTACAAAATCAGAAAGGGGGTAAATGATAGGGTGCAAAATCGTTCAAAAAAAAGGATGGGGTGCAAAATCGCACAATTGGCAAAAGATAGGGGGCAAAAGTGCAATTAAGCCTATAAATATTTGTGACTTTCAAATGTAACAAGTTCAACAAATCATATTTATCTTTTTCAATGACAATAATATAACAAATATAACAAAAATTGTTATCTTTTTAATAATACTAACAATATAACATTATTATGTCCTTAAAAAAAATATATAACATTATTATAGAAAAAAACATGTTTAAGGTATAATTAGAATAACAAAAAGTCAGCCCAAAATCTTTCCAAAGTTCTCTTATTCTCTTTATATATAGTATAGATATAAAATTTAATTAATATATTTTATAATATACAATTACTTTATCCATACATATGTTGTATCTCAATTAATTGATATGAAAACACATAAGTTGTCATATTTATTAAATATTAAATGAATAATAACATATCACTTTTTTTTAGGAAGCTAAATAAATTATATTAAAAAACTAACACAAGCTCCTCTAGCACAAGGTGTATCAAAGGAAGTTAAAATATCCAAAAATTACAATGAGACAATCCACAAACTACGACAATATAGCCAAGAAAAATAACATTATGTTACAACCTGAAAACATAATAAAGAATTTAACATTCAAACCGAATACTCAAAATCAAAAACAACATAAGAAGATTTAAACCACCAAAATGCTTGAAGTTTAACTTTTTCCAATAAAGATAGAATCTGTTCTGATTTGTTGTGAAAATACCTCAAATTGCGGTCCTTCCAAATAGTAAAAAGAGTTTAAATCCAAATAATATTAAAAAGTCATACGAGACTTGTTGGAAAAACCCCCAAGACCTTCAAACTGAAGAAAATGCTCAAATAAAGAACCTTGAAGAGTCGTTGAGATGTCTAACCATCCCGATATTAAAAGCCAAAGTTGACCATAAAAAGCACAAGAAAGGAACAAATGATCCTGATCCTCAACGAATCTGCAAGAGGTCGAACAAAAATAATCATTATAATCCAAGATATTTATCCTAAATATATTCATCTTAG
Organism: Medicago ruthenica; assembly: GCA_018208015.1. Taxonomy (NCBI): domain Eukaryota; kingdom Viridiplantae; phylum Streptophyta; class Magnoliopsida; order Fabales; family Fabaceae; genus Medicago; species Medicago ruthenica. The sequence goes on from CM031371.1 coordinate 79,325,610, forward strand.
TTGCTAATCTATTCATGAACAAACGCCAAATAAAAATATTGACCTTAAGCGGAATTTGCTTAAGTCATAAAACATGATTGCAACGGTCATCAATTGCCACATCCGAACTAGTCAAGTGACTATAAGCACTTTTGACCGTGTACTTATGGAAAGAATGGAGCCTCCAAATCCACCTGTCAGACACATCAACATGCAAAACCACAAGAGAAAGTTGCTCCGCACACTTCCTCATCAACCTCTCCTCCCACGCAAACAGTCTCCTTCTCCACTTCCACGCCTCACCATTAACCTCTCAACCCAAAGAGAACATCTCTGCAACAGCGGCACATTTGTTAACAGCAAGATCAAATAATCGAGCACATCTAACATCTAAAGAAACACCATCCAACCAGGAATCCTTCCAGAACAACGAAGAAACCTCATCCCCCACCTGTCTAAAAATATTATCTAACAGCCGCCGATTATCTAACAACCCCCCTCCTCCTAATATAGTTCACGTTTTGCCACCACACGGAACCCCCTCCTCCACCAACACATAACCGCCCCACCCTCCTCACCATACTTCGCATGCAACACATTATACCACAAGCTTCCCCTTTCCTCCAACATCCTCCACACCCATTTACCAAGAAGGGAAAAAGTAAACTCCTTTAGCCTCCTCACCCCAAGACCTCCATTCTCCCTATGTAAACATAAAGTATCTCATTTTACCCAAGACAATTTCCTAACCCCCCCCCCCCCCCCCCCCCCCCCCAAAAAAAATACAAAAAATAGAGTCAAAGGTAGAAACGATACCGGAGGGAGCTTTGAAGAAGGAAATAAAATAAACCGGAATGAAGAACAGTACAAACTTAAGGAGAATTAGCCGATCCCCAAAGAAAAATAATAACATATCACTTGATAAATATATAAAATAATTGTACGCATAATTAAATTTATATTTTTTTAAAGGAATTAAACTTTATTATTATGTTATATATTATGTATATCTATATTATACATAAAGACAATAGTTTTTTTTTTGCTCTTTTGAGCTGACTTTTTCTTTTTGCCAAATTACCCTTAATTTTAAATACAAATAGCACATATAACAAATAGATAAGAGTAAATTCATATATTAAAAAAAAGTGTAACAAATTCAATCTTTATTGTCCATGATATATCAATTTTTTCCTCTTGTCAAAAAAAAAAATATCAATTTTTTGCTTATCCTTTATTCTTTAAAAAATATAATTGATGGGAGTGAATTCAAAATTTAAAAAAAAATGTAACAAACACAGCATAAATATATGTCCAGTTTTTTTCCTTTATGCTTTAAAAAATGTAACAAACTAGATCGAGTATACATAAAAGATTTTGCGCTGACTTTTTCAGTATCTCAATTATACTCTAAAACAATTTTTTCTATAATAATAATGATTGTTGTTGGTGTCATTAAAAAGATAAGAATTTAGATTATATATTTTTTTGTTATATTGTTGGTGTCATTGAAATAGATAAACAAGATTAGTTTGGTTTGTTATAATTTGAAATCAGCAACCATTTATTTTATATTTTTAATCAAAATCAAAATTTCATAAAAAAACACCGTTCATAAATTTTAAATTTTAACGCAATAAAAATAGCAAAAAGACGAACGACGTATTATTATTATTTTTTGAGGGATTTTTGCTAGTATATATATATATAATGACAGTGTTTGTGTTGTAAAAAAATAAGAGATGGTATTCGTGCAAAATAGTGCATCCGTGTGGGCAAGTGATAAACGCGTTCCGCGGTGCGAATGAAAACGCTGATTCCGGTACACTGTCTGTACATTTTTATTATATACTTTTCTGTTTCATGGAAGCTTATCAATGTTTTGAAAATAAGTTTCTTTTTTTTTTTCTAAAGGGAAGTTATATATATATATATATATATATATATATATATATATATATATATATATATATATAAATGAATTATCTCATAAGTATCCGTCTTGTATCTCATAAAAAAATGACTATAATATCCTTTTAAGTATAGTTAACTAGTTTTTTTTGTATCTCATAAGTACCCTATTTTTTTTGGAAAATGCACATATGATTTTCGGATTTTATAATTTGAATTTAGTTTTTCCTTTGTTATGGGCTTAAAAAAATGATTTTTTCACCAATTTGGATTTTATAACTCGAAAACCTCAAAAAATAGGGCGCGTTGCATGTTTTTTTAGGATTATAAAATCTGAACACTCCCTAAATACCCTTTTTCAGGGGAAAATTTTGGATTATATAATTAGCACAAATTTAGAGTTTGTTTGTAACATGGATAACCAGTTTAAGAACCATATTAATCTTTCTAACTTTCATCCTTCTGTTTTAGGTCATTGTTAGTTTTTCTTAGTCAAACAGTTTTCGGGCTATTTGATCAGATTGTTCCGAAACTTCCCCAGAAAATCAGAAGAAAAAAAATCAAGGATCAAGACTCCCTTAGAAGGGTTTTCTTATGGGACTCTGCCACTCAAAATCCAAAATTTCATCGTCTAGACCCACTTTTAATATATTTTTTTTTTAATTTTTTATATTCTCAGAAAAATCCGAAAAAATTTGCATTAGTTTCATTTGACAGGTTTTTATAGGTTTTTTATCATCTTTTACTTTGTTTTTTGGTTGTTTTTAAAAGTAAAATTCAAAACTCCTGAAATGGGAGAGATTATGATTGCTGATTATATATAAGTATATTTTGGATTATAAAATCCGAACATAGTTTGGATGTGTTCGAATTTTATAATCTTAAATCCCATGGGCATTTTGTAAAAATTATTGAGCTCGTGAGAAGTAGATAGGGTGGGAAAAGTAATAGTAGTCATGAATCAAAGAGGTGTGTTATTTGAACAACCATTTGTATAAGAAATAAGGATCCGTCAAAATGTTATCTTATTAAAAGATTCTTGTGAAAAAAACATATGACATCAAGATGTGATCATCGTGTTTCATCACATTGGCTCGAAACATGCTCCAGCAAGATTACAGCTCACAATAGCCTTGCAACCATGTGCTTTACTTTACCTCAAGTTGGCTGGTACAAAGAGAACGTTATGGGTAATGACGAGTGTAGAAACTCAGGAAGACATGGAGAATATATTTGTATATTTACTGAATGTCTATCAAATACAAGCAAGAGCTCCTATTTATATTATAGGATTGGAGACAAAGCAACAAGGAAAATAATTACATATAAAGGCTAATTAATCCTAACATAATTACAATAATGAGAGAATATCGTAACATCCGCCCTCAAACTCAAGTGGGTGGAGCAGTAATCAACTTGAGTTTGGAGACTAAAGTGCGGAAGCGACTCGGCGAGTGAGGTTTTGTGAACAAATCAGCCGGCTGGTCAAGAGTGCGAAAGCGACTCGGCGAGTGAGGTTTTGTGAACGAAGGAGATGTTGACGAATGAAGTGACAATCAATTTCAATATGTTTTGTTCGCTCATGAAAAACATCATTGTGGGCAATTTGAATGGCACTGTGATTGTCACGATATAGATCAGTTAATGAAAACTGTGATGTCTCTAAATCGGCAAAAAGCCAACGACGCCACAATATCTCAGAAGTAGTATCAGCAAGTGCATAATATTCAGATTCAGTGCTAGAGCGGGATGCCAAGGTTTGTTTCTTACTACACCAAGATATAAGAGAATCTCCAAGAAAAATACAAAAACCAATGGTGGAACGACGATCACTAGGATCACCGTCCCAATCAGCATCAGAGTAGGCTCTAAGGATCAACGAGGATGTAGCTGAGTAATGAAGACCATAAAATAAACTACCCTTGATATACCGAATAATCCGGAGGACAGTAGCATAATGTGTGGTACGTGGAGAAGCCATGAATTGGCTAACAAGACGAACAACATATGAAATATCTGGCGGAGTAATTGTGAGGTATATCAGACTACCTACGAGTTGCCGATAAAGAGTAGCATCATCCAGCAAAGTACCATCTTGAGGAGTAAATCGAACGTTGGGTTCAAGAGGAGTGTGTTCAATTTTACTATCACTGAGACCTGCTCGAGAGACAAGATCAGAAGCATACTGAAATTTCTGGCTGGACAATGATTAGGCGTTAACAGGTTCTGATTATACTGGTTCTGAACCAATACTTAGCAGATTCAGAATAAAACTTAGCACAATTAAATCAATTCAGCAGCAGGAATTAAATGTGCAGAAAATAAAAAGAACACAAGGTTTGTTAACCCAGTTCGGAGTAAACACCTCCTACTCTGGGGGATACCATCCAGGAAGGAAATCCACTATTGGAATTAATCCTTAAGACTCAGACACTGACTCCCAGTTCCTATCCCAAGCAATCAATCTCCACCTAGTCAGACTTCTACCCACGCATGAGTATTAGAATCCACTAACTTCCTATTCAAGCAACTGCAACCCAGCCACTTGAACAACCCTTGAACTAAACCCAGTTCTGAAACAAAACAACCCAGTTTTTGAAGAACACACTTCAAAACAAAAACTTCATTCTTGCTTAAAAGCTTTCAATGAATTACAACTCAAAATACCTAAACCAACTCAAACTGAGTGGTGCACGGACAAAGCTAAAAAGCTTACACACTAAGACTCAATTTCTGAATATAAATTCTCTAATTTCACGTCTCTTGAATAGCAGCAAAGCACTCTTTATATAGTCTTCAGTAATTCACATAAATTTGAACTCAATCTACTGCATATGATTTGTTTCTGATTTACTAAAGGCTAAAATAATTCTGCAAGGTATCTTCAAAAGATTGCATCAGGAAAATACGAACTTGCATAAAAATAAGCCAAATCTTCAATAAATCTTCTCCAAATCAACCAGCATTCTAGAAGCAATATGCGAGAATAAATACTTGTTAAATCTCGCAAAGATATGCGCCAAAATAAATTGTAAAAATGCAGCTTCTGAAGAAGTCAACAAAAGTCAACTCTGCTACAGTGCGTCTGATGCTTCAGACTCAGGATTTCAGCTTCTGAAGGTGATTTCAGCTTCTGAATGACTTCAAAATGAAAAACTTGCAACTGAAGACTTGTTCTAAACATTGAGATGCTTCTATTCAACACATTGGATTTGCCAAAATATGCAGCCAACACCAAAATACTCAACACATACTTAGCCTGTGAGAGAAACAAGCCATTACTCAAAGATAATACTTTAAGCACTAGAAAGTAACTTAATGGTCCAAGATCCTTCATTTCAAAATGTTGACACAAGAATTTCTTGAGCTCTTCAATTCCAACAAAGTCATCTCCAGTGATTATCATGTCATCGACATAAAAAAGCAAGACAACAATATCATTATCAGTTTTTCGAGTAAAGAGAGCTGAATCATGACCACTAGAAGAGAAATTCAATTGAGTGATAGTCTTGTGAAATTTAGCAAACCAAGCTCTAGGTGCTTGTTTGAGACCATAAAGAGCCTTACGAAGACGACATACTTTATTTTCCTGACAAGTATATCCTGGAGGAGGATGCATGTAGACCTCTTCTTCTAACTCACCATTGAGGAAAGCATTTTTAACATCCATTTGAGTGAGTCTCCATTTGCGAGTGGCGGCAATGGCAAGAAGTGTTCGAACATAGGTGATGCGTGCAACAAGGGAAAATGTTTCTTCATAATCAATACCATACTCTTGAGTGAACCCTTTTGCCACAAGACGAGCTTTGTAATGCTCAATAGATCCATCAGAGAGAGTCTTTATTTTATAAACCCACTTACATCCTACAAGAGTCTTATTAGAAGGAGGATCAACAAGGTCCCAGGTGTGGGTTTTCTCTAATGCCTGTAATTCTTCCTGCATAGCTTGCTGCCATTGAGGATCCGCTGAGGCTTCCTTAAAGGACCGTGGTTCGTGATAGTGAAGCATAGTGGAATAACAATGGTAATCACGAAGGTAAGGGGGTGGATTTCTTACCCGTTCAGGAAGCTAAATAGAGGGTGGTGCATGATCAACAGTCGAAACAACATCATCAGAAGTGGATTGAACATCGGAAGAGGTTGGAAGTTCACTAGAAGAACTTGCATATGTCTCAGAACCGCATTTGTGTCACTAGGAAAATAGTCGACATTAGGGTTAGTAAAGAGAGGAGTGGAAGTTGACGGAATTGACTTAAACTTTGACAAGGAAGAGAACATTATATGTTCCCAAAAGACAACATGCCGAGAGACACGAATGTGCTGGGATATCGGGTCCCAACATCGATAACCCTTGTGTTCAGTGCCATAACCAAGAAAACAACATAGACGAGCACGAGGCTTAAGTTTAGTATATTCATGGGGCTAAAGGAGGACAAAACAAGCACAACCAAACACCTTAAGTGAGTTATAATTTGGTGTAGTGAGATAAAGATGCTCAAAAGGAGAGACATTACCAAGGACAGAGGAAGGGAGACGATTGATTATATGGACAGCGGTAAGAGTAGCTTCACCCCAAGCGCGTTCTGGACAAGAGGATGAGATAAGCATGACACGGACTGAGTCAAGAATGTGACGATGCTTTCTCTCAGCACGACCATTTTGTTGTGATGTGTATGAACATGAAAATTCAGACAAGGTACCCTGCTCACTAAGAAATAACAAGAGTTTAGAATCACGATATTCCATGGCATTATCTCTCCGAAAAACTTTAATGACTTTGGAAAATTGTGTTTGAATCATTTTGGCAAAGTTGATGTAAATCTGAGGAAGCTCGTGTCTATTTTTCATCATATATATCCATGTAAAGCGAGAATAATCATCAATAAATAGAACAAAATATCGAGAATCTCCCATAGTAGGTGTGGGAGTAGGACCCCAAATATCAGAATGCACAAGATCAAATGGTGAAGCTGAAATGGAAGTACTTTTATTGAAAGATAAGGCTGGTTGTTTAGCAGTTTGACAAGCAGTACAATCAAAAGACTCATTGGTGACATATCCTAAATAACCTTGAGACACTAGAGGATGCAACTTACCAATTGAACTATGGGCTAGACGACGATGCCAAAGTTGAATGGAAGAATGTGTGGAAGCAGCACATATGTTAGACTCGTGAGGAATATGCAGTTCAGTGAGCTCATATACTGTCCAATCTTACGTCCAGTCCCTATGAGTTGTCCCGTCCGTGGATCCTGCACACGCCATCCAGAGGAAGAGAAGGTAATTTCATAACCAAGGTCACATAATTGACCAATAGAGATAATTAAGTTTTACCAATCTAAAAAGAAAAACTTAATCATTCCCTAGAACATTCTCCATAACATGTTGGTCTTTCCATATTACATTATTTTATTGTTAACTAACTATTACCAAGAATTTTTCTTGAGTACTTAAACCTTGTTTAAAAGTTTCAGGACAAATTTAAAAAGGGTCACAATTCAAATCCCCCTTTTCTTGCGACGTTTATTGCTACTTCACAACCATCTTGCACACATCTCGTCTAGCTTTCTCCATATTTACAAAGTTTCTCCGTCTTCTTGATGAAAACTATAAATTTCTTTCCTTTTCTCCGTGTAATTTGTTGTTGGGAAAAAGCGGCGGAGAAATGCCCTTTTCAAATCTTCCCAAATAGCGACAGTGCCACTCTGAAGTTCATTTTTCCAATCCTTCGCTCGTTCATTTAGAGAATAGGCAAACAAACGAAGTCTTTTGTCGGACCTCTAAACTCCATTTGGGTTAATGGTGCTGCATGCTTATGAGAAATATGTCAAATGAACATTACAATCTTCTGATTCCTTACCTAAGAATTGGTTCTCCCTTAGAATGGCAAGAACTGCGTCTTTTATATCAAAAAAGATTGGGTTCGCTGGCTGGAATCCTTGAGCAGCTTCATCGAGGTTGTCAAGTCTCCCGTAATCTCCTAGTGTTATGTGTTCCATGTCTCCCATCTCTTCGTCGGATGAGAAGTCACTTAAGTTGGGAAGTGGAACAATTGCTGCTTCACTTGCATCCTGAATGGATTTTCAGATAGCTCTCTAATTTATTGTTGTTAGAGTCGAATAACAAGGTATCTGAATCTGCACCATGCATAAAACAACTCGCAAGGGATTTAAGAGGAGCTTGGGAAAGAGAGTTAGACTAACCAACACAAAAGATTTTTTTTTGTTATATAAAAAAAACTAAATTTAAAGACAATCTAAATATAATCTAACCTAACAAAAAAATTAAACCTAATCTAAAAATAGAAAAGTAAAAACAAATATTTATAAAAAAAATTCAGCGAATTGCCTGGTTGAAATATTAACAATCCCCGGCAACGACACAAAAAATTTGATGACGAAATTCGGCAAGTGCACTAAATCGTAACAGGTAATAAAGTAGTAAGTTATTGTCTCCACAGAGATTTTCTTTCAACTGAACAATTAGCGGAAGTTATTTGAAGGAAAGTAGTAAAAGAAATAATTGGTTTGCAGGTTTTTTATTGACCTGCACAATGTGAGATTATGTTGTTTGCTTCAGAGGTTTAATGACGATTACGGTATCCTTGAATCCCCTCTACTTCTTTGCTAGAATTAATTCGGTTAACTATTAGTTTATGACCTACCTTGATAAACGAAAGTTAGGATATGACCCCGTGATGTAAGTTCGAGTATTTATGCTCAGACAAAAGCTAAACTTGCGACGTCCCCTAAAGATGAGTCATAGCCCTAGCAATCATACTTATTGATTTCATCAAAATTAGATTTAATTATGAAAATAAGCAATTTACTATTGTTCTTGTTTTGGCACCGACAAAATAATCAAGTCTTACACCTTGTCCTATTGATCTAGACAATCGACAGTTGAATAACATAGAGATTGGAACATATAGAAATTAAATCAGGCAATAGAATCATAAACAGAATAAAAAACTTTATTAACTAAATCCGACAAATAAAGATCAGGTTCATCGCATAACCCTGATCAAGAGAGGTTTAGTTACTAATGGTAACTGGCATCATTACAAAAGAAAAGAAAAACACACCCTAAAGAGTACAAGAGGAGGATAAATATTCTCTGCATTGAAGCTCTGATGCTTGACCTTTGTCTCATACCGCTTGGTTTTTGAATGAATAAAAGAAGGTGCATGAGTCTCTATTTATAGTCCATCACTACTTAGGGGGTTAAGAGAAGAAAACTGTGTTTTTTTTTTCCACCAATTCAACTTAGAAAACAAGCAAACAACACTTTCAGTCCGCAATTAATGCGTGGACGCATAAGGCAGCCCTGGATGTTGTCTCATGCACAAGGTGCAAAGCCTTTACGCAGGGGCGCATTAGGCAGTAGCCTATGTGTGAATTTTGCAGTTTTCGTCCCTTTTTTCGAGCGTTCCTCCGTCTTGAAATGCCTTGGAACTTGAGATGAATTTTTCTCATCTTGTATTGTCTTAAAAAACCTTTTAAGAACCATTGATCTTCATTTTTTAATCCTTGATTCCTTGATTCTTCATGTGATGTCTTATTTAGCTGATTTACATGATTTCTCCCTAAAAATACTCAAAACACCTATGGAGTTGCATGATCTAGGATAAAAGTTAATTACAACGACTCAAATGAAAACAATACAAAATGTTACCCAAACCATTGACAACTCTTTTAAATGACCTCTTATTTGCCTCAAATGCAAAGAAAATAACTAAAAGCATGACCTAAAATAACGTAAGTTACTCCTTCATCAATGATCCATTAACAGTGTCCTTAATGTGCAACTCAACTAAAGATCATGTCTCCTTCCCCATTTCTCAAAAGCGGTTAGTGGTGCTGAAAGTAGAGATTGTGGGTTTGTCGCATCATTATCTAGTCTCACTATGTTTTGAATTAGTTTTGAGCCTTTGCCAACCAACGTTTTGAGTTAATGACCTTGAGATAGAATCAACTTTGTGATTCAGCTGCTCTAGTATCACCTTTCCTTCACCTTGCCTAATACTTCAATCACCTATTTTCCGAGTTTGTTTAATAAGATAATTATTTAGGCATAAATAAATTCGGGATCATCTTCACCAGGGATGACCCCCTTATGATATTGGACAGAGAGGCTGATATCGAAAATTAAAGGAACATGTTGAAAAGATGCATATATTTGATTAAAGTGGCGAGCGTATCTTCTTATAGTAAAGTTATATTCTCCCTCATCAACGAAATCTTCGACGAAGGTATTGCGAACATGTTTAACTGGTGTTTTGGTGACTTCAATCTACTTTTCACGGTCTCTATGCACTTGTTTTTGATGGTTCTGTTGAATTTGTGTATGCAATTTTTTTCTGACGCAACTCATTGCTTGTTATTTGAATCGTCACCAAGATATCTTTATGTTCAACAATAGACGTGGATCACACCATCTTTTATCGGATGGCAAGAGATCTATGGGAAGATTTCTCTCTTTTCCAAATAAACAACGTCAAGTGTTCCTGCTAGAACTATAGGAGGTATGTAGGGGTGGAAATAGGCTGGGTCAAGCTAGGCTTTGCAAGACCTAATCCTTTCCTGACAAAGATTTTAAGGCCTAAGTCTGGCCTGCGTCCTGTTATATGCTTATTCTTTAGGTGTGAGGCTAACCTTTTGAAAGTCTACTATGACTTACTAGCCTCTTTAAAAGTATATTTCATTTCAACATCTTTAAAAGTAGTGTGATCTAAATTTGAAAAGACTAACAAATTAATAGATCAACGAGATTAAACTCCCCTTTGATATTTAACATTAATTTGTAGATAAATTGACTATATATTATATCATATTTCAATTATAGTTTTAATAATACATTTAAATATGTGAAAAATTAGTGTATACTAATAAACCTAAATTAGTGAAAAGGTTAACAAATTTATAATTTATTTCAAAGTACAAAATATAATATAATAATATTAGTGGGTTTAGAGGCTGGCTGGTTTTTGTTAACAAAATTAGTGTATACTAATTGTTCCTGCTAGGTGAACAATGGTACCAACCCCCTGAGCGATGTTCAGACTCAAGAGCTTGGCTAGGGTTTTTCCTGTATAAAATGAACGTGATGCTTATCAGGGTCGTTCCGAGCTCCCTTTATACTTCCCTTGACCTAAGGGGGGTGGGGCGATCTTTTCGGGACTCCCAAGCCACTTGGCGTTGGGACTTGGTCTTCCTCCCCCGGGGACCCCGGCCCACAATGAGAACGTGGAGAAAACCTGGTAGACGGGTTGAAATGTGACCGTTAGCTCGGGATTTGGCGCGGTCAGCCCGCTTTGTGTGCGTTGCGGGGGCCCTTTCCTTACCCGAGTTGTTTTTGTGGGGACCTGACCTCGCCCACGTGGCGGGCACGTGGGAAATGAGGTCCAGCTGGCCGGGGAGGACTGCCACATGTCGTGAAAGAAATAAGATGATGGTACACAGCCCCCCAAGCACAAGTCTCGAAGAGGCGAAGTGATTAACGAGATGCCCGGTTTTAGCTTCGAGGGCGACCACAAGATCCGCCCTGCATAGCCGAGCGCCGTACGGCGATGTGTAATAATAGCCAGTAGTGGGAATTAGCGGCCTTCTGATCGCTTCGGTGGTTGTCCCTTATCATAATGTCCTGGGGACGCACGCACCTTACCAGCGCATAAGTCACATAATTAGAATCCAACGGTGGACGAGCAGCGACCGTTCGCACCATTATCTGAGCGGCTGAGGCTCTGTCTGCTTTCCCTATCCCGATGTAATCTCAGCCGTTCGGAACTGAAAAGACGGGCCTCTTGAACCGTTCGATCTCGCGCTTTTCAGACCATGCACGCAGTTCGAGGCCCTCTCGCTTATAAATAGGGTTTGCTTGTTTCATCCGAACCTATCGCTTTCAACTGTCTTCTGCTATCGCCCCGACAAACTTTGCAACCTACTCCATACTTTAAATCAGGTAACTCCCTTGCCCTTCTCATTTACGTTTACGCTTCTTAAACGCTTGTAAAAGGAAAGAAAATGGTAGTGATACGAGAGTGTGACAGTGAGGGCAACTCGGTGGGTTCTCCCACCTTGGAAGAGCGGCGCAAAGTATGCAATGCTGCCATTCAGACTGCCAGGAGGGTGGATGGGACAATAGACTGGGCGCTCGCGGACCGACACTATTTTGGACACCCCCTCGTCGCTTCTGAGGTTAGCTCTGACAGCGACGGTGGTACCGCCCCCTCTTCTCAGAGTTAAGTGCTTCTGGTAGCAGTAGCCATGATAATGATGTAGTTATTCTCTTTTCTTCAGGACCTGGTGAGCGAGAGGGGAAAATGGCGGAATCTCAAACAAGCGCCGGATGGGTGGATGAGAATGTGGCCGCCCAGTCTTCCTTGTTTAGCACCGCAAAGAGAGTGGCGGAGTTCCGGGAGAGCCAGGCGGTATCCTCTACGGGTGATGAAGCGGACATTGTCACGGAGCCCTGCATCCAAGGGGAAAAGGTCTACATGTGTCGCCCACGAGGGGTGCCAAATGAAGCGTTCTATATGCACGCCTGTGCCATTACGGATTTAGGGGTAATGATTCCCTTCACGCCCTTTGAAGCTGCGCTCTTGAAAGCAATAAATGTGGCGCCATCTCAACTCCATCCTAACGGCTGGGCTTATGTAAGGGGCTTCGAAGTTTTGTGCCAGGGTCTGGGCTTGGCGCCAACTGTGGGTGCGTTTCTCTCCTTTTATTGCACAAAGGGAGTGGGAAAAGGCACATGGGTGTCCATTAACTCTTAGCAGGGACGGGGCCTGTTCGCTCTCTTTGCAAACAACTATAAGAATTGGAAAAGGAAATTTTTCAAAGTGAGGGGGCTGGACGCCTCTATTCCCGTCTTCATCGATCAAGGCGGCGATGAGGGGTTTCCTTTATACTGGTCCGGTGACCCCCTGTCGGTATCGGGCTATGACTACGATAAGCTGAGCGACGCAGAGAAGGACGTAGTCGACTTCCTGGAACACATGGAAGTCCTGAGCGTAAAGGAACTTATCCACAAAGAACACGACCCTGTGGCTCTTGGGGAATACATAGGTAGCACTCATACCCACTGCGGGCGACGCCGTTTTCGCAGCCAAATTTGTGTTTCGCTAATGTAAGTTCTATGATCTTTATGCAGATTCGATGGCACCAAAGTCTGCTGCGGAGAAGAAGCTTGCCCTGGAGCGAGCGAAAAGAAAAAGGGCTGAAGAAGGCAATGCTCGCGGGAGGAGTGATCCCGCCGGCCTGGTGATGCGGGAGAAGCGCAAAGCTGGGGACGCTGGTGACGCCACATTAAGAGGGGCGGCGAGCGCCATCGACGCCATCCCAACCCGAGATGTGGCTGCCGCAGACGCCACAGTGTTGCCCAGAGGGAAAAGGAGCCGGACTGATGAGGGCCAACCCCATCAACCCCAGACCTCCCAGGAACCGGAAACTGGTAAGCCGAACTCCTGTCATTTCATCTAGATTTTTCTTTGTATTCCTGTTACGAACTAACATTTTGCTATCCCACCTTGTGACAGATGCCCTCCCCTCGCTATGGGACGCCAATTTCGATTACGAGGGGTTTATGCCGGAGAGTTTCAATTTCGAGTACAACAGGAAGAGACTAAAAACCATGGAGTTTTCCCAAGTGCAGAAGATGATGGGCGTCCACCTCCTAAAGGGCGCCCTGCTGGGCTAGGTGATGACGGAGGAGTTCTCCACCCTCCAGCAGAAAGAGAGGACGCAGAGGGCAGAGCACAAGAGCGCGCTGGCGCAGATGCAAACAGCACTTAATGCGTCTGAGGAGAAAAGGAAGCTGGTAGAGGAGAAACTCGCTTCCGTGCGCCAGGATCTGGAGACGGCTGAGACCGCCAAGACCAAAGGAGAAGAAGCGACCAAGGTTTTGGCTGAAGAGAAAGTTGCACTGACTTAGGCGCATCAAGCGGCGATGGCGGATTTGAAGGCGAAGTTGGAGGCATCAAAGGAAGAAAGCGTTCTGGCCGAGGAGAAGGGTTTTGAGCGGGCGAAGGCTCGGGTCGCTTGCCTGTACCCAGACGCTTCCCTTGAAGAGATCGGCTTATTTCGAACTGTAGTGGACGGGAAGATTGTGGACGAGGATTAACTTTAGATATTCTTCTTTTGTAATGCCCTTTCGGCGCTTTGTAATGCTTTTGACGCTTCCTATGTTTAGCCATAGTGCTTTTTCGCCTTTTATATCTTAATCTCTTTCAGTTTTGAACGGTGTCCGAACACTGTCCTCATGGTGAGATATCCCCGTACCTGTACCTGCTCTCCCACGAATCCGACTAGGGACCCTTTGAACGGCTGCAACAACTCCGCGCCCAAGTTCAGCTTCTCGAAGGCGTCATAGTACAGGATGTCCGCCGAGCTTCCTGGATCAATCAACACCCTTCTTACCACACAGTTCAAGAGCTGCAAGCTAATTACCAAAGGGTCGTCCTCGTGGGGGAGAATTCCCGCAAAATCTTTACTGGAGAAAGTGAGCTCAGGATCAGCTTCTGGGATGGGCACTTCCATGCCCCCCAAACTGTCGATGTGCATCACGTGACGAGCATACCTTTTCCTGGAGGAGTTAGTGTCGTCTCCCCCGGAAAATCCTCCTGCAATGGTGTTGATGGTTACGCGGGCGTGTGGATTGCTATTGTCGCTGCCTGATTCGGGGTCCTCGCCACCCCTTGGTGGGGGGTCCTGCGGCCCGCGCTGGTTCCCTCTCTGGCGGGAACCTTGCCCTCCTCTGACGTAGCCCTTCAGATGTCCTTCCTGTATTAATTTCTCGATCTCCCTCTTCAAGACTCTGCAATCGTCGGTGTGATGGCCTCTGGCTTTGTGGTACTTGCACCACTTCTCAGGATCATTTCCCATTACTTTAGATCGTGATGCCGGTGGATGAGGAATCAAACCCGTATGAAGGACCTCCTGCAAAATGCGCTCTCTCCTCTGATTCAAAGGCATAAAGCTTTCCAACGGCCTCCTGGCCGGTGACTTGAAAGATCCCCGCATCGGCTGAAGATAACTATTCTTCCTAGGGCTGTGAAATTCATTCCCCCCCAGAACTCCTTTCTCTTGCGTCCCGGGCCTTTTTCTCCGCATTGCTCTCTTCGCCCTTGATGTAACATTCCACCCAGGCTAAAATTTCCTCCATGGAATCCGCTGGTTTCTGGGCCAGGGACTCATTGAACTGGCCCGCCCTCAATCCGTTCTGGAAAGCACCGACGAAAATCTCCTGGTTGGGGCTGGCGACCTTGATAGTAGCTTCATTGAACCTGGCGAGGTACTCCCTTAATGGCTCGTGGGGTCCTTGCCGGACGTTGAAAAGGCTGGTGGTCGGGACCTTTCTGTGCTTGCTGGCTGTGAATTGATGTACCATCCGTCTGGCGAAATCGGGATAGCTGGTTATGGAGAAACGAGGCACACCCATGTACCACCTGAGGGCCGCCTCCTTGAGGGTTCCTGCGAGCAATTTGCATTTCAAGGAGTCCGCCGCTCCTATAATCGCCATCTGAGTGTTGAACGCCGTCAGATGTTCGGTGGGATCTGACTTCCCATCGAATGAAGCGAGGTGTGGGGGTTTGAAATTCTCCGGGACTGGTGCGTTCCAGATCTCGGCGGATAGGGGCTGGGGGTCCTCCAGTTCCGGACCTTCTTGGTCATCTTGCTGCTCCTGATGTTGCTGTTGCTGAAGAGTTTGGACGGAGGCCTGGAGTGCCTCATTCTGTTGGCGCAGTTCCTCAAGCTGGAGCTGCATGGCGGTAACGGCGTCCGGATCGGCGTTGTTGTTTCGGGATCTGGCCATACGAGCTGGATGATTCGGCTTATCTGAATGTTTGGTTAAGAAAAATTGAGGCCTGGGAACGTTTTATCGGGCCCCACGGTGGGCGCCAACTGTTCCTGCTAGGTGAACAATGGTACCAACCCCCTGAGCGATGTTCAGACTCAAGAGCTTGGCTAGGGTTTTTCCTGTGTAAAATGAACGTGATGCTTCCCTTGACCTAAGGGGAGTGGGGCGATCTTTTCGGGACTCCCAAGCCACTTGGCGTTGGGACTTGGTCTTCCTCCCCCGGGGACCCCGGCCCACAATGAGAACGTGGAGAAGACCTGGTAGACGGGTTGAAATGTGACCGTTAGCTCGGGTTTTGGCGCGGTCAGCCCGCTTTGTGTGCGTTGCGGGGGCCCTTTCCTTACCCGAGTTGTTTCTGTGGGGACCTGACCTCGCCCACGTGGCGGGCACGTGGGAAATGAGGTCCAGCTGGCCGGGGAGGACTGCCACGTGTCGTGAAAGGAATAAGATGACGGTACACTAATAAACTTAAATTAATGTATACTAATAAGCTTAATATTTTTGTTAACAAATTAACAAAAATTAATATAATAATAGTTCATTTCAAATTAGCGAAAAATTAGTGTATACTAATAAGGTTAAATTAGTGAAAAACTTAAACAATATTATTCATATTTACTTAAGTAGGGCCGACTTGATAGGCCTAAAAGGTCTTTTTATGGCATGTGACCTGACCTTTTTAGTTAAATAAACTTCTAAAAAAAGGCAAAGCCTTCTTTATTTAAGAAAAAAGGTTGGACTAGCCTGGTGTATCGTGGACTATACCGTAGGCCCTTGCAGTGCCTGACATATATGTAAGTTTAGTTGCTTCAGGGTTTAGTGGTGTGGATAAAGATTAGGTCATCATCGGGAATCTTCTCCTATACATATATATACATGCATGATCAACTCCAAATTGGATTTAGCTTGATGGGCAAGGTCCTCCTGTTTAAATAGCCACCCACACCACTAAATGTGCAATCCTAAAACCCTTATTGCTCTTGCTAAGTTAGCGTGACCTCGATAAGAGCTGTCTTGTTATGGGTGTGTGTTGATACTTAAGGGTGAGCGCATGATGCTCGTGTTACGGGATTACAATTACATACTCTAATATGAGCCTTAGTATCCATATATGTTAGGGATTAAGTGACATCCTGAAAGCTACACCGATACATAGGGCCCCAAGCATGATGCATCTTTATAAAATATATAGGAAATTGCTTTTCCCACTTCAAAGAAAGCTAAAACACACCAGTAATTTACGTTTTTACCCCGACGGCAGTTAGTTGTCGATGGAAAGGATCAGACGGCAGCTAACTGCCGATGGGAAGGAAACCAGCGGCAGTTAGTTGCCGCCGTCCCCATCGGCAGCTAACTGCCGCTGCGATCAGTACTTATGAAGCTCAACAACCAGAACCTGCAACTTCATCTCTTCAATCTCTAAAAACTCTCTCAAATCTTCCAAAAATCTCAAATTTTTCAACTTCAAATCAACCAACACTCCAATAACAAGCAAGTTTCCATAATCAAGTTCATTGTCATTTTATGTTTATATGTTACATTTATTATCTTAATTTTTTTTTTAGTTTTAGACTTTGTTTAATTTTTGATTTTTTTGGCAAGAAATGATAGAATGTTTATATGGAAATGACTTATGTTGCTTAAATGTTTAGATCTTTGCATGTTTATGTTGTAATTTTTAGCTTTAGGGTTTATGTATAATTTGCACTACAAGTGTTTGATGAAATGTTTGAATGAGTTTTTAATTGAATTGTTTTTAATTTCTTATGGTGTAGATCTGAAAAAATGGCTCAAGTATACTTTCATGTATCCTTCAACGGTGGTAACCAACATTTTTTCAAGGTTCATGACGATGTGACGTTAAAAGAATTGAAGGATTTACTTCATGAAATCAACCAATGAATCATCCACGGAGACGCGAGGAGGGTGGAATACGTTTGGTATCACCGTCCATCGTTCGACTCAGACGGGAATTTGTCGTTCACTCGGTCGGAGTTAACGAATGACGACGACGTGAGGAGCATGTTCTCTATATTTGCTGAGCCGAACATGATCCCCCTTGAGATGGATGTTACGTTGTTGAGGTCGCCTGAAGATATTCTCAAGAGTTTGATTCGGCCGGATGAAGATGTTTAGGTAGTATTATTATGTTATGTCGTTGTTTTGTTGGATTTTTTTTAATTCTTGAAAATTTGCGGAAAATCTTGGCATTGAAGTGTCTTATACTTAGTGTAAATGTTTGCAAGTCTTTTTGGAAATTCAAAAGAATGAAGAGAACACAACATGCATTCTGCAGAATCAGCTATATAGGTTCTCACATCGAATTCCTTCGTATAGGATGAGTGTGACAAAAGGGAATGCAATTCTAAGATGTTGTTTTGTACTTGATCATGCTCCTCTGTCAATTGAAACTTTGTCAGTTGGCAGTGCAGTAGGATTAAGTTCAAAATAATATATTGGAATGCATTCCTTTTTGTCATGACTCATCTTATATGAGGGAATTCGATGTGAAAACATATATAGCTGATTTCGTAGAATACATGTGTTGTGTTCTCTTCATTCTTTTGAATCCAACACTAAGTATAAGACACGAGAGCATATATATGTTTTCCGCAAACTTTCAAGAATTAAATTTAAATCCAACATTATAATGATACAACATATTTAGGGATAATGTAATGTACTGTAACACTTATTTTGTGAATTTTTAGTTATGATTTCGTTCGGATCATGAATAAATTGTTGTTATTGTTGTTTCGAAGTAATCAAAATAATCAAAATAAAGCAAAATAAACCCGAAATCATGTTAAAATTGTACAAAAAAAACTACGATAATGTGTCATAAATTTACAAAAAATCTAACAAATGTCAACAAAAAAAACTAACAAAAGTCCTAAAAAAATGTCCTAATCCTGATCCTGGTCATCATGTTGCTGCTGTTGCCGCCTCCTCGACCTCCTCGACCTTCTGGACAGTATCGGTGTCATCATGTCCCTGATATGGCGCATCGCCTGATATAACTGCTCACTGCTCATCGCCTCCTGACCCAAGTAGTCATCAGCCTGGCTCACAACGCCACCAACCATGTCAATGGTATCAGGCGAGCCTCTCTCCTGGTGCCGCTGCTGATGGTGTGCAATGATCTGCTCCTCATTTGCTGGCCTCGGAGGAGATCCATCAATAGGTGGCATAATCTTTGGGTGGGACACATGTCCGTACCACCTCATGTATCCCTCCTCGTACTGACATGGCTGATCAACCTCCCTACCCCACGCAGCCTGAGGAATGATGTGCACACGGAAGTCTAGGAAAGCCTGTGCAACGGCCTGAAATGGGAGAGGAAGCACAGACGTCGGAGCTCGGGGGATGTCCTGCACGTACCCGTATTGCCTTTTAACCCGCTCAGGCAAGTGACGGTAGATGATGTCACGACCACACATGATCCAACCTGAATACCAGAATATCTCCACAAACTCCTGGATCTCCCTATAATCCTCGTATGGCATCCAGGTAACATCATCCATCTCCAAACGATCCAGCGCCAGATGGTAGGGCTTCGCATTCGCATGACCCCTATGTGTAATCCATCTGGCCGCACAAGGATAGTTTTGCCTCTATTTATCATTATGGTCATGTGGGTAGACTTCTGGAAAATGTGCCAAGAACCATCCCTGCACAAGCCAAACACATTTATAAGTTATTAGCAAACATAGTAAATTAAAAGGCATAGTAAATTAAAAGGCATAGTAAATTAAAAAGCATAGTAAATTATTAAAAGATATAGTAAATTAACATTATTACCATCAAAAGTGTCGTGCTTCCCCCGATCCTCTTTCCTGCAAGCGAAGAGGCCTCAGATAGAGTGTGGTAAAGGTATGCCAATGCCATTCCTCCCCACGAGTAGTCCCTCATCCCAGCAAAGGTCTCCATCGTCTGCAGGTATGTCAGGTCGATGTGTTTGTTGCTCAAGTCACCAAACAACGTACATCCAAGCAGGTATAGGAGGAAACACCTCACACAGGCAAGCCTACGCCTGGCTAGCTCCTGGAGCTGCTCCTGCGTCTCAGCAAGCGCTAATCTGGTGGCCACACTTAGGTGATCCTCATAAAGCTCCTTCAGAGCCTTATAGCTAATGTATCCACCATGCTCAGTCTTGCAGTTTTTCACCGCATACTCCTGGGTGACACCTAAGTACCTCACCATCAATTCCACCCCATCAACCTGAGACACCTTCTTTCTATGGGTCAGCATCCGCCCTTCAACAGGAACATGCAACAGACACACCACATCATCTAAAATGATGGTCATTTCCCCAGTAGGCATGTGAAAGCTGCTGGTCTCGGAATGCCACCTCTCGCTTAGCGCCTGGAGCAGAGCATGATTAACAGTAGAATACCATGTGTACAGCAAATCATGCAACCCACTCACCCTTATAGGATCCCAATACCAGAGTTGATTCATATGTGGACGCTGGATCTCTACCACCTTCGGCTGGTGATTTATGCATCTCATCCTACAAGTGTTGCGAATCTAAAATAATAAAAAAACACCACATAAATCAAAAACATACAAAAAATAAAGCATATACTTCATATATAAAAAATTAAGCGCGAACAATAATCGAAGACAAAAAAATAATCAGACAACGGCATATGTTCATGTCATTTTTTTAAACGTTATCATACAAAAAAAGCATATACTTCATATATAAAAAATTACTCGCGAACAATAATCGAAGACAAAAAAATAATCAGACAACAACATGTGTTCATGTAATTTTTTTTAAACGTTATCATACAAAAAAAAGCATATACTTCATATAGAAAAAATTACGCGCGAACAATAATCGAAAACAAAAAAATAATCAGACAACGGCATGTGTTCATGTCATTTTTTTTAAAAGTTATCATACAAAAAAAATATATCGACTTCATATATAAAAGTTAAAAAAGAAAAAAGAAAACTTACATTCCGCTCTGGACATGATCTCTTCCATGGAATCAGCTGGCTTTTGTGCAAGCGATTCGTTGAATTGTCCAGCGCGGAGGCCGTTTTGGAACGCTCCCACGAACAACTCCTGGTTCAGGTTAATGACCTTAATTGTGGCGTCGTTGTATCTAGCGAGATATTCACGGAGGGTTTCATTTGACCCTTGGCAGACGTTGAAAAGGCTGGTGGATGATTCTTTTCAGTGGCGACTTGCTGAAAACTGGTGTGTTAATTTGCGGGTCATGTCTTGGTAGCTGATGATTGAAAAACGGGGTAGGTTCATGTACCACTCGAGGGCGGCGTCTTTGAATGTTTCTGCCAACAACTTACATTTGAGAGAGTCAGCAGCGCCGATGATGACCATTTGGGTGTTGGAAGCTGTCACGTGCTCCACTGGATCACTCTTTCCGTCGAAAGATGAAAGAGAAGGTGGTTTGAAGTTTTCTGGGACTGGCGCGTTCCAAACTTCGGCGGAAAGTGGTTGCGGATCCGGATCTATTGACTCGTCCTGTTGGGATTCGTTCCCCTCAGCGTGTTGTTGTTGCTGGATTGTCTCCATTGTCGCTTGTAAAGCTTCGTTGTGGTCGCGAAGCTGCTGGATTTGCTGTTGTAGGGCTTCTAAGGCCGCCGGGTCCGCCATCAATGGTGGCGACGATGGTTGTTTGGGTTGGTATGTGAGGATTGGGATCGGTGGTTGGAGATTAGCGATTGGGTTCGCGAATCTCAGGGTTTGGATCGGTTTTTCAAACGAAGAAAGGGTTGAACGCTCGATTAGGGTTTACTAGGAAAAGGAAAGAGGAAAAAGGATGGATTTAGGGTTGAATCACGGCGGATTCAAAGGTTTCAAGGCTGCTCCTGAAAGACACAATGGATTCACGACGCTCTGGTGATGTCCGAAGGCCGTGGATCGAATTCTCTCTTTCGAGGGATGATGGCTAGGTCAGTTTTACCGTAGCCCCACGGTGGGCGCCAACTGTACTGGCTGTGAGTACAATGTATGAAAACTAGGGTTTTCAGAGTCTGTTTAGGTCATGCCTTGGGAATGATCCCAAGGTTACTATTTGTAGCCCCAATTTGGGCCTAACCCAGTCATGGTTTTGGGCCCAAATCATAAAGGGCCAAAACCATGACTAGGGCGCCCTCATGAGCTATTGAGGGAGCCTCCAAAGGGTATCCCTTAAAGGAGTTTCCTAAGGTTGAGTATGACCGTCAGATGGGCTTCGTGCCCTTCTGGAGGGCGTCCAGCTTTACTTTAAGGGTTTAAGCTCTTGCTTTTAGGGCATCAAGGCCTAAATGGTAAGATCTACGGTTCATCAGACAACGGCATGTGTTCATGTCATTTTTTTAAACGTTATCATACAAAAAAAAAAGCATATACTTCATATATAAAAAATTACGCGCGAACAATAATCGAAGACAAAAAAATAATCAGACAACGACATGTGTTCATGTCATTTTTTTTAAAAGTTATCATACAAAAAAATATATCGACTTCATATATAAAAGTTAAAAAAGAAAAAAGAAAACTTACATTATTTGCATTATACCACAACAGTAATGCAACGTTTGAAGCGTATGATGACAACAATGAGTCATCTTAAGGCCCTCCAGGAAATGGAGCCACATCAGGTAACTGCTAGGGGCTGTTGCAGCCGCAATCTCATCCTCATCTAGCGCAGCCGCATCGTCGTCCCCACCCTCATCAGCAACATGTTGGACGTCATAGCCACCATCTGTGGCATCATGTAGCTGCTCCTGATAATGCAGGTACTGTGTGGGGTCCTCCATCTGCGACACCTGCTGTGTCGGCTGAGAACTACCCTCGCCCCCAACAGGTGTAACACCCTAAAACCCACATTTTATTTTCTAACAAAATTAAATAAATAATTAAACACGCAAGGGTGTCACACTTCTTAATCAATCCAAAAATACTTTATTTAATATTAAAAACGTCGCAGCGGAATAAATTTCAAAGCATTCAAAGTAATTGTCACTTCATTAAATCGAAATCAAAACTGAATTCTGAAACAAAGTCTGAAATAAAATAAATCCCCATTCCCTAGTGTTACTAATCAGAGCGATGACTCGATAAAACTCCCAAAAGTGGTAAAAGTAAATAGGAGGCTCCAACGCTATCCATAGAGACTCACTGCTACTAATATTCTTCTTCCTGCAAATCTACACCACAAAGGCGTAGGCGCCCAACCCGCCACTAGAGGGTGATAATATATTCAAAATAAGAATCGCATAATCATAATGAATAGAAACAAGACAAAAAAAAATACACAAGCAACATCAATCATATATTCATATATAAATTATTCACATCGTTAGATAATCATATTTTCACATCGTTAAATAATCAACTTCACATTGTTAGATAATCACCATTCACATCATTTAATAAATCATAATGAACAAGTATCACTTAAACAAGGTCAATCATCAACTAAGGAATTAGCAACTCATCAACGGAACACAATAATGTATGCAATGCTCCTAGACTCGACCGTATATGCATGTGGTACCAAACCTATCACCATCTTCAAATATTTTGGACATCAGAGGTATGTTACTGATTTTGTCCACACCATCGTCAAATATTTTGGACATCAGAGGTATGTTACTGATTTTGTCCACACCATCGTCAAATACAACATCGTTAAATAGACTCGACCATGAATGCATGAACATCAAATAATGACTCAACAATGCACATCTTTATATGACTCGATAATTACACATCTTTAAAGAGCACCATCGTCAAATACAACATCATTAAATAGCACTTCAATTACACATCGTTACATAATTATCATTAAATAATGCATCATCAAATATTTTATCATTTACACATCGTTAAATGACACATCAATTTCACATCATCAAATAATTCATCAATACACATCGTTAAATACACATCAATACACATCATCAAATAACACATCAATTCAATTTATCATAACATTTTACACGACACCTACAATCTTAAGAATTACCTTATAAATAATTTAAATTAAAAATTCCACTCCTATATTATTAACTCATTCTAATTTTTAACTGCATTAAATCATCACGCCCAACCGGCACCCGTGCGGATGCACGAGTTAGTTACTAGTTATTACTTATTTATTTCTACCTAAGTTCCTTCAGTTCTATCTCTGTGTAACTACTATTAATTCCTAGAATAGTACGGTTAGGCACCAAAGGCGATGAAATAAAGTGGCAGCAGCAAGAGGCACAACACAGTGAGGAATACTTATAAATGGAAATTAAATAGATAGCCACACGATAGTATGAGTGTACGGCTTGGAATGAAAAGAAATAATTTGAACTATATTGGAATTTAAGGGATAATAAGAATTGGAGTTCGATTAATAATAATATGAAACAACAATTGAAATCAATATGAATCGTTACTACTTAATCCCATAGCTTTTACTCACTTTTGCTTATATATTTCAAAACACAACATCATCATATTTCAATGGCGAATTTAACATAAAAACATCACAATTCAGAAACAAAAATCAAACATATAATTACAGCAACACAAAAGGACACAAATTTAATCATAGATTCATCAAAGGAATAAGAAAACAACGAAAATTAACAACCCTTCACTACCCACATGAGTACACAACCCTTATGTGAATAAAACTTCCCCCTTACCTTAGTTTCCTCGCTATTTTTGCTATTCTTAGTGTAATCATCTCCTTCCCATTTGATTCTCTAGCTTTCCTTTTCTTCAAGCATCTTCTCTCTATCTCTCTCTTGCCTCTCAAAAGTTTTGTGAATAATGAATAACCTAATTCACTCACCACTAACTAATGTATTTATAATAGGTTTCTAGGGTTTGTTATCCCACTAATTAGGTTTGTTACAATCTTGTTACGATTTCAAATATATCTTTTAAAACAAAGTTTGTTACCTTTTAAAATAAAATAAGGTTTGTTACGATTATCTCACAATATTTTTCTCTACACTTTTACTTCACTTAAACCCCCTATTACTTATACATCACTATTTTCAAATATTCAAATTCTAAACTTCTAACATATTTCAAGTATGCCACTAGCTAAAATACCCTTCAACTCCAAAAATTCAATAAATCATCAAAATAAACAATTAAACACAAAAAAACAATTAAATAAATAAGTGTTAAAAATCGGGTTGTTACAACATGCCTCCGACCTCTTCCCCTCTTAGGCACATGAGGGTTTGCAAGCCTGTCTCTCCCGTCGGTAGCTGCTAGTCATGGGCTGCTTACCAGCTCTAGTCGTCCTATCTTGGTTCTGATCAGACATATCTACACAAAAATAAAACTAAAAAAATTAGGCATAATAAAAACATCATTCTATCACAATTCCAACATTCTCACAATTACAACATTCTCACAATTCTATCACAATCTAAACAACATTCATCAACATACTCATTTAGGCATTTTAACAAACACTTTGAGTGCAACATTCACATTGTGTTAATTGGACAACATTCACAACCACATTATACTTAAACATAATCTAAACAACATTCACAACAACTACATTCATCTATAACATCATTAACTACACATTCAATCTACCAAAATTTAAATTTAATCATAAACCCTAACCACATGCAATCTACCAAAATTAACAAAAATAAACCTATCTAAACTAACATTAACATTAAAAATGATTAATACTACTTACTTGTTGCTAATGGGTATGAAATTGCTTGAATTTAGTGGAACGGAATTGGAGAGGATTGGAGAGAAATTGAGAGAATTTGAGAATTGTAAAACCTGCAAACACAGGTTCTGTTCTGATTCTGTTTAAGTACAGATCGCAGCGGCAGTTAGCTGCCGATGGAGACGGCGGCAACTAACTGCCGATGGGTCCGGCGGCAGTTAACTGCCGATGCACCATCCCAGCGGCAATTAACTATCATCGGGGTAAAACTGTCATTTACTGGTGTGTTTTATCTTTGTTTAATATCTTTGTTTAATGTAGGAAAATCAATTTTCAAATATGGAAATTGCTTTTCCGACTTCAAAAACCCGCCGGTACCTGGGCCAAGCGTTAATCCACAAACATATACCATGGGCCAAGCGTCGATCCTAAAATATATATGTACAATTGGTATGCACTATCTTTATAAAAAGTTTACAATTGTATATATTCTAGAAACTTGGAAAAATAATAATGAGATGTGATTAAATGAATTGGCATACATTTTTCAGCCTAATTGAGAATATTATTCACTCCATTCCATCCTATAAATATTTCTCATTTGCATAAATCATATTTTAAAATTGTCAGATTTAATTTTCAATATAATTTTAATTAATACTATATATATATATATGTATGTATATATCACTTTAGAATCATAATTTTCTCTTCTTAAAAAAAAATAATCATAATTTTCTATTATTTTAAATATATATATAGTATTAATTATTTTCTATTTTTTTTGAAAGGATTATTTTATATTTTGTATTTATGATACTTTGAATTAACAAGACTGATTTGAAAAACAATTTTGACTAAACTTTTTATTTTATTTCTTTTATTTATAGTTTTTCTTTAATTTATGTGCAATAATTTAATATATGAACTAAATCCTAAAACCTAACTCATAAATAATTGGCTTAATTGCACTTTTGTCTCCTATCTTTTACCAATTGTGCGATTTTGCACCCCATCCTTTTTTTTGAGCAATTTTGCACCCTATCATTTACCCCATTTTTGATTTTGTAGCCCCTCGTGTGTTTTTTTGCACCCTATCGCAGAGCGAAGTCAAGGCGAAGGCAAAAAAACACACGAGGGGGCTACAAAATCAGAAACAGGGTAAATGATAGGGTGCAAAATCGCTAAAAAAAGAATGGAATGCAAAATCGCATAATTGACAAAAGATAGGGGGCAAAAGTGCAATTAAGCCTAAATAATTTTTGGTAAAAATGAAAGTAAAATATTTTGACTTGATGAAAAAGGTTAGCGTAATTATGCCCAATCTTTAGACCAAATTCCCGCAGTATCCTTTTCCGTACCAAACAAACGCAACTGATGCTGAAGCACTAACCCAAAACCCATCTTCCCCTTCTCCTTCGCTTATTATTATTCATTCACATTCTTCACTCTCTTCTTACCACTCTCTCTATACATCGCGATTTCAAATCCCTTTCATCATTCTCAAACCCTAGTTCCTTCGCTCGCTTCATCGTTCTCTTCCTCCAATTCCTCAATCGTACTCGCTTCATCCATGACTATCACCACCACTCCTCCGTTAGATGTAATCAATCGCGTTTCATTTTCTTCAATTTCAATTTCATTCACCGAACGTTTTCGATTTCCGCATTTCGTTGTTTTTGCAATTTTCATTTGCGATCTTTTTTTATTTTTTTTTTGTTTGATGATGATTACTAGGGTTTAAGATATCTGGATCTGATTTTTTGTGAATTTTTGTGTGTAGCAACAGAATCTTGAAGAGGATACTGAGATGCTTGTTCCTAACTCTGATGCTGTTGTTGTTGAAGGTCCTCAACCTATGGAAGGTAATGTAATGGTTGTTGTTGTTGTTGGAGAGAAGTTACTGGATGAGTATGTGAAATTTTATGATATCAATTGAATTTGGATATTTTAGCTTTTCTTTTGAATTCATGTTATGGTTTTGTTATTGGAAATGTTAGGGGATGAATGTGCGGAACGAAATGGTGGTGTCAATTTAATTTTTTTAGGTTTTGTAGTGGTTTTTATTGTTTTGATTTTTATTTTGTTTAAATGTGATTCTTTTGAATTCATGTTATGGTTTTGTTATTGGAGAAGTTACTCAACGAGTGTGTGAAATTTTAGTGTCAAGACTTTATTTTTCTTTTGAAATAATGTTATGCTTTTGTAGAGTTCAGTGGATGAATGTGTGGAATGACATAATGTCAATTTAATTTTTTTAGGGTTTGTAGTGGTTTTGATAGTTTTGATTTTTATTTCGTTTAAATGTGATGTTAATCCCTGGAATTTTTGTTTTTTTTTTCCGATTTAGGCTCTCTTAAGTTTTTTTTAGTTTAGATTCATTCCTCCAAATTAAAAAAAGGTTGCTTAGGTGGCATGGTTTTATTGAGCCACTTATGACATTAGAGGCTAAAAATAATTTTTCAATTCGCAGGACCGAATCAAAACAAAAAAACTTACCGAGAATAAATTAAAAAAACTATAATTGCAGAGACTAAATCATATTTAAACCTTTATATTTATTGAAAATGACGACAATGTGATGTGACTCTTTACATTTTTATAACGGGTTTTGTGTAACTGAGTGACGGTTAGATTTATTTTTATTGTTGTGTTTTGATTTTTGTCCTTTTCGTATTTGGTAGTAGTTCAAGCAGAAAACACAAGTACAGTGGACACTGCGGCAGTTGAAGATCCGCCAATTGGGAGATTCACGTGGACTATTGACAATTTTTCGAGGCTTCCGAAGAAACATTATTCCGATGTTTTCACTGTTGGTGGCTATAAATGGTATTTTTGTCCACTTCTGACGCTGTTAATCAATGTATAATATTCAATATTTATGCGTATCGCGGATGCTAAACTATTTTTTGTTTTGACTTATATTGATTTAAACGTGCAGGCGGATACTGATCTTTCCGAAGGGGAACAATGCTGAACATCTGTCAATGTATATAGATGTTGCAGATGCAGGGACGATGCCTTATGGTTGGACTAGATTTGCACAGTTCAGCTTAACTGTGGTCAATCAGGTTCACAGTAAATATTCCGTCAGAAAAGGTTATTCTTCTGCAACTTATATTCGTGAGACATATTTCTCTTGATTATGTTGTATTTAAGTGGCAGCAGAACTGAAATTTGCTCCCTTTTGTGGGGTGTTAAATGTATGAGAACCTTAATAGGAGTTCTGTAACTTCTGTTATGTTGACAGTGAAAAATTAAGAAAGGGGAATTGTGATGCAGACCAAACAATGAAGGGCAATAGGGTCTTGGCAGTTTGGTGTCTAGATATATTGCTTTGACTGGCATTTTTCTTTTGAAATTGAAATATTATGGCCCTAGGTTATGTTGGGTTGAAATACTAGGTGAAATAAGATTAGAAATGATAACATTGGAGTAAGTTAAGGAGACCCATTGATTCTGTAGTTAAGGGATTAATCAGATGGAGGATAGTCTATTTGCTAGGCGTTGGGGAAGACCAAGAAAATTTATATTCAAAACTATTAAGGAAGACTTAACCTATTATTGGTTCCATGTTTGGACCACCTAGATTCACTTTGGGTTAGTCAAACTTGATTTGACCACACATTTCTTAGGTTTGGCTTGACCACACATTTGTTATGTTTAGCTTCCAACTTCAACATTGGTTCTTGCTTCAAAATCAATTCTACCTTAAAGCTAAGGGTATGTCAGTGTTACTTATATCAGATCTTCAAAAATTTGATATGGCAAATAGTGGAAGCCACAAAACGGTTTAAATAAATAATTGTATATAAGATAAAGCATGCTGCACACTAATAAAAACTACTTAAAACATAAATTAAAAAATGCAGAAATAAAATCTACATAAACAGAAATTAAAAATGACTTGACATAAAACTCAAAATCTCAATAGTTCAAACAAATAATAAAGCATGATGCGTAGTTGCATACATTATTGCATAAATTCATCAACAAAATAGATGAAAAAAAACAAAAAAAGAAGCAGAGAACAAAATAGAAGAAAAAAATCATACAATAAGGAAAGCAGATAAAAAACAGAGTAAAATTGTAGAAAAATATATGGGTGATAATTATCGTTATATTATTATGAAGGAGAAAGGGCTCCTTTTATAGGAGAGAAAATACAAGGTCAACTCCTTTATTTTATGAGTAATAATGACTCTTAAATAAGAAAAATAAATAATACTAAATAAGAAATATTTCAACACCCCCCTCAAGTTGGTGCATAGATGTCAATCATGCCCAACTTGCTGATCAAGTATTCAAATGTTGTTCTTCCCAAGCTTTTGGTCAATATATCAGCGGTCTGTTGGTTGGAAGGGATAAATGGCAAGCAGAGAGTACCAGAGTCCATCTTTTCTTTGATGAAATGACGGTCAATCACGATATGTTTTGTACGATCATGTTGAACCGGATTATTAGCTATGCTTATAGCTGCCTTGTTGTCACAGTATAATTTCAATGGGGGTTCTACCTCTATCTTTAGTTCTTTTAGGACTCTAAGAATCCACATACCTTCACAAATTCCTTGGGCCATTGCTCTAAACTCCCTTCAGCACTACTTCTTGCAACTACTCCTTGTTTTTTGCTTCTCCAAGTCACTAGGTTCCCCCACACATATGTGCAATAACCTGAAGTTGATTTTCTATCAATAATGGACCCTGCCCAATCTGCATCAGTGAATATCGCCACATTTTTATCATTGGTTTTCTTGAAGAATAACCCTTTTCCAGGAGTTGCTTTTAAGTATTTCAAGATTCTGTGCACAGCTTCAAGGTGTTCTTCATATGGTGCATGCATGAATTGACTCACAACACTAACAGAGAAAGCAATGTCGGGACGAGTATGAGCCAAATATATTAATTTTCCAACCAACCTCTGATATCTTCCAGTGTCAACTGGTGTGTCCCCTTTCTCCCAAAGTCTGGCACTTTGGTCCATCGGTGTGTCAACAGGCTTACAACCACTCATACCTGTCTCTTGTAGGAGATCAAGAACATATTTTCTCTGAGAAACAACAATTCCTTTCTTTGACCTTGCTACTTCCATGCCAAGGAAATACTTGAGGGGACCCAAGTCTTTGATTTCAAAATCTGCTGCTAAGTTTCTTTCTAATCTCTCCATTTCTATCTCATCATTACCTGTAAGAATAATATCATCAACATAGACTATCAAAACAGTTAGCATTCCATTTTGACCCGACTTTGTGAATAAAGTATGATCTGCTTGTCCTTGAGTATATTCCTGTTTCTTCACAGACTGATTAAACTTTTCAAACCAAGCTCTCGGAGATTGTTTCAACCCGTACAAGGACTTCTTTAGTTTACACACCTGTGACCCAAAGGTTTCTTCAAAACCTGGAGGACAATCCATATATACTTCTTCTTCTAAATCACCATTGAGAAAGGCATGTTTGACATCTAGCTGATGGAGAAGCCAGTCTAAGTTAGCAGCAAGGGATAAGAGTATTCTAATTGTGTTAAGCTTTGCAACAGGAGCGAAGGTCTCTGCGTAATCTATGCCATAGGTCTGAGTGAATCCTTTTGCAACCAATCGAGCTTTGTATCTTCCGATTGATCCATCAGAATTGTACTTTATTGTGAACACCCACTTACATCCCACAGTTCTTTTACCTGCTGGCAGAGTTGTGGCACTCCAAGTTTTATTCTTTTCAAGAGCTTTCATCTCCTCAAGAACAGCTTCCTTCCACTTTGGAATTTCTAGAGCCTCCTGTACATTCTTAGGAATTTTGACACTAGATAGATTAGAAGTAAATGCAGCAAAAGAGGGAGACAAGTTTGAATATGATACAAAGTTAGACAAGGGGTGCCTAGTACATGGCCTACCTGGCTTCCTAAAGGCTATGGGAACATTAAGATCAGTATATTGTTTCCTAAGTTCTATGGGGACATCAAGGTCGGTATATAGAGAATTAGGATCAAGGAGAGATTTACCTGTCTGAGTCGGTTGACTTTCACTCGGTTCAGATTCTTGGCTGAGCTGAGGAATGGGGTCTTCTACTACTTGATCATTGTTTCTTCTGACATATGTTTTGCCTTTCCAAATTGGATTTCCTTCCTCAAATCTTTTTTCTGTTTCATTATAAGGATCTTTATCTGGTGCATTTTGATTAATTTCAGAAAAAACATTTGTTTGATTTTTGTTTTGATTTGTTGCCTCGAATTCTGATTGATCCTTACTCATGGAAGGAGTAGGTTCATCTAATTTTTTCAAGACATTTTCTTTAGGTGCAGATGTACATGGAACAAAATGATGTGATACATACACATCTTCTGAAATAATTAAGTTTTCAAACAATTCAGGAGAATCTTCGTTTGTTTTCCCCCCCTGAAGATGATCATTACCAAAAAAAGGTTTGTTTTCAAAAAAAGTAACATCCATTGTTACAGATATTTTCTTTGTATTAGGATCAAAACATTTATAACCTTTTTGAGAAGATGAATACCCAATAAAAACACATTTGATTGCACGGGGTTCAAGTTTGCCAAGATGTTTGTGTTCGTGAACAAAAGCTGTGCATCCAAATATTTTAAGTGGTAAATCAGATAGAACTGAAGCAATTGGAAAATATTTCAAGAAACTTTGCAAAGGAGTTTGAAATTTCAAAACACGGGATGGCATACGGTTTATTAAATGTGCAGCTGTCAAGACCGCTTCACCCCATAAATATTTAGGGACATTGGTAGAGAAAAGTAGTGCTCGTGCAACTTCAAGAAGGTGCCGGTTTTTCCTCTCTGCAATCCCATTTTGTTGGGGTGAGTTGACACATGAACTTTGATGCACAATTCCATTTTCAAGAAAAAATTTTCCAACAATTTTATTAAAAAATTCAGTACCATTGTCAGTTCTAAACACTTGTATTTGGGTGTTAAATTGTGTCTGCACCAATT
The DNA here is from genome assembly GCA_018208015.1 of Medicago ruthenica. NCBI lineage: Eukaryota > Viridiplantae > Streptophyta > Magnoliopsida > Fabales > Fabaceae > Medicago > Medicago ruthenica. Next base: position 79,357,975 of record CM031371.1, read on the forward strand.
TACAAAAGTTTTGAATTATTTGACCTACCTCAGATTTTTCTTTCAACAAGTATACCCAACAAAGTCTAGTATGATCATCTGTGAAAGTGATAAACCATTTTTTGTTGGATAAAGTACTTGTTCGATTAGGCCCCCAAACATCACTATGAATCATTGAAAAAAGTTTTGAAGGTTTATAAGATTGAATTGGAAAAGAACTTCGATGATGTTTAGCAAACTCACAAACCTCACATTGAAGTGAAGAAATGTCTTGTTCAACAAAAAGTTTAGGAAACAATGAACTTAAATACTTAAAACTAGGGTGGCCTAACCTTAAATGCCACAACATAATATCATCCTTATTATTTGAAAAAAAAAAAGGATTTAACAGAAGAAAAACTTATTGGTCCAACTTGATGTCTGGTTTTTGGTTCATCTTCTAAGTAGTAGAGTCCACCACTTTCCTCAGCAGTGCCAATCATCCTCCCCGAGATCAAATCTTGAAATACACAATGAGTATCAAAGAAATGAGCTCGACAGTTTTTATTTGATGTTGGCTTACTGACAGATAATAAGTTGCAAGACAAATTTGGGATATGTAACACATCTTGGATGGTTAGTAAGGGAGACAAAACAATAGAACCTTTTCCTGCCACGGTTGAAAGAGAACCATCAGCTATTTTAATTTTGGAATTTCCTGCACATGGTTTATATGAAGAAAATAAACTGGATTCACCGGTCATATGATCAGTGGCTCTAGAATCAACGATCCATGTACGATTAGGAATGACACTAAGATGGGCTGATTTTGGGAAGTTACCTTTCTGGGCTATGTAGCACGAAGGTGTTTGAGACTCGAGGAGTTTATACATTTGGTCTAGCTGTTCCTTAGTGAATAGAAACACATTTGGGGAAGATTGTGGCTCTTGATCAGAAGTTGCTTGAAGTGCACGACCCTCACCCTTCTTTTTCCAATTAGGAGGCCTTCCATGAATTTTCCAACAAGTCTCACGTGTGTGATAATAACGTTCGCAGTGATCACACCAGAGTTTACCATCTTTCTTACAACATTTCTTGCTGTCTTTGTTGAAGTTGTTGGTGACAAGGGCAGAACCATCAGTTGCTGAGTTTGACTTTCCCATCATCACTCTTTGTGTAGCCTCCTCCCTTCTGATTTCTGAAAAGGTTTCTCGGATAGTTGGCAGCGAATTATTTCCAAGAATTCTACCTCTTACTTCATCGAGTTCCTTGTTGAGACCAGCAAGAAAAATAAAGACACGGTCGTTCTCCTGAGTCTTAATAAACTGAACACTGTCTTCAGTACACCTCCAATTATAATCATAGCATTGATCCAACTCTTGCCAAAGGGCCATCAATTCATTATAGTAGGTAGTGACATCCATGTCATTCTGCTTTAAATTCCATAATTTGGATTTTAGATCATAAATTTGAGAGAAACTTTTAATATCAGAGTAGGACAGTTTTACAGCATCCTAAACATCTTTTGCTGTAGGCAGATACATGTATGTTTTTCTCATACCTACCTCCATAGTATTAATAAGCCAGGCAATAATAGAAGAGTTTTCAGATTTTCAGAACCTGTAATTAGGATGTGTTGTTGCAGGCACCTGAACATCACCTGTAAGAAAACCCAACTTGCCTTTGCCCTCTAGAATAAGTCGAACAGTTTGAGACCATTCATCGTAGTTTGAGCCATCCATTTTTTGAACATTAATCTGAAGAGAGTTATTTTGACCTCCACCTCCTGAGTTACTGTAATCACCATCAATTGGGTAGCCATAACCGAACCCAAAAAAGTTGTTGTTGGGATCACCTCTGCCATAACCTAACCCACCGTTAAAATTGTTGTTTGTCATGAAACTGGGCATTTGTGGCATGGTAAATCCACTTCCTCCGCCGGAATTGTTGCTGGTGCCGCCGGAATTGACGTTGGCGCCGCCGCCGCTGCCTCCACGACCTCCTAGAGGAGGCGGTGTTTGGGTAGGGTCCACCATAGTTTGGATCGGTCGGGTCGGATAAAAGAACGAGTCGTCGGAAAATTCCCCGAACCCCACTAGTTAGGGAAAGCTTTACAGTATCACCCTAGCCCTAACAGAGCTCATGATACCATGTAGAAAAATATATGGGTGATAATTATCGTTATATAATTATGAAGGAGAAAGGTCTCCTTTTATAGGAGAGAAAATATAAGGTCAACTCCTTTATTTTAGGAGTAATAATGACTCTTAAATAAGAAAAATAAATAATACTAAATAAGAAATATTTCAACAAAAATATATCAAAGAGAACGAGAGAAAAAAGAAGAAAAATAAAGTATTACTGTTCAGTCTTTAGATCTCTAGTCATTTTTTCTTTACTGAATTCATCTGTTTGATAATGAGAGTTGAATACTTATGTTGGAATTTTAGTCTCTATTGCTCTCTACTTTTTGTACTTTTCATGTTTTTTGTCTTTCTGAAGATAACTTGTTTGGAGCACTTCTCTTTTCATTTATAGAGAATAGTAATCTTGAGCCTTTTGATATTTGCAGAAACACAGCATCAGTTCAATGCGCGTGAGAGTGATTGGGGTTTCACTAATTTCATGCCTCTTGCTGAATTGTATGATCCTAGTAGAGGCTATGTTGTGGAAGACAGATGCATACTTGAGGCTGATGTGAATGTGCGCAAAGATCTTGATTACTGGGCACATGACTCAAAAAAAGAAACCGGTTGTGTCGGTTTGAAAAACCAAGGAGCTACTTGTTACATGAATTCTCTTCTTCAGACACTGTATCACATTCCTTATTTCAGAAAGGTTAGTCGGTAGGGTATAACTTTTTTAATTTTTTTTTCCAAAGAAGGATGTGCCTTATGTTTAAAATTGTTTGTTCAGGCTGTGTACCATATGCCAACTACTGAAAATGATATGCCATCTGGGAGCATCCCTCTGGCATTACAGAGTTTGTTTTACAAGTTGCAGTATAATGACAGCAGTGTATCAACAAAAGAGTTAACCAAATCTTTTGGATGGGATACTTATGATTCATTCATGCAGCATGATGTCCAAGAACTTAATAGGGTTCTTTGTGAAAAGCTAGAAGACAAAATGAAGGTAAAGGTTTTTTAATGGCCGTTTGTTATAGTTATTTTGTAGGTAAATTAGATTTTACTGTAGATACTTCATACTTGCGTATAATGTCTCGAAGATTATTTATTGAGGCTTCCACTTTTCAGGGAACTGTTGTGGAAGGCACTATACAGAAGTTGTTTGAAGGCCACCATATGAACTATATTGAATGCATGAATGTGGATTATAAATCAACAAGAAAAGAATCATTTTATGGTAGGTATTTTTGGCTTTAGGATGCCATTGTTAACACATCATTCTTCTATTCGCGGACCTTCTGAATTTCGATTATTTGATTGTAGATCTTCAGCTTGATGTCAAAGGCTGTACAGATGTGTATGCTTCTTTTGATAAGTATGTGGAAGTAGAACAGCTTGAGGGTGATAACAAGTATCATGCAGAGCAGTATGGTTTACAGGTAAAATCTTTAACCATGTATTTTAGCTTTTGGTTGTCAGAATGAACTTCATTACCTACTATTTTTTTCTTCATATTTTAGATTGGTTATTTTTTTACATCATGATTGTGATTTCATTTTCAGGAAGCAAGAAAGGGTGTATTGTTCATTGATTTTCCACCTGTTCTTCAGCTTCAGTTAAAACGGTTTGAGTATGATTTTGCGCGAGACACTATGGTAAAGGTTAGTATTAGATTAAAGAATCAATAAAAACCCTTCACCTTTGATATTTTTGTATCCGTTTATACTTTTTATTTTATTTTCTTGCTGGTAGTAATGCAGCCTTTATTAGTTTGCATATTATTTAAGACATGATTTGCTGAATTTGTATCCATGCTTTAACATTCCAATAGTAAATATCCATTTTGGGGTTCTTTGAATTTGACCCTGTAATACTTGTTTCTCATCAAAGTCCAAACTTCTTTTCCTACTCTGGTGTTTAAATATTTGTTGTGTGTCTTTGTGTTTTACTTTGATGATTATTTTGCCATTGGATGTCAATAAAATGAATGATTTTTTTTTTTGTTGGCTTAGTACTGCATTAATAATCTTTTACTCTTCAACACCTGTAACTGTAATGGCCATTAACTTGATTGCAAACAGATCAATGACCGCTATGAGTTCCCCTTACAACTAGATCTTGATAGGGATAATGGGAAGTATCTATCTCCTGACGCAGACAGAAGTATTCGCAACCTTTATACACTTCACAGGTATTGGAAAATTTGCTTTGTTGATTTTAAATAAAAAGATATCCTTTTTTTTTTTTTTTTTCTGTTTGATTTGGGGACTCTTTCACGTATCTGACTATGCAAACAGTTTTCTTTTTAATGCTTGTTTGAATTGGGGGAAAATGGGTAGGTAGAAAATTTGGAATGGAAAGCTAGTTCATACTCAATTAGCACAATAGAACATAGTCACACGGTTCGGAATTCGCTTCGGTACGTGGTACGAATTCGGGTACGCGGTTCGCGACTTAAAAAAAACTAGGTACGTGGGGGGTATACAGAGTCGGTACGCTGTTTGGGTTCGTGGTACGTTCAATTATAATAATCGGTACGTTACTAATAAAAAATATTTAATTAACAAAAAATAAAATAGAAAATGAAAACTATTTTTTTTAAAGAACAAAGATAAATTCACCAATGAAAACTATTAATACCATTAATGAAAAATACTTTCTACAAATATTAGAGTCTCAAACTTAACAAAGAAATTGAAAACAAACTTTAAAACATAAACAATACTTTGCTAAAATCCACAAATAAAAGCTCAATTTTTAATTCTTTTTCCTCTCTTGATTGCAGTCCTTCTCGTTGCATTCCTGTTATCATCTACTCCTCCATTCATTTCATTGTCCAATTCCAAGATTGTATCTTGCTGCCTCATAGAAGATTCTCCCAAATAAGTGTCATCATGATCCATATCCCAAGTTTTGAACTGGCCACTCTTGTAGCTCTTAGAAAATCTTGACTCTAAGCGGATATTTGAATTGTGATGTTTCTTAGAAAAATACTTTTCAGACCTAAGGAAGATGGAATTGTGATGTTTCATAGAGAGGTTTATCTAACATAGAAAAATAGCATGTGTTTTATCTAACATAGAAAAAAAGGATGTGTTTTATCTAACATAGAAAAATAGCATGTCCCACATCGGAAGGTTTTCTAACATTGAGAGGTAAGTAAGTCTATAAATACAGTCTCCAACACGTTCATCCTCAACCACATCCATCCACTGCCAATTGTACTGCAGTACATTGAAATAGTGGGCCAGTGGCGTTTGGATTTTTCGAAAGTAGTAATTTCTTTCAAAGCCCAAGTATTGACGTAAATTAGTCTAAATATTTATATTTTTTGTGAGGGATTCTTTGGTTCGCCGGTACTCTCTTTTTAGGGAATTCATGAGCAAATTATCAAGAACCAATACGCAATCGAATGGCGAACTGGTTCGTACGAATTGGTATGCGGTTCCTAGGAGGGACAACGAATTCTGTAACTATGCAATAGAAACATGGATGGACGATGGAAGTTTTGTCCTTAAAGAGGAAAGCATTCTGAAATCGATTATGCACTTTTTACCAAGTAATAATGAGTGATATTCAAAACCTTCCTATCCTATTCTCTGTCTCCTCTTATTTTGAACCTATTGAAATAAGCATGGCCGAAATCAAATGATTAGTATGTAGTAGAGTTCGTTTTTAGGTTTCAAAAGACTGCAGCTTGACTAATAATCAATATTTAGGCCTTATCCGTATCATTATCTATTGTGGGATTTTAATTACACCTTATCACGCCCAGGACAAAATATTTGGAGTGTGGCCTAACTCCCTACAACCCATAGTCCAATAATAACTATCTTTCAATCATTATTGTTGACATCTGCATGACTTAACTTTCAGCATAGTCTTTATGGATTACGTTGACAGCAAATTCAATTAATGGATTTGTTTAGACTTTCGAGATGTGCTTAAAACTACTCATGCACCCTTGCTTAATGGCATAATCTTTTGGGATAGTTGGTTCTTGACCTGGTATTGGAGCCTCCATGACATATTTATTAGGATTTCAGTAGTTACTGCCCCCTTCTAAATTAACCTTGTATTTCAGCACACAGTGAAAATTGATTAGATAACATTGTGCTTTAAGCCTAAATGGTTCGGGGTGAGGGTGTGTGTTATGAGATGCAATTAAACCCTTCGTGCATCTTCAACCAAGAACTTTAAGTTTTAGGATAGTTGGTTCTTAATTGGACTGGCTATCATGGATTCTACGGTACTGCAACCCATTAGGAAGTATAGCTTAGTGTTACTTGATCTTAGTTGAAGTTTCTGGATGCTGGAATTTCAACCTAGTTACAGATTGTTTTGGCAAGAAGCTGTATGCTGATTTTAGAACTTGGAACTTTTCTTCAGTTATTCATTATGTCTACTTGCTGAATTTTTGCTAAGCCAGGATACTTTGAAGACAATCAAGCTCATATTATTACCATATTATATATTCAAAGACAATCAAGCTCATATTATTACCATATTATATATTCAAGCTCATATTATTACCATATTATATATATTAGCCTAAGGCTATAAGGAATAGCTAAACACAATGTGCTCATGTATAGAAAGGTAGTCCGGAAAATATATTAGGATTGTATATATTAGTTGTGTGTGACTAGTCATGAAATATCTTCGTAGTGATGCAATAAAGAATACTTGGGTGTGGTAGGTTGTTAAGCATCCGACTGATAAAATTATTGGTTTCGCTTCTAGGTAGCCAATTTGTATTGGATAACTTTATAACTTTATAATTGGACTATCAGTTGATGACCAAAACTGAATCCACTTATTATAGTATATGTATATAATGAATGACTATTTAAGAAACTTACAATATCTCAGTGACCAATAACTGCTCATTGTTTGTTTGCAGTGTTTTGGTTCACAGTGGTGGAGTTCATGGTGGACACTACTATGCTTATATACGCCCGACTCTTTCAAATCAGTGGTATGATCCAGTCTAAGGAATCTTATTAATATTGATAGCTTTTATAGTGTTCATCATAGTTTATAATTGTTGTGCACTTTATTTTTTCATGAAACCTATATAGTGAGATAAATGATTACCAAGAGCAATATTGCTGTTAATGTGTTCAATTTGGGATATGTTTTTTTGTTGATATTATTGTAGAAGAGCAATATTGCTGTTAATGTGCTCAGTTTTGGGATATGCTTTTTTTATTTTTTGTTGATATTGTAGGATCAAAGGGAATTGTTAATTAGTTTTTCTTTTTGCTTTGATTATCTTTTGTTTCAGTTTTGTTGAATCTCTCGCCAAAACTGGGTGTGTAAGACACAATTGTAAATTCAGTCATATTTTGAATATGGTAGCCATTTTTAAATGATTGGTTTTACTTTGACCGGATTGACTTAAACCACAAAGTTCCTTATCCTTTTTTATCGTTACTTGAAATAATATTGTGAAAAACTGTCCTTGTATCTGGATTATTTGGTAAAAGTTTCATCATTTTTGTTTATGGTTTCTGTACATAGTGCCGCATATGATTATTCTTGTAGCATGAATTGACAATTTGAGATACTGATATAAACCGCTATGGCGTTGTTGAATCTAGTATATTATATCCATGTTTTTTGTTCATGACTTTAATTTTGAAAAGAAAATGTAACTTGTGTGTTTCAGGTTTAAATTCGATGATGAACGGGTAACAAAAGAAGATACAAACAGGGCTTTAGAAGAGCAGTATGGTGGTGAAGAAGAGGTAATATTCTGTTTGCATTTGTTTGGCTTCTCTCTATTTTTGTTTTGTTTTTGGTATTTGTTGTGTTGTTGATTTTTTGTTTGTTTTTTGACATATTAATACTTGTTTTTATTTGCTTTATCTTTTTGTTATTGACAGTTACCTCTTACAAATCCTGGGTTCAACAACTCTCCTTTTAAATTTACAAAGTACTCAAATGCTTATATGCTTGTCTATGTACGTGAAAGTGACAAGGATAAGATAATTTGTAATGTGGATGAGAAGGACATTGCCAGGCACCTTCAAGTAAGCTGTCTGATTCACTGATTTCATATGATTTTTATCTTGTATTTTCAACATAACATGCTTCCTTTTCAACAATACATTTTAGATAAGGTTAAAGAAAGAACAAGAGGAAAAAGAGAAGAAGAAGAAAGAAAAGGCTGAGGCTCATTTGTACACCATTGTAAAGGTCACAACTCTAGCTCTCCCTTTCCAGTTGTCGTTTTTTTCTTTTGGGTGCTTTGTATGATATTGATAAGAAGAGTTCGTAAGGTGACATTCAATATTATTTTATTCATCTGTTGGCCCCAGATTGCCCGTGATGATGATCTGCACGAGCAAATCGGGAAGGATATATTCTTTGATCTTGTGGATCATGATAAAGTGCGAAGTTTTCGCATTCAAAAACAGATGCCATTTACCATTTTCAAGGTATTATTACCTATGATTTTATTATGTAATTAGTGTCTAATCAAACCTTAATTTGGCTTTGATCTCAAACTCTATAGACCATCTTTCCACGAGTAGTTGTTCATCTTTGCCAATGGAGTGAATGTCTCCTTGCAATTGTTGCCATATGTCTGATGATTGTATCCTTTTGTCATCTGTTTAACTAGAACTGAAAGAGTGGAAAAAAAACCGTTTTGGGTCTTCTGTGTGATCAAGAGATATACGTTCTATGAAATTGAGAGATCCTTCTGGAAAAGAATGAGTGAGAAAACTTTGTAATTCCTATGTAGATCTCTGTTGCTGCATCTGTATTCACACACTGAAATTTTTTCTGTCAGTTGCCTATTGGATGTAGCCTGCATTTGGTGAATCATGTTAAATTATTCTTTGTTTTGGACTCTGCTCCATCTCTTTGATTTTCTGTGTTGTTTTCAACTTTGCAATTCTTGTTTTCTAGTGCTTCCATATCTGTATTTTGTTGTTTGTTGGATTCTTACAACAATTGTCTTAGTTTTGTTTTATATGTTTTAGTCTACTATGGCAAGCAGGCTGTGATGCATTTTAGTATTTTCAATCGTTTTCATTTGACACAAGTTCAAGCTCCATGTCTGTATTCATTAATTTGTTTCAATACAATATTTATTACTTTTTTTCCCACTAACATGCCCTTATTTATTGCATTTCAATCATCTATAACTATTCCACTAACTATAATTAGTAAGGGTGTTTTAGTAAATGATATACATTTTATCATTAAAATCAACACTATTAATCATTTCCTTAATAACCGTGTAAAACTCAAATAGGACACCTATTGTGAGACAGAGGGAGTAATATATCTCTTCTACAGGAGTATAATAAATGTATTAGACTGTTAGTGTGCAATCTTATTTGAGCTTTCTGCTTGGTGGGACTAAAAGTCTAATCAAATCATAATAGGATTTAGGAACATTATTTGTTAATTAATTAGATTTCTGATTGAAGTTTGTCCAAACATGGGGCTAGTCAGTTCATGTGATTATCTTAAGTAGTTACAAGCTTCTATTGTTTCAATGCTGTACCCTTCTTTCATGAATAGATACTAGACAGCATAGTGTCACATTCCTTGTTTACCTCGTCATCCTTTTGGCTTTAGATGTCCTATAAAACTAATTATTATTTGAATTTATTTCATATCTTTCTGATAATGAAGCTTTGATCAGGAAGAAGTTGCGAAAGAGTTTGGCATACCAGTTGAGTACCAACGTTTTTGGATGTGGGCAAAGCGCCAAAACCATACATTTCGGCCAAGTAGACCAGTGACAGCTCAGGAGGAAACACAGGCAGTAAGTAGATCAAAGAACTTCCCATGTTATGTGTTTCATTATTTCATAAATATGAGGGTGGCTGTAAAGTCTCTATGAGTTTGATCTTCGTTATGATAACCTCACTCTTAACCATGGTAGTGTGTGATTTTGAAGACTGATTTGTTTGCTATCCTTAATAATATGTTTTTTTTGTACTTGCTAACCAAAATTGGTCCGCAACCACATTATGATAACCTCACTCTTAACGAAATGTAGATAAATTCTTTATATTTACTAAAATACAGTGTCATGTTCATGTTGACCGTATTGTAAAATTGTAGGGACCTGGTAGTTTATTTTTTTGGTAGAAGAGACCTGATAGTTTATTGAGATTTAGTATCAGACATCCAATGAAGCCCAGACACTTTAAAATAGTAACCTGGTCATGATGTTCGTATCAGTGTGAGACGCTTATTATGCTTTTAGTTTTATTGTGATATTTTCTTATATTTTTTGAACTTGTATACTAATGAGAACCTTCCCCTGACTATTGTATTGCTGATCCAGATCTTCGATGGTCTGGAGGTCTGTATTCTAAGGTCCCAATTCTATCATAAATACAGAGATAATTTCATTCTCATTTCCCTTACTATTTATAACCTTCAAACTTTTCCTTACTCTCCTAATAAGTCCTACTTTCAATAATTTCATTAAAGATTTTTTGTTGATTACTCTATTTAACGATGTATTTAGCCATTGTACCATTAGCTCATTCTTATTCCTCCTCTATAAGCGCTTATCACACAAGGGCTGATGTGTATAAGTTATATCTATAGTCAAAGGGAAAATATGGTCGGACTACTTTTATTTAAGTAATAAACTGTTTTAATAAGCTATCCTGGAGAGCTTGTATAGATTAGCTAAATACAAACAACTTATTTTTAGCATATATCATAAGCTGCTCCGTAAGCGCTCCCAAGTAGGGGTATGGATAGGCCAGACCGACTGACAGGGGGCTACAACCTAGCCTACTCAGACCCATACCAGACTTTTTTCTTTAATAGAGAAGGGTAATGCCTTTGTTAGAAGCCTATTTAGCTTAAAAGGCCAGGCCACATGCCATTAAATAAAACCTTTTAGTCCTAACAGGCCGGCCTATTTAAGTAAATATGAATAATATTATTTTACTACTATTATATTAAATTTTGTATTCTGGATTGAATAATAAATTTACTACCCTTTTCAGCAATTTAAGTTTATCAACCTACATTAGTTTTTCTCATATTTAAATATAGTTATAAAATAGATTTGAAATATGATATCATATATAGTATGATTCTCTAAAGTGTCGTGTTAAATATCAAAATGGGGAGCTTAAAATCATTGGTCTATCAGTTCATTAGTCTATTTAAACATAAGTTTCATATGAAATAGGCTTTTGAGTAGGCTAACAAGCCATACCAGACTTTCAAAAAAGCTAGACCTAAAAATAGGCCCATGACCTTTTATGACCAGACCAAGCTTAGGCCTTGCAAAGCCTAGCTCGGCTCAGCCTGTTTCCACCCCTATCCCAAACACCTTAAAAAATAACCGTCAGTAAAGAAGCCCAAAGTAAATTGTTGACAAGCCAATCCAAAAACATGTCATAACGTGTTTGTGACCTGTGTTCTGGCTGTCGTTTCTTAAACATAAATGTATTAATGTTGTATGATAATTTTTATTCCACCCTCTCAACTCCTGAAATGAATTCATATTCTTCCAATATTTATTGATAATGACATGATAAAAGGGTTTAATAAATAATTTGATAAATGAATAAGGGAGTGAGAGTAAGTTTTTTTTGAAGTGTATATTTAATGGTTACCTTCTTGATAACTATTTGTGACATAACATTTTTATCATTTTAGGTTGGACAGTTAAGAGAAGTTTCCAATAAAGCAAATAATGGAGAGTTAAAGTTATTTTTGGAAATAGAAATGGGGCAGGTAATATTTTTCTTAGTCTTTGCATCTTTCCGATAGTGTAATTGTTGCTATTAGTATTTTTCCCCCCTTTCCAACTGGGTCACTACTGACATGGATTTGTTATTTATGCATTGGACAATGAATTAGGGTCTGCGTCCTATTCCTCCTCCTGAGAAGTTGAAAGAGGAGTTGTTGCTATTCTTTAAACTTTATGAACCTTCAAATCAGAAGCTTAGGTACGTGCTTTACCAATTGCAAATAGGATCGGTATTTTCATTGGCAGATTACTGCGGCCAACCAAAAATCCTTCATATAAATATGAACTTGAGGCTTATGGCAGAAGAATGGGGTATATAATAGGTGTTGCAGCCTATGGTGGCTGGCGCAGTATCCCCATGTTACAGCCTATAATGGGGTATATAATTAATAAAATATATTTTCTTTTGTTTCGTCAGGTATGTTGGGAGGCTTTTCGTGGTGGGTAGCAGAAAGCCAGTAGATATTTTGAAGAAACTAAATGAAATGGCTGGCTTTGATCCGGATGAAGAAATTGATCTGTTTGAGGTTAGTCAATCTGCATTTCTTTTATAATTATCTTCCATGATTGAAATATCAATATAGCGCGACACTGCTTACATTCCGTTGTGCATATTCAGGAAATAAAATTTGATCCCAAAATCATGTGCGAACATGTTGACCAAAAGTCCACTTTTCGTGACAATCAGGTATAAATTATATACTGGTTTTCCAGTTCTTTCAAGAATGTTACAAGTTTTTTATATTTCTTATTTTTGCTTTAAGTGTTCATTATTTGGCTTTAGATTTATATATATCAGTCAATATTTGCAGTTAAGATTGTAACTTTTGTTTGCATGGTTGTGTTTTGAGCAGCTAGAGGATGGTGATATTATTTGCTTTCAGAAGTCCCCTCCAGTTGGCGATGGACAGCAGCAATATTGCTATCCAGATGTTCCTTCATTCTTTGAATATGTGCAAAACCGTCAAGTATGTACTATTTATTTTAATTGGCCTATAATTTCTTTTTCTCTGATATTTAACTTTTAAGTCGCTGTTTCCTCTATTTCAATGTCTTCATGCTCTATGAAGAAGCATGTACAATGCAAAATAATTAATGTAATTGTTGTGCGGACACTTCTCTGATCTCTATCTTTTAGGAGTTAGAATAGGGAGATTTAGTTAGAAACTTAGTTATTTGTTTAGTTAGAGAAGTATTTGTATTATTAGGGGAATAAGGGAATTATGGAGTTAGAGAGCTATCATCGATCATTGTAAAATTTGTGAATAGAGTAGTGACTCTATTGTGAGTGGAAACCTTTGGAGGAAATATTCTCTCCTACTCTCTTTACCCTTTCTGAATCTTTCAATATAATTTTGTTCCTCTGTCCATTCAATTCTGCCCCGAATTATTTTTTATTCTACCATAATAAAGGTTCCTGATACGCTTAACACCATCCGTGTGAAAGGAATGTTCTAGATTGGTGTGATTAGCAGTGCTCCTCCTCCTGCAGATCCAAATTTGCACCAAGAGTCTAGGCAGCTTGCTACTTTCAAAGTGGCTTGTTTTTGAAAGAGATGAAGATGGATAATTATTTATCTTCTTACCTTTGGCAATGTATCCGAATAATGAATGTGGATGAAATGGGCATGCTTTACTGGGGGTGTTGCAGTGTTCTTGGTTTGGACAATGTTAAAAGATATTTCCTATTTTAAAATGTCTCCTATTAGGGTCTCTATAATGCCGAGGATTTCCTCAAGCAATTTAGACCCTCCGATCTATCTCAAGTTGATCCCAGCCTTTGTAAGTTGTTGACTTAAATCCTAAAAATCCAATAAAAACTTCTTATCCTTCTTACTCTCGTTTCAAGGAGTATGTATAATTCCCCTTGTTTATCCGTCTTGTAGAGTATTGCTTATGCAAAATTAGCATGGGTTAGTGTTTCTTCAGTTAATTAAGCCCATCTGGCAATTAGTTAGGCGATTAGCTGTTTGTTATAGCTGTGCTAAACTGTCATCAGTCTGTTAGACCAATTATTAGTAAGCAATATAATAGAAGACCCAAGAGGGTTGGGCCTGTTTCTTAATTATGGCAGTTATATTTATGTAATTAGAATAAATATACAAGTGATTGGAAAAGGGAGGGTAGGCGGTTATTGATTATAAATTTGTAGGGAAAGACCAAGCTTTGGAATCTTGGAAGGGAAAAGCCTTGCAACTATTCTATCCTCTTTTCTCTAAACTTTCTCTCATGTATTGGGGTGTGAATTCTGTAATAATAATAATACTTTATAAAGCAATGGAGTAATACTTTCACACTTGATTACTTCGGTGTTGAACTGTTTATACAGTAAAAGTAATTACAATAGTAGTTGTCGGAATAGTTAGGAGTTAGGAGTAATAACGGCCTATTATAAAGATTGTCTTTTGATGCTATCGTCTCACAGCCTACTATGAACTTAACCATGAAGATTACCACATCTGGAGTACTCATTAATTTATTCCAAAACTGCCCTAGATCTTTTAGCAATCATATCAGCAAAACTTGACCTCTTCTTCCCAGTATTCATAACTCCTGGAGTCTCGTTAATTTATTCCATCACTGCCATAGATCTTTAGCAATCATATCAACCAAACTTGGCATCTTTTCCCGGTATTTATTTGTTACTCAAGGATGAACTTTAGTAACATCCGGCTGGCTCCCTTACGGGCTGGCCTCCCTATCTTTCAAGGACCGCGATGTACTCATGGTCTTCTCCACCCCCCATGTGGAGTTTTTGCCTTCCGTGGGAATCGAACCGTGTACCTGGGGCCTAAGTACAAGTTCTTTGCATTCCCACTACCAATTGAGCTACTACCAATTGAGCTACTACCAATTGTTATTACTCCTGGAGTATACAACCTCCTTGGCTAGTGCTCACTAAATAAGCATTCAATGTATTTATTGTAAAACCATTATAAATAGAAGGGTGTGATCTCATTATAGACACACAATTTACACAGAATTCACACAAATAACATATCTTTACAGATTGTATTAAATGGCTCCGTGTATTTGATTTGATTCTACATTCCCTTGCAATGATTAAACATCATATATACTGAAAATAATCTTGCGTTTTGGGTACTAGTTCTGTATAGCCTAATATTTGAAGTCCTTTTCAATTAGTGAATTTGCTTTCATGTGCAGGTTGTTCGCTTTAGGTTTTTGGAGAAACCTAAGGAGGATGAGTTCAGTCTTGAGCTGTGAGTTTCTGTCGAACATACAATTCTTTTGTTTTATTAAAGTCATTTTATGTTAACTGTAGCATATCTCTGGTAGTTTCATATCTGCTCTGTCATGAACTAGGTCAAAGCTTCACACTTATGATGATGTTGTAGAAAGAGTCTCCCAACATCTTGGTTTAAATGATCCTTCTAAAATCAGACTTACATCTCATAACTGCTACTCCCAGCAACCTAAACCACAGCCTATCAAGTACCGAGGAGTGGATCATTTGTCTGACATGCTGGTTCACTACAATCAGGTTATTAATTGCGCTGCATTTTTAAAAAGATGCAGTTACATCTTAGAATCCATGCAGTGTTGAATGGACATAAACCTGTTTTGGGTTGTCGTTGGCTTTCATTATGCTAAACTATTTTGTTTGATTTTATGTCAAGGCTTCTGATATTATATACTATGAAGTACTGGATATTCCTCTTCCGGAATTGCAAAACCTAAAAACGCTCAAGATTGCTTTCCATCATGATGCCAAGGATGAAGTTAGTACTGTCGGTGGTTACTTTTACTTTTCAGAGTTATTTACTTTACTAATTTTATATTTATATTTCTAACCAAGTTATCCCTATTCAGGTGATGATAATTAGATTACAGAAGCACAGTACTGTGGCAGATGTAATTAATGATCTAAAATCAAAGGTAATACACTAAACCACGCGAGTTATAGGCACAGACAGATTTGTTCACATATTTAGACATGTTTTTTTGGTTTTGTCTGCCTAATCCAATACTTAGATGAGTATTTTTTTACTAGTATTATATTTTGATGTTTTAATAGAAGATTTCTGTCTAAATCAGACCATAGCTGACTGTAATATATGAGATCAAAATAAACATCTAATTGACATGATTTCTAATCCTATCCTGTCTAGTCTTACCACACATCCAACACAACATCCTCATCTCCACTACGCTTACTTTATTCTCGAGTGAGTAATAAGAAAATAAACAAAGCCTGTCGCGAAGTGCAGTTTACATGATAATGTTTTTTGTGGTTGGAAAGATTGCTCATATCTTAGGGAGTAGACTGCTTCTTTGAAAGTTGCTCCGGGTTTGGTTTATGAGATCAATATTTCAGATATGCAATGAGATAAGACAACTTTTTTATGCTGATTAGTTTAATAAACCATTATATCTATGTGTTTGTTTATGTTTTCTTTTCTGGACTGAGGATCTTTACCCTCATCATTTTTGCATTCCTTTCTATTGAAATTTGGGGCCTAGCTCATCCTTACAATACCGGCTTGTAATAAGGTGAGAAGTGCCTCCTCTTTATAAACTCTTCTCAAGAGTCCTATCTATCCGATGTGGGACTGAATCCACCCCCTCAAAGGCAACACAATGAAGGTGTTGGAGGCTGCAATGAAGGCAAACCAAAGGCCGCAATTTAGGCGACTAGGGGTGGATCGCAATAAAGGCGGAATTTCCAACACTTTCTCTTTCTGATACCGATACAACTTTATATTTAATAAAAAAATGCTTAAGATTTATTTTGTGTTATTGTGCTAAACACTTGTGACTGCTGCATTAATGGAGTTTCTAACTAATATATTTTCCCTCTGAAACAGGTAGATTTATCACATCCTGATGCGGAACTTAGATTGGTTGAAGTATTTAATCACAAGATCTATAAGGTGAAGATAATATGTAGATTTTGAATTTTTTACTTTGAAATACCAACATTGGGCCGTTATCAGTAAACATGATTTCGTAGAGTATGCTAGTTGATGGTTCAGTATCTTTAGGAGGCAAAATGTCTATTCATGTGGTGTTCCTGGAAGCCACACCCCTAATAGGGACAAGCACTCATGCAATCCTAGAGTAGTAAAGTGGCAAGCGTTAGATTGGGAAAATATCAGTAATTTAGCCTGCTCTTAATGCAGTTACTATAGCCCTCCTTCCAAATTGGGACCCGACGAGTTTAACCTAGTAACCTCAAGGACATAGTTAAAATCCCGTCAGGGATGGTTGTAAAATGACCATTAGGTGCTACTTTAATTAATAACCATCATGGACGGTTGTGAAATGACCATTAGGTGCTGTTTTAACCAATAATACTCTTAATGCAATTAAGCGTTGTAGAGTGCCAACCATCGGTATGTCAGTTCTCAAGGGCTGTGCTATGATAGGTATATGGGTATTATGGGGTGTCCAAATTCAAAATCAAGTAATATGGCTTGGTGGAGTATTTAAGTGACTTAGTCTTCTTCCCCCTTGATAGCTAGCTTTTGTGGGTGGGTTCACCAAGTGCTTATATACTTGTCATCATTATTTTCTATCCCTTATATGGGAAATACTTCCTTTTCCATGACCATAAGCTTGCAGGTTTATTGAATAAGCTACATAAAATAAAGTCGTAACATGATAGATTATGTGTTACATTGACAACCTAGTTGTTGCCTTTTATGTGCTTCTGTTTTCATTGGTTCTAAACAAGGGATAATGACTGATGTTTTTAGTAATTCTCATCATATCGTATGATCTATCTATTGCAGATTTTTCATGTCAATGAGAAGATTGAGAATATTAATGATCATTATTGGACATTACGAGCAGAGGAGGTAAATATATGATGTTCTATAATGATATATCGTTTTGTTGTTGGGACAAACTGTTATTATTTAGAATTTGGACTTGAGATATTGGAAACGACAGATGATGGTCTACCCAGATCATCAGTCATATTAAACCTTATTCATTCACTTCCCTTTTTATCTCACACCCTATAAGTTAAACATAAGGTGTGAGATAATTGCTATACAACTCAACCCACCCCATGTTCTCTAATGCTTTTGGCTTCACTATAATATTTGCATTTGGAATCCTTATGTCTATCAAACTTTTGTTCTCATGACGCCGTAGTTAACTTGTTGCGCCTGGCAAATTTGGTTTCGGGGTGGTTCTGTTGAGACCACTTTCAACTTGTGGGTTTATACATTTGAGTTTGACTTTGGTGCCTGCCTTTGCAGTTTCAGAGGAACCTTTACATGATCTACCTTGTTTCTCCTATCCAAAGATGTTTAAATGTAGTTTTTTTTTTGTTTTTTGTTTTTTGTAAAAATGATTTGCAGTTTGGTCTGTATTGGAGAAAACCTAAGGTCTCACATAGGATAACGATAAGGTTTGAAATTAGTTTATAAAGAATGACATCCTCACCTTACAAGCCAGTTTTGTAAGGATGAGTTATGCTCAATATAAAAACCAAATATGATATTAGACCCTATGAATTCGGGCCAACCACCATTTATATCCATGGACCAAGCCCAATAGTGCTGGGCATGAGGTGGTGTATTGGGAAAAACCCAAGTCCCACATAGGATAAAGATAAGACCTGATATGAGTTTATAAAGGTGGCACCTCTCATTTTACATGTCAGTTTTGTGACGATGTGTTAGGCCCAATATAAAAACCTAATAGTCTGGATTAATTTTAAGCCAAAAGTCATCCCATCTAAAAATAAAAACAAGTTGCAGTTTGAATTGATTTCTATATTAAATATGAACAAATCTGATCTGTTAAATACTGTACTGCTTTGGATTCGATAATTTGGTTTTTATAACATAATAACATTTTTATTATAGATGACGTTCCAATCCAAGGTAGGGAAATTTTTTGTGCTTAGTGAGCACTTGCGTTACAGCACAATAAGCAGGACGTAAATTTAAATAACATCAACATATATAAAATTTAACATATGACAAACTAAAACATTATGAATGTACATGTATCTCTCATATTTAGAAAAAATTGGAGTATACTAAACTAAACTATTATAAAAATTAGTTTTGGCTTAAAGTTTTCTGCAATGTCATACTTTTCCCCATACATTGTTCTTGAGTTTATCGTCAATATCAATTTTTCTGCAATGTAATACTTTTCCCCACACATTATTCTTCTCGAAATTAGTTTTTTGCTACAAGTTTTATATGGATTTTTCGTTGCTGCAGATCCCGGAAGAAGAGAAAAGCCTTGGCCCTCAAGATCGGATGATTCATGTTTATCATTTTTTGAAAGATACTGCTCCAAATCAGATGGTTAGACTAAATGGCTTTGCAGTCTATACTTTTTATTTAGTGCTCAAAATACTTCTCAAATTAAATTCCTTTTCAACCAATCTACATTTGTTATTACCTCTAAAACTTTCAAATGTTATGTACTGGTGGTGCTTTGGGAATATCAGCATGTTCAGAACTTTGGAGACCCTTTCTTCTTGGTTATCCGTGAGGGTGAGACTTTAGCTGATGTCAAATTGCGGGTACAAAAGAAGTTGCAAGTTCCAAATGAGGAGTTTTTGAAGGTAAATATTGCGAATGTGATTGAATTATCTGCTCCTATTTAACTGTTTTTAATTCTGATGCAACTTTCAAGATGTTGGTTAATCGTGTATAATGGACTTGTTATTAGCAGGTAAGATATATGATTAAAAATGTCATTTTTATTTAGAAAAAACTAGTGAGATCTAAAGACATAAACTAAAATATTATATACGAACATCAAAATAATTCATGATTAAGTCCTTAAATAAAATGAACCGAAAAGTGGGTAGCTACTACACAGACATGTACGATTCATACTGGAAATCAGGAACAGACCTACCTATACCAATGTGGCGGCAACTGCCCCCCACCAAGATTTGAACTGGTATAGTGTATAATAGACTAACGTAATGCACTATTACAAACACAGTCATTTGAACGACAATGGAATTTCAATCACACAGACACAATTAGAAAATTTAATATACTAATACACTTTGCAAATGTTTATCAAACCAAGATCATTTTTTTTTGAAGCAGCAGATCAGTTACTTTATTAAGTGCCTGACCACTAAACTAGATGGTTGGTTGAATTATATTTAAAAAAGTATTATTTGTATATTTAATATTTTTTATAATATTAAAATACAATAGTTTTTATATATGAACTGCCCCCACAACATAAAATTTCCGGATTCATCACTGCTTCAAATGAATCGAATTTGAAATACATGTTTTGATTCATGTAGAAAAAGATATGCACAACAATTTATATAGATTGGGTTTAGTTTTAAATCGACATTTGATCCACTTGTATCTTATGGCACTTATAACTATTTTTTTGAATTCAATTTGTAGATGTATATATTAGTTATTGTATGAACTTAATACGGTGATATTTGGGGGCAAAACTTAAGAAAAGGAAGCTATGATAGACATCCATTTGAATTTGAATTAAAAAACTGAGAATAAAAATTGGAGCGTGTTGAGGATTTTAGGAACACACATGGTTGCTTGGGGGAGAGTTTAATGAATGATTGACATCCACAGCCCACAAGGTCCTTGTTTGATATATTAGTGTGAACTGATTTTGAAACACTTCATAAAATATTTGAGCTCAAGTGAATTTTGGAACTTGGGTATTTTGTTTTCAGTGTGATACTGGGGAGTGTTTGAAACATTTTCTGTATGCTGTGGTTTCGTCAGATATGTATATAAATAATTTATATTTGCAAATATATAATTTATTAAAATGATTTCTCAACACATCAGGTGTATGCTTGATTACTTTAATGTCTAGTAACTCTGAAAAGTTGTTTCAATCTTGTATTTCTGGCAGTTGCAAATAAGCTTTTAGGTTTTCAATAATAGGATTGTTTAAATTCTTTCTTCTCTGTCTGTTCCCTGCAGTGGAAGTTTGCGTTTGTCTCACTTGGACGTCCTGAGTACCTTCAAGATTCAGATATTATTTCCTGTCGGTTTCAGGTAATTTCAATTCCCTTTGCTCTGTAATTCCACCTTTTAGTTGTGACCTGTTTCTGAGCTTGAGTGGATGTTCATGGAGTTAGGGGTTGGCTTCGTCAGTTTTCTACTAGATTTAGCAATAACATAATATTGTTTGATTGTTTAGAGAAGGGACATATACGGCGCATGGGAGCAATATCTTGGACTGGAGCACACTGACAATTCACCAAAAAGATCATATACAGCCAATCAGGTAAAATATTATCAGGAAACTAGTTCGTCCTTTGTTTGAGGTATAATATGAGCCTTGTCATGAAGTGGATATGTGTTGTAGTGGACAATGAGTTAGCTAGTGTATTTTTAGATAAAAGTAAGGCATACTTTTAGATAAAAATTATGGAAGAGGAAAAGCTCGTTTAAACACATCCAGACATGATGTTCTTTCCAGCATTTTGGTTATTAGATCATACCTCCCAAGTGTTTATCCCCTTACCATGCAAGACACATTTAACATGAACATGGAATCCCTTCCCCTCACAAAACTTCTGTTCTTAACTAATAGGAAAATAGAGCAGCCATTATTAGGCACAATAATTGGTAATTGAGTTTTAGTCTATGCACTTGGGGTATGTTAGTTTACAATATAATAATGGCAATAATGGACAGATGATTGTAATTTCACTGGAATTAATTTCATTTATTGGTTTTAGAAGCCTGTTATGATTATTTCTCAATTTTGCAGAATCGTCATGCATTTGATAAACCAATAAAAATCTACAACTAGAGAAAAGCTTGTATCATCTTGACCAGTCAATTTGGTAGTACTATGTCCAGCTGCTGTAGAAGCTTTCTTGTGGTGGTAAAAAGAAGCGTAACGAGCTGTAGTCCGTCCAAGTCCATTTTTCTGTTCAGCCGAGGATGTTCTGAGTATAGCCTTGAATAGTGATTTAAACACATTTACTTCGGAGCAATTTTAGGTGTTCAGGAGGTTGATTTTATATTCCTGTCATTCAGTACATAAGATTTTGGGTTGGGTTTTGTATAGAAAGTATAGGCATAGGTATACTTAATGTTTTCTATTGCCCGATTCACCCATTGAGGGATTTTCACTTTGCTTTAGTTGGAGACGGCGCTTCGAGTTGTTGGGACATGTCTATATATGTTTCCTACAGGGTCTAACTTGTAAAGATTTTCTTGTGCTCTTTTTCACCTTAATTTTTTTTTTTTGAGGCTTAAAGCTGTTGTGTTAATTAAAGGACAACACTGCCTTATATGGATGGTCTTTGATTAGCTGACGTGGAGCTTGCTTTTGCTCTCTACTCGACCTTGTGTCAAATTGATGTGTCCGTCATATGCACTTGACAAGAAGTAGAAATGCAAACATATATTTGGATGCATCTATACACTCATGATCATCCAAATTAAGGTATTAATACTTTTTAATTGAAATATAATTAACTACAGTTTTGGGTTATAGGTACATTAGATATTAGTAAATCACAATGATACAACACTGAAGGGTGATTTTCAAACATCCATGGTTTCCGTTCCTGAAGTTCCAAATATCTCTTCTCCCTTCTATGTTCTAAAAAATTTCCATTTTTCTCTATAAAGGGGTAACAATTTCCCGAAGTTACAAAAAATAACCCTTGAATGTTGGAAGAAGCAGGTTTTGTAAAAGCATTAACTTCATCTCGCTCACTCTAACAGACTACTTTTTCACTAAAATATTTAAATACTGAATCAATTAATAACGATACTATTTTGGCACACATTTACCCTTTATATAACTCTCCATTGCTGTTTTTCATGTTTTTTTTTTACTTTTTAATTGGTATTGTTCGATATTCAGTTTCAGATGGTTTCATTTTTTAAAAGATTATGTTTCAATACAAGAATTCAAACGTGTGCTCAGGTGAAAAATATCCAGCATAAAAGCTTGAATTGCAAAGGAATACTTTACACGATGATTATGACCAAAATATTGTTGGAATGTGATGATTTTGTTGTTTAGATTATACAAAAATGGGTTTGTTGTAGATTTTGGTGTTTTAAAGGGATCCAATTTTGAAAACTGATTTTTGAAGGCAATCATGCTATATTAAGAAACCGTCTAAAAATGGATTTTCAGACAAATTTAAGTTCAGAAGTGGACATCAGAATCTGGTGAGTTTGTCCAAAAAAATATAATTGGATTTTTGTAAGAGCATTCAGTGGGAAAAGTAGTGTCTTTTATAAACCCGTAACTTCATTTTGCTAAGACCCTATTTTCCTAAGAATGATATATCTAGTTGAGTCACATTCTAGGTCTCATTTCAAAGAGAAAGTAAATAAACCACTTTTCCTATTTTTCGCAAGTAATCAACGTTCTTGTGTTTCAAAAGAATTATTTGTAGGCAAAATTTTACGAATAGACTACCCAAAAGCATAAGAGAAGCTTCAAGTAATAATCAATGTTTTTGTGTTTCAAAATCAATAATATTTTTTTTTTAGGCAAAATTTTACGAATTTACTACACAAAAGCATATGACAAGCTTCAAGTAGTGATAGAATACACAAGATAATTACAAGAAACAATCTGCCATATATATAAGATTTAATTCACACTTAATTAACCCACCCCCGTCTCATTTAAATCGATACTATCCCAATTTTTGTGAGATTTTGAGCCAAATATTTTCATCCATTCTTCTACTATAATTCTTTTTATCATGAGTGTTCCATATGAATGCTATGTTTTCTCGAATTTACGGCCATTCTTTAAAGACGATCGGTCATGTTATTCTACACACAAGATATTTTTTGTTTGGTACCTTGAGCCTTTTAAGCCACCCGTTATATTCTTATTATCCTTTGTGAAACCCCTTTGAGCCTCCAGCAATAATTTCTTTTGTTGTTACTAAGTGACGAATCATGTCACCGATCTGAACCTTAATGACATCTGTTTGATTTCTCTTGGAGTTAGATATATTATTTTGAAAATTGCTCTTCTCCCAAAGGGAATTGCTCACTCTCACGTGATCTTCCTAAAATACCCCACGTGACTTAAGTCATGTTCGGTAGTATCAGCGTGACTTAAGTCATGTTGAACCAACGTGAGTTAAGTCACGTAGGTACAAAGCCAACGTGAGTTAAGATACATTGGTTTTATGTAAGTTAAGTTTTCATCAATTTTGCACAAAGATGCTATTTTTTTAATACCCCAAACATACAATATGTTATGTTCATTTTCTTAAAAACATGTAATGTCTTAGAAACAACAATAACAACAATTCATTCATGATTCAAAATAAATCATAACTAAAAATACACAAGTACGTGTACTAAATTTCAAAATTAAAAGAATACGACAAATTTATTTAGTTTTGATTTCATCTCCGTTCAAATAAACGAAGCGTTACGTTACATTACATTCTCCCTAAATATGTGGTATCATAATGATGTTGGGTTTAAATTAAATTCTTGAAAGTTTGCCGAAAATGTTGACATTGAAATGTCTTATACTTAGTGTAAAAATTTGGTAGTCTGTTTGAAACTCAAAAGAATAAAGAGAACATAACACATGTATTCTACCGAATCAACTATATAGGTTATCACATTGAATCCATTCATATGAGTACTCACAGAAAGGAATGCATCCCAATATATTATTTTGAACTTAATCCTACTGCCCTGCCAACTGAAGCTTAAAACAACATCTTAGAAATACATTCCCTATTGTGGCATTCATCCTATACGAAGGAATTCGATGTGAAAACCTATATAGTTGATTCGGCATAATACATGTTGTGTTCTCTTCATTCTTTTTAGTTTCCAAAGAGACTTGCAAACCTTTACACTAAGTATATGACACTTCAATGCCAACATCTTCAACAAACTAACAAAAATTAAAATAAAATCCAACAAAATAATGACACAACATAATAATACTACCTAAACATCTTCATCTGGCCAAATCAAACTCTTGAGAATATCTTCAGGCGATCTCAGCGACGTAGCATCCATCTCGATCCTCGGGAACATGCTGTGCTGACCAAATATCGAGAACATGCTCCTCATGTCGTCGTCGTTCGTTAACTCCGGCCGAATGAACGTAAATCTCCCCTCAGAGTCGAACGATGGACGTTCATACCAAACATATTCCACCCTCCTTGTGTCTCCGTGGTTCAGGAGTTGGTTGATTTCATCAAGTTGATCCTTCAGTTCTTTTAACGAGACATCGTCCCGAACCTTGAACAAATTAAGGTTTCCACCGTTGAAGCATACTTGAGTGTTGAACAAATTGTCCATTGTGTTCAGATTTACACCATAAGAAATTAAAAACAATCAATGAAAAACTCATTCAAACATTTCATCAAACACTTGGAGTGCAAATTATACATAAACCCTACAACTAAAAACTACAACATAAACATGCAAACATCTAAACATTTAAGCAACATAAGTCATTGACATGTAAATATTGTATCATTTCTTGCAAAAAAAAATCAAAATTTAAACAAACCCTAAATCAAAAAAATTTCTAATTTAAGAGGAAAAATGTAACATATAAACATAAAATGTCAATGGTACTTGATTATGAAAACTTGTTATTCGAGTGGTGGGTGATTTAAACTTGAAGAAATTTGAGGTTGGATGATTTGAGAGAGTTTTTAGAGATTTGAGATGTGAAATGGAGAAACGAGACACTGACTGACCTATAAATGAACACCACGTGACTTAACTCACGTTGACATCTACTGAGTGTGACTTAAGTCACGCAGGTTATACACCAACGTGAGTTAAGTCACGTAGGTTATATCCCTACGTGAGTTAACTCACTTTTTGTTTGTGTCATGTAGCATGTTGAGTATTTATATGTTGGCTGCATGTTTTGGTAAAATCAAAGTGTTCAAGCAATGCGTCTCCAGAAGTTATTTGAGTCTTCAGAAGCAAGAATTTGGATTTGAGGAGGTTCAGAAGCTGAAATGGCTTTCAGACGCAGATTTGGTCTTCAGACGCAGAATGTGAAGGTGAGAAAAACACACAAGAAGGGGAGGGGGGGGGGGGGGGGGGGGGGGGGGGGGGTTGAATTGTGTGTGGGCAGTTTTTCCTTTTTCTTTCTCAAAAGCTTAAGTTAAGTTCAGAATCTGATGTTGATCAGTTTTGAACCTTTTTCAGAGTTTGTTTAGAGCAGCGGATTAAAGCTTAAAAGAGAGAAGGGAAGAATGACACAATGATTTTTATACTAGTTCCTTCCACAAGTTGGAAGTAGTCTAGTCCCCTTGTTACTAACAAGAGATTTGAACTATAATCAAACTGATTACAATTGCTCAAACCACAAAGGTAAGAGACTTCCAATGCTCAAGCACTAAGCAAGAGACTTCTAGTGCTCAATACACAAAGTAAAGAGGCGTCTCTGCTCAAGACACACAGTCAAGAGACTTCTCTGCTCAAAGCACAAAGCTAAGAGACTTCTAATTGCTCAATACACTAAGTAAAGAGACATCTGGATGCTCAGTATACAGACTGAGATTTTGAGGTTTCAATCAGATTTTACAAATACAGTTTGAGTTGAACCTTGATCAAATATCAGAGGTGTTCACTTAATACAACACAGGTTTAGACTCTAAACTTAGGAAATTCTAAGATACAAAGATTGTAAGAATTCCTAAGAGTTATTGTGACTTAGTGAATGTTGACAGCAAAACAGAGCACGAAATCAGTCTTTAGTTTTTCAGAGTCTTGGCAATTTTCCTCTTCAAATCTTCATCCTTATATAGAGGATAATAAAGCTGTTGAGGATTGCCCAGAAATTAAGCAAAGAGCCTGTGCGCACCTCGTTTTTTTCCTCGGGAAAAAGACGCGCAAATCCTCCGAGGTCGTTCGCAAACGCTCGGAGGGCCTTTGTGAAGCCGCCACCAAAGTTTTTGTGTAAAGGGAACGTTGATAAACCCTTAAGTTTTTTTTTGTTGTAAAGGGAAACGATAATAAAACCCTTTGACGATGAGGATAAGGATTTGGTCATCGCAACCATTGTCGGGTTCGGGAGTCGATTACGCAAGGGGAAGGTATTAGCACCCCTCACGTCCGTTGTACTCAACGGGAACCTTCTATTTGGTTTAAAGCTTGAATTGTTTTTTTAAATACTTTGCGTGCATGTTTATTTATGTTAAAAACATAATAAAGGGGGGAAAAGAGATAAAAACAAACGAAAGAAAAAAAGTTTTTTTTATTATTGCGCTTGACAAGATGTCGATCTTGCTCCTACGTATCTCCCGGTAGTCGGAGAATTCAAAGCGTACGTAGTTCTTTGGTAGAAAAACGTACATGTGTTGGTTGATTTTAAATGGACGATGTTTTAACCGAATTCTTGCGATTAAAACGTAGCTTGTATGCTCGCACTTGGAGACTTATTAAGCGTTTGTTCGTGAATCACATTAGAATTGTTAAAAGGTACGTCCGTTAGAGTAAAGGGTTGAATTGGTCGCTATGGGACCAAGGGAGGTGCAATGGACTCATACAAGTCAAACATTGACCGAGTGGACTCAAACGAGTCGGGCGATTGTTCGATTGATCCACTGAGATCAAGAACGGGTACAATGGACTCGGACGAGTCGAACATTGACCGAGTGGACTCAAACGAGTCGAGGGGTTGAGTCTAATGGCCAACGGGGGACCAAAAGGTTTGGATTGACCACAAGGGGCCAAGATTTGGTTTGGTTAGGGTTGTACATATTGAAAAAAAGGGAATGACGATTGTCCGAGCGACGAGACATACGTCACGCATTCGTACAATCGGGGCGATGGAGAGACATACGTCACACCATCCCTTTTTCATTCATGTTTTTGGGTTGAATCCTTTAGAAATCCCAAGGTATGTCAAAACATTTGGTTTGAAAACCCAAAATGGGAAGGTTTAGCAAATTTGCTAAAAAACGCGCAAGTTAGTCTCATTTTGCGAAAATGCGAACGTAAACGGTGTATGTTCATCTTTGAGTTTTGAACATCATGAACAATATTTATTGTTCAAGTTTAGATTGAAATGATGAACATAGCTTGTTTGTTCATGCTTGTTTGAGAGTTTAGGAAGATAACTTGTTTTGCAAGTTATCCACAAAATGGTCATACGAACTTGTGATTTTGTCAAAATTATGCAAAATCCTTGTTGTGGTTTGAAGAACATGGGTTTAAAAACTCTTAGGTTCTGAGCTCTGGGGCTAGAACCTCAAAAATTGGTCATTTTGACACAAAAACTCAGGTTCTGAGTTCTGTCATGGTCGCACTGCGACCATGACTTCGCACTGCGAAGCATGCGAAATTTTGGGTTCAGAAGCTGTTTCTGAACTTTTGTTCAGAAACAACTTCTGAACACACTCAGGACCTTATAGATGGGTGAAAAAACTTTGAGTTTTTGGGGTGAAAAAGGTTGGACAAACCAGTTTTGATGTTTTGAAAACCTTGGGATTTCTTTGAAATTCAAAAGGGTTTTTTAGAATCAAATGGTTTTGAACCAAAATAGCTATGCAAACACAATTATAAATGCAAGATAAGTGCTTAGAAACTTACAGAACTCCTTAGCAAAGCTCCAGCTGCACTTGATTTGATTTGGTAAAAGGCTTTCACAAGAGGTTTGAATATTGGTGAAGGTTTTGGAACTTTGGAAAGCTTTGTGTTGGATGGATTGTTTCTGGTTATTTTGTGGAGTTTTGTAGGCTAAAATGAGTAGAGTTTCTGCTCTTGAAATGCTGTTGTTAACTGTGTTTGTATCCTTGGGCATTGCCTTCTATTTATAGGCCAAAACCAAATCTTTTTCATCATTACACAATCCCAAAATTCAGCTGATTTGTGGCCAAGATTAAGCTGAATCCCTTTGCATTAAATGCTAATGGATAGAGGCAACCTTGCCTTGTACCAAGGGGCAAGATCCAGCTTGATTTCAGCCACAAATTCAACTAATTCTAGAAGGTAATGATGAAGAACAAAGCTGATTTGCAATTGGCTAATGCTTGGGGATCAATCCTTGCAATCTCAATGGTTGATCAATGAAAACGTGCACTGTAATGTGCAGAGATTGAGGGATGAAAAGGCTACTTATGGCTGGTGTGAGAGGGTGAAAAGCTGCTGCAAAACAGAGTAGGCAATCATGGTTTTTTCAAGTGAAAAAATCCAGCTGGTTTGACTGGTTTTGGGGAGAGCAAGCAGGAGGAAAGTCCTCAAGCAGGTGGCTGGCAACCTTGTGGTGGTTAGCAGGTCACATGGGAGGGACTAGAGCTGCCCAAGGGCAAGCCCACTTGCTTGTCACATGCTAGGTTGGAAGAAAAAGCTTCCAACCTTGGCATTAATGGCAAGTCCTTCAATTCTGGTTTTGCTTGGCCCAATTAGCCATGAATGCTACTTAAAATAATTATGGAAATGATATGCAACAAATTCTGGAATTAAATCAAAGAAACCAAAAATCTGCAGAAAAATCGCAGACTTCGCAGTGCGAAGTCCTCAATTTTGAAATGTTGACTTTTCTGTTGACTTTTGTTGACTTTTGACTTTTTTCCCCTCTTTGATTTTTATTGATTTTTGTTTTAAAATGCGTAGGACAAAATTAGGGTACTACAGAGCCGTTGCAATTGGAGGCTAGGTCCAGCTGAGTTTGTGAGCTAAAACTGAGCAGAAAAACAAAGTCACGCAGCCATATTTGAATTTGCTTTCCTTAAAAGCTGGGGAATGTTTTGGCCAAGGAGACAACTGTTCCATTGGAGTTGTTCTGACACTACAGGCATTAAATGCTGATGGTAACAGTTGCTTTTCTTTCCACGTCAGACTTCAGAAGCTTCTCCAGGAACTCAGTACTTCAGAAGCTCACTTCAGAAGCAGGACTTCAGACGCACACTTCAGAAGCACTGTTCATCAGACGCTCCCTTCAGACGTTGACTTCTGTTGACCTTTAGACGTTGACCAACGTTGACCTTCAGACTCAGCCTTCAGACTCAGCGTTCAGAAGCACCCTTCAGACGCAGTCTTCAGACTCTACCTTCAGAAGCTGCTTCTGACCCAGTTTTGCTTCAGACTTGCAACAAAGCTTCTATGCTTTCCTTCTTGCTCTTAGCTTGTTCTTCCATAACCAATATTAATTATCAAACATTAAGAACATGGTTCTGCACAATTTAGAACAAAGCATTAGCAATACAAATTTTCTTTTTAACACTTTGTTATCATCAAAACCTCAAAGAGAGTTGTTCATACATTTTGTTTCAACAATCTCCCCTTATCCAAAAGAGAGTTGTTCATACATTTTGTTCCAACAATCTCGCCCTTTTTGATGATGACAAACATAAGTATTAAAAGAAAATTGTTGTTAATTTAATTAACAAGTTGACTGCAGGGTGTGAAGTTTGCAAGCTCCCCCTGAGTCTGAACCAGGTTAATTAAATTCAGTTTAAATCACAAATGTGAAAATTTCAGAATTGTTGTTAAGTTTAATTAACAGGCTGACTTCAGGAGAGGTTTGCAAGCTCCCCCTAGGTCTGATAATCCTCAAGGTGAGGTTTGCAAGCTCCCCTTGATTCTTATCCAAGTTAATTAAATTCAACTTAAAACAATAAAGTGAAATTAACACTCAGAATTATAAATAACAAGCTGACTTCAGGTTATGAGGTTTGTAAGCTCTCCCCCTAAGTCTGATAATCCACATGATGAGTTTTGTAAGCTCCCTGAGGCTTATCCTTGATATTTAAATTCATTTCAACTCATTAAAGAGTAATTTATCATCTCACAAAAAAAATTAATTCAGAACTTTTTCTCCCCCTTAACAGAGATTAAAAGCAGTTCTCATAAGTTAACTGACAGAAATTAACTTAGGTTTTGAGCTCAGGCCTTAATACCTTTTACTCCCTCTCATAAGTTAATTAACTGGCAGAATTAAATTATATATTCTGAGCTCAGAAGCCTTAATACTTGTTTCCTTTTTCTCCCCCTTTTGTCATCAACAAAAAGAAAAATTTCAGAAAAGAAAAATTTTCAGAAATGTAAGAGAGTTTGAAAACATGTGAGATAATTATGCAATCATATAGGTAATCAAGCAGCAAAGATGAACATCAGAGCAGACTTGATCATACATGAGTATATGACATTGCATTTTAAAAATAGAATGATGTTCAGAAGCATAAAATGATTGTTCAGAGCATTCTGATCAGAGCATTCTTGTTCAGACACAGTTGTTCAGTGTAATCTGTTCAGTATCATTGAACTATTTTAGACAAAATTGTTCAGATCATATACCAACTGAGGGTTTTAGCACTACTGAACTCATTTCAGAAAACTGAAAAAGTATAGCATTTGGTTCAGTGCTGCTGAATTCTTTCAGATAAAACTGATACCAATTTTTTAAATAAGTTCTGAAAGACTGAACATGTCTGAAACTAATTTGAGCATTTTTTAAAAAATGTGTCTGTGTTTGTTAAACATTTCATAATTGAAAACAGAAAAACACATTTTCATATTGATGACTTTGGGAGGGACAAAGTATAACTTTCAAAGCTTTAAATCATCATTGCCCAAGTTTATACTTATCAGATTCTGACCAAAAGTTTAAAAACTATCAGATTCAGAAGTCAGAAAATCCAGGTTCTGAACCTTCATACTCTAAAGTTTTTCAGGGCTTAACTTTCTTCAGATTCTAAAAAATGAGTGTCTGATAAGTCTTAGCTTCTGATGAACTCAAAATCTTAGTTTTCATTCAGATTCAAGCATATTTTTCAAGAGATAAAGTGCATGTTCAGATTCTTTTTAATAAAGTTAAATCTTTCTTCTGTTAGGGGTTTTGTGAATATGTCAGCCCATTGATGATCAGTATCAATGAACTGGATATCCAAAACACCCTTCTGAACATAATCTCTTATAAAATGATGTTTTATTTCTATACGTTTGGCTCTAGAATGCAGAATTGGATTTTTAGACAGACATATTGCAGCAGTATTATCACAATAAATAGGAATGCTATCTTCATGAATCTGATAATCCTCCAACTAATGTTTCATCCAGAGCAGTTGTGTGCTACAACTTGCAGTTGAGATGTATTCTGCTTCAGCTGTTAACAAAGCAATAGTTGCTTGTCTTTTGCTGGCCCATGATATCAAATTTTCACCCAGAAATTGACAATTTCCACTGGTGAACTTTCTTTCAATCCTGTCCCCAGCATAATCAGCATCACAGAATCCAACTAGCTTATAATCCAAGGATTTCTTATACAGAAGTCCCAAATTAGTTGTTTTTTTCAGTTACCTGAAGATTCTCTTGACAGCAGTCATATGAGATTCTCTAGGATCTGACTGGAATCTAGCACACAGACAGACACTAAACAAAATATCTGGCCTAGAAGCAGTTAAGTATAACAGAGAACCTATCATACCTCTGTAGAGCTTCTGATCTACTTTTGAGCCATTGTCCTCTTTGCTTAAGGTGCAGGTTGGATGCATAGGTGTTGTCATCAGCTTACAGTCATCAAGCTGGAACTTCTTCAGAAGCTCCTTTGTGTATTTGGACTGATGAACATAGACACCATCTTTGCATTGGTTGATTTGAATTCCAAGAAAGAATTTCAACTCTCCCATCATGCTCATTTCAAATTCATCCTGCATTAACTTTGAAAATTCTTTGCAAAGAGAGGCATTAGTAGAACCAAATATGATATCATCAACATATATTTGCACAATTAAGATGTCTTTCTTAAGAGTTTTTCTAAAAAGTGTATTGTCAACTTGACCTCTTACAAAACCATTTTTAAGTAAGAAATTGCTTAGCCTTTCATACCAAGCTCTAGGAGCTTGTTTCAGACCATACAAGGATTTCTTAAGTTTAAAAACAAAATCTGGATTTTTACATCTTCAAAACCAGGAGGCTGTTTAACATAAACTTCTTCAAAAATAACACTATTTAAGAAAGCACTCTTAACATCCATTTGATATAAGATGATATCATGATTAACAGCATAGGAAAGAAGTAACCCGATTGCTTCCAGTCTTGCAACTGGAGCAAATGTCTCAGTGTAGTCTATTCCTTCCTGCTGGTTGTAGCCTTGAGCAACCAGTCTTGCCTTGTTTCTGATCACTTCTCCTTGTTCATTAAGCTTGTTTCTGAATACCCATTTTGTTCCAATGATGTTCTTATGATCTGGTCTTGCAACTAAATCCCAGACATCATTTCTTTGAAACTGGTTCAGTTCTTCTTGCATAGCGACAATCCATCCATCATCAGCAAGTGCTTCATCAGCTGTTGTGGGTTCAATCATTGATAGCAGTCCAATCATAGAGTCATTCTGGCAGAATGCTGATCTTGTTTTCCTTGGACTATTCTTGTTCCCAATAATCAGCTCCTCAGGATGTGAAGACTTGTACTTGAATGAGGTTCTGGGTGGATTAGCTTCTGAAGAACCATCAGAAGCTTGTTCAGAACCATGCTGGTCTTGATTTGCTTCAAGAGGAGTGTCATTATCAGAGAGTTTCTCAGTTTCTTCAATATTTTCAGCTTCTGAATTTTCTTCAGACTCTGAACTCTGTTCAGGTTCTGAAGGTTCATCTGAGAGTCTGAAATCTGCAAAACTCTCAACCAGCTCTGGTATTTCATTACCAGGCTTCTTATCATCAAATCTAATGTGTATAGCTTCTTCAAGTATACACCCTGTATGCTTTAGATCTCTCTGAGTATCCTAAAAAGGTACCCTTTTGAGCCTTAGCATCAAATTTCTTTAGGTAGATCTTATTGTTCAGTATGTAACAAGTACAGCCAAACTGATGAAAATAAGAAATACTTGGTTTTCTTCCTTTAAAAAGTTCATATGCTGTTTTATTCAGAATAGGTCTGATATAGATCCTGTTCTGAATATAACATGCTGTGTTAACAGCTTCTGCCGAAAAGTACTTTGCAATTTTAGATTCATGGATCATGGTTGTCATACCCCATTTTTTGACTCATTTTTCCTTTTGTTTTTTTCTCTCATTTTTGTTTTTTATTATTGTTATTATTATCTTTATTTTCTTTTTAATATTATTACTATTTTTTCATCATTTTATTTTTATTCTTTACTTTTATTTCTATTATTATTACTATTATTATCTTTTTCATTATTATTATTATTATCATCTTTATTATTATTATTATTATCATTATTATTATTTTTGTTTTCTTTATTACTTGTATTATTATCATTAGTTTTATTATTATTTGTTTTATTGTTTATTTCAAAGAAAACAAAAAAAAGGAAAGTAAATAAAAGAGGAAGGTTTCGCAGAGCGATGTTATGTCCGCTCTGCGAACATTGCAGTTTTTCATTTTTATTTATCTTTATTTTTATTATTATTATTATTATTATTATTATTATTATTTATTATTATTATTATTATTATTATTATTATTACTTTTATTATGCTTTTTTTACTGTTTGATCAAGAAAGAAAGAAAGGAAAACGTGTGTTTATGCCAAACCCAAGTCAAGCAAGGAACCAAGCAAGTGGCTGCCCTTGGGCAGCACTTCTTCCCTTCCAATTTCTCCCTGCTACTGACCTACACTTTCCAGCATCCACCTTGCATTTTCTTCCCTCTTTTCTTCATCAAAACCAGTCAAGGATTGCTGCAAAACTGCTACCCCTGCTGCAAAACTGCTGCCCTGTTTCAGCACTTCACTTTTTCTGCTGCTGACAGCACCTGCTTCTTTGTTTCTCCCAATCTCTGCACAGGACAACATCCCCTTTTCCTGTTTTTCTTCCCCAAAATCTGCAAGAATCACCCTAAAAGCATCACAAGTTGCAAACAGCCCCTGTTTTCCTATTTTTCCAGCAATTTTCTGTCAAACTCAGCCCCAATTTGGTCTGAATTTAGCCAAAGTCTTCACCATGATCACAAGGCAAGGTCACCTCCTTCCTTTTGCATTAAATTCTAGCCAAAACCATGGTCATAGCACACAAAACAACCCTGCTGTTAAAGGATTTTCATGATTACATTTGATTTCAATGATGACATTTTTGCCTATATAAGAAACACAATGCATCTTGGTTTTAGACAGTTAATTTTTCACACAATTCAGAGAGTTCTTGAGAGTTATTAAGAGGAATTTCTAGATCAAAACAGAACCAAGAGGATCAGCCAGAATACACAGCAATCCTTGAATAGAAAAGACCTGTTTTTCTGTTTTTGTTTTACAAATCATCACAAACAAAACCCAGCCATCAAAATAGCAATCTAAACCACCAGAAACATCATACCAAGAGTGAAGAATAGCAGCAAAAACATCATTGTCTGAAGGTCAGCTTCTGAAGGTTTCGCAGAGCCAAATTCTGGTCGCTCTGCGACCATATCAGAACTCAGCTTCTGACTTTAAGCTTCTGAAGCTAGCTACTCAGGTTCTGAATTGAGGTTTCAGAGTCTGAAAGGGTCTGTTTACTCATTTATTTTCAATATACCAAAACATAAAAAACATTTTCTTTTTGTGAGTGAAAAAGGAAAACTTGGGTAGACACCCGACGCTTCCCCTAATATTCGGAAACGAGGTAAACACCTCGCTTTTGTTTGAATATTCGTCCTCCGTTTAAAATCAATTCCAACTCACCAAATTAAACTTTTTCACGTCCATGCGCATTTTCAAACGCATACCATCGCCCAAGTGCGAGTCCGTCCTTTTTTACCTTCATTAAGCTACCCTCATAACGGTAGTAGGTAAAACTTTTTATCGGTCTTCATTAAGCTATCGTCACAACGATAGAAGACCATGTTCTTTTTCCTTTAAAGCAAACTTTTTCGCCTGAGCGCGATAAGATCTTTTTGCATAAGTAAAATCAATCAACACACAAACTTTTGCTACAAAGAATTACGTAGCTTTGGTTTCTCCATCGCACCGGGAGATACGTAGGAGCAAGATTGAACTCTTGTCAAGCACATTAATAAAAAACTCATTTTTAGTCTTTAATCTTTTCTCTTCTTGTTCCTTTTATTTATTTAAGCTCTTTTTTTTTGTCTTTTAATCTCTTCTCTTTTGTTTCTTCATTCATTTATTTTCTTTACAAACATTTGGCAAACAAACTAACATAATTAAACGCTAAACCAACTAACGGGTCCCGTTGAGTACAACTGATGTAAGGGGTGCTAATACCTTCCCCTCGCATAATCGATTCCCGAACCCTAAATCTTTAACATTGTAGTAATTTAGAACTTTTTCCCCTTTTCCCCGAAAAATTAAAAGTTCAGTCGTGAAGCAAAATTAGTGAGTCAACGCTTATCAATAGCTTGATCTTCGAAATTCGACGCGACAAAAATGGCGACTTCACTGGGGACATCAAGCACTTTGAGAATCAACCCTAGTTAGTTGGTTTAACTTTTAGTGTTAGTTTGTTTGCCTTAAATGTTTGTTTATTTGTGGTTTTTATTTTCTTCAGTTCATTTCCATTTTATTGTCCGTCTTTTATGTTATTTGTGCTTTTACATTGATGTTGTGATGTTCAAACACCTTTGAGTGGAGCTCTACACCCAAGCTTGAAAAACACATAGGCTTAGGATGGTGGTTTAGTATTGGTTGCCGAGATAGACATCTCGTTTGGTCAATATGAAAACCCCGCTTAGAGATGGTCCTCTTCGTGAAAGGTTGTCGTATAATGGTTAACCCGTTATTATGGCAAAATTCCGAATTGGACCGCTAACTCTAAGGACCTTCTTCTTAGCACCTTTTCAAAGTTTGGTGTTTGTATTGACTTTCGAGGTGATATCTCATTTAGTTAGTACAAACTCCGCATAGAGGAGACGCACTCGTGAAAGGTTGTCATATAGTGGTTAATCCGTTATTATGGCAAAATTCCGGGATGCCTCCATGACCTTAGGTACTCCTAAACTCAAAAATCATAGAGCTACCTTGGGTGAGAACCTTGATGTAGAAAGCACGTAGAGCTAAACCTCGTAGGAAGCCATCCCTTTAAGCTTTATTTCCTGTTTATCCATACCCACATAAAACATACATGCATTGCATCCACATGCATAAAATCATTTTTTAATATACAAGTTTATTTTAGGGAATTGCAAAGGCTAAAGGTGCGTTGCAAATGTCTAACAAATTAAACAT
The DNA here is from genome assembly GCA_018208015.1 of Medicago ruthenica. Taxonomy (NCBI): domain Eukaryota; kingdom Viridiplantae; phylum Streptophyta; class Magnoliopsida; order Fabales; family Fabaceae; genus Medicago; species Medicago ruthenica. Next base: position 79,394,866 of record CM031371.1, read on the forward strand.
GGGCTCCGAGAAAAGAAGAACTTTGCCGTTAAAAATCGAACTCCCGGATTTGAAAAGTCTTAGAGACTTGAGTGCCGAGTTAACCGCAACTCCAAAGAGTTCTTTTGTCTACAAGTATGGTGATATCCTTGACCTTTTGTTCACTAATGTTCGGGCGGACGCTATTACGGCATTAGCACAGTTCTATGACCCCCCATTGAGAAGTTTTCCATTCCAAGACTTCCAATTAGCACCCACACTTGAAGAATTCGAAAGGATTGTGGGCATTCCCCCCAAAAGCAAGGGTCCGTATGTGGAAATTGGCATTTCTCCCAAAGTTGAAGAATTGGCGGAAGCTTTAAACATTGAAGTATCCGAGTTTGTTAGCAATATGAGGACTAGAGAGAAAGCTCCCGGTTTTCTCCGAAGTTATCTAGAGAAAAAAGCTCGTGAGTTTGCTGCGTCCCGAGATATGAAACCATTCAACAACGTGCTAGCCCTCCTTATTTATGGCTTGGTACTATTTCCATCCGTCGAAAACTTTGTTGATTTTGCCGCAATTAGTGTCTTTTGGGCTGTGCTCACAAAGGATAAGGATCCAGTTCCTGCACTTTTGGCTAATGTGTACTATACTCTCCACATGCGTCATGGGAAGCTAGGTGGCAATATTGTCTGTTGCTTTCCTTTACTCTATCATTGGTTCACATCCCACATGTGCATGGACCAATCACGGATGAACAAGATGGATAAGAATGAATGGTCTCAGTTTTTGGCATCCCTCACCGAAAACACGATCCGTTGGTATCCAAAGAAGCTCGACATCAAAGAAATCATCATCAGTTGTGGGGAGTTCCCAAATGTACCACTCATAGGATCCAAAGCATACATAAACTACAATCCAATTTTGTCTCTAAGACAATTAGGACGTCCTATGTGGGATAAACCCGAGGAGAAATCCTTGGAATGTTTAGTGTTACATGACTTGGGCACCAAGGACCCGATGATGTTGTAAAAGATTATTCGAGCATGGGAAAATGTTAACAAGAGGGAAAGCAACAGGAAGCGCAAGATTGGCACCACCAAAGAGACTTATCGACAATGGGTCAAAGAAAGAGTCCAAAAGGTGAAGCTACCTTTCATTGTCAAAACCCCTATTCCACCTAGGTCCCCCGAACCTATTCCTATCTCAATCGAGGAAGCAAATGAGCTCAAAGCAACCATTGTGCAGCTCAAGAAAGGAAAAGGGGAATTGCAAGCTACCCTACTCAAAACTATTCAAGAGAATTGTGAGCTAAAAAGAGAAGGAATTCAAAAGGACAAGCTCATTGAAAGTGCCAACAAAAGGTTAAAGCTTGAAGAGGATGACAAGCGCAAGATACAAGATTGCTTGGGAGGAGCAAATTCTCAGCTCAAACATAAGAACCAAGAGCGGGATGAACTCTTAGATAGCATCCACGAGCTAAAAGAGCTATGGAAAAGATCTCAAGTCGGAAGGGGGAGAGATAAGAGAAGAGCTTGAGATTGCAAAGCAACAACTCAATAGTATGGCAAACGAGTACGAAGGGTATGTATTGAATGAAAGGCTGCAAAAAGAAGCGTTGGAAAGAGCGCTTGTGAGAAGCCAAGTGGAATTAAGAAGAGAACAAGAGTATCTTGAAGAATTCCAGAAATTCAGTGACCACCAAGGAGAGGTTTGTGAAGACCTCAAAAGAAAGAACGAGGTGTGGGAACACCGCTTTATGAACTTGGTCGATTCAGTGGAAAATAGAACTCTTTTTCGAGTACTCCGTGACGAGGGCGTGCATTGGAAGAACTTGTTTTCAGGACTAGCCAAGTTGGCCAATGATGTGATTGAAACCATCCCTACAAAATTGGAAGCAGCTAACACGACAATGCATCCATTGAACACTCCTCCCGAAGTCATTACTTTTGTTGAATTCTGTAAGACTATGATAAGAGATTTTAGGGAGAAGATTGAGGCGGTCTAAAAATGTTGTAACTCGCCTGTTTGTACGACTCTTTGATCATTAATGAAAAAATCTTTTTTGTTATCTCTGTTTCTCTTTATCTCAATGCCTTTACAATTGGAAGATATTTGCAAAAGTACCAAAAGCCTTGCAATTCCCTAAAATTAATCATCATCGTAAATAAAAAAAACTTTTCATGCATTTGCATTAATATCATCCATAACATGCATACATTTGTTTTCATACCCAAAACTCATTCCCCTTCTTATCACCAGGATTTCTTACAATCCAAACTGAGTCATCGGTGTTCGCATTACGTTCGCAACACTACGCGTCATCTCAGTCAAGGAAAGTGGCTCGTCGCCCCAAATCAACCTACACGTACAACACTCGAGCAAATATAAGAAAGAAGATGGAACATTTGGAACAAGAGAACCAAGAACTTCGGGGAGAATTAACATCCATGCGGACCGAGATCGAGAAGTTAACCGAGTTGGTAAAACTGCTAAGTACTACACAAGTTCCGCCAACGCCTCCTCCTCCCTCCAGCTCTCAAGCTCAAGTATCAGCTTCTACTTCGGCTCCAACAGTGCACGCCGATACCGCACAGCACACCATGCCTCCCGGTTGTCCTTGGGGCATGCCCCTCAACTTTGGTGAAGAGTCTGTCCTTTTTCCTACTACACATCAAGCAATTCCTATTCCTCAACCCGAGATTACTTTTCCCCAGGCTACTGCGGCCTTTTCAGCTCCTGTGGTTCATACCACCCCATATGACCATGGACCTATCTTTCACGCCGAAAGTATAGGGGCTCAAGATCGGATGGATGATTTCCTAGAAAAGTTTGACGAAATGCAAAGGGAAATCAAGGCCCTCCGTGGGAAAGATCTGTTTGGGAAGAACGCCCACGACCTTTGCCTAGTGCCAAATGTCGAAATCCCGCCCAAGTTCAAAGTCCTTAAATTTGAGAAATATAAGGGAAACACCTGTCCTCAAAGCCACCTAGTAATGTACGCTAGGAAAATGTCTACTCAAACAGATAATCATCAACTACTCATCCACTATTTCCAAGACAGTCTAACTGGTGCCGCTTTGAAATGGTATATGAGCTTGGACAGCTCCAAGATTCAAACTTTCAATGACTTGGGAGAGGCCTTCGTTCGCCAATACAAGTACAATCTGGACATGGCCCCAGACCGAGACCAGCTCCGGGCCATGGCCCGAAAAGATAAAGAGACTTTCAAGGAATATGCCCAAAGATGGAGAGAGGTTGCTGCTCAGATTAGCCCACCTCTAGAGGAGAAGGAAATGACCAAGATTTTCCTAAACACTCTTGGTTCATTTTATTATGAGCGAATGATCGCCAGCGCACCTAGCGATTTCACCGACATGGTGAATATGGGCATGCGCCTAGAGGATGCGGTCCGAGAAGGACGATTGGTGAAGGAAAGTGCCCCAGCCAGCAGCACGAAAAGGTTTGGGAACAGTTACCCTAAAAAGAGGGAACAAGACATTGGCATGATTGTCCACGGGAGACCTCGCCAAGAGTACTCAGCCTACCCGCATGTCGCCACCATTTCACCACCCATCCCTACACCTCCAAGCTATCAAATTCAAATTCCACAAAGACCTCCATCCCATTATCCACCATCATATCAACAACATTACCCACAAAATCCACTGCAACATCGTCAACAACTTCACCCACAAGGTCAACAACAACCTCGACCTCAAACTCCCCAACAACCCTTCACTCAACAAAATCGCCAGAAAACGGCTTTTGACCCTATACCGATGAAGTACGCGGATCTGCTCCCTGCTCTAATTGCAAGGAATCTTGTTCAAACAAGAGCACCTCCTCCCGTGCCAAATGTGCTGCCTGTATGGTATCGTCCTGACCTCAGCTGTGCCTTCCATCAAGGAGCACCGGGTCATAATGTCGAGCATTGCTATGCTCTCAAGAATGAGGTTCAGAAATTGATCTGTGCTAAGCTTCTAACCTTCAAGGACTCCAGTCCCAATGTCCAAGCTAATCCACTACCAGATCATGGGACTGCATCTATTAATGTGGTGCAAGTTTGTTCAAAGGCTTACCCTGTTGAAGACAATCGTGAGGAAGGACAGCTAATTTTGTAACACCAGGAGGAGTTTGCTGCAATTGGGTCGTTGTTGACGTGCCTTCTGTTACTCATTCCTCAAAGTAATGTGTTTATTTTGTTTATCCTTTTGAAAAGGATCCCTTCGTCTTGCCCAAAGCGAAGAATGACTCATGTAGGGCTTTGTTTTAAAGTACTGCTATCATCAATGAAAATCGTCGTTTTTATCACGACCTTTATGTTATTTTTTGCGTTGTTTTTATCGTCGTTTTTATCACGACCTTCGCGTTATTTTTACGTTGTTTTTATCGTCGTTTTTCCCGGGAAAAAGGTAACACAAAAAACCAAGAAGTTAATTATTTTTCTTTTATTTGTTTTCTTTTAATCATTTTCAAATGTCTACATCAACTCATTTTCCCAAATCAATCATCAATCATATGTAGACTGAACATCAATAAACCCGTTGAACACTGTAACCCTATGCTCTCTCCCAACTTTGAATTCCCTGTCTACGAAGCTGAAGAGGAGGAGGATGGAGGGATTCCCGAAAAGATCTCTCGGTTATTAGTGTACGAAAGGATTAACTAGGGTTCCGAGGAACTGCCATTACAATATTCCTGGTCGAATCCCAGATGAATGGTGCCATTGAAGCTGAAAAAAAAACGGGGGGAAACAAAACAAAAAAGAGAAATACATCAAGAAAAGAGCTCGATAATTCGAAAACCCGAAAGGGCGGCTTATGCAAAAATGAGCGTCCCGGTGGATCGAAAACCCGAAAGGGCGATCCAGGCAAAAATTAGGGGCATACAAATGAGCATTCCCAGTAAGATCACCACAGACAATGGGATCAATCTGAATAACAAAATGATGAAGGAGCTATGCGAAGAGTTCAAGATTGAGCATCATAACTCTTCTCCTTATAGGCCTCAGATGAATGGCGCAGTTGAAGCTGCAAACAAAAACATCAAGAAAATAGTGCAAAAGATGGTGGTCACCTACAAGGACTGGCATGAGATGTTACCGTATGCCTTGCATGGGTATCGTACTTCAATGCATACATCAACAGGGGCAACCCCTTTCTCTTTAGTATACGGCATGGAAGCCGTGCTCCCCGTAGAGGTCGAGATCCCGTATGGAAGCTAAGTTATCTGAGGCTGAATGGTGTCAAAACAGATACGATCAGTTGAACTTAATCGAAGAGAAACGCATGACCGCCTTGTGTCATGGACAACTGTATCAAAAAAGAATGAAACAAGATTTTGACAAGAAGGTTCGCCCACGAGAATTCAAAGAAGGAGACCTCATGCTCAGAAGGATTTTATCTTTTTAACCCGATTCTAGGGGCAAATGGACGCCTAACTACGAAGGCCCGTATGTCGTCAAGAGAGTTTTCTCCGGTGGGGCAATGACACTTGCAACTATGGATGATGATGAGCTTCCTCGTCCTGTGAACGGTGACGCAGTCAAGAAATACTTTGTCTAAAAACAAAAGAACAGCTCGGTAAGTCGAAAACCCGAAAGCGCGGCTTAGGCAAAAATGAGCGTCTCGGTGGACTGAAAACCCGAAAGGGAGGTCCAGGCAAAAATTAGAGACATAAAACAGAATTAATCATCCTGATAGGTTGAAAACCCTAAAGGGAGACCTATGCAAAAATTAAAGATCAAAAGACAAAGTAACTGCATCGGGTTGACCGCGATTCACTTGGGACATATTAACTGTCAAGAGACTCGGAATCTGAAGCATCCGAACAGTGGAATTCAAAGTTGTTAGGGAGAATAGCGGTCATTGTGTTCAATGTACCTTCCCTTTATATTTACCATTTTTTTTTTCAAACTTTGTAAGCTCCATGGAGCCACGCCATTGGCAGGTCACCACCCTATTAAAAGAATTTCCCCAGTAAGGTCTTTTGCCTTTTATTTGGAATTCCCATTTATTCTGTTTATAAATTTTTTCTATTTTTGATGGTAGTACTTGAAGCAAAACTTTTTTTAAAAAAAATCATAAATCTTTTATATTTTTGGAAAGCATAAACAACAAACACATTCTCTTTGAACTCATGAATAAGGGAAGCGTGCGTCAACATCTGTCCTGAGAACAGATAAACTTCGCAGGCTGAACATGATCAATTGCAAAAAAAATTTTCCCCAGCGGAGTCGTCAGTGAATCAAAAAAGAAAATATCCCGAAAGGAAAATAGGGGCATACAAAAGAAATATCCCCAGTGAATCGAAAACCCGAGAGGACGATTCAGGCAAAAATTAGGGACTCAAAAAACAAGCAAAAGAATAAGCATCCCCAGCGGAGTTACCAGTCATTCTCCCCAGTGGATTAGCACGATTTCCCCAAGAGATGTTTATTCCTCATCAGTTGTTACGACTTTACCCCGTCAATGTTTTGATGTGCCCCCAGTGGCCTCATCCCTAATGAAGATTGTCGAGTGTTTGTAATGCGACGTCGGTCCACTTTCCATCTTATCTGTCAAAGCTTGTCTCATCAAGTTTATCAGTTATACAATCAATCAAGTCAATCCTCCATATAGTCATACAAGTGATACAAGTTGTATTGTCATACGTACATTCATACATTCATGCATATACACATTCATGCATATACACATTCATGCATATACACATTCATGAATACAACATAAAGACAATATCATTCATACATGGTTGCATTAACCACCATGAGTCTTGTTTTAACTGTCTTCTCACACCAATCAATCATAAACAATTTATAACTTTCTTTTCCCACAAGTGTCATCCCTAGTGTGTCTGGTCTAGAGATGTCACCTTCTTTACGCCAAGTGGCAGTTCAAATGAACAACTTGTGCATCTTTTATCATGTCTTATGCCAAGCGGCATTCTTTAATGAACAACTTATGCGTACTCCCCAGTGTTGTTGCCAAGTGGCAGTTCTTTAACGAACAGCTTGTGCATCTTTTACCATGTCTTTATGCCAAGTGGCAGTTCTTTAACGAACAACTTGTGCATCTTTTTCTCCCCAATCAAGTGGCAGTTCTTTAATGAACAGCTTGTGCATGTCTTTGTTTCATTTTGCCGTCTGTGGCTAGTTCGGCAATAACCCGAACAGCTGACGTTTATCTTTGCTTCTAGTGGCTAGTTCGGCAGTAACCCGAACAGCTAACATTTATCTTTGCTTCCTGTAGCTAGTTCGGCAATAACCCGAACAGCTGACATTTTTTACCTTCATTAAGCTACCAGCACAACGGTAGTAGGTAAAATAACTTGTCGGTCATCATTAAGCTATCCATACAATGATAGTAGACCTTGTCTTTTCCCAGTGAAGTGCTTGTTTCCCAGTGAAGTTTTTATCGGTCTTCATTAAGCTATCATCACAATGATAGTAGACCTTGTCTTTTCCTTTATATTTTACCTTCATTAAGCTACCATCAATGGTAGTAGGTAAAGTATGTTTTTGGTCTTCATTAAGCTATCCATACAACGATAGTAGACCTTGTCTTTTCCTTTACATTTTGCCTTCATTAAGCTACCCCCACAACGGTAGTAGGTAAAATGTTTTCAAACATAATTCTCCAAATAAAGCATACCCCATGCATTCCTTTCATCCACTAAGGCTAGATATCGATCAGTTTTCAAAATGATCCTTACATCCCCAGTGATGTCACAGACCTTGTCTTTTCCTTTATATTTTACCTTCATTAAGCTACCATCACAATGGTAGTAGGTAAAATGTTTTGTCTGCCTTCATTAAGCTATCCACACACCGATAGTAGGCAAAGTCTTTTCTTTTTATGTTACCTTGTCTAAGCTATCAACCATATACTTACATGTCATATTCCCCAGTGATGTCATTTGTCTTCATTAAGCTATCCACACACCGATAGTAGACAATGTCTTTTTCTTTTGCCTTATTTAAGCTATCATTTACACGATAGTAGCGATAAGTACAACATAGAACCCCCGGGGAAGCCACCAAAGCAACCTTGGTCTTTTGTCTTTATTAAGCTATCATTCTGAATCAATATGATAGTGGATAATCCCTTCCCTAGTGAAACCATGTTATCCCCAGTGGAGTCGGATCCCGTTTCATTAACGAACCCGGGTATCCCTTTGTTTATTTTATCCCCAGTCAGATCATCTTTGCCGTCTTTGCATTCATACTTGCATCACGAGCATTCACAGCATAGCATGCATACATCCATAGCTTTTTCAAATAAAAAATTAGTCAAAAATGGTGTACTCTGTATTTAAGTCTCTTCGACCCGTCGAATTTAAAATTTCACTTTTAATCTCCGTAACAAAGAAACTTAAATAGGGGCATCTGTCATACCCCATTTTTTGACTCATTTTTCCTTTTGTTTTTTTTCTCTCATTTTTGTTTTTTATTATTGTTATTATTATCTTTATTTTCTTTTTAATATTATTACTATTTTTTCATCATTTTATTTTTATTCTTTACTTTTATTTTTACTTTTATTTCTATTATTATTATCATTATTATTATTTTTGTTTTCATTATTACTTGTATTATTATCATTACTTTTATTATTATTTGTTTTATTGTTTATTTCAAAGAAAACAAAAAAAGGAAAGTAAATAAAAGAGGAAGGTTTCGCAGAGCGATGTTATGTCCGCTCTGCGAACATTGCAGTTTTTCATTTTTATTTATCTTTCTTTTTATTTTTATTATTTTTATTATTATTATTATTATTATTATTATTTATTATTATTATTATTACTTTTATTATGCTTTTTTTACTGTTTGATCAAGAAAGAAAGAAATGAAAACGTGTGTTTATGCCAAACCCAAGTCAAGCAAGGAACCAAGCAAGTGGCTGCCCTTGGGCAGCACTTCTTCCCTTCCAATTTCTCCCTGCTACTGACCTACACTTTCCAGCATCCACCTTGCATTTTCTTCCCTCTTTTCTTCATCAAAACCAGTCAAAGATTGCTGCAAAACTGCTGCCCCTGCTGAAAAACTGCTGCCCTGTTTCAGCACTTCAGTTTTTCTGCTGCTGACAGCACCTGCTTCTTTGTTTCTCGCAATCTCTGCACAGGACAATATCCCCTTTTCCTGTTTTTCTTCCCCAAAATCTGCAAGAATCACCCTAAAAGCATCACAAGTTGCAAACAACCCCTGTTTTCCTATTTTTCCAGCAATTTTCTGTCAAACTCAGCCCCAATTTGGTCTGAATTTAGCCAAAGTCTTCACCATGATCACAAGGCAAGGTCACCTCCTTCCTTTTGCATTAAATTCTAGCCAAAACCATGGTCATAGCACACAAAACAGCCCTGCTGTTAAAGGATTTTCATGATTACATTTGATTTCAATGATGACATTTTTGCCTATATAAGAAACACAATGCATCTTGGTTTTAGAATTTTTCACACAATTCAGAGAGTTCTTGAGAGTTATTAAGAGGATTTTCTAGATCAAAACAGAACCAAGAGGATCAGCCAGAATACACAGCAATCCTTGAATAGAAAAGCCCTATTTTTCTGTTTTTGTTTTACAAATCATCACAAACAAAACCCAGCCATCAAAATAGCAATCTAAACCACCAGAAACATCATACCAAGAGTGAAGAATAGCAGCAAAAACATCATTGTTGTAACTGTTCTTGTTCTTCATCACTTCCTTTCCAAGAGACCACAATCATCTAAAACCATTTTCACTTTTCTTACATCCAAAGCTTGGGCTAGGAGTTTGTAAGTATTCTGAACATTTCTCACTTCTTAATTGCATTGCTGTTTGCATCCTGTATTGCTGTTCTTGCTGTCCTGCATATTTCTCCTGCATTTTTAACTCATTTTGCACTAAAAACACCATTTTAAAAGTTCCAAAAAATCACAAGTTTGCTAAACATCAAAACAGAAGTGTTTCACTTCTTTTTCCTACTACATTCAAAAGTTTTTAACCCCTTTGAGGTTCTGAAATCAGAAATCAAAATCAGTCTGAACAGCAGTTCAGAAGTAGCTTCTGAAGGTTTCGCTGAGCGAAATTATGCTCGCTCTGCGAAAGTGAGTCTGAACAGTGCTTCTGAAGTTCAGAGTCTGAAGTCAGCTTCTGAAGGTTTCGCTGAGCGAAGTTATGTTCGCTCTGCGAAAGTGCTTCTGAAACTTCAGAGTCTGAAGGTCAGCTTCTGAAGGTTTCGCAGAGCCAAATTCTGGTCACTCTGCGACCATATCAGAACTCAGCTTCTGACTTTAAGCTTCTGAAGCTAGCTTCTGAGGTTCTGAATTGAGGTTTCAGAGTCTGAAAGGGTCTGTTTACTCATTTATTTTCAATATACCAAAACTTAAAAAACATTTTCTTTTTGTGAGTGAAAAAGGAAAACTTGGGTAGACACCCGACGCTTCCCCGAATATTCGGAAACGAGGTAAACACCTCGCTTTTGTTTGAATATTCGTTCTCCGTTTAAAATCAATTCCAACTCACCAAATTAAACTTTTTCACGTCAATGCGCGTTTTCAAACGCATACCATCGCCCAAGTGCGAGTCCGTCCTTTTTTACCTTCATTAAGCTACCCTCATAACGGTAGTAGGTAAAACTTTTTATCGGTCTTCATTAAGCTATCGTCACAACGATAGAAGACCATGTTCTTTTTCCTTTAAAGCAAACTTTTTCGCCCGAGCGCGATCAGATCTTTTTGCATAAGTAAAATCAATCAACACACAAACTTTTGCTACAAAGAACTACGTAGCTTTGGTTTCTCCATCGCACCGGGAGATACGTAGGAGCAAGATTGAACTCTTGTCAAGCACATTAATAAAAAACTCATTTTTAGTCTTTAATCTTTTCTCTTCTTGTTCCTTTTATTTATTTAAGCTCTTTTTTTTTTTGTCTTTTAATCTCTTCTCTTTTGTTTCTTCATTCATTTATTTTCTTTACAAACATTTGGCAAACAAACTAACACAATTAAACGCTAAACCAACTAACGGGTCCAGTTGAGTACAACGGATGTGAGGGGTGCTAATACCTTCCCCTCGCATAATCGATTCCCGAACCCTAAATCTTTAACATTGTGGTAATTTAGAACTTTTTCCCCTTTTCCCCGAAAAATTAAAAGTTCAGTCGTGAAGCAAAATTAGTGAGTCAACGCTTATCAATAGCTTGATCTATGAAATTCGACGCGACAATGGTTCTGGCCATTTCTTGCAAAGATCTGTTCTTTCTCTCTACAACTCCATTTTGTTGTGGAGTTCTAGGAGATGAGAACTCATGGAGAATTCCATGATCTTCACAAAATTTTTCAAAAGGTTCATTTTCAAATTCCCCACCATGATCACTTCTGACTTTTAAAATTTTCAAATCAGTTTCATTTTGTACTTGTTTGCAGAATTTGTAAAACACATCATATGTTTCATTTTTGGTTCTAAGGAATTTAACCCAAGTCCACCTACTGTAATCATCAACAATTACAAGTCCATACTTCTTCCCATTGATTGAAGCTGTTCCAACAGGACCAAACAAATCAATGTGAAGCAGTTCTAAAGCTTTTGAGGTGGAAACAATGTTTTTGGATTTAAAAGAAGTTTTAGAAAATTTTCCAATTTGGCATGCTCCACAAAGAGCATCTGAGTGATAGTCAATGTTTGGCCGGCCTCTAACCAGTTGCAACTTGCTAAGCTTAGAGATAAGTCTCCAGTTAGCATGTCCCAACCTTTTGTGCCATACCCATTTCTCACCACTCACAGACAGAAGGCAAACTACCTTCTGCTGAACCAGTTCTCAAAAATTGATTTTATAAACATTGTTTTTCCTATTTCCTTTGAACATAACAGATTTATCATTGTTGTTGATTACACTATATGTGTTCTTATTAAACAGTACTTCATAATTACTGTCACATAATTGACTTATGCTAAGTAAATTATGTCTAAGTCCATCTACCAGCCAAACACCATCAATGTACAGGGAAGAATTACCTATCTTACCAGTACCAATGATCCTTCCTTTCTGACTTCCTCCAAACCCCACAGTTCCTCCCTCTTTCAGAGTCAGGGTTTGGAACATAGACTTGTCTCCTGTCATATGATGCGAGCATCCACTGTCCAGGTACCAAGACCTTTCCTTTTCTTTGGATGACAAGCATATCTGCAACATAAATTATCTCAGACTTAGGTACCCAGATTTTCATGGGTCCTTTATGGTTAGTCCTGAAAGGTTTAGCCTTTTCCATCTTGTGTCTGGAGTTATAGAACTCAGAATTGTTCAGATATCTAGGATATGAATCCTTAAATCTTGAATAAGTCTGGGTTTTAGAAACTGAGTTCTTCAGAACCTGAGTTCTCAAAGGTCTGGACTCAGATTTCTTCAGAACCTGAGACTTGAAGGTCTTTGGTTCTGAGTTGTTTAGATTCTGAACCATTGAGCACTTTGGTTCTGATTTCTTCAGAACTCTAGTTTTGCTAGCTCCTGACACAAGGCAAACTTCAGTTTGACCTTTCTTAAAACATTCAGAAGCAGATGACAGTTTGGTTTTCTTTTGCTTGCTTTGTCTGACATTCTGAGATTGAAAATGTTTTGTATGAACTGGTTTAGTAGTTTTTGAAGTTTTCATAAACCCAGTCTTTGTAAAATTTGAGTTTGAATTCTTCAAACTTTGAGACTTACTAGTTTCAGGTTCTGAACTCTTCAGACTCTGAACATTTTCAGGTTTAGAGTCTGATTTTCTCATACTCTTAGGCTTAGGACCTTTTGGTTTTGATTTTGGCAAGGTTTTAACATCTGCCTTCATCTTACCTTTAGGTTCAGAAGCTTTAGAGTCTGAGCAGTTCAGAACTTCAGACTCTGCAGTCTCAGTTTCTGCTAAATTCAGTTTCTCAGAACTGTCAGAAGCAGGCACAAAGCACACCTAGTGCCTTTTAAAATATTTTCAGAACAAGATGATATTTTTGATTCATTTGAAGAATTGAATGAATCATTTTTAAAGCCAATACCTTCACCTTTGTTTCTGTAAATATTATAGATCATAGAAGCAACCTTACTTCTATTGATTCCTGTTAAAATAAAGTCCTGAAGAGCATTTTCATGTTCATTTGAAATTTCTTCAGGTTTCGTATGAACCTCATCTCTGAGTTCTCTAACTTCTTCATCAAACTCAATGATTTGATTCTGAAGTTTGAGATTTTCCTTATTCAGCAAGTTATGTTTATTTTTCAAAGATTTTAGTTCACCTAACTTGCTTTTGAGATGGTTCATAAGATCTTTAACAGTTTCAATCAGTTCAGATCTTGTAAGTTCAGAGTATACCTCATCTTCATCATCTGAGTCTGAACATGATTCTGCATCAGAAAATGCAGTTGCCATCAAAGCCAGATTTGCTTCCTCTTCATCAGACTCAGACTCATTATCAAGATCATCCCATGTTGCCATATGAAATTCTGGCAGGTACTGGTTCTGAACCGTAAAACAGAGCTAAACAGAGCACTAATATCAGAGGTTCAGAAGCAAAAAAAATATAAAGGACAGAAAGATAAAAACACAGTTATTTGTTAACCCAGTTCGGTGCAAACTTCACCTACGTCTGGAGGATACCAATCCAGGAAGGAAATCCACTAAGTAGTATCAATTCAAAGACTCAAGACACAGCCCCTGTTCCCAGCCTTATCACTTAATCACTACCCGTATAGACTTCTACCTAGGAACTCCTAGATATAAGAACCCACTTACTTCCTAATCAAGCAATCACAGTCCCAGTGATTGTTAACTCTAAACAATTATGAAGACACTCTTCAAAACAAAAAAAAAACAGTCACTTGTGCTTAAAAGCTTTAAGTGATTACAACTGAAAAACAACCAACTCTAACAATTGAGTGGTGCACAGAAACAACAGAGCAACAACTCACAGACTCAAAACACTAAGACTCTTTTAATTCTTGAGATGAGTAAGTTCTTCAATAGCAAAGCCTTCTATTTATAATCTTCAGTTGCTCATAAAATTCTTAACAAATCTTCAAAGATATGTTTCCAGAATTCTTTTAGAAGCAAATAGAAGCTCACATAAAATTCACAAATATATTTTCCAAAGATTTCCTTGAAAATATATTCACAAATAATTGAATCAAATCTTCAGAACATATCTTGCGCAAAAATACTTCCTTCTAGAAATGAAGCTTGGATAAATCTTCAATTAAATCTTCAAAAGATACTGTGAAAGATTTAACAAAAAGAACACAGAAATTCAGCTTCTGAAAGACAGCTCCTGAAGGTCAGCAGAAGTCAACGTCTGAAGGCAACTTCTGAAGGTCAACAGAAGTCAACGTCTGAACAGTGCGTCTGATGACCAGTTCTGCTTCTGATGAACAGTACCAGCGTCTGAAGACCTTCGCAGAGTGCAGTGGCTTCGCAAAGCAAAGTTATCAGCTTCTGAAGTACTGTAGCTTCTGACCTAGCTTCTGAAGACACAAATTAACATCTGAGAACACTTTGCTTGTACAATTTGATTTTAGTAAACATTTAGCCAAATAACCAACAATCTCCCCCTTTCGCAAATTTTTGGCTAAAATCAAACTGACCACACAAACAAGTTCTTCATTCATCACAAGTACTCAACCATGAAGAACTACACACAGCTAAACATAGCACCAGAGTCAACAGTGGATAAAGTGCTATGTTAACACATATACTCTCCAAAATACTCCCCCTGCAACACACAACAGCAATTTCTGAGGTACAACTACTCCCCCTGAAACACACCACTCAGGAACTCCCCCTGAAACAGACATTCAAACACCAACTCCCTCTGATCAGGTGAACAGCTTCTGAAACATCTTCTGAAACATACACATACCATTTCTCCCCCTTTTTAGCCAAACAATGTTGACAAAATAACCAGCAATCCTTAGGAGCAAGAAACACAACACAAAACAGCACTACACAGACAACATACCAAAATCAGTATCAAAACTAACATAGGATCACCGAAACTTGGTACCCACACACTGAATAGAACCATATAGCCTCCACACACAAGAGAACAAGACAAAACTGCAGAATACAACACAATTGCAAACCAGAAACACAAAGTGAAGTCAAGAACATCAGTCACCAACTAGCCAGTCTTCAGACTCAGCATCAGAAGCTGTTTAGTTAATATGTGCTTCAGGCACATTCAGACTCTTCTTCCTAGCAATCCTCTTCTGAACAGAGAGCATGATGTCAGCATCATCCTCAGATTCACTACGATCCACATCCTTTCCTTTTGGTGCCTTCTTCTTAGCAATGGGAGTGGGCCTACTGTCAGCAGCAACAACCTTTCCTTTCCTAGACTTTAGTCTCTTTGCTACACTTTGTTCAAGCCTAATAGGTTCTTCATCAGACTTCATATCAAAACCTACATCAGAACCTCTATCAGACTTAGATGGGGTATATTCAGGATTATAAATAACAACCTTAGAGGAGGACACAGTTGCATCATCAACATATTTTTCAGCATTAACATTCTCATCTTTGATAACCTTCACAAGTGCTGCATCAGATGTTCTCTTGTGTCTTGCAACCATAAGAGCACAATTCTTCATTCTTATCTTGTCAACACTTTCACCTTTGTTGTTCTCATGAGATACTAAGAGGGCCTTGTTCCTAGTTACATTACCACCTTCAACAGACTTACTCTTATGGATCCTTTTAGTACCAATGGTATTCACCCCTTTAGGTCTCCATTCTTTCTTGACATTGCTTTTGTTCACAACTGGTTCTATTTTTCTGATTTGAACAAAAGTATAGCTGACCTTTGATTGAACATGAGGTTTTATTTGTTGAAAATGCTTGGGGTATCCATGTAGCTTGTAACAGAAAGGCTTTATGTGCCCCTTTTTACCACAATGATGACATACCTAAGGATGCGATGCTCTCTTGCTCTTAAATCCCAGAGGTTGGTTCTGGTTTTCCAACTCAGGTCTCCCTTGGTTCTGACTCTCCAATATTTCATCTAACATAGCAGTACCAGTGTTCAACATTCTGACCTGCTTCTTCGATTGTTCAAGTTGAGAGTTCAAATGGTTTACCTCATCTTTGAGATCAGAGAGTTGTGCTAGATGTTCACTTCTTTCAGAATGCAATTGAATGATAGTCTCCTTCTGATTTACTAATAACTTGCAAACCTCTTCAAATTTAACATGTAACTTTTTGCAAGACAATTCTCCTTCTGAGTCCATTATGCCAGAAAATATCTTCCCTGGAGCTCACCCAAATACAGGCAGGGTGCCTGCTCTGATACCAATTGAAATTCTGGCAGGTACTGGTTCTGAACCGTAAAACAGAGCTAAACAGAGCACTAATATCAGAGGTTCAGAAGCAAAAAAAATATAAAGGACAGAAAGATAAAAACACAGTTATTTGTTAACCCAGTTCGGTGCAAACTTCACCTACGTCTGGAGGATACCAATCCAGGAAGGAAATCCACTAAGTAGTATCAATTCAAAGACTCAAGACACAACCCATGTTCCCAGCCTTATCACTTAATCACTACCCATATAGACTTCTACCTAGGAACTCCTAGATATAAGAACCCACTTACTTCCTAATCAAGCAATCACAATCCCAGTGATTGTAAACTCTAAACAATTATGAAGACACTCTTCAAAACAAAAAAAACAGTCACTTGTGCTTAAAAGCTTTAAGTGATTACAACTGGAAAACAACCAACTCTAACAATTGAGTGGTGCACAGAAACAACAGAGCAACAGCTCACAGACTCAAAACACTAAGACTCTTTTAATTCTTGAGATGAGTAAGTTCTTCAATAGCAAAGCCTTCTATTTATAATCTTCAGCTGCTCATAAAATTCTTAACAAATCTTCAAAGATATGTTTCCAGAATTCTTTTAGAAGCAAATAGAAGCTCACATAAAATTCACAAATATATTTTCCAAAGACTTCCTTGAAAATATATTCACAAATAATTGAATCAAATCTTCAGAACATATCTTGCGCAAAAATACTTCCTTCTAGAAATGAAGCTTGGATAAATCTTCAATTAAATCTTCAAAAGATACTGTGAAAGATTTAACAAAAAGAACGCAGAAATTCAGCTTCTGAAAGGCAGCTTCTGAAGGTTAACAGAAGTCAACGTCTGAAGGCATCTTCTGAAGGTCAACAGAAGTCAACGTCTGAACAGTGCGTTTGATGGCCAGTTCTGCGTCTGATGAACAGTACCAGCGTCTGAAGACCTTCGCAGAGCAAAGTTATCAGCTTCTGAAGTACTGTAGCTTCTGACCCAGCTTCTGAAGACACAAATTAACATCTGAGGACGCTTTGCTTGTACAATTTGATTTTAGCAAACATTTTGCCAACCTTCAAATAACCAACACCATAAGACTCTTCTTGAGTTTGTTTCTGAAATTACTTGACTTTGAGCTGGGCTTCTTTGATTTCTCTTTTGACTTGTCCTTCTGAAGATCAGGACAGTCAGCAATAAAATGCCCAGGCTTCTTGCAGTTGTAGCAGCCCTTCTGATCTTCCCTCTTTGAACCATATCCTTTAGAGGTGCTTCTTCTGTTAGAGAATTTCTTCTTTCTATTCATTAAGTATTGAAATCTTTTGGAAAGCATTGCAAGCTCTTCAGCATCTGAATCTTCTTTAGAATTTCCCTCAGAAAATTCTTCTTCAGATTCAATAGCTTTCAGAGCCTTTACAGACTTTCTTTTGGATTTCAATGCTATTGATTTAGAATCTCTAACAGAAACATCTTCATTAAGTCCCAGTTCATGCACTTTGAGGGAGCTTATAAGATCTTCAATACTTAGAGTATTTAGATCCTTAGCTTCCTCAATAGCAGTTACTTTGGGTCTCCATTTAGATGGCAGACTTCTTAGGATTTTGTTCACATGATCAACTGTGGTATAACTCTTCTTCAGAATCTGAAGTCCAGAAACCAGAGTCTGAAATCTTGAGAACATTGTCTCAATATTTTCATCCTCTTTCATTCTGAACAACTCATATTGCTGAACAAGAATATTAGCCTTAGCTTCTCTAACTTTTTTGTTACCTTCACAGTTAGAGCAGAGGGATGTGAAGATGGCTTTTGCTGTTGATTTGTCACTCAGCTTCTGGTACTCAGTGTGAGGTAGGGAATCCACAATGATTCCTCTCACATTGTGATGCTTTCTGTATATCTTTCTTTCTGCATCACTCAAGCCTCTTCTATTGACAGCAACACATTCTTCATCATCTGGAATAGAGATTCCATCTTCTATTATATCCCATAATGAACCATCAATACCAATGATATGGCTGTACATTTTACTCTTCCACCATGAGAACTTTTCTGGGTCACCAGTAAACATTGGGGGTTTATTGTGTGACCTGGATTTTCTTTCTTCAGTACCATAGTCATATGAATATGATGTAGAAGTACCAGTACCTCTTTGTGGTCCAGGAGAGGGTGGACGGGAACTACTTGACATGTTTTTCTCAGGATCTCACTGACTCACTGTTAAGTGATTGAATATCAGAACCGGAGCTCTGATACCAACTGAAGGTGAAAAAAACACACAAGAAGGGGGGGGGTTGAATTGTGTGTGGGCAGTTTTTCCTTTTTCTTTCTCAAAAGCTTAAGTTAAGTTCAGAATCTGATGTTGATCAGTTCTTAACCTTTTTCAGAGTTTGTTTAGAGCAGCGGATTAAAGCTTAAAAGAGAGAAGGGAAGAAGGACACAATGATTTTTATACTAGTTCCTTCCACAAGTTGGAAGTAGTCTAGTCCCCTTGTTACTAACAAGAGATTTGAACTATAATCAAACTGATTACAATTGCTCAAACCACAAAGGTAAGAGACTTCCAATGCTCAAGAACTAAGCAAGAGACTTCTAGTGCTCAATACACAAAGTAAAGAGGCTTCTCTGCTCAAGACACACAGTCAAGAGACTTCTCTGCTCAAAGCACAAAGCTAAGAGACTTCTAATTGCTCAATACACTAAGTAAAGAGACTTCTCGATGCTCAGTATACAGACCGAGACTTTGAGGTTTCAAACAGATTTTACAAATACAGTTTGAGTTGAACACTTGATCAAATATCAGAGGTGTTCACTTAATACAACACAGGTTTAGACTCTAAACTTAGGAAATTCTATGATACTAAGATTGTAAGAATTCCTAAAAGTTTTTGTTACTTCGTGAATGTTGATAGCAAAACAAAGCACGAAATCAGTCTTTAGTTTTTCAGAGTCTTGGCAATTTTTCTCTTCAAATCTTCATCCTTATATAGAGGATAATAGAGCTGTTGAGGATTGCCCAGAAATTAAGCAAAGAGCCGTTGCAATTGGAGGCTAGGTCTAGCTGAGTTTGTGAGCTAAAACTGAGTAGAAAAACAGAGTCACGCATCCATATTTGAATTTGCTATCCTTAAAAGCTGGGGAATGTTTTGGCCAAGGAGACAACTGTTCCATTGGAGTTGTTCTGACACTGCAGGCATTAAATGTTGATGGTAACAGTTGCTTTTCTTTCCACGTCAGACTTCAGAAGCTTCTCAGGAACACAGTACTTCAGAAGCTCACTTCAGAAGCAGGACTTCATACGCACACTTCAGAAGCACTGTTCATCAGACGCTCCCTTCAGACATTGACTTTTGTTGACCTTCAGACGCTCCCTTCAGACGTTGACTTCTGTTGACCTTCAGACTCAGCCTTCAGACGTTGACCAACGTTGACCTTTAGACTCTGCCTTCAGACTCAGCCTTCAGAAGCACCCTTCAGACGCAGTCTTCAGACTCTACCTTCAGAAGCTGCTTCTGACCCAGTTTTGCTTCAGACTTGCAACAAAGCTTCTATGCATTCCTTCTTGCTCTTAGCTTGTTCTTCCATAACCAATATTAATTATCAAACATTAAGAACATGGTTCTGCACAACTTAGAACAAAGCATTAGCAATACCAATTTTCTTTTTAACACTTTGTTATCATCAAAACCTCAAAGAGAGTTGTTCATACATTTTGTTTCAACAATCTCCCCTTATCCAAAAGACAGTTGTTCATACATTTTGTTCCAACAGAATGGACCATCAGACACAGGATGGCTCTTCAGACGCACTGTTCAGACGTTGACCAGCGTTGACCTTCAGAAGCTGCTTTCAGAAGCTGGAATTTTTGCATTCTCTGTGATTAATTCTGTGCGTATCTTTGGAAGATTTATTGAAGATTTATTCAGGCATTTGTTTTATAGAAGGCAGATTGAATTGTTGATGATCTTGGTGAAAGATTTGGCTTCGTATTTATGAATGGATATATTTTCAAAAGATCTTTGCAAAATAGAATTTAGAAATATATGTTTCCTTTTTGAGCCTTTGAAGAATTTCAGAATTGTATTTTAAAGAAGATATGATTCAGAATTATGCTGCTTGCTGAAGACTATATAAGAAGACGTGCTGCTGCTATTGAAGTTTGCTAGAGTTATAAACAGAAATTAGATTTAAGAGTCTTTGTGTTTTTTAAAGCTTTAGGCTTTGATTGTACACCACTCATCTGAGTTGGTTTAGGTGTTTTGAGTTGTGAATCACTCTAAGCTTTTAAGTACGAGTGTTGTCATTGATATTGAAGAGTTTCTTCATAAACTGGGTTGTATTCAGAAGTCTGTTAGTAACTGGGCTGTTACTTGATTAGGAAGTAAGAGGGGGTTCTTATACTCAGGTGTTGCTGGGTAGAAATCAAGACTAGTGGAGATTAAGTCAGAAGACTAGGAACAGGGGGTCTGTGTCTGAGTCTTAGGATTAATTCCTCATAGTTGATTTCCTTCCTGGATTGGTATCCTCCAGATGTAAGTGATGTTTGCACCGAACTGGGTTAACAAATACTGTGTGTTATTTACTTTCTGCACTTTATTTTAGCAGCTTCTGAACCTGTGCTATTGTGCTCTGTTTTGCAAATATTGTGCTCTCTTTGTTTAGTTCTGATCATTAACTGCCAGAATTTCAATTGGCATCAGAGCAGGCACCCTGCCTGTTATTGGGTGAGCTCCAGGGAAGACTTTTCTGGCAAGCATGGACAAGGAAGGAGGATATGTCAACATGCCACCTTTGTTGGATGGGACAAATTATGAATACTGGAAGTGTCGTATGTCTGCATTCTTGAAATCCATAGACAACAGAACCTGGAAAGCAGTGTTAAAAGGTTGGGATCATCCAGTTGTGTTAGACAAAGATGGGAATAAGACTGAGGTACTGAAACCAGAAGAAGAAGGGACAAAGGCTGAAGATGATCTGGCTCTTGGAAACTCCAAAGCCTTGAATGCATTATTCAATGGAGTGGAAAAGAACATGTTCAGATTGATCAAGCAGTGTACCATTGCTAAGGATGCCTGGGAGATACTCAAGACCACTCATGAAGGAACATCAAAAGTTAAGATGTCCATACTCCAACTACTCACCACTAAATTTGAAAAATTGAAGATGATGGAGGATGAGAACATTCAAGATTTCTATATGAATGTCCTGGATATGGCTAATTCCTTTGAGTCTCTTGGAGAGAAGATGTCAGATGAGAAGATTGTTAGAAAAATTCTCAGGTCACTTCCTAGAAGATTTGACATGAAGGTGACTGCTATAGAGGAGGCTCATGACATCTCCACTATGAAGGTTGAGGAGCTGATTGGATCCTTGCTGAATTTTGAAACTGCTTTCTGTAAACAGACTGAGAAGAAAGGGAAAGGAATTGCTTTTGCAGTTAATACTGAAGATGAGGATCAACAAGAGTGTGATGAGGATGATGGAGACTTATCAGAAGCACTTGTGTTGCTGGGGAGACAGTTCAACAAAATTCTGAAGCATGTTGACAGAAAATCCAAAACCAAAGGTCAGAACTTCAAATTCAACAAGAGTAAGTAACCAACTGATGTGAAGAAGACCAAGACTGAGGAAAAGAGCAATCAAGCAAAAGGTGTTCAGTGCTTTGAGTGTGAAGGTTATGGACATATAAAGTCAGAATGTCCTACTTTTCTTAAGAAGCAGAAGAAGAGCTTGGCTGTTTCATGGTCTGATGAAGACTCATAAGAAGATGTAGAGAGTGAATCTGCAAAGTATGTTGTTGCTCTGACTAGAAGGTATAAGTCTGATAGTAAGGGTAAGGCCTCAGGAGCTAGTTCAAAGACTGAAGCAGTTTTAGAGTCTGAGACATTATCAGAGTCTGACTCAGAGTCTGAAGTTTCATCAGTGTCTGAAGCAAGAGTTGAAAAATCCTCATATGATGAACTGGCTGACAATTACAAGAACCTATACATCAGAAGTGTAGAAGTTTGCAAGCAAGTAGTGGATCAGAATAAGACAATCTGTCAACTAGAAGCTGAGAAAACTGAACTGTTAGTGCAAAATTCTGATCTGAAAGATGAAGTGAGCCAACTGAATTCCCAGCTTGAACATATGAAAAAGCAGGTCAGAATGATGAATACTGCTACTGATGTGCTGGAGGAGATATTGGAGAATCAGAAACATGGGAAACAAACTGACTTAGGATTTGTGGATGAGAGTTTGAACCTCAAAAAGAAGAATCCTGATAAAAGGTTTGTTCCTGTTACTGAATCCTATGATCCTATGGAAGGAACATCTAAGATGAAACCTCAGAAGCAATCTCAGAAGTCTAGAGGAAAGAGGAGAAAGCATACATGGGTTTGTCATCATTGTGGAAAGAAGGGGCATATTAAACCATTCTGTTTCAAACTGTATGGTTATCCTGAGCATTTTCAGTATAGAAGAGTGGAACCTGCTGCATCCAGAAGCAAGAAAGTGTGGAAGCCAAAATTTAATACTGTTGGCCTCATAGATCATACATCCTTGAGAGCCACCTCTAAGGAAGATTGGTACTTTGATAGTGGTTGTTCCAGACACATGACTGGTGTGAAGAAACTTCTGAGTAATTTAAAGCCATATACCAACAGTTATGTAACTTTTGGTGATGGAGCTAAAGGTGAGATTCTGGGTATTGGAGATTTAATCAGAGATGGTTTACCAAGACTGGATAATGTTTTATTAGTGAAAGGTTTGACTTCAAATCTGATCAGTATAAGCCAGCTGTGTGATCAAGATTTAAATGTGAATTTCAACAAGCAAGAGTGTCTTGTAACTGGTAAAGAAGGTGAGATTCTGATGAGAGGCTGCAGATCAAAAGATAATTGCTATTTGTGGATGTCTGAAGAAGAAACAAGCATGTCTACTTGTCTTATTAGTTCAGAAGAAGAGGTCAGACTCTGGCACCAGAAACTGGGTCATCTGCATCTGAAAGGTATGAAGAAAGTGATGAATTCTGAAGCTATCAGAGGTCTACCTAATCTGAAGATTAATGAGGACAGTGTTTGTGGTGAATGTCAAATTGGAAAACAAACAAGAAAGTCTCATCCCAGATTAGAACACCAGGTAACAACTAAAGTACTTGAATTGTTACATATGGATTTAATGGGACCTATGCAAGTTGAGAGCATTGGAGGAAAGAGGTATGCATTTGTGATGGTTGATGATTTTTCAAGATTTACTTGGATAAGCTTTGTTAGAGAAAAATCAGATACTTTTGAGGTATTTAGAGATTTGTGCACTCAGTTACAAAGAGAGAAGGTATGTGTTATTATCAGAATCAGAAGTGATCATGGGAAGGAGTTTGAGAACAAGAAGTTTTCTGAGTTCTGTGCATCTGAAGGGATTAAGCATGAGTTTTCAGCACCTATAAAACCTCAGCAAAATGGTATAGTTGAGAGGAAGAACAGAACCTTACCATAATCAGCTAGAGTTATGTTACATGCTAAGAAGCTACCTTATATGTTCTGGGCTGAAGCTATGAATACTGCTTGTTATATACATAATAGAGTGACTCTGAAGAAGGGAACTACCTCTACTTTGTATGAACTGTGGAAAGGAAGAAAGCCTACAATCAAATATTTTCATATTTTTGGGAGCAAATGTTATATTTTGGCTGATAGAGAAAACAAAAGAAAGCTGGATCCTAAGTCTGATGAAGGAATTTTTCTGGGTTACTCAGTGAACAGCAGAGCTTATAGAGTGTTTAATTCCAGAACCAAGGTTGTTATGGAGTCTATTAATGTTGTGATTGATGATCTGTCTACTGAAAAAGAAAGAGATGAGTCTGAAGTGGTTCCATATACTGAAGCATCAGAAGAACAACTATCAGAAGCTCCAGAACCAGAAAATCAAGTAGAGTCTGAAGCAGAAGAAATTAATCCAGATCATGTTCCTACTGGTAAAGGACCCTCTAGTAGAGTTCAGAAGGATCATCCCAGAGATTTAATCATTGGGAGTCTTGATCAAGGTGTCAGAACCAGAAGATCAGACTCAGTTGCTACTGATTCTTGTTTTGTGTCAAAGTTTGAACCCAAAAATGTTAAAGAAGCTCTAACTGATGTGAAATTCCTGGCAGGTACTGAACCAGACAGTAAAACAGAGTATGAAACAAGTAAAACAGAGCACTTGAGTACAGGTTCAAACACAACAAATTAAAGTGCAGAAAGACAAAGAACACAAATATTTGTTAACCCAGTTCGGTGCAAACTTCACCTATATCTGGAGGATACCAATCCAGGAAGGAAATCCACTATGTAGAATTAATTCTAAGACTCAACAACACCTGTCCCAGTCTTATCACTTAATCTCCACACGTCTAGACTTCTACCCAGGAACCCCTAGGTATAAAAACCCACTTACTTCCTAATCAAGAAACCACTACCCAATGATTTACAACTCTGAAAACAACCCAGTTATGAAGAAACACTTCAATACATCAAATACCTCACTCGTACTTAAAAGCTTAGAGTGAATTACAACTCAAAACACCTAAACCAACTCAAACAGATGAATGGTGTACAAAAACAAAGCCTAAGCTTACACAGACTCTTATAATATAAACTGTAATTGACTCAATCAATTTTCAACATAGCAGCACGTCTTCTTATATAGTCTTCAGCAGCTCACATAATTCTGAATCAAATATTCTTCAATTGATATGATTCTGAAATATTATAGAAGCTCATAGAAGAAACATGTTTCTGAATAATATTTTTGCAAAGATACTTTGAAAAATATTCAACCATAAACACGAAGCAAATCTTAACCAAGATCTTCAACAAGTTAATCAGCCTTCTAGAAAACAAATTCCTGAAATAAATCTTTGATAAATCTTCAATAGATACGCATAGGATTAATCACAAAGAATGCAAAAATCCAGCTTCTGAAGTTCAGCTTTTGAAGGTCAACGCTGGTCAACGTCTGAAGCTCAGCTTCTGAAGGTCAAAGCTGGTCAACGTCTGAACAGTGCGTCTGAAAACCCTCCCAGCGTCTGATGAACAGTTTCTGCGTCTGAAGGCCAAAATTGCTTCTGATGAACAGTAAACAAGGATTTCAGCTTCTGAACCTCCTGAAATGGAATTTTCAGCTTCTGAACCTCCTTAAAACCAATATCCAGCTTCTGAAGACATTATATAACATCTGGAAAACGCATTGCTTGCATTTTGATTTTACCAAACAATGAAGTTTTGATGCCAATTGTTTTGGTTTACGATACAATTTTCTTTCCCCTTTTCTTTAGTCGACTTCAATAATAATAATTGATTTTAGAAATCAATATATGATTGAAGCTATATGATTAAAATCATCATCGTTCAGTTCAGAATAAACTTTGAAAAATTGCTTCTTTTATTATTTAATTTAATAAGAGGTGTCGCGTCGAATTTCGGATATCAAGCTATTGGGAAGCATTGAATCACTAATTTTAAATCACGACTGAACTTTTAATTTTTCGGGGAGAAAAGGAAAAAAGTTCGAAATTACCTTTGAAAAAGAGATTTTAGGTTTGAAAGTCGGTTATGCTAGGGGAAGGTATTAGCACCCCTCACATCCGTTGTACTCAACGGGAACCTCTTAGTCGGCTTAGGCTTAAAATGTTTCAAAAGTTTTACTTGCGTGTTTAAACATATAAAAGGGAAAAATAAAAATATGATATATAAAAAGAGATAAAAACAAACGAAAGGGAAAAAGAAAGTTTTTTTATTAATGGGCTTGACAAGATGTCGATCTTGCTCCTACGTATCTCCCGGTAGTCGGAGAATTCAAAGCGTACGTAGTTCTTTGGTAGAAAAAGTTTGTATGTTGGTTCGTTTTAGTTAAAAAAGATTTGATCGTGCCCGAGCGAAAAAGTTTGAAAAAAGAAAGGAATGAAAGTAAATGTCAACTGTTCGGGTTGTTGCCGAACTGGCCATTGGCGACAATGCATAAAGGTAAATGATTTGATAAAGGATTTGCACTCGGACGTGAACAAAGGTTTTAAAACGCACGAAAGCGTAAAAGGTTTAAATGTCAAAAAGACGGACGCACATTAAGGCAATAAACTCGCGCAAGGCGTAAAAGTTTTAAAGATAAACGCGCAAAGGCGCGAAGGGTTCGGATTGACCACGCGGGCCAAGAAAAGGTTAAAAATGGCCACGAGGGGGCCAAGGGAAGGTTGAGCGTGCTAGACGCGTCAAAGGTGGAATGACGGTTGCCCGAGCGACGAGACATACGTCACGCATTCGTGCAACCGAGGTTTGGGGAGACATACGTCAAGCCATTCCCGTTTCATTCAAGTTGGTTTCGTTACTCGGAGAAATCTCAAAGGGAACCAAAACACTTTAAAATGAAAGTTGTAAAAAGGAAATCACGAACAAATTTGTTGTTCGAGTTTATTAAAATCATGAACATTACTTGTTGCCTAAGTTATTGAAACTCAAGAACAAGCGTAGTTCAAGTTTGAACGATGAACAAAATCATAAGACATACACAAATTTGGAAAGTTCACAAGTTCGGCTCAATTCGAGTTTGGTTTAAAAGAATGAGCAAGCTCGGCTTAAGTTCGCGTTTGGATTGAAAATCATGAACAATATTATTGTTCAAGTTTGTTTTGAAAATAAAACGAACTTAGCATATTGCTCAAGTTTGTTTTTTTTGAAAATTGAAGAACATAACTTGTTGTGCAAGTTACTCAAAATTTGTCGCACGAACTCGTAAAATTTTCAAAGTTGTGCATGATTATGAATAGAGTTTGAACAAAAATGATTTTAACCCTCTTTAGGTTCTGAATCAAGGGCTGGAACCCCAAAAATTTGGCATTTGGATGCCTGATTCATGTTCTGAATTTCACATACTTCGCAGAGCAACCAGAACTTGGCTCTGCGAAGTCAGGTTCTGATGTGTTCGCAGTGCGAACAATACTTTGCTCTGCGAAGTATACGAAATTTTGAACTCAGAAGCTGTTTCTGAACAGAAGTTCAGAAACTGCTTCTAAGCAAGCTTCAGAACCTAAAGGGGGTTAAAAAGCTTTGCAAAAATTGGGAAAAAGGAGTGTAAAAACTCAGTTTTAAGGCTTGGCCCCTTTGAGATCCTTTTTGAGTTTCAAAAGGGGTTTTTGTGCACAAAATGAAATTGAACAAAGCAAGAGATGCAAACAGCAATCAAAATGAAAGATAAAGATTATAGGAGACTTACAAAACTCCTGGCTATGCTTGTGCAAGAGATTGGAAGTGGCTTGCTTGATTGGTTAGAGGTTATGAACAATGAATTCCAACTTGCTTTGGTTTGTGTATGAACTGTTTTGATGCTGCAATGTGGTGGATTTTGGTGTGGATTTCGTGTGTATTGTGTGTGTATTCAGTGTGTGAATTCCTCTCTTTCAATGTGTTCTGATCTTTATGCCTTGCATTCCCTTTTATAGGCCAAAAATCAAATCTATGCAATGATGGCAAATCTCTAGATCCTAGCTGGTTTGTGGGCTAAATCCAGGCTAAATGGCTTTGCATTAAATGCTAAAGGATAGAAGTTACTTGCCTTGTGCCAAGGGTCAAGACCTTGACTGATTTCAGCCACAAAATCCAGCTGATTCTAGAAGGTAATGATGGAAAAAACTGAAAAACAGGGCAGCTTGAAATTGTGTGATTCTTGGGATCAATCCTTGCAATCTTGGAAGGCCAAGCAATGAAAACGTGTACTGCCATGTACATGGAGATTGGGGGAAGCAAAATGAGCATGTGGGCTGGTGTGTGGGAGGAGAAATCCAGCTCAAAACAGGGCAGCACAAACAGCTTTTTGCAAGCAAAAACCACTTGTGTTTGACTGGTTTTGGTGGAGAAAAAGGGAAGGAAAGGGATCACGTAGCTGGCTGGCAAGCTCAGGTTGGATGATGGGTCAATTGGGGGGGACAAGAGCTGACCAAGGGCAGCCAATTTGTTTGAGCACATGTTAGGTTGGAAGAAAATCCTTCTTTCCTTTTACCTTTAATGTCACACTTTGATTCTGGCTTTGCTGCATTAAATCAGCCACAAATAGCAATAACAATAATAATAACAAGGATAGAGAGTAATAACAATAGTTAAAATGAAAACAAAAACAAGAAAGATCAAAAAATTAGAAATCTGTAGAAAATTTGCAGGAGTCGCAGTGCGAAGGTAACTTCGCAGTGCGATCTCCTGTTTTTTTTTGTATTTTTGTTTTAAAATAAAATAAAAGGTAAAAAATGAATAATAAATAATAACAATAATAATAACAAGGATAATGAAAATGATAATAATGAAAATGATAATGCAAATAAAATAAAAAAGTAATGAGAATGAAAATGATGATAATAATAATAAAATGATGAAAAGCTTAATATTATTAATTAATAAAACCTTAATAATAATAAAAGATAATAATGATATTATTAATGAAAATAGAATAACAATAATATTAATAATAATAAGGATGATGATACTATTAATAGTAATGCTAATAGTGATAAATGCAAATAAAAATTCTATGACAAGAATGAAATAATAAAAGAGGTAATAATAAGTGATGAAATAATAGAAGATAAAATATGAGTCAAAAAATGGGGTATGACAGATGCCCCTATTTAAGTTTCTTCGTCCCGGAGATTGAAAGTGAAATTTGAAATGGACGGGTCGAAGAGACTTAAATATAGAGTACACCATTTTTTGACTAAATATTTTTCTCGAATTGTAAATGCTATGAATGTATGTATGCGGATGTTATGAATACTTGTAATGTAAATATGAATACCCGGGTTCGTTAAAGAGACGGGATCCGACTTTATTGGGGAACATGGTTCCACTGGGGATAAATGTCAGTTGTTCGGGTTAATGCCGAACTGCCACTGACGACAAGAAATGAAAAGGAAAATGCCAGCTGTTCGGGTTGTTGCCGAACTTGCCACTGACGACAGAAAAGGAAAAAAGGAATGCCAGCTGTTCGGGTTGTTGCCGAACTTGCCACTAACGATAGGAAAGGAAAAAAGGAATGCCAGCTGTTCGGGTTGTTGCCGAACTTGCCACTGACGACATGAAACAAAAGTAAATGCCAGCTGTTCGGGTTGTTGCCGAACTTGCCACTGACGACAGGAAACAAAAGAATGTCAACTGTTAGGGTTGTTGCCGAACTAGTCATTAACGATAGAAAATAAAAAGAATGTCAACTGTTCGGGTTGTTGCCGAACTTGCCATTGACGACAGGAAATAAAAGGAATGTCAACTGTTCGGGTTGTTGCCGAACTTGCCATTGACGACAGAAAATAAAAAGAATGTCAACTGTTCGGGTTGTTGCCAAACTTGCCATTGACGACAGGAAATAAAAGGAATGTCAACTGTTCGGGTTGTTGCCGAACTTGCCATTGACGACACTGGGGATGCGGCTGACAAGCCGTTCCTTACAGAACTGCCCCTTCGATTGGGGAGAAAGGATGCACAAGCTGTTCATTAGAGAACTTGCCACTTGGTACAACACTGGGGAATATGCACAAGCTGTTCATTAAAGAACTGCCACTTGGCATAAAGACATGATAAAAAGATGCAAGCTGTTCGTTTGAACTGCCACTTGGCGTAAAAGGTGACATCACTGGACCAGACAGACTGGGGATGACACTTGGGGAAAAAGGAGTTCACAATTTTTCATGATTGATTGGTGAGACTCAAGATGGTTAGAGCAACCATGAATGATATGTAGTATGTTGAATGCATAAATGTACGTATGTATGAATGCATGAATGTATGAATGCATGACTGTCACTGGGGACGTCGTGTGAGAGATTGACTTGTACTGGGGATACCCAAAATGTTTGTTAAGGAATTGCCCCTTGACATAAGATGAAAGATTGCACAAGCTGTTTGTTAAAGAACTACCACTTGGCGAAAAGGAGATTGACATCCCTAGACCAGACAGGCTGGGGATGACACTTGACTGTTGCTGGGGGAAAATAAAATTGTGGGGGATGCATGATATGAATATGAGATGCATGTTAATGAATGAGTTTGATATAATGCATGAATTATGCTGACCTGTGGGATGACAGACGTCATGTTGGACGCTGGGGTTATGATTTGGGTGTCGAGCAAAGTCGGGCTTGGATGAGATACCGAGCGAGGTCGGGCTTTGGTAAGATGCCGAGCGAGGTCGGGCTTTGGTAAGATGCCGAGCGAGGTCGGGCTTTGGTAAGATGCCGAGCGAGGTCGGGCTTTGGTAAGGTGGTTGTGCCAATGATGATTGGGCTTTCAGGGTTGAGACTCCACTGGGGGGTATGCCAATAAAATTGGGCTTTTGGGGTTGAGACTCCACTGGGGGGTGTGCCGATAAGATTGGGCTTTTGGGGTTGAGACTCCACTGGGGGGTGTGCCAATAAGATTGGGCTTTGCTCGTGACTTCGCTGGGGATATAAGGATCATTTTGGAAGCATGACCGATATCCAGCCTTAGATGCCAATGGTGGTTGGGCTTTTGTGAGTAGGTGCCAATGACAATTGGGCTTTTGATTGATTGGACCAAGATTGTCTTCCTGGGGAATTTGTTAATCCACTGGGGATTGTGCTAATCCGCTGGGGAGAAGAACTGATGATTCCGCCGGGAATGCTTATGCTTTGGTTGACAAGTCCTTGCCTGAATTGTCTTTTCGGGCTTTCAATTCATTGGGGATATTCTCAATTGATTCACTGAGGATTCTGGTGGGGAATTCCTTTTTTGCAATTGACCATGCTCGGCCTGCGAAACTTCATCCGTTTTAAGGACAGACATCGATGTACACTCCAAATATTCACGAGTTCGAAAAGAATGTGTTTGTTATTGATAAAAGATAAAAGACTCACAAGACAAATTTTGAAAAAGTTTTTTTGTTTTAAAGTACTATCATCAAGAATAAAAATGCATGAATAAAATGGTAATTTGATAAAAAGTAAAGTAATGTTGGGAAGAAAAGTTTATTAATGGGGTGGTAGCCTGCCAAATGCATGGCTCCTTTGTGATTGTGTTTGGGACTTTTGATGACAACTGGGTCTTTTGTAGGGGACCGAGGGATGATGACTGGACTCTTTGTGAATTGTGGGGGGAGTTCCAAGCATGGTTGGGCTTTTTGTATGATGGTGTGTTGGGCATAATCGGGTTTGGTTTAAAATTGTGGGTGCCAACGAGAATTGGGCTTTATTTGTTGGGTACCAATGAATATTGGGTTTTAATGTTTGGATGCCAATGAATATTGGGCTTTTGAATGGCTGCCGAGCGAGGTCGGGCTTCGATGTTTGGATGCCGAGCGAGGTTGGGCTTTGGTAAGATGCCGAGCGAGGTCGGGCTTTGGTTGGATGCCGAGCGAGGTCGGGCTTTGGTTGGATGCCGAGCGAGGTCGGGCTTGGATTGGTTGCCGAGCGAGGTCGGGCTTTGATGCGTGGATGCCGAGCGAGGTCGGGCTTGGATTGGTTGCCGAGCGAGGTCGGGCTTGGATTGGTTGCCGAGCCAGGTCGGGCTATGATGTGTGGATGCCGAGCAAGGTCGGGCTTGGATTGGTTGCCGAGCGAGGTCGGGCTTGGATTGGCTGGTATAATTCATATGAAATTTGCGCATGCAGTTTTAATGCTCCCATTAATCCGAGATTGCACTGAAAAATTTGAAACAAATACCAAACACAAAATTTATATCGTACAGCTCAAGTTAGAACTATGTTTATCAATGGACCAACCTATCACTCATTTAAGTAAATGAACAAATTGAATATTAATGTGAGGGGTATTGAACACTCATCCGGCAAGTTTGTTAACATTCCGATCGAGTTATGTGTCCATCTAATCATCGTTTCTAAAAGCATGAAAGCATTGATCACAAGGTCTTTGAGGGTTGTAATTTGGCTGGGTTACAAAAGAAATGTCATATGTGGGGAAATTGAACTCAAAAGGCCAAGCGAGAAGGAACATTCTTTCTAATTTACACCTTCCCTTTGTTCAAATCACAACCTTTGGTGATATACAAACGCTTTCCTTTCGATCTTGACAACTTTTGGATTTTATTGATTTTCCTTTTTCTTTTCTCTTTTGAGATTTCTCGATTTGTTTTTCTTTCTTTCTTTCTTTCTTTCTTCTTCTTGGTTGTCAAGATCTTTTACGAAACTCATCATTTCTTGGCTTTCACAACCTCTTTTTTTCAACCGAATCAAAGGTGATGCTCTAATTGAATGTTCCTTTCTCTTTTGGCAAGGGATAAAAATCATGATGGTTAAGGGTTCAAAAATTTGAAAGAAAATTATCAGAATTTAGTGATGATTTAACCATGAACTGAAAAGTTTTTTTTTACAAACTCCGGCAATCTCATTAAGCAATTGAGCTTGTGAAAGTTGGCAGTTCATAGTCAATAATTCTGATTCGTTAAGCTCAAAGGGTTGACAAATGCTCACTTTTCACAGGGTGGGCTATTTGTGGTCAAGTGTTTTCACTCATATTCAAGAAATGCCTCCATCATGCCAATGCTTTCATACAGTTTAAAACAACGTTTAGATTTAACATAAAAAAACGAGTTAACAAAAATGCCGGCCTCCTGCATATGTATAATAATTTTGAGGCTTCCTCACATTTTGGCTGGTTCTAAATGGTTCATCGAATAAACATACTAACAACGCAAATTGCATGATATAGCTTTTGTGTTAAGTATATATCTTCATTTTGAGTTTAATCACACAAGAACAGGAAGCATGTATTTAGCTTTGCGCAAATTAATCAAATTTATCATCACCAATTATCCGTGGCTAAGTTAATTAACTTTGGCTTAATCCGTGGTTAAGAAAAAATGTCAATTTCAAATTACCAACAATTCAAAAAAAAAAAACATTTAACGCACATTAAAATTAAACAGGCCTAAATAACGATGATTAAAAGGTAAGATAATAAAAGAAAGAGTACATAGTCCAAATATGGATACAAAGTTTTAAACATAGGAAGAGTGTACGAGAAAATGAAATAACATAAACATAAAAAAAACATGAGAAAACATCAAAAAAAAGGGGGCCACTCAAGGAGTGAGAGCCTCATCATCCTCAGTCTCCTCATCCTCGTCCTCCTCGTCCTCATCATCCTCATCCTCTCCTCCATCATCTCCTCCCTGGCCTCCGGCCGCTGCACCACTGCCTCCACCCTCTGAATACTCTGGCCTATCCCCGGGCCAAGCACCATGAGTTGCGAACATCTCTGGTGTCGGTATCTGAATGTCGGGATCTGTCGGCCTACCCAACTGTCTCTGAAGACGGTACATGGAATCATGCATCATGGTCATGTATCTATGAGTGGAAGCATTCTGCTCCCATGTGAAGGCACAAGTGTGATGACCCTGTGATGCCGGTGGGGGTCTAGGTCGTGGCTGCTGGGCCCTTGCCGCTCTCCTTCCTGTGCAGTGTCTGGAGATGTACTCATCCGTGATCGGGTTCTTTATGGTCTCGGACACATGAGGAGGGATCGCTACTCGTGCCTCCCGGCAGAGTCCCATAATCAGACCCGGGAAAGCGAGCGGGCACATCTTCTTGGCCGGCGGCTTGATGCCACTCTCGACCACTATCTTGAGCTCTTGACAAATTACCCTGGCCACATCTACTTGTTTATGGGTGAGGATATAGTAGATTAGGGGGGTGACGTCCAAGGTGGTGGAGGAGGTATGGCTCTTTGGTTTTATATTGTGAACAATGAGGTGGAAGATGACTTGAGCATAGGTAGTGAGGTTGTTTTTGAGGGCTTTGGTCGGCTGCCCCGCCGCATTGAGCTCATAGCCCCTCCCGGATTGGAAGATGGTCTGGGCGTAGAGGTCGTGGTTCCAATTACCACGGTTTTGGTGCTTATGGAAAGCACAAAGCTCATCATTCTCAAGTTGGAAGGGGTTGCGGAGATAAGTGTTGATGGTGTCGCGATCGAATCTAATGACCCGACCACGCACCATGGTTTGATAGGCGAACTCTCCCTCCAGATCCACGGGAATGGCGTTTGCATAAAATTCCCGGATAATGTCATAATTGAGGTTTAGCGGAGGGTTCACCAAAACTCCCCAACGACGGTGATTAATCAGCCGGGCCAGCTCTCGATAGGTGCCCTGCTGAGAAGCTCCTCATACCTCTCCTGATTTCGGAGGCTTAGGAAGCGGGAGGCGTCGTACGCCCCTTGGGGTCTAGATCCTGACGCTTCACCCCTCGATCGTTTTCCCGTTGGTCTTGGTGCCATCTACAAGAAAAAGGCAAAGTCAATAAACAGCATACATAATTAAAAGCAATGTGGGGTGAAACCAATGGAATTGAAAGGAAAACATGAAAAAACAAAGGTTCTGTTTCTGCTAAGGTCGCACTGCGAACGCATGGTCGCAGTGCGAAGCTGCTCGCAAAATTCTGGGTTGCCCAGAAAAAGGGGTCGCAGTGCGAAGTTCATCTTTGCTCTGCGACCCTGACAGAAAAAATCCAAAATCCCCAGAAAACTACCCTAAACTCTTAAGCAAGGCTTCATACAATGCATGTTAGATGAATGATTAAGAATAAATGCATGGGTAATGAACACAACTAACATAGCAACTAGTTTTGATCCAATTTCTACAAAAATGGGTAAAGTGAATTCGTGTAAAATCACTTAAAGATGGAAAGGGAAATGGGCCTATTTTAACTACCCATAATGTACATTCACTAAATTACAACTCATCCTAACAAGGCAAGAAGGAAAAGAAGCTAATCATAACCTTAAACCCTAAAAATGGAAGTTCAAAAATAATAAAAACCTAAAACCCAAAACACGAATCAGAAGTAAAAGAAAGGATAAAGAGGAAGAAATCATACCTTGCTGCTTGCAGAAAAAAGGGAGATTAAAACTTGAAATTAAGAAAGAAAGATTTATGAAGAAGAAGTGAAATGGGTATGTTTTTTTTTGTTTTTTTGAAGAGTTGTTTATGAAGAGGAAATGAAAAGTTTTGAGTTATATGAGTTTAATAATAAAATAACGGTTAGATAAGAGAGATAGTGGAAATGAGTGGTTGGGGGGAGTTAATGAGGGTTAGTAAATTTTGAAAACTGAGCTGACAAAATTTGCATGCTTCGCACTGCGAAGTAAGTTTGCTCTGCGAACCTCAGAGTTAACTTCGCAGTGCGAAGATACATTTGCTCTGCGAAGTCAATCAGATTCTGAATTTTCAAAATTACTATCCTTCAACAAATTGGTCCCTTACATCCCCAACCATGGTTATTAAAAAGTAGTAATAAACAAAATTTATTGGTTGCCCCTGATGAAATGAAACAAAATGCAACAATTATGGATGAATGCGGATGGGTGATATGCAAAGGTACGGTATACAGAGGTTCGAAACTTCCCCCATCCTCACGTGTAGGCTCTAAAGGTGAGATTTCCTAAGAAGAGGTCCCTAGAGTCATAGATCTCACACGGAATGTAAGGTTGTCGATGGACATACGTCACATGACTTCAATACATTTCACGTGAAAATCTCCTCTAAGCGGGGTTTGGCATCCTACCTCACGGACATACGTCAACGCGGGCTTCCGCTCACAACCACCATTCTAACTTAGTTTTCTCTCGAGCTCGGGTAGAGAGCCTCACACGTCCGGCATTAACCCGAACAATGTGGAGTAACATCGCTCAAGTAACCCCACAATTGATATATATAAATATGAAGCAATATGAAATATACATAAATATAGAGCAAAAGAATAGAAACAAATAATGACAATAAACTACAAACACGCAAGTAAAATAAAACATTTTAGCCTAAAAGCCGACTGAGATAGGCTTGACTCGTCATGCAAAAACAAAGTGTTTTATGCATGTCCCCAGTGAAGTCGCCATCTTTGTCGCGTCGAATTTCGGATATCAAGCTATTGGGAAGCATTGAATCTCTAATTTTAAATCACGACTGAACTTTTAATTTTTCGGGGAGAAAAGGAAAAAAGTTCGAAATTACCTTTGAAAAAGAGATTTTAGGTTTGAAAGTCGGTTATGCGAGGGGAAGGTATTAGCACCCCTCACATCCGTTGTACTCAACGGGAACCTCTTAGTCGGCTTAGGCTTAAAATGTTTCAAAAGTTTTACTTGCGTGTTTAAACATATAAAAGGGAAAAATAAAAATATGATATATAAAAAGAGATAAAAACAAACGAAAGGGAAAAAGAAAGTTTTTTTATTAATGGGCTTGACAAGATGTCGATCTTGCTCCTACGTATCTCCCGGTAGTCGGAGAATTCAAAGCATACGTAGTTCTTTGGTAGAAAAAGTTTGTATGTTGGTTCGTTTTAGTTAAAAAAGATTTGATCGCGCCCGAGCGAAAAAGTTTGAAAAAAGAAAGGAATGAAAGTAAATGTCAACTGTTCGGGTTGTTGCCGAACTGGCCATTGACGACAATGCATAAAGGTAAATGATTTGATAAAGGATTTGCACTCGGACGTGAACAAAGGTTTTAAAACGCACGAAAGCGTAAAAGGTTTAAATGTCAAAAAGACGGACGCACATTAAGGCAATAAACTCGCGCAAGGCGTAAAAGTTTTAAAGATAAACGCGCAAAGGCGCGAAGGGTTCGGATTGACCACGCGGGCCAAGAAAAGGTTAAAAATGGCCACGAGGGGGCCAAGGGAAGGTTGAGCGTGCTAGACGCGTCAAAGGTGGAATGACGGTTGCCCGAGCGACGAGACATACGTCACGCATTCGTGCAACCGAGGTTTGGGGAGACATACGTCAAGCCATTCCCGTTTCATTCAAGTTGGTTTCGTTACTCGGAGAAATCTCAAAGGGAACCAAAACACTTTAAAATGAAAGTTGTAAAAAGGAAATCACGAACAAATTTGTTGTTCGAGTTTATTAAAATCATGAACATTACTTGTTGCCTAAGTTATTGAAACTCAAGAACAAGCGTAGTTCAAGTTTGAACGATGAACAAAATCATAAGACATACACAAATTTGGAAAGTTCACAAGTTCGGCTCAATTCGAGTTTGGTTTAAAAGAATGAGCAAGCTCGGCTTAAGTTCGCGTTTGGATTGAAAATCATGAACAATATTATTGTTCAAGTTTGTTTTGAAAATAAAACGAACTTAGCATATTGCTCAAGTTTGTTTTTTTTGAAAATTGAAGAACATAACTTGTTGTGCAAGTTACTCAAAATTTGTCGCACGAACTCGTAAAATTTTCAAAGTTGTGCATGATTATGAATAGAGTTTGAACAAAAATGATTTTAACCCTCTTTAGGTTCTGAATCAAGGGCTGGAACCCCAAAAATTTGGCATTTGGATGCCTGATTCATGTTCTGAATTTCACATACTTCGCAGAGCAACCAGAACTTGGCTCTGCGAAGTCAGGTTCTGATGTGTTCGCAGTGCGAACAATACTTTGCTCTGCGAAGTATACGAAATTTTGAACTCAGAAGCTGTTTCTGAACAGAAGTTCAGAAACTGCTTCTAAGCAAGCTTCAGAACCTAAAGGGGGTTAAAAAGCTTTGCAAAAATTGGGAAAAAGGAGTGTAAAAACTCAGTTTTAAGGCTTGGCCCCTTTGAGATCCTTTTTGAGTTTCAAAAGGGGTTTTTGTGCACAAAATGAAATTGAACAAAGCAAGAGATGCAAACAGCAATCAAAATGAAAGATAAAGATTATAGGAGACTTACAAAACTCCTGGCTATGCTTGTGCAAGAGATTGGAAGTGGCTTGCTTGATTGGTTAGAGGTTATGAACAATGAATTCCAACTTGCTTTGGTTTGTGTATGAACTGTTTTGATGCTGCAATGTGGTGGATTTTGGTGTGGATTTCGTGTGTATTGTGTGTGTATTCAGTGTGTGAATTCCTCTCTTTCAATGTGTTCTGATCTTTATGCCTTGCATTCCCTTTTATAGGCCAAAAATCAAATCTATGCAATGATGGCAAATCTCTAGATCCTAGCTGGTTTGTGGGCTAAATCCAGGCTAAATGGCTTTGCATTAAATGCTAAAGGATAGAAGTTACTTGCCTTGTGCCAAGGGTCAAGACCTTGACTGATTTCAGCCACAAAATCCAGCTGATTCTAGAAGGTAATGATGGAAAAAACTGAAAAACAGGGCAGCTTGAAATTGTGTGATTCTTGGGATCAATCCTTGCAATCTTGGAAGGCCAAGCAATGAAAACGTGTACTGCCATGTACAGGGAGATTGGGGGAAGCAAAATGAGCATGTGGGCTGGTGTGTGGGAGGAGAAATCCAGCTCAAAACAGGGCAGCACAAACAGCTTTTTGCAAGCAAAAACCACTTGTGTTTGACTGGTTTTGGTGGAGAAAAAGGGAAGGAAAGGGATCAAGTAGCTGGCTGGCAAGCTCAGGTTGGATGATGGGTCAATTGGGGGGGACAAGAGCTGACCAAGGGCAGCCAATTTGTTTGAGCACATGTTAGGTTGGAAGAAAATCCTTCTTTCCCTTTACCTTTAATGTCACACTTTGATTCTGGCTTTGCTGCATTAAATCAGCCACAAATAGCAATAACAATAATAATAACAAGGATAGAGAGTAATAACAATAGTTAAAATGAAAACAAAAACAAGAAAGATCAAAAAATTAGAAATCTGCAGAAAATTCGCAGGAGTCGCAGTGCGAAGGTAACTTCGCAGTGCGATCTCCTGTTTTTTTTGTATTTTTGTTTTAAAATAAAATAAAAGGTAAAAAATGAATAATAAATAATAACAATAATAATAACAAGGATAATGTAAATGATAATAATGAAAATGATAATGCAAATAAAATAAAAAAGTAATGAGAATGAAAATGATGATAATAATAATAAAATGATGAAAAGCTTAATATTATTAATTAATAAAACCTTAATAATAATAAAAGATAATAATGATATTATTAATGAAAATAGAATAACAATAATATTAATAATAATAAGGATGATGATACTATTAATAGTAATGCTAATAGTGATAAATGCAAATAAAAATTCTATGACAAGAATGAAATAATAAAAGAGG
Organism: Medicago ruthenica; assembly: GCA_018208015.1. Lineage (NCBI taxonomy): Eukaryota > Viridiplantae > Streptophyta > Magnoliopsida > Fabales > Fabaceae > Medicago > Medicago ruthenica. The sequence continues at coordinate 79,434,107 of CM031371.1, forward strand.
TAATAATAAGTGATGAAATAATAGAAGATAAAATATGAGTCAAAAAATGAGGTATGACAGATGCCCCTATTTAAGTTTCTTCGTCCCGGAGATTGAAAGTGAAATTTGAAATGGACGGGTCGAAGAGACTTAAATATAGAGTACACCATTTTTTGACTAAATATTTTTCTCGAATTGTAAATGCTATGAATGTATGTATGCGGATGTTATGAATGCTTGTAATGTAAATATGAATGCAAAGATGATAAAAAAAATGACCACATTGGGGATAAAAAGAGACAAAGGGGATACCCGAGTTCGTTAAAGAGACGGGATCCGACTTTATTGGGGAACATGGTTCCACTGGGGATAAATGTCAGTTGTTCGGGTTAATGCCAAACTGCCACTGACGACAAGAAATGAAAAGGAAAATGCCAGCTGTTCGGGTTGTTGCCGAACTTGCCACTGACGACAGAAAAGGAAAAAAGGAATGCCAGCTGTTCGGGTTGTTGCCGAACTTGCCACTGACGACAGGAAAGGAAAAAAGGAATGCCAGCTGTTCGGGTTGTTGCCGAACTTGCCACTGACGACATGAAACAAAAGTAAATGCCAGCTGTTTGGGTTGTTGCAGAACTTGCCACTGACGACAGGAAACAAAAGAATGTCAACTGTTCGGGTTGTTGCCGAACTGGTCATTGACGACAGAAAATAAAAAGAATGTCAACTGTTCGGGTTGTTGCCGAACTTGCCATTGACGACAGGAAATAAAAGGAATGTCAACTGTTCGGGTTGTTGCCGAACTTGCCATTGACGACAGAAAATAAAAAGAATGTCAACTGTTCGGGTTGTTGCCGAACTTGCCATTGACGACAGGAAATAAAAGGAATGTCAACTGTTCGGGTTGTTGCCGAACTTGCCATTGACGACACTGGGGATGTGGCTGACAAGCCGTTCCTTACAGAACTGCCCCTTCGATTGGGGAGAAAGGATGCACAAGCTGTTCATTAGAGAACTTGCCACTTGGTACAACACTGGGGAATATGCACAAGCTGTTCATTAAAGAACTGCCACTTGGCATAAAGACATGATAAAAAGATGCGCAAGCTGTTCGTTTGAACTGCCACTTGGCGTAAAAGGTGACATCACTGGACCAGACAGACTGGGGATGACACTTGGGGAAAAAGGAGTTCACAAATTTTCATGATTGATTGGTGAGACTCAAGATGGTTAGAGCAACCATGAATGATATGTAGTATGTTGAATGCATAAATGTACGTATGTATGAATGCATGAATGTATGACTGTCACTGGGGACGTCGTGTGAGAGATTGACTTGTACTGGGGATACCCAAAATGTTTGTTAAGGAATTGCCCCTTGACATAAGATGAAAGATTGCACAAGCTGTTTGTTAAAGAACTACAACTTGGCGAAAAGGAGATTGACATCCCTAGACCAGACAGGCTGGGGATGACACTTGACTGTTGCTGGGGGAAAATAAAATTGTGGGGGATGCATGATATGAATATGAGATGCATGTTAATGAATGAGTTTGATATAATGCATGAATTATGCTGACCTGTGGGATGACAGACGTCATGTTGGACGCTGGGGTTATGATTTGGGTGCCGAGCAAAGTCGGGCTTGGATGAGATACCGAGCGAGGTCGGGCTTTGGTAAGATGCCGAGCGAGGTCGGGCTTTGGTAAGATGTCGAGCGAGGTCGGGCTTTGGTAAGATGTCGAGCGAGGTCGGGCTTTGGTAAGGTGGTTGTGCCAATAATGATTGGGCTTTCAGGGTTGAGACTCCACTGGGGGGTATGCCAATAAGATTGGGCTTTTGGGGTTGAGACTCCACTGGGGGGTGTGCCGATAAGATTGGGCTTTTGGGGTTGAGACTCCACTGGGGGTGTGCCAATAAGATTGGGCTTTGCTCGTGACTTCGCTGGGGATATAAGGATCATTTTGGAAGCATGACCGATATCCAGCCTTAGATGCCAATGGTGGTTGGGCTTTTGTGAGTAGGTGGCAATAACAATTGGGCTTTTGATTGATTGGACCAAGATTGTCTTCCTGGGGAATTTGTTAATCCACTGGGGATTGTGCTAATCCGCTGGGGAGAAGAACTGATGATTCCGCCGGGAATGCTTATGCTTTGGTTGACAAGTCCTTGCCTGAATTGTCTTTTCGGGCTCTCAATTCATTGGGGATATTCCCAATTGATTCACTGAGGATTCTGGTGGGGAGTTCCTTTTTTGCAATTGACCATGCTCGGCCTGCGAAACTTCATCCGTTTTAAGGACAGACATCGATGTACACTCCAAATATTCACGAGTTCGAAAAGAATGTGTTTGTTATTGATAAAAGATAAAAGACTCACAAGACAAATTTTGAAAAGACAATTCATGCTAAACAAACAATCCTTGAAAGTATTGATGTAGTGTGATCTGCGTAGTTTGATCAATCATAATGTTTAATTAATTAATTCAATTGGAGAAAGGTAGATTTAAAAGATCATGATTTTGAAAGGGTTTCAATATCAGATATGATCTTTTGAATTTGATAATTAAAGATTTTCATATCTTTAGTTTAATTTATTTCCAATTTAAAAGGATCATGATTTTGAAAAGTTTCAATATCAATATGATCTTTTGAATTTGGTAGTAAAATATTTGCATAATTTTAGCACCATAATTTGTTTTGGAAACAGATTGATTGCCTAAATAAAGCAGATTTAATTATAATAATTATTGAGTGTCAATATTACTATAATTAAATAAATAAAAATTCTACCTTTTTGGATTGTTTTTCAAAAGTTGTTTGAAATGGTAGTAAACGATCCTTATTTGATAGTAAATTTAAAATGTCATGATTTGAAATAGTTTCAATGTCATGTATGATTTTGAATTTATTTAAAAGATTTGCACGATGTTAACATAATTTCTTTCTAATTTAAAAGAATCATGATATTGAAAGAGTTTCAATATCGGATATGATCTTTTAGATTTGGTCATAATATTTGCATATTTTAATTTTATTTATGACCCGATTGACTTTGAAAATAGTTTCAAAGTATATGTGTATATATGTGTGTGTGTGTGTGTGTGTGTGTGTCTATATATATATATATATATATATATATATATATATATATATATATATATATATATATATATGAATCAATTTTATATGGCATATATCTCGGTCAAAATATCATTTCCAAAATCTTGATTGACTCTAAAACTGTTTAATGATAATAATAAATAGTTATTATTATTTATCATTAAGTTTAAGGTATATGGTTATGACCTTAGTTTATTTTGGTGTTTATTCATTTAATTAAATATGACATGCGTGTCATAATTTATTTTATTTAAATACGACCTGCGTGTCGTTATTTATTTTATTTAAATATGACCTGCGAGTCGTGATTTATTTTAATTATTTTATTTAAGTGTTAAATAATGTAATTGCTCAAGAGTTGAAGAGAAGACGACGCCAAAAGATGATTCCGATGGAGAAACTTTTGAAGCTTTCTCGTGGGTCAAAGAATTGTAATAAAGTAGTTTATTTAATTCTTACACGTTAGGAGGTCATAACCATACTACCTAATTTATTTTATGTATGTGATGCATAAATGTATGTTTAGTTAGCGCATGTATGAGATGTATGCTTAACATGTTTTAGATGTATGTTAGCATGCTAGTATATTTTAAATGTTTTATATACTTGCTATATATGAGCATGAATGTCATGCATATCTAGAGACATGTGTATGAGATACACATGTCGATGAGATCAAACTTAATAAAAATCCTTCAAATTTAATATTAAGTTAAATTCTTTCCAAAGGATAGCACCCTTCAAGACTAGTCTCGAATAGTGTGGTTTCGCCCTAGCGAAGTGCACTTTATATACTATTAAGTTGCGGTGAGGTAATTCCATTTACCCGACTATTATTCTTTGGCTCTAACTTAACTATTTTAATAAGATTAAAATATATTTAGAAGCAATGTTTGGGAACATCTATATGATAGATTAGAGTAAGGAGTTACTCGCCCAAATGGTTTGAAAGTTGTATGAGATACAATTGGAAGGAGTTCCTACCTAAATAGCTAAGTTTTGGGGGATCAGCCCTCGTTGACTCAAAACGAAGTGAAATATGGATTTCAACCCACTAGAAAATCTTCCAATGAGATTTTCCGAATCAAATGTTGAAGGTCATTTGTTTTGAGTAAAATAGTGGGAGCATATTAATTAAAGACCTAATTAAATATGTTTTAAATCATGATACAGTTATTTTATTTATTTTCTGTATTTAAAATTTCTTTGGCATATACATTTTATTATACTGTTAAATGTTCTTATAAAGAACAAAATCTTCAGAAAGGAGTTTCTAAATTGGTACAAGAATTGAGAATTGTTCTCAAGTACAAGAAAAACTGTTAATGTTTTGAAAAGAGTCAAAATATAAGAAAGAGGTAAGACTTCTTCTTTGCCCATATGGTTATATAAGGTTAAATTTCTACTTCTGCATCATAAGTATATGATACTTGATGATTAATCTCATATTTGTTGAAATAGAGTTTTTAAGGAAATAAGATTGTAACACCCATACTAAATTATCTAGAATATTTAGCATGTGTATTAATCTGATACTGGGTACATTAAAATTCTCAATAATAAATACAATATAGAACTACTGAATGAGTACAAATAGCTCGTTTATACAATAACCAAATATCATTTACAATTACATTCTCATATACGTAAATAATCTATCAACCTCCTGAGCTTGACCTTGACGAGCATCTGCACTCCATCCAGCATCTTCCTGAAGATCTTCATCTGTAAACCACTTGGCTACCTGAAAACCTGCACCAGAAGGATAGGGATGAGACATAACGTCTCAGTGAGCTCCTACCCTACCTACTGTTGGCAACCTCGGGGAACCTGGGTCGCCGTGCCTACCTCGGCAATCTTGGGGATACCTATGATCGCCAAGTCTTAAACTTACCCATAGTGGGTTACCTGACTGTTCCTGCTAAACTGGGTAGTCATGAACTACATCCTGCTAAACTAGTGATCAAGGGGAAACCTAGGATCACTATCTGAGTCTGATACTGAATAGTCCTGAGATCTAGACTATATCCTGATAATTGGGTGATCGAGGGGAATCTAGGATCACCGCCTGATAACTGATTATCTGATGTCTGACATTTTTCTGATAACTACTCTCTGTCTGATAACATAATGAAATAATTAACTGATAAATGTCTTATGTTAGCTGTTAGCGTTGAACAAGCAATATTATCTGAGTTCATTTTACGGAATGCCCCCGGGTGGAGTAACCCCGAAGCACATTCCCCTGATAACCGGTGAAAATTCCTATCATATCAGGCTAACACCGGACTCCTCTTGTCGTCGTGCGGCCATCCTTGCGGAATAACACGTCCCACTGGCGTGAACCTCCTGTGTCCCACTGGCGTGAACAGCAGAAGACACGACTTAATAATTAGTCTTAACTGATGCGTATACCTCCCGTGTCCCACTGGCGTGAACGACGGAAGACGCAATAAATAATCTTTTATCTTATGCATGAACCTTTCATGTCCCACTGGCGTGAACAATGAAAGTCACGACTTAAAAGTATTAATCTCATTCTTAACTCTACGTGAACCATTCGTGTCCCACTGGCGTGAACGACGAAGGCCACGGCTTATCTTACTAATTCTTGTACTCTTAACCTATATAAGGTTCTAGACTTAAAGCCTATATCATTCTTGAGCTTACTTAAACTTAATTGTGTATGAATAATTACTGAGTAAGGGAAAATCCCAACACTAGTTCTTAAACTTCTCTATAATGACTTGAGGATTAAGTCATCTATCCTCTCAAGCTTATGCCTATCCTCACCCTATAATATTGATTTAACATCTTAAGGATAGGTCTTTACATGTTCTCTAACAATGCTTGATCATTACATGTTGATCCTTAAGTCCGAAGTAGCTTTGAATAGCCGAAACGGAGCAAGAAAAGATGAAAAATTAGGTCATCCTGTCCAGCCCAAAATCGTGACACGATTGGGCAATCGTGTCACGATTTCTTACCCAGAAATCGTGTTTGGCACTGCCTGTGAAATCGTGACACGATTTTACCTGCAGTTGGACAGTTTTTGGCAAGTTTAAAACGTGATTTTCACCAATTCAGCTTATTCAAACATACCCAGACATCATAACAACTTAAATGATGAATTCAAAGACATAACAACAGGATTCAACACACAATGATCAAGAATTGCTATCTAAATTGAATTAGGGTTCAAGGATCATAACTTGCTCAAAAAGCTAAAACTCATAAACTTACTCAATCGGGTTATAAAACCCTGTGGAGCTCACCTTAATCCTCCTATTGGTTCTTGCTATCTCTGATTCCCAAAGCCTTGGCTTCAAGCTATCTTCTTCTCTCAAAACTTCCTTGTTTCTCCTTATTTCTTTCACTTGTTCTAGCTTTACTACCCAAACCTTGCTTGTGAAGTTTCTCTTAAGAATTGGATGATGAGATGATGAGTTTATGGAGAGGGAGTGAGGCGTGTGGTTGAGGGAGAGAAGGAGGAAGAGGGCTGGTTAATGGAAGAGTGAAAGAGAAGAAAGAAAAATGGGAAAATATCTCCCCTTTTTCTTTTCTTATAATCCTCATTTTTAAAATAATCACCAAAATGCCATTGCCCATAATTACGAGATTGCCATACTTCTTAATTACCTCTAATACTGATAACTGACACTTATACGCGGAATATCACATTTACCATATAAATTAACCCAATAACTGACAATTTACCAAATTGTCCTTTGCTTAAAATATCTCCGATACATCGTCTCAATATTAATAATTATTCGAGTCTTGGGCGGGATGTTACAATCTACCCCCCTTAAAGAAATTTCGTCCTCGAAATTTAGAATCCACTATCATACATGAAAGAATCTCTCACACTACTTCCTCTAATTGCCCGAAACTCTAGTTTGTCTTGCTTATCGGAATCCCTTGGATTTCCAATTCTATACGTCGAATATACCCGACAACTTTTCCTTTAACTAAAATGCTCATGGCGAAATTGTACAGTTCTTATGTAGTAAGATGTAAAATTATCTGAATCCTTATATCCAATTCACTTGACTTTGATCCTGGTGCAAATGCTTCTTGCAAACCAACTTAAGGTCTCTAAATCTCAAATACTTTACCGGATAATCTTATCCTCCTCAAATATTTTCATTCTTAAGGGGTTTACTGCACTGCATCTAATTCCCATGAATTATTATCTTTAGCTTTCGTCTCATACGACGACAACTTACTAATAGACTTATATCACCATTCCATATAGAATTATCCTTACACCGAAACATCTGATATCATACACGCACATGCAAAAGTAAGAAGTATTCTAACTTCGTTTAATATTCCAAGTATAAGCAGGAAGTTTCACCTCTAACACCTGCTCCTTTCTTTCTAATATCCCAATGCGCTTCTTATCGCATTCATAATCATTAACTATCTCGAGTTCTAACCGTAGCGTAAACAATTCTGCGTCGATAGCCCAAATGATGAGGGGTACAAGTCGTCTTACATTTTATCACATGTTATAATTCATAACATATAGTTTGTATATAAGCGAGCACGTGTACACTACTGACGGGTACACAATACATCACATCATCATTGTCCGACTAACGGGGTGTCATTCTTAATCTTAACATATTCGAGACATTACCACATCAATTGGGAATCTTTCTTACCTTTAACTCATCTTGTAACATCCGGGATTTGCCTTTCAACTGGCTTGGCTTGCCAGGTTTGCCCCGCCAATGTTACTCATATTTATTTCTTGAACATACAATATCACCTAACATAGATCATGATTACACTTATCGATATAGTGAACTCATTTCTCATTTATGAACATCAGGTCCAAGATCCTTATTTTCAAAAGAAAGCTCTACTTGATTGCTACCAAAAATTAGCACACTTAATTCTTTAATCACAACTTGAACTTACGTAGCCTTTTACTGTAGGCTACGAGTGACTTTTAATCTGCATAAAAGTTATTCTTTCTTTACTAGTGAACATTAAAACATTATTTCCGAACTCTTCTGCTAAGATATGGTGACATCAACAATTCCGTTCCGGTAAAAACCTTCATACTTAAACATTCCTGATTGCGTACCACTAATGCCCAAAACACGTCCCATAGCTGAAAATCTACTACACTACTATCTGAGTAGTTTAAGTATTGCCTGACAAGTATACGTAATACTAGCATAACCTGATACATGTGACATGTTGACATAACGGAATACAACATGGATTAAACTCATATGTCACTGCATTGACGCTTCTCATCAACGCTTCAATTTCAAAGTTTCATCTTGCAAGTGCAACCTTTACTGATATTGCCTTATACTTGATCCTGTTGATTAAACATTACTCTTCAAGTCCACCTAAAGTTACTGGGCTAAATTAGCTAGTTTACCGTATTAGTGGTGACTTTCCTTGATCTAAACTCATTGTGCTAAAGGCATATTCTTCTCATTCTTACCACATAACCCTAAACGGCTTCGATTTCCGTTTCTCTTGTATTTCGAGGTTTGAAATATCCCTCGGCATAACCCTTAAAATTTTCCTCCTAGAACTTATAACAAGTTCAAGTCGTCACTGCTTACTGATATTCCGTGGTTCATCTGACAAGGACTTCGCAAGCATCCTCGTTCTTTAAGCTTCAGCTTAGAATCGTTCATTAACTCATCCTTAAATCACCTTTCCGCTGCGCAACTCTGATTTAAAGAATCCACTTCGGAGTAGGAATAATACTCCCTGCTCAAATCCTTCGGCTGACTTGTTCCTTAATGACTTATAGCTATCACAGCAAAATCATCTTACATTCGCTGATTCTTTTATGGCTTAAATCGCCTGTTGAACTTACTGATTGGTCGTCATTCGACACTGTGTTTCCTTTTGGACATAAACCATATACTTACCTCCACGATAATACGCCAAAACTTGTAAACGGTTTTCGGCAACTGTTACGAGCCTAACAAAGCTCCTATTAACAGCTCATACTCTGATTCTTACTTATTCTCCATGTCCTGATTCCTGTGACCATCTCATGGTCCATCCAACTTGTATTATCGTTTTAACATTATAAATACCGACCTAAGGTACACATGGAGTAGTTTAAATTTCAAACTTAATTCACTTGTAGCAACTTCTAAAATGACTTATGATTTCGGAAGATTCACGTCTTTCATTCACTGGATCCACTGAGGATCTGAGTCCCATTACTAATCGTTCTATATCTATCCATAAGGAATTCATACCCATAATCTTTCCGAGGCAGCTACGGTCTCTATGGTTTTACCATACCTCTTAAATTTCCTTCGGTTAATTGATCTTAAGCTTCAAAACCTCATCATTATCTTCCAAACTGGTCTACTACAACCCTGAGTCCTCGTATACTCGTCTTCTTCATCCAATAAAAGGACTTCAACTTATTATTCAATATCCTGTTTAGAGAACTCTTTACTTACTGCTGAGCTTGCGTTTCTCGTACGAAACATCTTGATGGTTCATCCTAATATAATAATCCAATTCTCTTCTCTTGATATAAAACTTTTCATTGGACTTAGCTTATTTCAAATCTGCTTGTCAACAGAACATATCCTGAAACACGCTTCGATGTGCAACAGGTATCATCATTTCAACTTACTCATCCATCTTAGTTCTTAGGCTGCATATCATCTCCTCTTCTTCTTATTTCACAATTTGATTCAGTAGACATGGCTGATCTGATGGGGCCAAACTTACTTGTGATTCATACTCAATAACCACTCTTGAGTGTTTGGTTTCATCTATCTAAATAACTCACGCAATCCATAATTAATTCTCTTAACTGTCCGGACATTAAAATCTCATCCGATTCAAATTCGTTTCTTCAACTCTGTACTTAGAATTGTTACTTAATCCACGCTTCGCTTTAAATTCTCAATCTGCGGTTCCCGTCTAGGTTCTACGTCATTCCCTAGAGCATTCCGTGATTCCTTAATTCTTATGTCTTCCGCAGACGAGGCATCGTCCAATGATGCGTCCAACTAGGTTAAGGCTCTTCACCTTATCCTTAAATATTTTTGACCTTCCTGAAACTCTGCCCTAAACAGACTTAGTCACTTCACTGTTCGATGGCCACCCTTTGGCGTTGATTACTTCTTCGCTAAATCCGTCTTAGAATCCGACACCTTAAACTTCGTCTTTCATACACTTCATTCCTCCTTGGTCACATTCAGCTCTCGGACATTTATCCTAACTGTCATATTCTAGACTGAGTTGATCAGGCTCAACTAGATGTGACCTTTAGAACAACATCCGGAACCCAATGGTCCCACTACTTTTATTGAAACTTTAATGACCCAAGGCACGGTCTGAATCGACCTGCTCTGATACCAATTGTAACACCCATACTAAATTATCTAGAATATTTAGCATGTGTATTAATCTGATACTGGGTACATTAAAATTCTCAATAATAAATACAATATAGAACTACTGAATGAGTACAAATAGCTCGTTTATACAATAACCAAATATCATTTACAATTACATTCTCATATACGTAAATAATCTATCAACCTCCTGAGCTTGACCTTGACGAGCATCTGCACTCCATCCAGCATCTTCCTGAAGATCTTCATCTGTAAACCACTTGGCTACCTGAAAACCTGCACCAGAAGGATAGGGATGAGACATAACGTCTCAGTGAGCTCCTACCCTACCTACTGTTGGCAACCTCGGGGAACCTGGGTCGCCGTGCCTACCTCGGCAATCTTGGGGATACCTATGATCGCCAAGTCTTAAACTTACCCATAGTGGGTTACCTGACTGTTCCTGCTAAACTGGGTAGTCATGAACTACATCCTGCTAAACTAGTGATCAAGGGGAAACCTAGGATCACTATCTGAGTCTGATACTGAATAGTCCTGAGATCTAGACTATATCCTGATAATTGGGTGATCGAGGGGAATCTAGGATCACCGCCTGATAACTGATTATCTGATGTCTGACATTTTTCTGATAACTACTCTCTGTCTGATAACATAATGAAATAATTAACTGATAAATGTCTTATGTTAGCTGTTAGCGTTGAACAAGCAATATTATCTGAGTTCATTTTACGGAATGCCCCCGGGTGGAGTAACCCCGAAGCACATTCCCCTGATAACCGGTGAAAATTCCTATCATATCAGGCTAACACCGGACTCCTCTTGTCGTCGTGCGGCCATCCTTGCGGAATAACACGTCCCACTGGCGTGAACCTCCTGTGTCCCACTGGCGTGAACAGCAGAAGACACGACTTAATAATTAGTCTTAACTGATGCGTATACCTCCCGTGTCCCACTGGCGTGAACGACGGAAGACGCAATAAATAATCTTTTATCTTATGCATGAACCTTTCATGTCCCACTGGCGTGAACAATGAAAGTCACGACTTAAAAGTATTAATCTCATTCTTAACTCTACGTGAACCATTCGTGTCCCACTGGCGTGAACGACGAAGGCCACGGCTTATCTTACTAATTCTTGTACTCTTAACCTATATAAGGTTCTAGACTTAAAGCCTATATCATTCTTGAGCTTACTTAAACTTAATTGTGTATGAATAATTACTGAGTAAGGGAAAATCCCAACACTAGTTCTTAAACTTCTCTATAATGACTTGAGGATTAAGTCATCTATCCTCTCAAGCTTATGCCTATCCTCACCCTATAATATTGATTTAACATCTTAAGGATAGGTCTTTACATGTTCTCTAACAATGCTTGATCATTACATGTTGATCCTTAAGTCCGAAGTAGCTTTGAATAGCCGAAACGGAGCAAGAAAAGATGAAAAATTAGGTCATCCTGTCCAGCCCAAAATCGTGACACGATTGGGCAATCGTGTCACGATTTCTTACCCAGAAATCGTGTTTGGCACTGCCTGTGAAATCGTGACACGGTTGATAAATCGTGACACGATTTTACCTGCAGTTGGACAGTTTTTGGCAAGTTTAAAACGTGATTTTCACCAATTCAGCTTATTCAAACATACCCAGACATCATAACAACTTAAATGATGAATTCAAAGACATAACAACAGGATTCAACACACAATGATCAAGAATTGCTATCTAAATTGAATTAGGGTTCAAGGATCATAACTTGCTCAAAAAGCTAAAACTCATAAACTTACTCAATCGGGTTATAAAACCCTGTGGAGCTCACCTTAATCCTCCTATTGGTGCTTGCTATCTCTGATTCCCAAAGCCTTGGCTTCAAGCTATCTTCTTCTCTCAAAACTTCCTTGTTTCTCCTTATTTCTTTCACTTGTTCTAGCTTTACTACCCAAACCTTGCTTGTGAAGTTTCTCTTAAGAATTGGATGATGAGATGATGAGTTTATGGAGAGGGAGTGAGGCGTGTGGTTGAGGGAGAGAAGGAGGAAGAGGGCTGGTTAATGGAAGAGTGAAAGAGAAGAAAGAAAAATGGGAAAATATCTCCCCTTTTTCTTTTCTTATAATCCTCATTTTTAAAATAATCACCAAAATGCCATTGCCCATAATTACGAGATTGCCATACTTCTTAATTACCTCTAATACTGATAACTGACACTTATACGCGGAATATCACATTTACCATATAAATTAACCCAATAACTGACAATTTACCAAATTGTCCTTTGCTTAAAATATCTCCGATACATCGTCTCAATATTAATAATTATTCGAGTCTTGGGCGGGATGTTACAAAGATATTAACTATAAGTGAAGTCCACCTATGTCTAGAATGGAACAAATTGTTTCATTGACATAGAAGCTAATGTTTGGACTTAAATTTAACTTGATATGGAACCAAATAATTGTTATTAAATTCCATAAAATAGAAGCATTAAATCATATATCTTGTATCGACAAGAGAATGATTGTGTACTTGAATAAAAGACAAACGTTGTCCTATTATCCAAATAATGTTTGCTATACAAGTGTGCTAATCAAGTAATGAATTTGAGTTCCATGATCTTGATAAGCTGGTCTATAACATATGAGGAAATGATCAAATGAGATTTGGACCTTTTGTATATCATCGGCATTATTGTTGCAAAGAAGTGTGATTCACAATTCCAGATTCCATGAATATGGACTATTGGACTCATTTGATATTATATCATTTGAAGGATGTGAGTTCCACCTTTAAAATATTTCAATGTTAGAGAACATCTGATTTATTCGAATCAATATACATATGATGTATATGGATCACCAAAAACTTTTGCTAGAGATATTTATTTCGCTTACTTCATTTACATTACTAATTAGATTAGTAAATGTAAATGTGTGTTTGACACGAGTTAGAAATCTTTGAATTGGTTCAAAGATTTCAACGAAGGAGTAAAGGAATAATTTTGAAAAGTATAAAGACCATACGAGTATGTTGTGATGGTTAATACTTAATTAAGGAGTATATTGATAATTTATATCGCTTCATGTTTGACATGACTCGATCTAAAATAGTTTGATTATAACTCCTTGACTCTTGAAATTGATTAAATTACAGTTATTCTTCACCCACAATAAGTTCCAATCGAGGTAATCATAAAGACACCATATTAGATATGGAGGAAAAACACCTATTTTGACTTTATGAAAATTTGGGTTATGATGTTTATTAGATAAACAAAATTCCAAACTAGATGAATGTATACTTGTGGAGGTATCCTTAAGAAGCTAAAGGATACTAATTCTACATCACATGACAAAAGTTGTCTGTCGCTAGAACTGGAGTATTCCTCTTGAAGGAGTATATCTCTGCAGGAGCCAGTGGGAGTGATGTAGAACTTGAATTAAGTCAAGTACCACAAAATACATGTTTCTCTAAGAATGGAACAAGAACTGATTCAACAAAGGGTTGTTGTTAAATCACCAGTTCGAGTAGCACAAGATCTAGATGAGTCTGATATGTCACATCACTAGGATGAGAAACATGATTTTGTCGTGGCTCAACAAGGTGATATGATGCTAAACGAAGATGAGCGCATGACTTACTAGAAGGCCGTAAATGGCTTGCATTCTGAGAAGTGGCTAGATGCCATGGGATCTTATATAGAATCTATGTACACAAACCATATATGGATATTGGTTATATCATCCAATGAGTACGACTCATAAGATGAATGTGGGTTTTCTTATATAAAACTGACATGGATGGTATTATGAATACCTTTAAGATGTGATTGACTGTAGAAGGCTTCATGCAACTCATGATGCAAATCATGACGAAGCCATTACATCATCACAATGCTCATATCTAGCGATCCCGCTTGCCATTGTTGTATAATATGTGTTCTGAAAGATGGATAACGAGGTTGTATTCCTTACTTGGAATAACCTTATATATGTATTTGACATATGTAGGATTTTGTTAATCCAAAGGAAACTAGAAAGGTACATGTATTACAAAATTCATTTATGAATTAGAACAAGCTTCTCGAAGTTGAATTGTTTATTTTATAGAGTTTTATGAAAACTTAGATTAATAAAAGAACAAATTTAAATCTTGTGCACACAAGGAGATTAGTGGGAGTATTGATATTAGTTTGGTGGAGTATGTGGATGACATACTAGTCACCAAAACAATTTATCTACACATGTGAGACATGGTTAGAAAATTATTTCTAATTTGTACCAAAATTTATTCTAATGTTCGACACTAGAATACTTTCAAGAATATCCTTGGATGTCTTAAAGGACTTAGGATTGTTTCTTGAACACAGATGAAAAGGAACATCGTAAAAGAGTTACAATGATGACAACTTTCATATCAGTGTACAGTATATCCAGATTGCAATCTGGAATAAATGTTATGCTTGGATATCAACTATGAAATTTGTAAAAGTACAAGCTTCAGATAGTTGTTGTTTCTATTACAGATGTCAAATATATGATTTGGATTGTTTAGCTCATAGCTGAGCGAAAACATGTGTTTCTTGAGTTGCAGATTCCATTGATCCCGTCTGAGGTGAAATTGGTTTAATTTTGCGAGCAATGAAAACTAGATCTCACCAATGATTCAAATGTATATGTTGACACTTCAATTTCCTTTTGATAGAAGATCAAAAGTGGAAATTGAAAGAAGTACAACCTACCAACATAGGAAAGGTTCCTTATCTGCTAGTACAGTATCTTGCCCATAGTGTGCTTGATGCTAACAGTTGACCAATAGATATTGAGTTAATATTTGATTGGCTTTTAGTGCTAGTGGGAGATTGTTGGAGTAAGCCCTAATAGCCAATCTATTTTGATTGGATTTGGCTTTGTATCATGACTTATATATATATATATATATATATATACACACACACACACACACACACACACATATATAAGGCATTTATTTATTTTTTTGTTTAGTTTCAAAATAATAAATTCCCTAGAATAATTGGTCTGTTTAATGGAGCATTAAGTGTGACTTAATCGTGAGGCTCATTAAACGAAAGGACATTATTCTTAAAGTATCCGTAGTCAAGCTTTATTGTGAAATGGGATAACATTAAAGCATATAGACTATTATGTGGGTAGACTGATGATCACATCTCACAAATCATAGATAAAGAGTTATCAAATATTCACATAAGTATAAATATTAGGAGTAATATTTATACTGTATTGACCCGCCATGAGAATACTACATAGTAAAAGTTATGAAAAGTGTCATAAGATATTCTCATAGTGATAGTGGTGTATTCCACCCTTTGACCTGAAACCACTATGTACCCTAGATGTAGGAGTCGAGTGCTTTATCACCATTCAAACGTTGTCTGTAATAGGATGGCTATAAAGTTGGTTGATGGGTACTCCATGAATCATGCTAAGGGACATGAGTGACCTAGATGGAATTTGCCCCTCCTACATAACAGGAGAAATGTCTATGGGCCCAATATTGAACTAGACAAGGATCACACGGTCTATGCCTTGTGTTCAATATAGACATGAGGGCAAAGGGGTAATTATACACATGATCATTATCACAGAAAGGTTTTGTCAGATCACATGACATTCTCGTCACTTGGGTAGCAGTGATGTGTTGCTAGATACCGCTCACTGTTTATAATATTAAATAGGTGATTTAATATTATTGCCAACGTTACGGGAACCTATAGGGGTCACACACAAAGGACAGATAGATGAGAGAAATAAATAAGTAAGACTTATTTATAAAATAATAAGTAGGACTTATTAGTAATTATATAATTAAGTATGACTTATTATTTAATTTATGAAATAGAGAAACGCGGTCCATCGTTAGGTACGATGTGTTTAAGTGAAATATGGTGCACCGTAAGGTACAGTGTATTTAAGTGCTTGACTTGTTGACCACACAAGTGGTTCTATAAATAGAACCCTTGTGGTGAAGCATTATAGACTTTTGTTGAAACACTTAACCTAATTCACAAAAGGTGTGAAACATAGCCGCCGCTCTCTAAACCCTATTCTCTCTGAATCTCCGTTGGAATTGGCTAGCACCGGTCATCGGAGAAGTTCTGTTCGTGTGGACTGAATAGAGGCATCGCTATGTTGCTTTGCTAGTGATCAGAAACAATTTTGCTACAAAGGTTCTGCGCTTCAAGAGGTAAACACATAATCCTTAAAGTGTTTAAGTATGTGTTCTGTTTGATTTGTGATTAATGATTTAATCAAGATCCGTTTCAATGGGATTTGTTCCGCTAAGAGGATTAAAATTTTGAAAAAACCCTCTTTAAAATCCCTTCATCTCGTCCTTGGGCATGTCATCACTGTGGTAAGAAGGGGCACATAGAGCCATTATGTTTCAAGCTGTATGGATACCCCAAGCACTTTCAGCACAGAAAAGTGGAACCTATTGTAAACAGAATCAATGTCAAGAAGGTATGGAAACCCAAATGTAATAATGTTGGCCTCATAGCTCATACATCTTTGAGAGCCTCCTCTAGGGAAGATTGGTATTTTGATAGTGGATGCTCCAGACACATGACTGGTGTTAAGAAGTACTTAAGTAATTTAAAACCTTACTCCAGCAGCTATGTAACTTTTGGTGATGGAGCTAAAGGAGAAATTCTTGGAATTGGAGACTTGATCAGTGATGGACTACCAAGGCTAGACAATGTGCTATTAGTAAAAGGACTAATTTCAAATCTGATCAGCATAAGCCAGTTGTGTGATCAAGAGTTGAAAGTGAACTTTAACAAGGAGGAATGTCTGGTAACTGGTAAAGAAGGTGAAATGCTGATGAGGGGCAGTAGATCAAAGGACAATTGTTACTTATGGATGCCTCAAGAAGAAACAAGCCTATCCACATGCCTTATAAGTTCAGAAGAAGAAGTCAGACTCTGGCACCAGAAACTTGGGCACTTAAA
The DNA here is from genome assembly GCA_018208015.1 of Medicago ruthenica. Lineage (NCBI taxonomy): Eukaryota > Viridiplantae > Streptophyta > Magnoliopsida > Fabales > Fabaceae > Medicago > Medicago ruthenica. The sequence goes on from CM031371.1 coordinate 79,451,553, forward strand.
TCTAAGGGGTATGAAGAAAGTCATGTCAGTGGAAGCCATCAGAGGTCTACCCAAACTTAAGATCAATGAAGACAACATTTGTGGTGAATGTCAGATTGGGAAATAAAAATGTATGTCTCATCCAAGGTTGGAGCATCAGGTAACAACAAAAGTTCTTGAACTGTTACATATGGACTTAATGGGACCTATGCAAGTTGAGAGCATTAGAGGAAAGAAGTATGCTTTTGTGGTTGTTGATGATTTTTCAAGATTCACTTGGGTAAGCTTCATTAGAGAAAAATCAGACACTTTTGATGTGTTTAAAGATCTGTGCACTCAGTTACAAAGAGAAAAGGATAGTGTCATTGTCAGGATCAGAAGTGACCATGGGAAGGAATTTGAAAATAGTAAGTTCTCTGAATTCTGTTCCTCTGAAGGAATCAAGCATGAATTTTCAGGTCCCATAACACCTCAGCAAAATGGTGTTGTTGAAAGAAAGAACAGAACCTTGCAAGAATCAGCCAGAGTTATGATGCATGCAAAACACTTACCTCATCATTTTTGGGCAGAAGCAATGAATACAACATACTATGTTCACAATAGGGTGACTCTGAAGACAGGCACTACAACTACTCTGTATGAGTTATGGAAAGGAAGAAAGCCTACTGTCAAGTACTTTCATGTATTTGGAAGCAAGTGCTACATTCTGGCTGATAGAGAAAACAGGAGGAAAATGGATCCAAAGAGTGATGAAGGGATCTTTCTTGGTTACTCAACAAACAACAGAGCATATAGAGTTTTTAACTCCAGAATCAAGGTAGTAATGGAATCTATCAATGTTGTGATAGATGATTTACCTGCTGAAAAGGTGGCTGATGTGGAACCAGATGTTGTAACATCAGAAGAACAGTCAGACACACCTGCTGTGGAAAAAGAAGTAGAGTCTGAAGAAGGAGAAATTGATCCAGATCATGCATCAACAAGTAAAGGACCTTCAATTAGAGTTCAGAAGGATCATCCTAAAGAACTAATCATTGGGAACCTTGATCAAGGAGTCAGAACCTGAAGATCAGATGAAATGACTACTGATTCGTGCTTTGTGTCCAAATTTGAACCCAAGAATATTAAAGAAGCTCTTACTGATGAATTCTGGATTGATGCAATTCAAGAGAAACTGAATCAATTCAAAAGAAGTGAAGTGTGGGACCTTGTTCCAAGACCTGTAGGCATGAATGTCATTGGAACTAAATGGATCTACAAAAATAAATCAGATGAACATGGAACTGTGACCAGAAACAAGGCAAGGCTAGTTGCTCAAGGGTACACTCAGGTGGAGGGACTTGATTTTGATGAAACCTCTGCACCTGTGGCCAGATTAGAATCCATAAGATTTCTTTTGGGTGTAACATGTATTCTTAAATTGAAACTGTTTCAGATGGATGTGAAGAGTGCCTTCCTAAATGGGTACTTACAGGAGGAGGTTTATGTTGAACAACCAAAGGGATTTGTGGATCCGAATTTTCCTTACCATGTTTACAAGTTGAAGAAAGCCATGTATGGATTGAAACAGGCACCTAGCACATGGTATGAGAGACTTACACATTTTCTAGTTACTCAAGGTTACAGAAAAGGAGGAACTGACAAGACACTGTTTGTGAAAGAAGAAGATGGAACTCTGATGATAGCACAAATCTATGTTGATGATATTGTTTTTGGTGGGATGTCAAACCAGATGGTTCAACTTTTTGTTCAGCATATGCAGTCTGAGTTTGAGATGAGTCTTGTGGGTGAGCTAACCTATTTCCTTGGTCTTCAAATCAAGCAGATGGAAGACACAATATTCATTTCACAGAGCAAATATGCAAAGAATATAGTCAAGAAGTTTGGGATGGAGAATGCAAGCCATAAAAGAACACCTGCAGCCACTTACTTGAAGTTGACCAAAGATGACCAAGGTGTTGCTGTTGATCAAAGCCTGTATAGGAGCATGATTGGAAGTCTGTTATATCTAACTGCAAGCAGACCAGACATAACCTTTGTTGTTGGAGTATGTGCTAGATACCAGGCTAAGCCAAAAATGAGTCATTTGACTCAAGTGAAGAGAATACTGAAGTATGTCAATAGTACCAGTGACTATGGTATTATGTACTCACACAGTGGAAGTCCTATGTTAGTTGGGTATTGTGATGCTGATTGGGCAGGTAGTGCAGATGATAGAAAAAGTACATCTAGTGGATGCTTCTTTTTGGGAAACAATCTGATTTCTTGGTTCAGCTAGAAACAGAATTGTGTGTCTCTATCTACAGCTGAAGCTGAGTATATAGCAGCTGGTAGCAGTTGTTCCTAATTGGTGTGGATGAAGCAAATGCTGAAGGAATATAATATTGAACAGGATGTTATGACTTTGTATTGTGACAATCTAAGTGCTATCAATATTTTAAAAAATCCCATACAACATAGCAGGACTAAGCATATTGATATACATCATCATTTCATCAGAGATCTTGTAGAGGAGAAGGTTGTGCAGCTTGAACATGTTGACATAGAAGAACAACTTGCTGATATATTTACAAAAGCCTTGGATGCCAAGCAATTTGAAAATTTGAGGAGTAAACTAGAAGTTTGTTTGCGTGAGGAGTTACAGCAATTACAGATTGCTGAGGGTGAGCAAGCAGGAAGTGAGGGTGATGAAGATGATACTGAGCTTAATGCAAAAGCTGTGTCTGATGCAGAGTCTGATGTCAAAGCAGCCTCTGATGCTAAGTCAGTTTGTGTTTCCTGTGTGAAGACTGTGGTTTGTCAAAATTGTTTGGCTAAAAAGGGGGAGATAAATAAGTGTTTGTTTCAGAAAGTTTCAGAAGTATTTCAAAAGTTTCAGAAGTATTTCAGAAGATTCAGAAGCACTACAGTTCAGAAAGCTAGTTTACAGTTCAGAAGCTGTTGTGATCTGTTTCAAGGGGAGTCTCTGTTTCAAAGGGAGTCATGACAGAAGATGATGTGCTTCAGGGGGAATGTTGTTTGTTGTTGTGCTTCAGGGGGAGTGCTGTTTGTTTTAACGTTATGTTTTATCCGCTGCGCTGCTGACTCTGTTGCTACGTTTATGTGTTCTTCATGGTTGAGTACTTTGTTGTGTGGAGAAGCTTGTACTTTGTTGTCTCTCTGTTCAGTAATTGATTTTAGCCAAAAATTTGCCAAAGGGGGAGATTGTTGGATATTTGGTTGTTGGCTTCATGTTTTGCTAAAATCAAATATACAAGCAATTGTGCGTCTTCAGAAGCTGGGTCAGAAGCTGAAATCTCAATATGTATGTCTTCAGAAGCTGGGTCAGAAGCTGGGTCTTCAGAAGCTGGACAGTACTTCAGATGCTGAACCTTCAGAAGCTGATGTTCAGATGCTGAACAGTACTTCAGAAGCTGACCTTCAGAAGCAACCTTCAGAAGCTGAAATGTTCAGACGCAGAACTTCAGACGCAGACTTCAGAAGTACCTTCAGAAGCTGGTTTTCTGCGTTCTGGTTATTTTTCTCATGTGATCTTTTGAAGATTTAATTGAAGAATTATCCTTGCTGCATTTGTTTCTAGAAGGAAGATTAATTTGTGTGAAGATATTTGTTGAAGATTGGTTTCTTTTATTTGTGAATATATTTTCAAAGTAATCTTTGGAAAATATTTTTCTGAAAAATAATTGCTTCTATGAGCTTCTAAAGAATTTTGGAACAACATCTTTTGAAGATTATTTGGTTCAGAATTATGTTGTTGCTGAAGCTATAAATAGAGGATGCTGCTGATTGAAGAAAGTACATCAAAACAGAAGTTATTATAGAGAGAGTCATACTTAGGTTTTGAGTTTGTGAGCTTTGTGCTTTGTTCTGTACATCACTCAAATGTTTAGAGTTGGTTGTTTTTATTGAGTTGTAATTCACTTGAAGCTTTTAAGCAAAAGTGACTTTGATGTTTTGAAGTATCTTCATCTTTGATTGTCTTAGAGTTTAAAATACTGGGGCAGTGATTACTTGAGTAGGAAGTAAGATGGGTCTTATATCTAGGAGTTCCTAGGTAGAAATTCCACGGGTAGTGATTAAGTGAGAAGGCTGTGAAAAACAGGGGTTGTTTACACAATAGTTCGAATTGATACTATTATAGTGGATTTCCTTCCTGGCTTGGTAGCCTCCAGACGTAGGTGTGTTTGTCACCGAACTGCGTTAACAAATCATCTGTGTTTTTTACTTTCTGTCTTTTATTTTGCTGCTTCTGAACCACTGTTATACGTACTCTGTTCAGCTCTGTTTTACGGTTCAGACTCAGGATTTGCCATAATTTCAAAAGTTACTGACACCTTTAGAGGCAAAAAAGAAAAAAATTGAGGTAAGGATTCCTGTTGCAGTAACTAACGATGAATCTAGAATCGACGAAAAAGAAACAGACCAACCCAAGGAACCCCCAGAAATTCAAAACCCTGATCTAGAAGAAGTTAGAAATGAAACGAGAGTGGAAGAAGAAGTTTTGAAAGACCCCCTGAAACAAACTAGAACACCGTATCCTCATGTCAGAAAAAACCCAATAGTGAGGTGGAAGAGGATGAATTCCAATGATTCATTGAATTATTAAAAAACCTACAAGTAAATTTATCTTTCGCCGAAACCTTAAAAAAGATGCCTATCTATGCGAAGTTTATGAAGGAACTCTTGTCAAAGAAGAGAGGGCTACCAAAAGAGGAATCTGTCTTACTAATAGAAGATTGTAGTGCTATCATTCAGAATAAGGTATCCTAGAAGAAAACAAATCCAGGAAGTTTCACCATACCGTGCTCAATAGGGAAGTTACACATAGGAAAGGTGTTGTGTGATCTAGGAGCCAATATTAACATCATGCCCTTATCCATGATGAAAAAAAATTAGTAAACCTTGTCGTTAAACCAGCCAGAATGACCCTATCGTTGGTGTATCAGTCTATCAATCACCCATATGGAGTAGTTGAGGACGTACTCATTAAAGTTGGTAAATTTGTTTTTCCTGTAGATTTTGTAATCATGGATATGGAAGAAGACATCAAATGTCCTCTATTGTTAGGGAGACCATTCTTAGCAACATGAAGAGCAATGATAAACATGGAGGCTAGAGAAGTGATGTTGAGAATTAAGGATGAGCAAATAAGATTCAACGTATTCGATTCGATACCTAAGCAAAGGGAGATTAAGGAAATAGAATGCAAGGATAGTATGGACGACATAATAGATGGTTTAGCAGCACAAAGTTTCAGTACTAATCACTTAGAAAGGGTAATAAGGGACTCAAATTCAAATGAAGACAAGGATTTAGATCAGGAAACAGTGGAAGTATTAGAACATTTAAAATCACCCCCTGAGGCTGATGAACATAGACAAGCCCTAGATCAGACTGAGTAGCAAAAGATTCAAACCACGGAGTTATAAGAACTTCCATCACATCTAAATTACATTTACTTCGGAGGAGATCGTAGGTACCCAACAATTATAAGTAACACCTTGACTGAGCAACAAGAAGAAAGACTATTGGAAGTCCTTACAAAACACAAAAGGGCACTAGGATGGAGCATAGGGGACCTTAAGGGAATTAGTCCCACTCTGTGCTTGCATAAGATCAAGATGGAGGAAGAATATAAACCAGTAGTTCAACCACAAAGACGTCTTAACCCCACCATGAAAGTGTTGGAGTAAGCCCTAATAGCCAATCTATTTTGATTGGATTTGGCTTTGTATCATGACTTTGATATATATATATATATATATATATATATATATATATATATATATATATATATATATATATATATATAGGGGGCATATCTAGTGAGAATATGTTTTATACGTGAGAATGATAAGAACAATTAGTAGCCATTCGATTAAAATCAACTGTCAAGATTAAAATATACTTCAAAACACTCATTTGCATCCCCCTCTAGCTCATCAAGTCTCCTGTTAAATCACCATTAACACCCTTGCATATTTTTTGTTTAGGGAAAAAAAACAAGAGTTGAAGAAAATTAAAAGCCATATTCTTCTCCTTCTCTCCCGCACTGTTCTCGTTCTTTGCCTACGTCGACGGACATCTACCAACGACAACGGAATCTCGTATCTCTCACTCTTTCCGACCACTGTCCCTTACTCCCCCCTTGACGTCTCTCTCTTGTACACTCGTTGGGAATACCGATGACACAGCGACAGGCGGCGATGCCGCCGGTAACGCGAGTCGGCAATACAAGGGGGACCAGATCTGTTTCCTTGTTCATCTTTTATAAACATCAATTAGATTACAATACCAATTGGTAATCCAAACCAGATTGATAATTTATCCCCTGACATAAGAAGTTTGGTTTTGCCTAATTTAGCCAATTAAAATACAGCATCATTGTTTTTTAGTTTATATGTTGAAACCGTTAGAAAATTGGTTGAAGAAGATGAACATCATAATTGTAGCGAAGGCAGGTAGCAATGTCAATTCCAGTTACACTGTAGATGTTGGTAGATTGGTAGGTTGAAGATGAACATGTGCCATGCTTAGCTAGAGGGAGATGTACATGAGTGTTTTGAAGTATCTTTTAATCTTGACCACTGATTTTAATCCAATGGCGATTAATTATTCTTATCATTCTCACATGTAAAACTATTCTCACTAGATATGTCCCCTATATATATATATATATATATATATATATAAGGCATTTATTTATTCTTTTGTTTTTGTTTCAAAATAATAAATTCCCTAGAATAATTAGTTTCTTTAATGGAGCATTAAGTGTGACTTAATCGTGAGACCCATTAAATGAAAAGACATTATTCTTAAAGTATCCGTAGTTAAGCTTTATTGTGAAATGGGATAACATTAAATCGTAGAGACTATTATGTGGGTAGACTGATGATCACATCTCACGGATCATAAATAAAGAATTATCAAGTCTTCACATAGGTATAAATATTAGGAGTAATATTTATATTGGATTGACACGCCATGAGAATATTACATAGTAAAAGTTATGAAAAGTGTCATAAGATATTCTCATAATGATAGTGGTGTATTCCACCCTTTGACCTGAAACCACTATGTACCCTAGATGTAGGAGTCGAGTGCTTTATCACCATTTAAATGTTGTTTGTAATAGGATGACTATAAAGTTGGTTGATGGGTACTCCATGAATCATGCTAAGGGACATGGATGACACGGTCTATGCCTTGAGTTCAATAGACATAAGGGCAAAAGGGTAATTATACACATGATCATTATCACAGAAAGGTTTCGTCATATCACATGACATTCTCATCACTTGGGTAACCGTGATGTGTTGCTAGATACCGCTCATTGTTTATAATATTAAATATGTGATTTAATATTTTGGTCAACGTTACGGGAACCTATAGGGGTCACACACAAAGGACAAATAGATGAGAGAAATAAATAAGTATGACTTATTATTTAATTTATGGAAAATAGAGAAACGCTGTCCACCGTAAGGTACGGTGTGTTTAAGTGAAATATGGTGCACCGTAAGGTACGGTGTATTTAAGTGTTTGGCTTATTGACCACAAAAGGGGTTATATAAATAGAACCCTTGTGCTGAAGCATTACTGACTTTGGTTGAAGTGCTTAACCAAGTTCACAAAGTTAGAAACAAGCCGCCACTCTCTAAACCCGATTCTCTCTGAATCTCCGTCGGAATTGGCTAGCACCGGTCATAGAATAAGTTCTGTTCGTGTGGACTGAGTAGAGGCATCACTACGTTGCTTTGCTCGTGATCAGAAACATTTCTGCGTACGTTCTGCGCTTCAAGAGGTAAACACATGAATCCTTAAAGTGTTTAAGTATGTGTTTGATTTGTGATTAATGATTTAATCAAGATCAATTTCAAATGGGGTTTGTTCTGTTAAGAGGATTAAAATTTTGAAAAACCCCGCTTAAAATCCCTTTAGAAAGAAGTGGTAAAAAAGGAAGTCCTAAAACTCCTAGACGCATGAATGATATACCATATATCAGATAGTGCGTGGGTGAGCCCCGTTCATGTAGTACCCAAAAAGGGAGGAATGACCGTGATAAAAAAATGAAAAGAACGAGCTCATCCCCACCCGCACTGTCACGGGGTGGCGTATGTGCATTGATTATCAAAGATTAAACTTAGCCACAAGAAAAGACCACTTTTCTTTACCTTTCATGGACCAGATGCTGGAATGTCTAGCAGGTCAGGAATATTATTGCTTTTTGGATGGATATTCAGGGTACAATCAAATCACGATAGACCCAACCGACCAAGAAAAAACAGTGTTTACCTGCCCTTTCGGTGTGTTTGCTTATGGACGAATGTCATTCAGACTATGCAATGCCCCTGCAACTTTTCAAAGATGTATGCTCTTCATTTTCTCAGATATGATGGAAAACTCAATTGAAGTATTTATGGACGATTTCTCTGTCTTTGGTAAATCTTTTGAAGGGTGTCTGGAGAATCTTTCAGCTGTGCTAAAAAGGTGCAATGAAACCAACTTAGTTTTAAATTGGGAAAAGTGTCACGTTATGGTAACAAAGGGCATTGTCTTAGGGCATAAAATCTAGACAAAAGGAATCGAGGTTGAACAGGCTAAGTTAGAAGTAATAGAAAATTTATAAAGGGCATTAGATGTTTTCCTTAATGTTAAGGGCATTAGATGTTTTCTGGGGCACGCAGGGTTTTACCGTAGATTTATTGAAGATTTTTCTAAAATTTATAAACCCATTTGTAACTTACTCATTAAGGATAATGAATTTAAATTCGACCAAGCTTGTGTACAGTCCTTTGAAACTTTAAAAGAAAAACTAATCACAGGTCCCATAATTATTTCCCTAGATTGGAATCTTCCTTTCAAAATTATGCTCGACGCCAGTGATTATGCATTAGGGGCTGTCTTAGGACAATGCAAGAATAAGTTTTTCCATGCAATATATTACGCTAGTAAAGTTCTGAACGAAAATCAAGTCAATTACGCTACTACAGAAAAAAGAACTTCTAGCAGTAATATTTTCTTTAGAAAAATTTAGGCAGTACTTAATAGGAGAGGTTATTGTTTTTATTGATCATGCTACTCTAAAATATCTACTAACAGAAGGGGACTCAAAACCCCGACTTCTTAGATGTATTCGATTATTGTAGGAATTTGACTTAGAAATCAGAGATAAAAAGGGCGTGGAGAATGTTGCAGCAAATCATTTATCGAGGCTAGAAAACTCAGAAGTGACTACTAAGGAGAATAACATCAAAGAAAGTTTTCTAGATGAAGAGTTGTCCGCTGTTACAAGAAGACCATGGTTCACAGACATGGCATATTTCAAAGCAAGTAAGCAAATGCCAGAGAAACTGAATTGGCATCAAAGGAATAGGTTTTACAAGGAAGCTAACAAATACATATGGGATGAACCGTACCTATTCAAGATCGGCAGTGATGGGTTATTGCGAAGGTGTGTCGCAAGAAAAGAAGCTGAAAGCATACTTTGGCATTGTCATAGCTCACCTTATGGAGGACACCATGGCGGAGATCGAACTGCAGCAAAGATACTTCAGAGTGGGTTCTACAGGCCAAGCTTGTTTAAGGATAGTTGGGACTTCGTAAAAAGATGCAATGAGTGCCAGCGAGTGGGAGAAATTGCAAAAAGGAATGAAATGCCACAAAACGGTATATTGGAAGTTGTGCCATTTGATTGTTGGGGTATTGATTTCATGGGACCTTTCCCAAATTCACATAACAATCAGTACATTCTTGTATGTGTTGATTATGTTACCAAGTGGGTAGAAGCCATCGCATCACCATCAAATGATACACAGACAGTGGTGGGATTTTTGAAGAAGAATATATTTGCTAGGTTCAGTGTACCTTGAATCCTTATCAGTGACGGAGGAATGCATTTCTGCAACAGAATATTAGCAAATCTCTTAGACAAATATAATGTTAAACACAAGGTTGCAACACTGTATCATCCCTAGACTAGTGGACAAGTGGAGGTGTCAAACATGCAAATGAAGCAAATCCTAGAAAAAAAAATCAACAATGTACAAAAGGATTGGTCTGTTAAGTTGGATGACACACTTTGGGCATATATAACAGCATTCATGACACATCTAAATTATCACCATATCATCTAGTGTATGGGAAAACATGTCACTTACTAGTGGAATTGGAGCACAAAGTGTACTAGGCAACTAAATTCTTGAATTTTGACCAACAGGCTGCATGAAGAAAGCGAATCAATCAACTTCATGAATTAGAAGAGATGAGACTCAATGCATATTGTAATATCCCGCTTAGATGTAACAATTATCAGTGTTAGAAGCTTATTATGCAAGCATGGCATTTTCGTAATTATAGGGAAGGAAGAGTTTATTTATATGGGAAACAAGATATTTTCCATTTCATTTTCCTTCCATTCTTCCTCTTCTCCACTAATCATCAAAAACTTCATCTCTCAACTCTCAATCTTTAGATAAACCAAGCAAGCACCAATTTGGGAGGTTGAAGCAAGAAAGAGAAATGAAACAAAGAAGGAAAGAAAGACCAAAGCTAGGGTTGGAGAAGGAATAAAGGGAAGAAGAAATCAAGCTAGGATTTGAAGGGAAAACTTAGCAAGGAAGCAAAGCAATGATTGAGGTGAGCTCCCTAGGGTTTTAGAACCCACTATGAGTAAGTTTAAGTGTTTCTAGTATTATGAGCAAGTTTGCCACTTTAGTGCCCTAATTCCTTCCTGCTTGTAATTCCTTGATCAATCATGTTGTAATCTATCAATATGCAATAGAAATTCATTCCTTAAGATGTTATGATGTCTGGGTATGATTGGATTAGCCAAGAAGGGTGAAAATCACGTTTTGAACTTGCCCTATGCTGTCCAACTGCACGCAAAATCGTGTCACAATTTTGCAACCGTGTCATGATTTCATAGGCAGAACTTGCCACCATTTCTGGGTAGAAAATCATGACACGATTTCCAAATCGTGTCACGATGGCGCTGTTGACAGAACCATGTTGTTTTTCTGCTTTTGCACCTTCTGGCTGTCTAATACTGCTTCGGACTCATTACACGACATGTAATGGCAAAGAGTTACCATTAAGTATTAGAAGATTTATCCCTTAGGGAATGCATTAAATATGCAAGAGCTTATAGTAAGTATTAGACGTAATTACAAGTACCTAAGATAAGAGTGAATGAGAATGAGAATGCACCTAGGATAGCACGCCTAAGATACATTCAATTAAGTGTGCGTAAGCACAAGGATGATCCGATGTTCAAAGTTAAGAACCTTTTCATAGGTTAAGCATTTAAGAATGAATACTTAAAGAATGCAATAGATATGCATAAGAACATGAAATGTATTAGATATACACATGAGCTTAAGTTAAGAACTTAATGTTAAAGATTATACGTGTTCATCAGACTCCGGATTATGCCAGATGGGATCTCTCCGAAAGGGTTGTCCACACGTAAGTTAAAAGATTAAACGTGTCCAGCAGGCTCCGGATTTCACCGGATGGGACTTCTCCGAGAGGGTTGTCTACATGTAAGCTAAGTTGTGTTCAACAGACTCCCGGATACGCCGGATGGGACTTCATCGAGAGAGTTGTCCACACAATGATAAGAGGAGTCCGGTGTTAGCCTGATATGATAGGAGTTTCACCGGTATGATGGGAGATGTACTTCGGGGTTACTCCACCCGGATGCACTCCGTAAAATGAACCAAGATAATGTATCGTTTGTTCAACGCTAACTTCTAACTTTATGTTATGAAAAGATGAATATGAATATGAATATGTATATATATTATATACTAAGAGATATGACCAGTAGTCATCAGACATCAGAATGTGATCTTAGACTCCCCCTCGATCACTAAGCATAAGATTAAGTATGAGATTAAGTAATTGATAAGACATAAAGCGATTCTAGGTTTCCCCTTGATTGCGAAATATGTAGAGATTGACGGCGATCGTAGGTATCCCCAAGATTGCCAAGAGTAGGCACGGCGACCCTAGGTTTCCCCCGTGGTTGCCAACAGTAGGTTGGGATGGAGCTCACTGAGACATTATGTCTCATCCCAATCCTTCTGGTGCAGGTTTTCAGGTAAGCCAAGGATTCGTGAAGAAGAACATCAGGGAGATACTGGATTGGAGTGCAGTTGATCGTCAAGTGCAAGCTCAGGAGATTATTATTATTATGTATATGTAATCATTTTGGTGTACGGATAATTGTATAACGAGCTACTTGTACTCAATCATTTGTATGCATTAGTATTATTATTGAAAATTTTAATGTATCCGGTATCAGATTAATACACATGCTAAATATTCTAGATAATTTAGTATGGGTATTACAATTGGTATCAGAGCAGGTCGATTCAGACCGTGCCATGGGTCATTAAAAAAATTCAATAAAAGTAGTGGGACCATTGGGTTCCGGATGTTGTTCTAAATGTCATATCTAGTTGAGCCTGATCAACTCAATCTAGTATATGACAGTTAGGATAAATGTCCGAGAGCTGAATGTGACCAAGGAGGAATGAAGTTTATGAAGGGCGAAGATTAAAGTGACAGAATTTTAAGATGGAATTGGCGAAGAATTATTAAATGCCAAATGGCGGCCATTAAACCGTGAGGTAGCTAAGTCTGTTAATGACGAAGTTTCAGGAACATAAGAGATATTTAAGAGTAAGGTGAAGCACCTCAACCCAGTTGGACGCGTCGTTGAACGATGCCTCGTCTGCGGAAGACATAAGGGTTAAGGAATCATGGGATACTCTAAGGAATGACTTGGGACCGCAGTTTGAGAAGTTAAAGTGAAGTGTGGATTAAGTATCTATTCTGAGCACAGAGTTAAGGAATTGCAGTACCAAACCTAGAGACTTGAAATGAGGAATTATCAGTCGGTTTTAAAAACCTTCAGACTCCCAGCAAGGATAGAGTGTTGAAGAATCGAACTGCAGTCGGATGAGATTTTAAATGCCCAAACGGTTAAGAGAATTAATTATGGATTAAGTGAGTTGTTTGGAAAGATGAAGATAACCACTCAAGTGTGGTCATTGAGCGTAAATCGCAAGTAAGTTTAACCCCATCAGATCAGCCGCACCTCCCGAACCATAAATGCCGGATTTGTGAATCAAGATGAGAAGATGGTATGCAACCTAAGAACTACGATGGATGAATAAGTGGTAATAATAAGACCTGTGCATATCGAAGCATGAATCAGATGTTCAGATGTGTTCTATTAGTAAGAAGATCGGAAATAAGCTAAGCTTAACTGGAATTTTACTCAATGAAAGGTGGATATTGAATGATAAGTTGTTGGAATTTAGTGAACTGATGGACGAACAAAGTCGAATTTCCGTGATTGGATGAAGAAAGCAAGTTCAAGATAACACAAGATTAAAGTAGACTGGTATTTTGAGAAATGATCGGAAATTTTAGCCGAGAAGTATTTTGAGGTTAATGTTAAGGAGTTATATGTTCTCAACCGAAGAGTTTCCTTCCACAAATATTCTAGAAGCTGAAAGAGATCACCTCGTGTCGATAAGTTCCGAGGGCGGTAATAAGGTATAGATTTCGGATTGTTTAATTATAGGAAGAATTATTCAGATGTTAAGAATAAGATTTGAATTAAGAATACAATAACAAGTTACTGGAGGATCCATTAGATTATGTTAAGTGCAGGAGTTTAAGATTGATTGATCGGGTGCTCGAAGAGACGTAACCTATGTTTGGGCGTGTAAGAGAACCAATAAGAGTTTGAATCTTTTACAAGACGAAATGTTTCGTAGAAACTCCAAGGAGTAACTTAAGGGACATGATAGAGTTATGGAGACCGAAGTTGTCTCGGGAAGATTATGGATATGGGATCCTTGCGGATAAGAATAAAAGGAATGTAAACGGGACTCAAACCCTTAGTGGGTTTAGTATATGAAAGATGAGAATTTCCAGAAGTCATAGAATGTTTTAAAAGTTGCCACGAGTGATTGTGTGTGAACTTAAGTTACCTCAGGCATGTTTTCAATCGGGTTTCCGCAGTGTTTAATGACTATATATGATGTGCGGACCAAGAGCTGGTTACACAAATTCAGAACATGGAGAGTAAAGTTAGAACCAGAGTATAAGCTGTTTGACAGGAGCATTGTTGGAGTCGTAATAGTTGCTGAAAACCGTTTACAGGTTTTGGCGTATTATTGTGAAAGTAAGTATAAGGTTTATGTCCGAAAGGGAACACAAAGTCAGGAGATGACCAATCCGTAAGTTAAGCAAATGGTTTAGGCCACAAGAGAAATGATAACGTCAGATGATTTTGTTATGATAGTTACAAGTTATTAAGTAAAAAGATTGGTCAAGGAAATTTTACTTGGCAATAGTAGTGTATTGCCCCAATCCTAACTAGAATTGTTAAGAACCAGAGTTGCGCAGCGGAGTGGCAATCTAAGAATGAATTAATGAACAATGCTAAGTTGAAGCTTAGGAAACGATAAGGTGTTAAGTGTTTAATTCTTATAATATGGAATAGCAGTAAGTGGAGACGACTTGAACATATCACAAGTTCTAATGGAAAATTTTTGGAAGTTAAGTTGAGGAATACTTCAAACCTCGAAATTCGCGAGAAATAGAATATCTTAAAAGTTTAAGAATATATGGTAAGGAATAAGAAGGGTGTGATTCTAGCACATTAAGTCTGAATCAGTGGAAGTTATCCCTAAAACGGCAATCTCGTTATCTTAGCTCAGTAACTTCAAGCATATTCGAAAAGTAAGTTTAGTCAAGGAGAATTACGCTTGAGACAACAACAGTAAAGGTGGCACTTGTAAGACGGTGTCTTCGGATTTGAAGCGTCGATCTGGAACGACAAATATAGTGACTTATAAGTTCAATTCCTGTAATACTCATAGTATGTATACATGTCTCATGTGCCAAATTTCGTTAGTATTACGTACTCGATAGTCAATACTCATGCTACTCAGACAGATGTGTACCAAGTAACATAGTTCAGTCATGTGACATGTATCGGTAACCGAAATACGCAGTCAGTGGAATTTAAGTCGGAAGGTATTGATCGGAACAGGTTCGTTGATACCGAACCCATTTTAGTTAAGAATATTCAAGGATCTTGAACTCGACGTCCAGAATGAGAAATAAGTTTGTGATGCCAATAGAATGTAACAATAATTTACGGGTTGTTGTATACTCAAGGAATAGATATGGGTAACATTGGCGGGGCAAACCTGGCAAGTCAGTTGAAAGGCAAATCCCGGATGTTACAAAATGAGTTAAGAGTAAAAGAAAAGATTCCCAATTGATGTGGTAGTGTCTCAAATATGTTAAGATTAAGAATGATGTCCCGCTAGTTGGACAATAATGATGTGACGCATTATGTACCCGTTAGTAGTGTACATGTACTCAATCTTGTATGTGAACTAAGTGCTATGACTTGTACTATATAATGTTATATGAGACGGTGTATACCACTCATCACTTAGGCTAAACTCCTATGAGTTTTGGATTATCAGTGTAGAAAAGATTTATGCTACGGCAAGAATTCGAGAATAAGTAGTGACAAGAACGATGGGAGATTAGCAAACTCCCAGTATGAAGAATGAATTCCTAAGTTAATAAGATGTGCGCTAATGTTGTATACTAACTGAAGCGGAGCACGAGTAATTTGTAAGAATTCCGTGAATCCTTGAGAAATTCGTCGTGGAAGTAATAACTATGGTTATGATAAGTAGCACATCGTGATGTCGGAAAGAAAGGAACATGCGCTAGAGGTGAAACCTCCTACTTACACATAGAATAATCCTTGCAACTGCATGTGCGTACACAATATCAGATGTTTTCAGTGTAAGGATGATTCTATATGGAATGGTGATATAAGTATATAGGTAAGATGTCGTCGTATGAGACGAAAGATAAAGATAACAGTTCATGGAAAATAAATGCAGTGCAAGAAACCCATTGAAGAGTGGGAATATTTGAGGATAATAAGAACGACCAAATGTCGTCAAAGTAAGTTTGCATGGACTATGAAGGGATTCATAAGGTTCAGTACAAGTGTCAGGACTGGATAACTCCAGATTAGGATTGCAAGAAGTGTTGGAACAAGGAACATAGTCAGTGAGTGGGATACGAAGGTTCGGATGACCTCATATCCTACTACGCAAGAGTTGTGTAATGCACGTTAGGCATTCCAGTTAAAGAAGAGATTGTCGAATATAATCGACTTATATAGAGTTGGAAAACTAAGGAATTCCAATAAGTAAGACGAACTGGAGTTTGACTAATAGAGAAAGTAGTATGAGAGGATTCTAAATTTCGAGGACGAAATTTCTTTAAGGGGGGGTAGATTGTAATATCCCGCTTAGATGTAACAATTATCAGTGTTAGAAGCTTATTATGAAAGCATGGCATTTTCGTAATTATAGGGAAGGAAGAGTTTATTTATATGGGAAACAAGATATTTTCCATTTCATTTTCCTTCCATTCTTCCTCTTCTCCACTAATCATCAAAAACTTCATCTCTCAACTCTCAATCTTTAGACAAACCAAGCAAGCACCAATTTGGGAGGTTGAAGCAAGAAAGAGAAATGAAACAAATAAGGAAAGAAATACCAAAGCTAGGGTTGGAGAAGGAATAAAGGGAAGAAGAAATCAAGCTAGGATTTGAAGGGAAAACTTGGCAAGGAAGCAAAGCAATGATTGAGGTGAGCTCCCTAGGGTTTTAGAACCCACTATGAGTAAGTTTAAGTGTTTCTAGTATTATGAGCAAGTTTGCCAATTTAGTGCCCTAATTCCTTTCTGTTGTAATTCCTTGATCAATCATGTTGTAATCTATCAATATGCAATAGAAATTCATTCCTTAAGATGTGATGATGTCTGGGTATGATTGGATTAGCCAAGAAGGGTGAAAATCACGTTTTGAACTTGCCCTATGCTGTCCAACTGCACGCAAAATCGTGTCACAATTTTGCAACCGTGTCACGATTTCGTAGGCAGAACTTGCCACCATTTCTGGGTAGAAAATCGTGACATGATTTCCAAATCGTGTCACGATGGCACTGTTGACAGAACCATGTTGTTTTTTTGCTTTTGCACCTTCTGGCTGTCTAATACTGCTTCGGACTCATTACACGACATGTAATGGCAAAGAGTTACCATTAAGTATTAGAAGATTTATCCCTTAGGGAATGCATTAAATATGCAAGATCTTATAGTAAGTATTAGACGTAATTACAAGTACCTAAGATAAGAGTGAATGAGAATGAGAATGCACCTAGGATAGCAAGCCTAAGATACATTCAATTAAGTGTGCGTAAGCACAAGGATGATCCGATGTTCAAAGTTAAGAACCTTTTCATAGGTTAAGCATTTAAGAATGAATACTTAAAGAATGCAATAGATATGCATAAGAATATGAAATGTATTAGATATACACATGAGCTTAAGTTAAGAACTTAATGTTAAAGATTATACGTGTTCATCAGACTCCGGATTATGCCAGATGGGATCTCTCCGAAAGGGTTGTCCACACGTAAGTTAAAAGATTAAACGTGTCCAGCAGGCTCCGGATTTCGCCAGATGGGACTTCTCCGAGAGGGTTGTCTACATGTAAGCTAAGTTGTGTTCAACAGACTCTGGGATACGCCGGATGGGACTTCATCGAGAGAGTTGTCCACACAACGATAAGAGGAGTCCTGTATTAGCCTGATATGATATGAGTTTTACCGGTATGATGGGAGATGTACTTCGGGGTTACTCCACCCGGATGCACTCCGTAAAATGAACCAAGATAATGTATTGTTTGTTCAACGTTAACTTCTAACTTTATGTTATGAAAAGATGAATATGAATATGAATATGTATATATATTATATACTAAGAGATAAGACCAGTAGTCATCAGACATCAGAATGTGATCTTAGACTCCCCCTCGATCACTAAGCATAAGATTAAGTATGAGATTAAGTAATTGATAAGACATAAAGCGATTCTAGGTTTCCCCTTGATCGCGAAATATGTAGAGATTGACGGCGATCGTAGGTATCCCCAAGATTGCCAAGAGTAGGCACGGCGACCCTGGGTTTCCCCTGTGGTTGCCAACAGTAGGTTGGGCTGGAGCTCACTGAGACATTATGTCTCATCTCAATCCTTCTGGTGCAGGTTTTCAGGTAAGCCAAGGATTCGTGAAGAAGAACATCAGGGAGATACTGGATTGGAGTGCAGTTGCTCGTCAAGTGCAAGCTCAGGAGATTATTATTATTATGTATATGTAATCATTTTGGTGTACGGATAATTGTATAACGAGCTTCTTGTACTCAATGATTTGTATGCATTAGTATTATTATTGAAAATTTTAATGTATCCGGTATCAGATTAATACACATGCTAAATATTCTAGATAATTTAGTATGGGTGTTACACATATGAGAATGCAGTCCTATACAAAGAGAGAACTAAACGATATCATGACAAACATATAGTGACTAAAACATTTCATCTAGGACAACTAGTACTTATGTTTAACTATAGATTGAAGCTATTTCCAGGGAAGTTGCGCTCGAATGGACAGGACCATATAAAGTTGTAGAAGTGTCACCACAAGGAGCAATTGAATGGGAAGATCCAAAAGGAAAGGAGACATTCAAGGTCAATGGACATCGATTGAAGCCGTATTTGGGATATCAAGAAGGAGCACTGTTGGTGGAGTCCATGGAATTGGTAAACGCAACGTAGACATATCTGTTAGGCTCAAGATGTAAAACACGCGCTGAATAGGAGGCAACCTATTTCATCAAGCTAGTGATCGAAAAGATGCGCTGAATGGGAAGCAACCCATCATTTTATTTTTCCTCATTTTTCCTTTTTCAATAAGCTAAGTTGAGACTTCCTTTCTGAACAATTTCTTTTCTTTTATTGTTTCTAATCCTCAATATTATTTTTAATTTTTTTGCATTACATATATAACCTTTTCATTTATGCTTAAGTTGTTGTTGTCTTAGAGATTTATTTCAGAATATTTACAGCGGGGGCTAGTTTACCCTTACATTGAAGAACACGGTAACTTTTGGGGTTTGCTACTGAAGGTACTCATATTAATCACCATCTCTTTTCTGAATAGCATAACCGGTGAGATTTTGAGCCAAATATTTCCATCCATTCTTCTACTATAATTCTTTCTATCATGAGTGTTCCATATGAATGCTATTTTTGCTCGAATTTGCGGTCGTTCTTTATGGACGATCGATCATGTGATACTACACATGAGGCAATTTTTTGGGTATCTTGAACCTTTCAAGCCACCTTTTATATTCTTATTATACTTTTTGAAACCCCTTTGAGCCTCCAATGTGACACCCCAATCCCTGAGAACATATATAAAAGATAAATCACGCACTTATCACACAGCAGGGTGCTACTACTTCAACATACATCTCATATCAATTATTCAATATAAAAATTTCATCAACATATTTAGATCGCAGCGAAATAAAATCATAATCAACATCATATAAATTTCATGTCTCGGTTCATAACATACAACTCAACAAAATATATCAACAACAGTTTGATCATAAGATCTCATATCATAAAATCCAACAAAAGAAAATCCCGACATCCTAGATCAGAGCTCCTAAATCTAGACTCCTCGAGAAAAGCAGATAAATATGAGTAGGTCTCAAGCCGTCCTCATCAACTCACAAGCAAGATGTTACTCCTCAACCTGCACGACGTCTACACCACAAGGGTGAGGCGACAAATGTCACTGGGGGTAAGATATACGTTCAACATAAGATATTAATAAACGCATGTAAGTTCAGGCAACAATAACATCAATATCAATACTCATCACAAAACCTAGTTTCATCTTACATATATTCATAACATATTCACATACAATCATCATCCGGGTTACCCCACAGTTATATACATATCAAGAACTCATACCAAATCATGTTCGTATATAATCATCAACTCAAGTTAAATCGATTCAATCTCATCACAATCACCAAGTATCCAATTACCAGTTAGATGCACAAGCTCACGCCAAAACATTGCCACATACGACGCTTCATGTGTATGCAATGCGCCTAAGGACTCTACATGCATGTGGTACCGGGTTGGATGTCGGAGTTATTTTACTGATTGATCCCTCGTCTTTAGATACTCGTCTTTACATAATTGGAAAGTCGGATCTATGTTACCGAACAATCCACTCGTCTTTACATACTCATCTTTGCATAGGACTGACTTATGAATGCATGGACCCACATATAGACTCAACAATGCACACCAAACATACTCGTCATTCGTTATACAATTTACACCATCATATAACATATCATAACCAATTCAACACCAATCGCATTGTCAAATCAATAAGGCCACACATCAACAAGTCAAGTAATCAAACATCGCATCATCTTATTCCTTCATTCATCAATATAGCATAAGCATCATACAAGACATCTCCGTTTTACTTCATTCGCAAAGTCCACAATACACATTTAATCAACAAGGTTTCATATGAAACAAACTCATCATTTAGATATATACGGGGGCTGATTGGAAACTAGTTCTAGTCTGTTTTACTTGCATTTGTGGGCACATTTTAGTTTGTCAGTGTGTCTCGAAGAAGTTGGCATCATTTTATGTTTAAGATTGATTCCAGCCTCTTTTAGAGTCCCTTCTTCATCAGAAGGGATACTATCTAATTCCATTATGGTGTGGCATTGGTGTATTTTTTTTCTGCATAATAGTAGTGTATTTTTTCTGCATATCAATCATGGTCTGAGATCCACTAAATGAAATGAGTCCCACTAATCTATCTCTTGCGTATATCTCTGTCTTAAATAGAGCAAAGCAAGACTCGTATTTTATCAAACACAGGTGTGTAATAAACAAAGATGAACACATGTCGGGTACTAAAAGAGCCACCCAAACAAAACTCTGGTCTCTCTGTTTGAAAGACATGTTGGTTTTCACCCATCATGTTTTCACTTTATTGCCTATAGAAAAGGTTGAAGGGAAATGTCGGTTTTCATCATTTTGGATTTGGCTTGGGTTGGGCCATGGCTGCACAACCTGCCACCCATGAGTTGTAGGAAATAGGCAATTCCATCATGTCAACACAATAAACATTTGAACAAATAACTGATGGGGCGTCTGCTTCAAAAAAAAAAAACTGATGGAGCGCCTAATGTCAAGGATCCTCTCATTGAGGTGACATGACCTATACTTTTACTTACCATATACACAATAGGTAAATTTCTACCTTTTTTATATGTCAATTTTTTTGTTGCAGGATTTTAGGCAAAATGGGGATTATGAAATAGTAGACATTGAAGTCAAGATGAAGCAAGAAAAAATAGCTACAATAAATGACGAAGGATTTTTCAAGAAGTTTAACCTGACGTGCACTATTAGCACAAAGCAACATGTATCTTTTTGATGCAGAGGGAAAAATTAAGAAATATAACACCCCAGAACAAAGTATACCCTTCTTTATGTATAGTTACTTTGAATCACATTATCATGTAATGTTTTTCATACTACTCACTTTTCTGTGTCATTTCTTATGCAGTTTGTACTGTCAGTGAGTACAATCTCTAGAAACTAGGGTTTCTGTGCTGTGTTTTGGTCCTCCCTTGGGAATGATCCCAAGGTTACTATTTGTAGCCACTCTTGGGCCTACCCGGTCATGGTTTTGGGCCCAAATCGTAAAGGGCCAAAACCATGACTAGGGCGCCCTCGTTAGCTGCTGAGGGCGCCCCCAGAGGGTGTCCCTTAGGAAGGTCACTTAGGGTTATTTATGGCTGTTAAGTGGGCCCTGCGCCCTCCTGGAGGACGTCCAGCCTTATTCCAAGGGTTCACATCCATGTCTTTAGGGTCTCAAGCCTTAAGTGGTGAGATCTACGGTCCACAGCCCAACAAGCACGAGTCTTGGGACAAGGCGAAGTGATTAAACTGTTAACGGGAGGATTTGCCTATGACCTTTTGCCCAGCAAGGGGGGCTTACTGGTGACGAAGCTTCAGTAAAAAAATTTATGAGTACTAGCCCAACATGGGTGCATACCCAATCAGAGGTGCTCGCCCACGAAGGGTGCCAGCCCAACATGGATGTTTAAACCTGTATGGGTACTAGCCCCACACGGATACTAGCCCAACATGGGTACTAGCTCCATGTTTCTGTTTTGAGTACCTTAATGGGTACTAGCCCAACATGGGTGCATACCCAATCAGAGGCGCTCGCCCACGAAGGGTGCCAGCCCAACATGGATGTTTAAA
Organism: Medicago ruthenica; assembly: GCA_018208015.1. Taxonomy (NCBI): domain Eukaryota; kingdom Viridiplantae; phylum Streptophyta; class Magnoliopsida; order Fabales; family Fabaceae; genus Medicago; species Medicago ruthenica. Next base: position 79,473,825 of record CM031371.1, read on the forward strand.
CCTGTATGGGTACTAGCCCCACACGGATACTAGCCCAACATGGGTACTAGCTCCATGTTTCTGTTTTGAGTACCTTAATGGGTACTAGCCCTTTGAGAGTATGGGCGCTAGCCCAACGGGAGTATTTATATTAGCCCAACAAGCACAAGTCTTGGTACAAGGCGAAGTGATTAATCTGCGTGTAGCTCGCCGCGCCCGTTGGACTACATGTTGAGGACGCCTCTTAATGAGATCCGACGGCTGACGTGAGGCGACCGTTCGCTCTCGCTGACGTGTTCGAATCGCAGCGGTTCTCGGAAATCGTGCCAACTTAAGTGATGTCATCTGCGCGTTTTCCCAGGTTTTGTACTTTGAACTGTACGCGGATCTACTTACCCTGTCTCCTGTTCAGTTTTGCCTTTTCACTTTCTTTCTCCTTTCTCATTCCGAAACGTATATCCTTCACCAACCGCAAACAGTTCCTAGAATCAACGCGCTCTCCAAAATCAAATTAGTCCTTTTCTTCGTGCTGCTTTTCTTCATTCAAAACAGGTAATCCCCTTTTTTTAGAATTCATCCTCTGAACGTTAGCGCTTCGTTTTTTGTAGTTCAAACTAGGACATGGTAGTTATCAGGGAGTGTGACGGGAAGGGCAACGTACTATCTCCGGCTAACTCGGAGGAAAGGGATGTGTTATTGAGAGAGGCGGTTAGACTTGCGAAACGATCGGACGGAACCACCGATTGGGTTGCTTTTGAAAATGCCTACTATGGCCATTCCGTTTTAGGGGAGTTTTCGAGCGACTCGAGTGATAGTGAGGGGGAAGACGATAGCGGGAACTCATCTGATTGTATTATTCTTTCTGTTCGTCCAGGTCCCTCCTACACGAGAGAAAATCGCTGTATGGCGTCCGCTAGTGATTCGGGACCAGGGGGTTCTGCTAACGGAATGATGCGCTCAGAGTCCGTGTATATGGATCCTGAACGAGTGGCGCTGTTCCGAAGCAAGATTAGTGTTTCTTCGACAGGATGCGAAGATGATGTGATCCTGGAGCCCTGCCGTCCTGGTGAGAAAGTTTACTTACGGATGCCAAGGGGTAGGGCTCACGAGTTCTTCTATATGTATACGGCGGTCTTTGAAGATTTGGGCGTGAAATATCCATTCACGCCCTTCGAAGTAAGTGTCCTGAGGTGGTTAAATGTGGCGCCCTCGCAGCTTCAGCCCAACAGTTGGGCGTTCATCCGGGCCTTTGAGATAGCGTGCGAGGGTTTAGGCTTTGAGCCCTCCGCTGGGTGCTTCTTTAGTTTCTACGGTACTAAGGGGGTAGACAAATCGTCCTGGGTGTCCGTTGGCGCACACCCTGGGAAACGGTTGTTTCCACCTTATGCGTCTCATTACAAGAACTGGAGGCGAACCTTCCTTAGGGTGAGGGGAAGAGAGGATTGCGAGGACGCCGCGGTGCGTGTACAAAATGAATTAAAATTCCCCATCTGCTGGACGAGTTCCCCAGCTTCTATCACTGGGTTTGTTTACGAGCATCTGAGTGGGTATGAGCAAGATGTCGTTTCCTTCCTGGACAAGATGCTGCCCATGGATATCCGGGAGTTGCTGAATAGAGAGGGAAGTGTTGATAGCCTAGAGACCTATTTGCGTGAGTTGATTTCATAACCCTACTTGTCTAGCTTTTCCGCCTTTCCCTTTATTAACTTGTGTATTGGCCTTGGTTTTTTAACTTGCAGAATCAATGGCGTCGCTAACAGCTGCGGAGAGGAAGAAGTACTTGGCCGAGATGAAAGCCAAGAGGTCGGGCGGGGTGGCTGACACTAGCGATCCTTCTGGGCTTGTCCTCCGTAAGTCTAAAAAGAAAGCGGAGGTTGTTCTTGGCGCTCAACCTGAGCGCGATGTTGACGTGGCGGCAGAGAAGAATCGATAGGAGAAGAAAAGGAAAGCGCCAGATGGGGAAGAGGGGGTGCTGAAGGAAAGGAGGTCCAAGAGGGTTCATTCTCGTCCCGCTGCTGAATTCACTGGCCCCAGCCGGGAGGTGCAGTCCTTTTGGGACAAGGATTTCGATTACGAAGCTTACGTCAAAGAAAAGATGGTTTGTAACCTGAGGATGTGAAAGTTGGGACGCAGAACCCCGTTCCTTTCACGACGAGGGATATCGGTGTGAACTGTCTGCGGTCTATTATGCTTTTGATGGCCGTGGATTGCAAATACGCAGAATCAGTTCGTAATGGAGAAACGTTGCTGGACAAGGTGAAGTCGCTGGAGAAGGAGTTACAAGAAGTCCAGGAGAGCAAGGAGAAGGAGGTCAAGGAGGCTACAGAGGCGATGAGGTCCGAGTGCGACGAACGCATCAGTGATTTGAAGATCGGTCATGACGCCGACCTAGCTGGGAAGGATGCGGTGATCATGCGTTTGAGGGATGAGGTCGCCTCAGGAGTTGAGAGGGAAGTGGCGTTGAAGGCTGAGGTCTCGGAAGCCAAAGGAGAACTGGCGCTGTCCTTTGAGGCTGGGTTTGACCGTGCAAAGGAGCAGGCCGCCTTCCTTCATCCTGACGCTGACCTTTCGTCTATGGACTCTTTCAAGATAGTTGTAGATGGCGTCCTTGTGGACGAACAATAGTCTTTGTTGTAATTTTAATTTGCTTTGATCTTCAACTTTTTGAATTCATAACGATGCATTATTTGTACTATGTTTCTCTGATTTTCTCCTATTTAATGACGATGATGATAATGTTTTTTGGGCGGTAGCTATTACTTGTCTATTTTCTCGATTTACTAAAGATTGTCAAACCGTTTAATTTTTCGGTGTTTATTGCTTTTTTGGGGTCTTTACCGACGCTTTCATTTTCGGTTCACGACGCCTTAGAGCCCTTTCTTTTAGGGTTAAGGAATTAGGTGACGATTTCTTTTCCGGCTCGCGACGTCTTAGAGCCCTCTTTGGGGTTAAGGAATTAGGCGGCGGTCTTATTTTCGTCTCGCGACGTCTTAGAGCCCTCTTTGGGGTTAAGGAATTAGGCGGCGATCTTATTTTCGTCTCGCGACGTCTTAGAGCCCTCTTTGGGGTTAAGGAATTAGGCGGCGATCTTATTTTCGTCTCGCGACGTCTTAGAGCCCTCTTTGGGGTTAAGGAATTAGGCGGCGATCTTATTTTCGTCTCGCGACGTCTTAGAGCCCTCTTTGGGGTTAAGGAATTAGGTGGCGATCTTATTTTCGTCTCGCGACGTCTTAGAGCCCTCTTTGGGGTTAAGGAATTAGGCGGCGATCTTATTTTGAGCTCACGACATCTTAGAGCCCTGTCTTTTAGGGTTAAGGAATTAGGTGGCAACCCCTTTGGGGTTAACGGATCATATGGCGCGCCTTTTGCGAGTTGATGCTGCCTATATCGTTCCGGCGATGTCTGTGGTATTGGAGTCAAAGCAAATATAAGAGTAAATGGAAATTGGTGCCTCATTAAAAACCCCAGCTTTCGCGGGGAAAAGAGTGCTCCCTTTTTCCTCTTCATTAATTGAAATCAAAATACAAACAATTCAAAAGAAAATGCAAGCAAAATACAAACTTTACAGCAGTTCAGTCTTGTGTGGCTTGTTTGTAAAAATGATGAAGTACTCAGCTGTAGTAATGGCGTAGGTTGGCGGCATTCCAGGTTCGTGGTATTATGTCTCCATTCAGCTCCTCCAGCTTGTATGCTCTGTGTGCTAGTTTTTCCCTGACTCGGTATGGTCCTTCCCAGTTGGGTAGTAGCTATCCAATTCGGGTGGGCGCGACGACCTGTCTTAAGACCAAATCTCCTTCTTTCATGTCTCTTGGGATCACTTTTGAATTGTACCGGCGGGCTGCTCTTTGCTTTGCGGCGAATTCTCAAATGTGGGCGGCCTCCCGTACCTCATCAATCATGTCTATTCCACATAGCAAGCTTGCCTCATTAGCCTCTTCCGAGAAGTTTTCTCGGCGCCATGTTGGCATGTCAATTTCTACGGGCAGCATAGCGTCGGCACCGTATACCATAGTGAACGGGGTTTCCTTGGTTGTGGAGTGAGGCGTCGTGTGATATGACCAGAGCACCTCATGCAATTGCTCAGCCCAAAGTCCTTTGGCGTCGTCGAGCTTCTTTTTTATGCCGTTCAAGATTACCTTGTTTGCAGATTCGGCTTGCCCGTTTGCTTGGGGGTGGATGACTGAGACAAACTTCGTCTGGATTCCGAGTTGATTGCAGAATTCTACCACCTTGGAACTGGCGAACTGGGTCCCGTTGTCTGATACTATAACTTTGGGTAGCCCAAACCTGCATATTATTTTCTTCCAGTAGAAGCGTATCACTCTGTCCGCCGTGATTTTGGCGACCGCTTCGGCTTCAACCCACTTCGTAAAGTAATCCACTCCGACTATGAGAAACTTCAGTTGTCCGGGCGCCAACGGGAATGGGCCTACAATATCCACTGCCCACTTGTGAAAAGGCCATGGGGAAAAGACCGAGGTGAGTTCGCAAGCAGGGGCGTGTTTCTTATCAGAAAACCTCTGACACTTGTCACACTTCCGCACAAAGTCTGCGCTCTCTTGGATCATTGTCGGCCAGTAGTAGCCTGCTCTTAACAGCTTCGCGGCCAGGGATCGCCCGCCGATGTGGCTCCTGCATACTCCTTCATGTACTTCTAAGAGGACGAGGTGGGTCTCGTTTTCACCTAGGCACCTGAGCAGAGGCGCCGCCTTGCCCCTTTTGTACAATTTGCCAGCGACCATGCAATACTTCGAGGCCTTCTTTCGTATTTGCAGCTCTTCCTCCTCGCTTTTGGGATTAAACGCTCCCGTGAGGTATTTGATAAGCGGCGTCATCCATCCCTCCTCTTCATTCTCCACGGCGCCTACTTCTATGATTTCTGTGCTGGGGGCCGCCAGCACCTCCTGGATGACCGTTCTGTTGTTTCCCGGGCATTTGGTGCTGGCAAGTTTAGACAAGAGATCGGCTCTTGAATTCTGCTCTCTTGGAACGTAGATTGCCTCGAAGAACTTGAAGGTGGAGGCTAAACTGTTGACCTTTGCTAAGTATTTGATAAGTTGACTGTCCTTTGCTTGGTATTCCCCGGTGATTTGACTCGTCACCAACTGGGAGTTGCTCTTCGCTCTTAAGTTTTCAGCTCCCATCTCTTGTGCCAGTTTCATGCCCGCTACCAGAGCTTCATACTCTGCCTGGTTGTTGCTCGCCTTGAACTCAAATCTCAGCGACTGCTCTATGATTAGGCCCCCTGGACCCTCTAACACTATGCCGGCTCCACTACCTTTGAGGTTTGATGAGCCATCGTCCGATAACAACCATACAAAGGGGGCGACTTCTTCCACTGGGGATGAAAATTCTACTAGGAAGTCAGCCAGGACCTGTGACTTTATGCTGCCTCTAGGAAGATATTGGATGTCATATTCGGACAATTCCACTGCCCAGGATACCATTCTTCCCGCTAGGTTTGGTTTTCCCAGCACTTGCTTGATGGGGTAATTGGATTTGACAACAACTTTATGTCCTTGAAAATATGGTCGCAGTTTCCTCGCCGTTGCTACCACTGCTAGAGCAAGGCGCTCTATTTTCTGGTATCTCAGTTCGGCTCCCTTGAATACCTTGCTCACAAAATACACTCGCTTTTCGCCTTCGTCAGAATCTTGCACGAGGACTGAACTCATAGCATTTTCCGATATAGATAGGTAGAGGAAAAGGACGGCGCCTGCATCTGGATGATGCAGAACTGGCGGGCTGGAAAGAAACGTCTTAATCTTCGTGAACGTATCTTCGCACTCTTCGGTCCATTGGAAAAGTTCCTTCTTCTTTATTGAGGCAAAGAAAGAGAAAGCTTTATCACCGGCACACGATAAAAACCTGGAGAGCGCTGCGAGCCTACCCGTCAATTGTTGCACCTCCTTAATGCTAGAGGGGCTTCTCATGTTGATTATCGCCTGACATTTGTCTGGGTTTGCCTCGATGCCGCGCCGGGTCAGCATGAAGCCTAGGAATTTTCCTGCGTGAACCCCAAAAGAACATTTGGCCAGGTTGAGACGCATGTTATACGCGCGAACTTGATCGAAGATCTCTTCCAGATCCTTTGAATGGCTTTCGTCATGTTTTGTTTTCACTACCAGATCGTCGATATAGACCTCCAAATTCTTTCCGATTTGCTCTGCAAAGGCGGTGTCCATCAACCTTTGAAAGGTGGCGCCTGTGTTCTTCAAGCCGAAAGGCATGACTTCGTAGTGGTAGTTGTGGTGATTGGTCATGAAGGCAGTTTTCGGGGCGTCGAGAGGATCCATCTTTATTTGGTTGTAGCCGGAGTATGTGTCCATGAAACTTTGGGTTTGGTACCCTGACGCGTTGTCGATAAGGTGGTCAATATTTGGGAGTGGATATGGGTCTTTTGGGCAGGCGGTGTTCAGATCGGTGTAGTCGACGCACATGCGCCATTTTCCGTTAGCTTTCTTCACGAGGACGACGTTGGCCAGCCATGTAGGATACTTGATTTCACTTATGAAACGGGCGTCTCTTAACTTGGCAACCTCTTCATCTACTGCTTTCCTCCTTTCTTCACCTAATTTCCTTTTGCGCTGAGCGACCGGTTTCACTCCTGGGCGTAAGGCGAGGTGGTGGCATACGATGGCAGGGTCGATGCCGGGCATATCTGATGGTTGCCAGGCGAACAAGTCTAAGTTTCTTCTCAGGAGGTCCACTAGACTTTGCTCTTCGGCGGGATCCAAAGAAGTCCCCACCTTGGTTGTTTGATGTGGTTCCGGGCCTATTGTGACTTCCTTCAGATCCTCCGTGGGTTCAAGGCGCTCGTTCTGGAATTCTTCCCTTGGATCCAAGTCGATGGCGTTAACTTTCAATGCTTCGCTGTGACTGCGAAGCTGTTGGATCTGTTGTTGTACTGCTTCTGCCGCCTTTGGGTCCATGAACAACGATGACGACGATGGTCGTTTTTGGGTCGGTTATCAAGGTTTAAAGATTGCGACTGAAGGTCCCCAGTCAGGATTGCAAATCTCGGAGAGGCTAATTGATGTTTTGAACAAGGAATGGGTTGAATGTTTGATGAAAGTTAGGGGTAGATTTAGGGGTGAATCGCGGCAGATTCGAAGGCTTTGAGGTTGCTCCTAGGAAATATGGTGGATTCACGGCGTTCTGATGACTTTCAGGGGCCGTGGATCGACCGTTTTTCTCTCGGAGACGGTGGCTAGGTCAGTTTTACCGTAGCCCACGGTGGGCGCCAACTGTACTGTCAGTGAGTACAATCTCTAGAAACTAGGGTTTCTGTGCTGTGTTTTGGTCCTCCCTTGGGAATGATCCCAAGGTTACTATTTGTAGCCACTCTTGGGCCTACCCGGTCATGGTTTTGGGCCCAAATCGTAAAGGGCCAAAACCATGACTAGGGCGCCCTCGTTAGCTGCTGAGGGCGCCCCCAGAGGGTGTCCCTTAGGAAGGTCACCTAGGGTTATTTATGGTTGTTAAGTGGGCCCTGCGCCCTCCTGGAGGACGTCCAGCCTTATTCCAAGGGTTCACATCCTTGTCTTTAGGGTCTCAAGCCTTAAGTGGTGAGATCTACGGTCCACAGTTCTTGAAGAGTTCTATACACATCGGCTGAAGTATTATGAGGAGAGAAAGGTGAATTATTGCGGCTTACAATTACATAGATCTTTCTCTATATCATGTACCTTTTTATTAATATATAAACTGAAATGCAAGTTGTGTTTGCCCGCAGAAATATCTAGTGAAGAACTTAGAACAACTTTTTCTGAGTTTGAGAAATTATTCTGAGTGAGAAATTAAACCCGACCAACCTGACAAGAGCTGAATTGTTGTTTGTGCTGAAGAGAGAATTTAATCCCACTCCGAAGAATGGTAAATCTGCAGAACCACAAGTTGCAGGTGCAATTGATTACAGTTCAAAAGAGCAGGAAGCTGGTGAGCAGGAAACTGTATCTCAGTCTGTAAGTATTGAAGGAGCGACATTGGGTGACTATAAGTATCTTTTATCCTTGCCTTTAGAAATTTTCACCCTTGAAAGCGTTAACTAGCTGAAAGCTGAACGTACTGAAAAGGAAGTTGAGCTTAATACTTTGGTGGAAACCTCACCAACGTCAATGTGGTTGAACGATCTCGATTTGTTTGAAAAGAAACTTGATGTAAGAGACAATTACTTTTTTTTGGGATGTATTGGTTAAATGTGTTTTCGATCATCAATTAATTTTCCATGCTTAGGTTACACCACCTAGTATTGATGTTGGTGTTTTTTCCCACAACCATGTTGAAATCAGATAGTGATAATGAAGTCAATGCTGTTGATGACGATGACTTTGTCGTTCAAGAGAAGGCTGCCCCAGCTAAGAAGGGAGGGAGAAAGACGAGGGAGTGAGAAAGACGAGGGAGTCACCATTTTAACAAGAAGAGTTGTTCTATATTGGGCAGGGCTGGTAACTTATCTTTATTATAAGTATTTTTGTATAAATTGTTCAGAAGTATTTTTGCATGAATGAATCGGATCTATGACTCTAACATTCCTTCGTGGTAGTGTTGCCCTAACCCTAATGAAACTCATGGTGGGAATCAAACCAAGTACCACATGCTTTCAATTCATAACTCTTATCAAAAAGGTTCTGATGTTTTTTTATGACATGTGATTACTTCAATGTTGTGTATTCAACACAAATCTCGGGTCCGCTTTCTTTCTATCTCACAATCCCTAAATCATTTCTCGCTCACTTTCATCTTTCTCACCATCATGCAATTGAACCTAATAACCATAACCCCACCCTTTTTGACGGACATAATTAATTTTTATGACAAAAAAGGTCTGCAAGGAATTGAATCAGATAGCACATGAAAATGTCATTTTTTTTAAAGCCACTAACGTCATTGCAATTCCTTTTTTGATAGCCGTTCCGTTTCATTATTAGCGGTTCCTTTTCATTATTTTTTTCCTTTCAATTATCACATAACGCTTCCTTTTTATTATCTTTTTTTTTTCGGTTACCACATTGCAGTTCTTTTTCATTATTTATTTTTCTTTTGATTACCACATAGCAATTTCTTTTCCTTTTCATTTTTTATAGATTTATCAACTTCTGCGGTTAGGACCAATTTCTTGGTGCAGGCTTTTGTATATATTTTTTCTTTTGATTTGTCATTTTTATTGCAGTCCATATTTTGTTTTTGTTGCTTTTTGAGGTAGTTTGATAACATAATACTGAATGTAACTATAAAAGTAATAATATAGTCAATTTGATAGTTATATATGAAACTCTACAAAACTCGTGCATCGCACGGGTTAAAGTCTAGTTTTTTATAATATTACATAGCACTAATTATGCATCATTTTTAGTTCATGCAAATACCGCTCATTTGAAGTTTGGTCCCTAAATTTACTAATTATTTCAAACAGTCACCGCAATTACTAATCATTTTAGTTTTGGTCCCTGAGCTCATAATCTCGTTGAGGTGGTTGTGATTAGCTGACGTGTCACGTGTTGACTCGGATAAGGATAAGTGGTAGCTTACTCAGATTTTTTGGCACGAATGGATTAAAATGCCCTTAATGAAACCTGTTTACACAGAAATGACCAAAATGCTCTTGTCTTCTTCTTTCCTCACAAAACCAGTTCTCTTTAACCTTCTTCTTGCTCGTCATCTTCTCTTTTCTCCACCACCACCGCTACCAACTCACAACTTTCGACCAAGATTTATGACCCCTACACCTTCTCTACCACCCATCTACGCTAATACTGCCAATTCCGACACATCGACATCGTCGAAGCGTGCGATATCCAACAAAATCCACCAGTTATCCCAGTCATCCTTTACACTATCCAATTCATGACACTAACTATATAAAAATTGAAGTCATGGTAATGGTCACATCTTGAACCGTTTCTAATTCAAAACAACGAAACGGGTTTACCCAAAGCCGTTAAGTTACGGTGTTCTCTATGTTATGCCGTCTTCTCCGCTTCAATTCCGCAAAAAAACCCATTTCTTCAATTTCACCGGAAACTTGTGCCGGTGATTTTTCCGGTGCTGGTGCGGTTTCTTCTCCGCCGTTGTGACGCAGCAACCACATTTGATGTTATCTGGTGGGAAAGATGATTTGGGAGCTTCAGCTATGTTGTTCTTCACCTGATTGGGTTTTTGAATCTTGTGGTTCTGTTTCTTTTTCGAGCTTGGAGCATCCCAAAGTGAATCAAGCCACTAAGATACTCAACACTGCCACGCCAACTGATTAGTGACCTGTAAAAATAATTAGTAAGTTCAGGAACCAAGAGTGTAGTAGTAGCCCTTTAACCAAGAGTGTGCCTTCCTGATTCATACGTTGTCCTTTATATTGTCCTCTATTCTTGAAAACTTCCGATGTGGGACAATATTTCTAAAAGCTTAAACTAGAGGAGTGTTATGCAATTAGGAGTTGGACTCTACATGGATATAACTCATTTTATCTTGTTATTAATGAAAATTGTTGTTACCACTTCAAAGAATGCTAAAAAAACACCACGAATTTACCAAAATAACTCCATTGGTAGTTAACTATCGTCAGATGTCTTTTAGCGGCAGTTAACTACCGCCGACTTCTAATTCAACGGCAGTTAGCTGCCGTGGCCATTTTGTGCTTATATATAATTACAAGAAGTTCACATTTTTTTTCATCTTAATATGATGCAAAATCAATAAATGAGTGAATAAAAACAATAAAATGATATGTGATTAAAGTGAAAAGGCTAAAAACAACAAAAAAGGTAATTAGATTTGGCACATAACTTATTTATGGTTTTTTTTAGTTTTTAAGAAGAGTAGTGATGTTGGAGAAGGTTGTCATAACATTGTATGTTTGAACACCTTTTCCAACATCACTACACATCTTATAAACTGCTTACGTCTCTATATTCAAAACAAAAAAAAAATAATTAAGAAGTAGGAAGTGTTTAGGTTGATGGTTTTTTGTTTAGTTTTTAAGAGGAGTGGTGATGAAAGGGATTGTTCGAACACCTTCGCTCTCATCACCACGCATCTTATAAACTGTAGATGTGCTGAGTGTGGAAACAATGAAAACAAAACTCCCTATATATAGAACTTTCTGTGGGATATGGACCACAGAAAGTGTAGAATTCTCCCCATCCACAAAAAAAAAATTTGCATCGGCAGCTAACTGCCGCCGATTTTCTTCTCATCGTCAGTTAGCTGCCGCCAGTTTCCTTTCCATCGACAGTTAACAGCCGTTTCGCCCCTGAATCTCTGCAGTGGCAGAACCTGTTGATACAACATGTTTATACAACCTGTTTATATGTCTTATTAACATACTTTTTCAATACCAAATCAAAAACTAACCAACATTTAAAGCCAACATTAACATTAATAAATTACCAACATTTGAAGCCAAATAAATGGAAATTACCAACATCGGTTAAATTCAAAATACGATAATATGTCATCAAAATACAAACAAATGAACAAATGTCATGAAAATACGAAAACTTAAAACAAGTCCTAAACATCAATTACTCCTACTTCTGCTCCTGGTCCTGCTGCTACCTCCTACGCCTCCTGGTCAACACGGGTGCCAACCTCTCCACAACATCGCGCAAGGCCTGATACAACTACTCAATGCTCATCCCCTCCTAACCCAAATACTCATTTGCCTGGCAAATAGCGCCACTTACCATCTCAATGGTATCAGGCGAGCCTCTCTCCTGGTTCTGCTGATGGTGGTGTGCAATGATCTGCTGCTCATTTGCCGGCCTCGGAGGAGATCCTGGAATAGGTGACAAAATCTTTGGGTGAGACACTCGTTCGTACCATTCCATATATCTGTCCTCATACCACCAAGGCACATCCACCTACCGACCCCACTGATCCTCATGAATGGTGTGAACACGAAAGTTGAGAAAAACCTGCACAACCTGAGCATCCCGTATAGCAAGAACAGATGTCGGAGGTCTAGGGATGTCCTGCACGTACCCGTGCTGCCGTTTAACCCGCTCAGGAAAGTGACGATACACCTTGTCACGACCATACATCATCCAGCCTGAATACCAACATATCTCCTCAAACTCCTGGATCTCCTAATGCCCTTCATACGACATACAACATACATTATCCATCTCCAAACGATCAAGCGCCAAACTGTAGGACTTCGCCTCTCCATGACCCCTGTGTTGAATCCATCTAGCAGTGCAAGGATGGTTTGGGAGATAGTCTTCATTATCATCATGAGGGTAAACTCTTGGAAAATATGCCAAAAACCATCCCTGCACAAACCAAACACATTTATAAGTTGTTACCAAACATAAGATAGAAATTAAAATAAACACATTATATTCAGATACACAAGCATAGGAAATTAAAATTATTACCTTCCAAAGTGTTAAGCTTCCCCCAATCAATTTGTTTCTAGGCAAAGAGGCTTCAGATTGACTATGGTAAAGGTATGTCAATGCCATCCCTCCCCACGAGTACTGGTTCATCGAACCAAGGTCCTCCAACGCCTGCAGGTATATCAACTCGATGTGTTTGTTGCTTTTATCACCAAACAATGTACATCCAAGCAGATATAAGAGGAAACTCCTCACACATGCAAGGTTACACCTCTGCCCTCTGTCCTCCCACGTCTGTGCATACGCCAATCTGGTAGCAGCAGTGAGGTACTTCTCATAAAGGTCCTTCACGACTTATAACTAATGTAAGCACCATATTCATCTCTGCAATTTTTCACAGCAACATCCTGTGAAACACCTAAGTATGCCACCATCAATTCCTCTCCAAAAACCTGAGACACCTTCTTTGCATGGCTCAACATCCGTCCTTCAATGGGAAGATGCAGCAGACACACCACATCATGTAATGTGATGTTCATCTCCCCTATAGGCATATGAAAGCTGCTAGTCTCGGTATGCCACCTCTCGCTAAGAGAAATAAGCAAAGCATGATTCACAATAGGGGGTACCCCGTAAACAACAAATCATGCAGACCACTCGCTCTTACTAGATTCCAAAACCATACTTGATTCTTTGCTGGACGTCAGAGATCTCCCACCTTAGGCCCATGATTAATGCATTTAACCTTACGGGACTTGCAGATCTTAAATAATAAAAAACACCACATAATTACTTAACTCATAATAAAAACAACACAGATAAATCAAAATCATAAAAACAATGTAAAAACTTATAAAAATTAATTAAAACATAAATTTTTCGCATAAAAAAATCTATTTTTTATATATACTTCATATATAAAAAACGACGTGAACAATAATTGAAGACAAATAAAATTAACAAACATGGTCATGTGTTCATATCGTTTTTTAAGTTTCTCAAATAAATTTTTTTAAAAAATAACACTTACATTATTTGCATCATACCACAACGGCAATGCAACATGAGAAGCGAATGAGGACAACACAGATAAACCTCAGACCCTCCAGGAAAGGGAGGCAAATCAGGTAACTGATGTGAGGCTGCCTCAACCGCAAGGTCATCCTCATCTGGCTCAGCCACCTCATCGTCACCCTGATGCTGAACATCGTTACCCTCAACCACATCATCAAATTGTTGGGCGTCATAACCACCATTCGTGGCATCGTGTAGTTGTTCCTGATAATTCAGGTACTGGGTCGGGTCATCCACCTGTGACTGTGTCGGCTAAGAATTTCCTTCACCCTCATTGGGATCGGGCCTTCGGCCTTTTAGGCAACAACGTAAACAACATTCACAACACTATCTAAACAACATTCACAACATAGTATAAACATCATTCAAAACAACATTTCCATCAACTACTTTCATAAACTAACTCAAAAAATTAGGCATAATAAAAACGCCATTCAAAACAACATTCCCATTAACATTCCCAACACAATCTAACATCATAAACTAACTAAAAAATCTAAAGAATTCTCATTTAGGCATTTTAACAAACACTTTGAGTTCAAAGTATGAAACAACTCCTCATTGTGTTAATTGAACTTCTACACATTCACATTGAACTTAAACATAATCTAAACTACATTCACAACAACTACATTCATCTATAACATCATAAACTAACCAAAAGTTCAATTTCTACATCAACCTTAACCACATGCAATCTACCAAAATTAACAAAAATAAACCTATACAAATTAACATTATCATTAAAAATGATTAATACTACTTACTTGTGGTTTTGTGGAGATGATTTGCTTGATTTTCGTCAAAATGGAATTGGAGAGGATTGGAGGAAATATGGATGGTTATGGAGATTTTGCATAACTGATGATGTTCTGTTCTTGTTGTTCTGTTTAAATTCTGATCACAGCGGCAGTTAACTGCCGATGGAATCGACAGTAGTTAACCACCGATGAAACCGGCGATAGTTAATGACCGATGAAGCTATCCGGCTGTAGTTAACTACTGACGAGGTTAAATAGATCATTTCGTCGTGTTTCTTAGCATTCCTTGAAGTGAGAACAACAATTTTCGTTATTAATAAGTGTTTGTGCTTAATTTCTTTTCTATTTAATTGTTAAAAAAATCAAACAATTGTTAAATTGTTAATTAAATTAGTATTTGTAATTACTTAAATAACATACATAGTTGTTATAGGAAATATTGCTTCACTTTAAACTTGCTTAATTGACTTAACATAACCTATTTTAAGTGTATATTCATATTCACATTCTTTCATTTTTGTTTTTTAAGTATTATATATATAATCGAGTCAATTCATGAACCAATGAATCAAACGAGTCGAATTATATATAGCTTAAGTTAAACTCATTAGGATGTCGAACTTAATTTTTAGCTCAAATTCAGCTCATTTGGTTCATGAACCAAGTTCAACGAAACAATTGTCGAGTCTCAGACTTTGTTCGATTTGGCTCGGTTCATTGCAGCCTTAAACACATATGTTCAAGCTCATCAATGTCTACTCAGGTTGGCTCAAATACGAACCTCGCATGGTACATTATCTTTCGAAGCGTGTATTGAACCAGTTTGGATATGTGCAGACCATTTCCAGAAATCCACATGAGTTTTATTCTCCCATGACGACTGAATACGAGGTGTATTAGCACTACATATAATTTCTTGATCATGTGTTGTTAGTCCAAGACTTCAGCGAGGTTTCTGTGACTGGTAGATATGGTGTTTGGATATATGAGATGTTATTTTACCTTTTTTTTTAGAGGAAACAGAGGCAGATGCTTCGAGGCCACCTTAACAGAAGGCTCTTTGTGAGACTGCTGCTGAGGAGCAGGGGGAAATCTAGCAGCTAGACATGAGTACAAGGTTAGGGCACATCAGAGACCATGTCGTATAGATAATGTCTGGTGGTCAAGTGGAGTAGGGAAGTCCAACATGACCGAGTTTGAAGCAGATCTTGGATGAGGTTCGGGGAGGGTTGGTTTATCGTCGGAGGCGGAGAGCTGGTAGAGAAGGGTGTGTTACATAATGGTTTTCTGACTGTATTGTAACGTTTGGATAATTTTTGCTTTTAATTTATGTTTGGGTCTTGTGTTGTAACATTTGAATACTGGTGATACTATTTTCAATATGTGTTGTTTCATATGCTTATAATTTGTTTTGATGCATGTTGAAATCAATCTGAATTCGTCAATTTAGCAACAAAAAAAATGTTAACAAATGAACTCAGGTTCTGTTTTTGTGCTCACATAGTTCGAATTATATAATCCGAACATGTATTTTACGAGTTCAGATGATATAATCCAAACTGTGTCAATTTAAGAACTGCAATTGGTTTTTGAAAATGGTCTATTGAGTGTTTAGCCTCTTTCAGATTATATAATCCAAAATTTTATTAGTTTTTGGAATTTTATTTTTCGAATCATGTTGAAACAAGATTTGGATGAACCAAGGCAATTTGCTTTTTTTTGACTTTTTAGAAGATTTGAATTATATAATCTGAAATGTGGTTCAAATTATAAAATATAAATGAGAGTATTTTCATCAAAATAGATGGCACACGAGAAGTACAAAGGATGGAAAAAGAAATTCTATGCTGTAACATCTCAACACATTTATGACAAATTAAGTAAAGTAAAGCAAGAGAAGATTACTAAAATCATGCTCCTTTTTCTTAGACGAAATCGTGGTCTTATCAAATTGATGAAATCCTACTTATAAAAATTGGATTTGAAGGGTCTATCCTAAGTTCATGTCAGTTGTAGATGATTATTAGGACATGTGGCACAATCGAAGTTGAGATCACATTCTCTATATTAATACTTTTACATGTTTTCTTTTCTTAAAAAACAATATTAAATTATGGAATTCAATTAAAATTAAAATATCTTTTTCTTGAAATATGAGCGATTTTATTTTAAAAATATTTTATGTCTCGTGATTCGTTAAGTCGTCCCATACCAACCTATTTATCATCAAAATTATTGCTTCAAATTTGAGAGAAAACTTATAAACTTTTATGGGTCATGACTAGTACTGTTATAGGTATTAAGATAAAAAAAGGAAATACATGATAAGTTTTATGTAAAAAAAGTTGATTTATAAAATTTTAAGGTGTAGAATGCACTACTTTTTGAATAAAATCTCTATTTTAAAATTTCCTAAGAGGATTTTCCAGTTTTTATTATTCAAATCAGTGAATATTTAGTCGTAAAAAAGGTAAGCAAAAGTTGAGTCGAAAAAATCAGTGAATATTTCCCGTTCATTCATAATAAGAATGGGCTTTATTAAAAGAAAAGGAAATTGGCTTTGTGTAATATTATTTTTAATTTTGGGTCAAATAGGGTAATATAACAAAAATGAACATTTGACATAATAAAAAATAACAAAACATGACACTGGCATGCTGGATGTCTTCATAGGAAATTTGATTCTGACGAAAATGTTAACATTTGTCTTAAAATGCTAAATGCCTCCATCAGTCCACCCTACCTAGCCATTCATGCTGAACCACGGTTTCCTTTCATTCTACTTGGTCAAATCAAATTAATGGTCACTAGTCAAAAAAAAGTAAAAAATAAAATTTTACATTGAATATAGTAAACTTTAAACTTTTAAAAGTTGATTCTAAACTGAATACACCACATTTCAAAAATAAAATTTTAAATTTATTTCCTTAACAAACGTCTTAAAAATAAAGAGCTTTTAGATTCTTTTTTATTAAAAGAAGAATAAAAAGCTTCCTTTTTCTAGTTCATTCCTTCAAACCAGACCAACTATTTTTACCAAAAAAAATATCCAACAATAATAAACGACAACAATCTTCTTCCTTTTGACCTGGAGTTTTTCGGTTCTAAAAATAATTTTTTTTTTTAGTTATCTGTCTAAAGGAAAGATTCCTCTCATGTTAAATTTTTTCATACAAATAAAAAAGAAAAATATAACTTTAAAAAACAATATTTTTTCAATAAAAGACAATATTCTAATTCCAAAAAATTTGTCCTTTTCTTCGAATTGTCTTCAAGAATATCCCCCACGCATTCATCCTATTAAATAGCCCTAAAATACAAAAAAAAAAAAAAACATCCAAAATAAAATGAATTTCAATAGTATATAAATTCTAGTTCAATTGGAAAAAATGGCAAAATTAATCCCAAAACTCCCCCAAAAAACACCACTAAATCCATTGTTGTCAACGCTAATTCTTGTCTCCCTAGCTCCCATCCTCTCTCTCCCACTTATCCTCTTTCTCTCCCAACAACACCTCTCTCAATTCTCCTCCCCCGACGCCAACGATCTCACACTCTTCCGCCGCGCCACCACCCACACCACCACCCACATATTCACCCTCATAAAACCCAAACCCAAAATAGCTTTCCTCTTCCTCACCAACTCTAACCTCACCTTCGCTCCTTTATGGGAAAAATTCTTCGTTAGAAACAACCACCTCTTCAATATCTACATCCATGCAGATCCCACAACCTCAGTCGCCTCCCCCGGTGGCGTCTTCCAAAACCGTTTCATCCCTTCCAAACCAACCCAACGTGCCTCCCCATCACTCATCGCGGCTGCCCGCCGTCTCCTAGCATCTGCTCTCTTAGATGACCCACTGAACCAATACTTTGCACTTATCTCCCAACATTGTATTCCGCTCTTCTCGTTTCAATTCATTTATAACCACCTTTTTCAAAATCATTTAAAGTCATTTGAGAATTCCCCCGAGTACCCCAGCTATATTGAGATTCTCTCTGAGGCACAAAATCTCAATATACGATATAATGCTCGTGGAGAAAATGTAATGTTGCCGGAGGTTCCATTTGAGGATTTTCGGGTTGGTTCACAATTTTTTATCTTGAACCGGAAACATACAAAGGTTGTGGTGAGAGATCAAAAGCTATGGAAGAAGTTTCGGATTCCATGTATAAATAAGTATTATTGTTATCCGGAGGAGCATTATTTTCCGACTCTTCTTTCAATGGAGGATTTGAAGGGGTGTACTGGTTTTACACTAACTAGAGTTAATTGGACCGGTTGTTTATATGGACATCCACATCTTTATACTCCAGCGGAGGTGTCGCCAGAGCTTTTTCGTCAGTTGAGGGTGTCCTCCATTGGGAGTTACTCATATCTATTCGCCAGGAAATTCTCGCCAGAATGTCTTGCTCCGTTGATCAATATTACTGATGACGTCATTTTTCGGGATTGATCCAAAAAAACGGAAGACTATATTTTGTATCCATTAAATAAATAAAATATAGATACGTATTTTTTGGGTAAAAAGATACGTATTAAAATGTATGTACATGGTTTGATTCAATTTTGGGAAAAAACAACGAAAAGAACATCCAAACACATTCAGTAATATTCAATTTTAAGCAGTTTTTTATTTTTTATTTTATTTTTACTATTTTAATTTAGATTGGTTTGAATTTAAACACAACTACTCCTAAGGGCACTTCAAAATTAATTACATACTTTTTTTAATAACAAAACTAATTACACATTTAGCAATATCTTCAAATTGTACATCAAATGATTTTTTTTTTTATTTATTTTTTACTTTAAGCACATCATCGCCTCAAAATATTTACCAAATAGATATTATCGATAATCACATGGTGCATATAATAGGAGGATATTCAAAACTACAAGTTATAAGGCATGCATGAAAATACGAGGATAAAAGAAATGCGAAGAGAAAATATTAAAGACCACAAGGGTTGCACATTGTCATGGCATTAATTGTTGGCTAATATGACGTAAACAACGATAATCTTGACGAGGGTGAATAAATTATCCCCTTTATTTTAAAGTTTTTTGAAATCGTGGTTTTACAAAACATGTTTGAAATCGTATGACTATATTGAATTATACAAAAGATTCAACAATAATAGAATAAGAAATGATACACCAGTAAATCAATTAGGAACGAGAAATTCACTCTTGAATCATTATTTAACAATCAATTAACAATACAAACTATAATCCACAAAATCAATAACTATTTCAAACCAAACCTAACCTTAAACAGAAATCACTAACACATGAAACAATACAACTTTGATATATGTGATGAATTGACCAACTAGTTAATCCCTAGTACGAAAGGTGATTGGATTGATGAATCAACAAGTTCTTGACAAAGAGGTTTTAGAAATTATTCAATCACAAGGCATATAGAAATTAACCTAATTCATCATTATCATATATCAAATTAAATTTGCGGAAATTAAAGAGTAAGGGAAAAAAGAACACCAGATTTATAGAGGTATCCCTTTTCGTCCTCACTAGAGGTACATCCTCTCTTCGTAGAAGAAAAAGCCTCTTCCACGAGCTTCCACTATAATGTTGAAAATGTTTAAACGAGTTAATTTCAAAGGTTCCTCCAATTTACAAATCACCACAATTCTAAATCTTCTACATTATGCAATCACTCCAATGCTTCCAATCTTTAAGCTCCTTGAAATTTGATGAATCCCAAGGTCTTCAAATCAAGCTAGCATGAAATCCTTTGATCTTCTTACCCAAGAAATATTCTTTGCTATGACTCTACTTTGATCCCCTTCAACCTTGGTTGTTTGAGAAAAAAACCCCCACAATTACCTTTGGAGGTAAAAAGTACCTCCTTTTGATTTAGATCCTTGATGCTTCACGAAGATCCTTGAATGAAACCAAACTTACAATTTTCATATAGCACCATAACAATCTAGATCGCAAATCTTACAAGTGTTCTTAGAAAAAGTGTTTAATCTGAAGAAGTTTGTAGAAAGGAGAGAGAAAAGACTTTAAAGTGATTTTGCAAATTGATTCAATGGGTGAGAAAATGAGTGGTAAGAAGTATTTAGAGGTGTGAGGGTTTAGAGAAATTTAAAGCACAAAATAAACTCAAAACCTTTTAATGGTTCGAATCATATGTGGAAAATGAGTTTTGGTTGTGTTTGAAGAATGATTCGAATCACAAATTTTATGATTCTAATCACTTTTTGATCCCGATGAAGTTTGATTTGAATTAGAGAATTTTTTATTCGAATCATTGATCCCAGATGAAGATTGATTAGAATCACTGAGTTCAAGATTCGAATCAAATTAGTCTTTTGTTTTGATGATTCAAATCAAAGATTTCTTGATTCAAATCAGATACACAAAAACTTCAAAAACATGTGAGAAACACTTTCCAAACCATATTTTGGTCTAAAACAACTTACACCCAAAGTTCTTATGCAAAAGAGATCCTTTCAAAAACATGATAAGACATATGACCTAAAGTGAAAGAATTCTTTTAAAAGAACTAAGATAATTCAAAAGACATGAATCAAAATTATTTAAAAAAGCTTATCAACCTCAGGAGAAACTACATCAACTCTAGAGGCGATCATAGTCACCACACTCCTTATCAATTTAACAGTCATAACTGTAAGTGAAGTGGTTGGTCTGGAACTCATAGTGTCCCTATGACCAGTAGAATGGGAATTGACGAACTTCCATAGAAATGAAACGTTGGTATGGTTGGCCTACTGAACGACTTCTCAGGACATTGTCTAAAACTACTCAAGTGTTCAGACGAAGAAGATAATAAATATCCTTAAAGTCATGAATGGGTTCCATAAAGATCTAAAAGGACTTGGTATATTTCTTAAGAGACCCAACTTTTGTTGCCATTACTTGGCTCAACATCATTTTGTAAGTTAAAAATGGAGAAGAATAAAGGGATAGTAGGAGTCATTTATAGATGAACGCACATGAGCTTCAATGCACAAATAAAGGCCAGCGAGTTTGGGTGTAAATAGGAAGGAGCAAGTCATAGCCAACTGAAAACATCCTTATGAAGAAAAAGTAGTAAAAGGCACCCTGAAGCCCATCTCCTTGAAGATAATCTCATGCACGAGATTATCTTGAGAAACCCTTTGAGAAAGGTGAAGCTTCGTTTGCAAAAAACTAGAAAATTTGAAGAAGGGATAGTAGAAATGTTTCGAATTCCCCTCCAAACCCTTTTATATCTTTTCCTAAACAACAATTGACAAAGGGAATGGACATTCTTCTAGTGCAACGTTTGACAAACCATACCATGATTTAAACGGTTGACTACAAAGAATCTCCAGAGTTATCCAACATCTCACTAGCAACACAATGATCATGGTTAAAAACATCGTTTCAATCCAACGATTCATCAAACAAACAGACGAGAACTCAAACATTGTGATCAATTCAACAACAAGACCTCTCCTTGAAAACTAACATCAACAGACACTCAAAATCCTAGGCCATCAACATCAAGTACACTTAAGTAGGATCAAAATGTGGCAGATGGAAAAGCAAGCGTCATGTACCATTAATCTCCTACACAAGATAGGGGTGAAATCCACTTTTAATACATGATGGGACATATGAACAAAAGATCAGATGGAAAGCAAGCGTCATGTACCATTAATCTCCTACTCAAGATAGGGATCAAATCCACTTTTAATACATGATGGGACATATGAACAATAGATCATCACCATGACCCCCCCCCCCCCCCCCCCCCCCACCCCTTAAACGGTTGACTACAAAGAATCTCCAGAGTTATCCAACATCTCACTAGCAACACAATGATCATGGTTAAAAACATCGTTTCAATCCAACGATTCATCAAACAAACAGACGAGAACTCAAACATTGTGATCAATTCAACAACAAGACCTCTCCTTGAAAACTAACATCAACAGACACTCAAAATCCTAGGCCATCAACATCAAGTACACTTAAGTAGGATCAAAATGTGGCAGATGGAAAGCAAGCGTCATGTACCATTAATCTCCTACTCAAGATAGGGGTGAAATCCACTTTTAATACATGATGGGACATATGAACAAAAGATCAGATGGAAAGCAAGCGTCATGTACCATTAATCTCCTACTCAAGATAGGGATCAAATCCACTTTTAATACATGATGGGACATATGAACAATAGATCATCACCATGAGATTATCTTGAGAAACCCTTTGAGAAAGGTGAAGCTTCGTTTGCAAAAAACTAGAAAATTTGAAGAAGGGATAGTAGAAATGTTTCGAATTCCCCTCCAAACCCTTTTATATCTTTTCCTAAACAACAATTGACAAAGGGAATGGACATTCTTCTAGTGCAACGTTTGACAAACCATACCATGATTTAAACGGTTGACTACAAAGAATCTCCAGAGTTATCCAACATCTCACTAGCAACACAATGATCATGGTTAAAAACATCGTTTCAATCCAACGATTCATCAAACAAACAGACGAGAACTCAAACATTGTGATCAATTCAACAACAAGACCTCTCCTTGAAAACTAACATCAACAGACACTCAAAATCCTAGGCCATCAACATCAAGTACACTTAAGTAGGATCAAAATGTGGCAGATGGAAAGCAAGCGTCATGTACCATTAATCTCCTACACAAGATAGGGGTGAAATCCACTTTTAATACATGATGGGACATATGAACAAAAGATCAGATGGAAAGCAAGCGTCATGTACCATTAATCTCCTACTCAAGATAGGGATCAAATCCACTTTTAATACATGATGGGACATATGAACAATAGATCATCACCATGACCCCCCCCCCCCCCCCCCCCCACCCCTTAAAACGGTTGACTACAAAGAATCTCCAGAGTTATCCAACATCTCACTAGCAACACAATGATCATGGTTAAAAACATCGTTTCAATCCAACGATTCATCAAACAAACAGACGAGAACTCAAACATTGTGATCAATTCAACAACAAGACCTCTCCTTGAAAACTAACATCAACAGACACTCAAAATCCTAGGCCATCAACATCAAGTACACTTAAGTAGGATCAAAATGTGGCAGATGGAAAGCAAGCGTCATGTACCATTAATCTCCTACTCAAGATAGGGGTGAAATCCACTTTTAATACATGATGGGACATATGAACAAAAGATCAGATGGAAAGCAAGCGTCATGTACCATTAATCTCCTACTCAAGATAGGGATCAAATCCACTTTTAATACATGATGGGGGACATATGAACAAAAGATCATCACCATGACCCCCCCCCCCCCCCCCCCCCCCACAAAAATCTATCATGAACGAACTAGCTATTAGGGAAAACTCCTCAAAATATAAAATTTCCTCACAAGATGAAAACAATTAACAACTAAATCAACAATCTCTCCTTGCACATACGTTGGTATGGTGTCCATGAAACACTTAAAATATTTTCAAATAGCTTGTTCTCCGCAAACACATTATGGTCGAAGACATCGTCCCGTTTTACGTTCAAAAAGATGATTTGGGAGGCAAATATTATGGACAACTCAGAAGGTCTTGCTCATCAATCTAGAGTCCAAAACTAGGCCCTATTCCAGTAAGTGAAGTAAAGATAATGGTCACAAGAAAAGAGGTTTGAATTGTGATCCTTTGAAAATTTTGGCTTCTTCTCAACCTTGAGATTATGTTCAGATATGATGATCTGAACTATGTATCAAAATGAATTTGATACAAGATGAGATTGGGTAATTGTGCTTGCTTCTGAACTATCAAAGAAGTTATACTGATTCACTATAACTCGGCTAGTCTTATCCATACCGACTGTGAGATTTTTCAACATGGTGTCTGAGATACCCTCTAAGATTCTTCACTCTTTTCTCTTCTTTTTTTGGTCTACTTGAGCTTACAAGTTTTGGACAGCCTCTTGAGACTTTAGCTACCACTTTCCTTGATTAATTCTCTATTCCTACCACTCTTAATTTTTTAAAATCGATATTTTGTACGAACTTTATTTGCAACAATGCTAATGTTATTTTTGAATAACACAAGTTTTTTCGGATAAATTTGTTGAAATGTATTTATCACTCAATTTAATTTCAGTATCCATCGGTTTGCATTCACTATAAAGAAGTGGACTGAGATTCAGACACTTATAACTATACAGAAATTGAGAAAATCATGCAATACAAAAAAACAAAGGCAAAAAATACCATAAGTGATGATGGACGCAAGCGAAATACATGAGTATTTTGAAATTGAAATGAAGGGTATATGTGAAAAAATAAATTCAGACTTGAATGCAACATACACCATTAAAGGAAAGATATCCCAAAACAAATCAAGAAATATTTGATCACTTTAATTGTTATAGTGATTATTTTAAGCCTTTGGATTAAACTAATTGAATGGATGAGATTTGGTGTCATATTTAATTTGACACATTGGTGTCTGTCGCTGTGATTTTAGGATATCAAGATATTGGTTAGTGTTGACTCACAAAATTAAGATTCACCACCGAGCTTTTATTTTTCCAAGGAAAAGGGGAAAGTTAAAAAAAAACGCTATTTTTTAGAGATCAAGGTACGGGGGTTGGTTACGAAAAGGGAAGGTATTAGCACCCTAAACGTCTATAGTATTCTATAGGAACCCCTTGTTTTTATTCTTATCTTTATGCTAAATTGGTTATTTGTTTGTAAACTAAATGCCTAAGTGTGAAAAGATTAAAGTGATGACTTAAAAGAGAGAGAAAATGTTTTTGTTATTTTTATTGATTTGGAAAGACAAAGTCTTTTGTCTACGTACCCGAGCGGGATCAAAATCACGTAGTTCGGGGTAAAAAGTCGAGTAATTTGTTTTGATTGATTTTAAAGTTTTGAAAATGTTTTTGAGAAGATAAGAGGCCAAAAAGGCATAGAATAATAAAAGTGAGTTTGATTGATTTTAAATTGATGAAAAAAGTATAGATAATTTAAAGATTGATTAAAGTTTGATTAAGAAAGAAAAGACATTTGGTTTGAAATCCAAGGTTGATTTTTTTGGGATTTTAATTCTATGAAATGTTTTTTTTTTATTTTTGACTATTTGACTTTTTTGTGAAAATTTTGATTGTTTTTCTACTTAGAGTCTAAAAGATTAAGCGTGATAAAAAAAATAAACTAAGCGTGAAAGATTTCATAATGACGTTGGATCAAAATGAAAGTCTCCTTTTCCTTGGATTATACTAATCACTAATTTTGATTTTTGACGTAAAGCGGAATAAATAAATGTGGGTGTCGGTGCAATATTTTCATTTATATTTACATTGTTCCTAAAAATACATTCTAATGACATAAATAAATAAATAAAATGCCAAATGCAAAATAAAATGACAAATAAAATGCATGAGGTGATGTGAGACGTAAACAAATAAGATGCTAAAAACGAAAGAACAATAAAAAGAAATGATAAAAAATGCAAAGAAAAAAATAAAAGAAATGGTAAGGAGGTGTAAAAATAAAATGGGGTCCAGGAAGTAAGAAAAAAGACGAGATAAGAAGTAAACATGCCCAAATACGTTGGGCCAGCAGGGTTAGTTTTGGGCCGTCTGATGCTTCAGACTCTGGTGATCCAGCGTCTGATGCTTCAGACTCTGGTGATCATACAGAGGCTGATCATTCAGAGACACTTTGAATAGTTTTAAAACTCCACCATTTTTCAAAAAAAAATTTCTTACTCTTTTCCTTACCCTCCTTTTGAATCTACACCCAAAACTTTTAAAGAATTTTTTAAAACTCCTAGGTCTAGATTTTAAAAATCTTTGAAATAAAACTACCTTCTTTTTCTTCTTTTGGTTCGGATTGGTGGTGGTTGTGGGTTGTGATTTTGGACTGTTGTAGTGGGGGACAAATGCGTTTGGTGGTTGGGAGGAGGTTAGTGGTTTTGTGTGATTTTTGTGGGTGGTTTGAAGGAGGTGATTTTGTGTTGTTGTGTTAACTCTGTTTTTGGTGTGTTGGTTCTGTTTTTGGTGTGTAGTGTTAGGGAGGAAATATTTCTATTTGGACTGTGTGTGTTTTAGGGAAGTGGTTTTGTTTGGACTGTGTATGTTTTAGGGAAGTGTTCTGTTTTGCGTGGTTGAGAGGATGGGTTCTGTTTTGCGTGGTTGAGAGGTTCTGGCTGTTCAGGTTTGAGGTTCTGGCTGTTCAGGTTTGGGAGATGTTCTGTTTTGGTTCAGATTTGAGGTTCTGGTTGTTCAGGTTTGGGATGTTCTGTTTTGGTTCAGGTTTGAGGTTCAGGTTGTTCAGGTTTGGGAGATGTTCTGTTTTGGTTCAGGTTTGAGGTTCTGGTTGTTCAGGTTTGGAAGATGTTCTGTTTTGGTCCAGGTTTGGGAAGTGAGGAAGTGGTTCTGATGGTTGCTGCGTTTGTATCTGGTAAAGGAAAAAAAATGAAAGGGTTTTTTGTAGAGATTTTGTTATGTGATTTTTGTTGTTTCTGTGTTTTGATTCTGATCTGAAACTTGTTCTCCTTTTTTTTTGTACCTGATTTTCGTCCCCCTTATATAGACATTGTTGGAGCTCTTTTGTGACCAAGAGGTTACTTGCATGCTGGGTTTAGTGTGGCAAAAATTTTGGTTAACATTTATGGAGGAAGTGATCTTGTGATCTTGGTCTGGATTTTAAGCAACATGAGGATGAAAAAGTCAGGAAAATGGGGCGCTGCCTCTGTGCAGTCTGCATCATTTTTTGACTTTTCTCTTTTCTCTTCCCCTTTTTTTTAAAAAAAAAACAAAAAGAATAATAATAAAAAAAAAGAAAAATAAAGAAATAATAATAATAATAACAGAGGAATAACAAAAATACAAAAAAAAATAAAAATAAAAATAAAAGTAAATATAATAAGATAAAAATAGATAAAGATAAAAAGTGGTTCTAAAACGAATTAAAAATGAGGTATTTTAAAATATCTCTTTGCTAATCTTGGTTCAATTTGATCACACACATGTGAATATAAACTTTTCAAATACATTATAAAAGGTATTCCAAAGATATAATGGAGTCTTGAGTGTATTTGTGATTTCTAAGGTTTGAGAAGTATATCTTATTTTCTAAAAGATGAATCTGATCTCTTTCAAGCAATCCGTACTTTTCTGATTTTTATATTTTTCAGATCCTTTGATTCTAAGAACAAAAAAGATTTTGATGAGAGATATGTTGTTGAAAGGTGTGTTCTAATTTGAATGGTGTTGCCTTTTATAGAGCTTCAATCTTGGTGAGGAAGCAAGGAACTAGCCGTTAGAAACTAGCCATTATTTTGTCCTTTTGTGCTTTGCCTTGTTGACTAAGAAGAACTTGAAACTAGCTGTTGTGCAATGTTTCTCAACTTCTGATCATTGTTTCTGATCTTCATGTGCACCTTTGGTTATGTTTCTATCATCCTTCCTTTTGGTGTCTTCTTAATTTTCCATTTTGAAGTCTTTTTGATATGCTTCTAATCTTTGGAGTTTCAATCTCATGTATCCATTGACTTGAAATTATGATCTACCTGATCTGCAACCTCAGGTATAATTGATCTTCATTCCTTTCATCCAAACTTTGATCTTAACTTCTATGCTGAGAATTAGTGATGAGAACCAATTCTGAACTTCCTTGTTTCGTTATTCTGAAGTGCTTCTGGTATGTCTATATGATCTTATAATCTGTGATCTAATGTGCTTATGATCATTCTAAAGTCCTTCTTAGCACTAGGTGTTGTTCAGATTCATGTTTGTAATATCTTGTTCTAAAGAACACTTAAAAAAACTTGTTAGAAAACAATAAAGATCATAATAATATTGATCTATTTTCTTTAATGAAGTTTGTTATCATTAAAACATTAACTTAAAAAAGGATTTTTGATTTTCCTCAATAAACTTCCCTTTTTGATGATGACAAACTTATTGAATTGAAGATCAAGTTTTTTATTCTAATTTAAACAATGCAACAATTATGCCCCCCCCCCCATAGAATTTTAAAATTAAAAACTCTCCCTCAGATTGAGCATATAGGCCTTCAAAATTGTGCAAAGTTAAGAAAGTCTGAACCAAAATTTTGAATCGAAAAATTTATGATAAGTTTTACGACAATATGCCTTCAAAACATTCACAGGACTTGGAAAATAAGATGTGGTGCGGGACTCTATCATTCAGAACTCAAGTTTTATGATAAGTTTCTCTAAATCTACAGAGCATTGGTGTCAATAAAGCCCCAAATCACAAAGCCCCACCTAAAAAGCCCCCACTAAGCCCACTATATGTTAGGCCCCCTTGTTAAGTTAAATTATTTTGACCCAGCCCACTAATTTTTATTTTTTTAGTGGGCTATTGTGAGGGGGCTCCAGGCCCACTAAAATTTATTCTCACGTTTCTCAGCATCAGAAAAACTGAGGGTTGCGATTCTAGTCTCACTTCTCCCTTCTCCCTTCTCCGCCCATCTCCTCCCATCGCAGCCCAACGCCGTCGTCAATCGCCGTTCATTGTCATTCATCTCTCTTTGGCTTTGCTCTCCTCGGTCAGTTTCTCTTCCCAGGTCTCTTCTCCCTCATTTGTGTATTTTAGGGTTCTATGTCAATTTTAGGGTTTATGATTAATTCATGCTAAATTCGATTTGTTTCTTCTAATTAGGTTATCGAAAACAAATGGGATTCTTATCTTGACTTTCTTCAAGCTGATTACACTGAAGGATTAGTACCCTAATTCCTTTCTCTTCATATTTCTGTTTCAATGGTTTTTCATTTTTTTTTATTTATCAAAATGTTTATTTTTTGTTTATTTATCTAAATATGATGTTGTAGTGACAGAAAAATTGAATGGGTTTTTAGTTTTTACCTGTTTATATGATATTGCATGATTTTGTGCTTGCTGGTTCAATTTCTTTTCTATGAAATTTTGATATATTTGTTTCATTTGAAACAGGAAGGATAAACAAATCCACCCGGTGGACTGCCGAGCTACAAGTCCCACGACACAAGAGCAGGATTCTCTAAAAAGCCAAGGTCGCGGGTGGCCAAGAGGGCCCACTTGGAGACTTGGGATCTCAGCAGGAAATGCGAAGGTTGCTTAAAGCCAGCCGATGATGCAAATTTTTTGTCACCAAAAGCTGCTTCATTTGAAGTTTTGTTCATTGTAGAAAACAATAAACTCATGAAATTTTGCATGTTTGAAACTTTATATGTGTTCAACAAATAAAAACTAGTTGTTGTTGTTGACAACGTTGTGGAATACCAAACCATACATTCATCATACCAAACAACACCTTCTTTTGACAAAGAACATTCTAAGGAAACTCTTTGTGTTGCATTTACTATACATTGTTGACAAAGTTGAGAGGGAACATCACCCCTACGTAAGAACATACCATAGATTGTGTCAGAAGGGTTGTTTCCAATGAATGTTGTGTTGTAAAAGTATGTGTTGGTTGTAGCATTGGTATAGGTAAAAAGGATCATCTCATGAATTAGTAGATGTGAAAGTATTGAGCAAGATGGCAAGGGTGAAGAGGTAATGAATGCAGAGGTTGAACGCCGCTGCAATCATATCTATTCTACACCTGCCTTTAAATGAATAGTCAGGTTTTTAACCACTTCTTTAATCACAAATCCAAAACACAGATGTTGCATCATATTATCAAACTTTGATCTGAATATGCCATCTATTATTGAAAATGTTCATTGAAAATGAAACCGTATATTGGCTTTAGTTTAATGTTTTCTAAATGCAACTTTATCTTTTGGTAGGCAATGAAAGGACTATAGAATTTTTTTCTTCTGTTTGAGTCATTCCTGTTGGTGCTACTAATTGGACTTGTAAGATTCTGTTGCACATTTTGGGCAAAAAAGAAACTTCAAGATCAAGGCCTTGGAAGTTTCCTTGACAAGCGAGTAAGTCGAAAATCCTTTTGTCTTTGTTCTTCTCCTCCTTTCCCTTACTCTTACTAGGTTTAATTACTCCATTGGTCAACTATTTTAAATATTTTAAACAAAATTGATTTCAAAACCTTACAAAAAAGAGATCTATTACTAGTTTTATAACTGGTCTGATGTGACAACTATTTTGTTTTTGAGTCTGTTTGATAATAACCCAGAATTACTGATAAACTGGTTAAGTTGAAAAATACTAAACCATACTAATTTCTTGTGTTACTCATAGCTTAGTAAATAGCTCTTGCATCTAGTCTAATTTCTTGTGTTACTGCTTGTTCTGTCCAAATCCATTTTTTAACATATTTGACTTTGAATTGAACTTGTATGGTATTTGTTTAAATGTTTGGGAACTTCTCTTTATTATAGTATGGAGCCTATGGATATGGATGTGAATGGAGAAGGTCAAGATGAAACTACTGTGGCATCTGAGAATAACGATACTCATAAGAAAACAATGTCAGGAGTTTAGAATTTTTTTGAAAAAATCGGTAAAGATCTAGATGGCATAGAAAGGGTTGCATGCAACTTTTGCAAGAAAGATTTTGCTATCAGGAAAAACCCTAGGTCGGGGCAAAATTATGGTACTTCACATCTCATTCGTCATGTTTGTTGTTGCAAAACTATCTTGTCAAAACTTAATAGTCTTGAAAAACCGTTTAGCATGACCGAAATCAACCAAAAAACTCATCGTAGTTTGCTTGCGGAAGCTATTATTGCTCATGATCTTCCTTTTAGTTTTGTTGAGTATGATAAAATCCGAGTGTGGGTGAATTACTTGAATCCTTATGCTGAAATGGTCTTTAGGAATACCAAAGTTTCAGATATTGAAAAGATATATAACAGGGAAAGGATCAAACTTAAGGAAATCATGGGTAGGATTCCGAACAGATTGCCTAACTTCGGATCTTTGGACAGCATCTACAAGTGAAGGATATATTTGTTTAACCGCTCATTTTGTAGATGAAAACTGGAAGTTAACAGGTTGTGTTCTGAACTTTTGTAGAATGAAACCCCCACACACTGGTATTGCATTGGAAGCAGCTTTGTTTGATTGCCTAAAGCAATGGGGAATAGACAAGAAGATATTTTCTATTACCTTGGATAATGCTTCAGCAAATGATAACATGCAGGAACACTTGAAAAATCATCTTCGCGTGCAGAGTAATTTAATGGGTGATGGTGAGTTTTTTCATGTCTGATGTTCTGCGCATATACTCATATTTAATTGTTCAAGAGGGTTTGAAAGTGGCTAGTGAAGCACTCCATAAAATCAGAGAAAGTGTCAAGTATATTAAATTATCAGATGGAAGGATGACCAAGTTTAAAGATTGTGTCAGTGATGCGGGGATAAGTGTTAGCAGCGGTTTAAGATTAGATGTTTCTACAAGGTGGAACAACACATATTTTATGCTTGAAAGTGCCTTGCAATACAGAAAAGCTTTTGAATTTTTTCAGGTGGGAGACAGGAATTTCAAACATTGTCCTTCTGATGAGGAATGGGAAAGGGGAGAAAGAATTTGTGAGTTCTTAGAACCATTTTATGATATCACAAACTTGATCTCAGGTTCGAATTATCCAACTGCAAATTTGTATTTCATGCAAGTATGGAAAGTTCAATGCCTTTTAGAAAAAAAACAAAACTAGTGATGATGAAGTGATTCGAGACATGTCCTTGGATATGATAGTAAAATTTGATAAATACTGGACTAATTACACTGTAGTACTAGCCTTTGGAGCTATTCTTGATCCACGCTTGAAGATTAAATTTTTGAAGTATTGCTATACTAAACTTGATGCTTTAACCTCTGAAGCTAAGCTTGAGAATTTGATGCAAAAATTTAAAGGGATGTATGAAGAATATGTTAGATACTTTGCTAATCAAAATATTTCCCTTTCTCAATCATTCTATGAGTCCAGCTCATTCTCTAAGCCATCCAGAGAGGGGAATAAGGCTAAGAAATCAAAGATTACAAGTGTAAATTTTTTATGCTAAGTATTATTTGAAATTCTGGCCAGGCAATACTTAAGAGATACTAACAGGTTCTGATTAAAACTGGTTCTGAACCTAACAGGTTCTGAACAGAACTTAGCACAATATAAAAGCAAATAATCAGCAGGAATATAAAGTGCAGGAAAGCTAAAAACACACAAGGTTTGTTAACCCAGTTCGGAGTAAACACCTCCTACTCTGGGGGATACCAATCCAGGAAGGAAATCCACTATAGGATTTAACCCAAAGACTCAAGACACTGACTCCCAGTTCCCAGCCTTAGCAATTAAACTCCTCCTAGTCAGACTTCTACCCAACTCTGAGTATTAGAATCCTCTAACTTCCTATTCAAGCAACTAAACCCAGCTACTTGAACAACCCTTAACAATCCCCTGTTTTTGAACACAATTTCAATGACAATACTTCATTCGTACCTAAAGGCTTAGAATGAATTACAACTCAATCAAAACACCTAAACCAACTCTAACAGAGTGGTGCACAATAAAGCTAAAAGCTTAAAATACTAAGACTCAATTCTCTGATCTTAAACTCTATAAATCGTCAGTCTTGAAAGCAGCATCACTCCTCCTTATATAGTCTTCAGTCTTGCAACATAAATAACAAACTAATCTTCTGAATTGATTTGTTACTGAAATAAGATTGGTCCAATCAAGTAACAAATAAAACTGCTTTGTATCTTTGAAAGATTTAAAACAGAAAATACGAAGATCATGAAACTGAACCAAATCTTCAATGATATCTTCTCCAATTTAATCAGCATTCTAAAAGCAATTATACAAAGATAATTCCTTGCTAAATCTCCCAAGATACGCGCAAAAACTAATCTGAAAACCCAGCTTCTGATGTGGTCAACAAAAGTCAACGCTGGCTTCAGAACCTGAAATCAGCTTCTGAACTGCTACAGTGCATTCAGCTTCTGATGACATTTTCAGCTTCTGAATGGCTTCAAAACACAAAACTTGCAACTGAAGAAATGTTCTACATATGGAGATGCTTCTATTCAATACCTTGGTTTTGCCAAACAATGCAGCCAACACCAAAAGACTCAACAATCTCCCCCTTTGGCAAATTTTTGGCTAAAACCAATGTTCACACACCCAAGTTCTTCAATCTCCCATCAAATTTACTCAGCAAAGAAGAATTCCACAATAATATATCATAGCATAAACATAAGCAGCAGACACAGCTATGAATAACACAAACCAGCTTCAGTTCTACAAAACATAACAGCTACTGAAGCACACAAAAACTAAGTACTGATCAACTCCTGATCATCACAACCATGGTATCAGAGCTACTGATCAACTCCTGATCATCACAACACTCCCCCTGCAACTTAGCTTCTCATACAAACTCCCCCTTAGTACTGAACTACAGACCAACATGATATCAGTGCACACTTCAGGAGTTGTACACATTTGTTCTTCAGGACCAACACTCAGGACTTCAAAAAATTACATTCTCCCCCTGAGACACATACTCCCCCTCAATAACATCTTGACAGCTCTTTGTTGCATTGGTTCTGAATACTGAGCTTCACACATAACTTCTAAATAACACTGAAAGCTGAACATCTGAAATGCAGCAATACATCTTCTAATTTTAGGTATCAGAGTCAACACATTGCATAAGATTTTCTCCCCCTTTTTAGCCACAAAATTCTGACAAAACTCAGATATCAGGTAGAGAATAAAATTAAAACAAGTAACACAGATCCTGGAAAAGCTATCAGATTCAGACACAGGATCACACTCAGCATAAGCACAACTGGCAGGTACTCTATCTTCCTCACATCCAGTTTGCATTAATTGCTATAATTCTTCATATAAACACACACCTAACTTGCTTCTCAGATTCTCAAACTGTTTAGCATCCAAGGCCTTTGTGAATATGTCAGCAATTTGATCTTCAGTAACCACATGTTCCAGCTGAACAATCTTGTCCTCCACAAGGTTTCTGATAAAGTGGTGTCTGATATCTATGTGTTTTGTTCTGCTGTGCTGAATAGGGTTCTTAGAGATATTAATAGAACTCAGATTGTCACAAAATAGGGTCATGGTTCCCTGTTCAATGTTGTATTCCTCCAGCATTTGTTTCATCCACACCAGTTGTGAGCAACTACTCCCAGCAGCAATGTACTCAGCTTCAGCAATTGACAATGAAACACAATTTTGTTTCTTGCTGAACCAAGAAATTAAGTTATTTCCCAAAAAGAAACAACCTCCTGAGGTGCTCTTCCTGTCATCAGCACTTCCAGCCCAGTCAGCATCACAATATCCCATCAGTTCAGAACTTGAACTATGAGAATACATGATTCCATAGTCACTTGTGCTATTCACATACTTCAGGATCCTTTTAACTTGTGTCAGATGACTCATCTTAGGATCAGCTTGAAATCTTGCACAAACTTCAACAGCATAAGTGATATCAGGTCTGCTTGCAGTTAAATACAATAAGCTCCTTATCATGCTTCTGTACTGACTTTGATCAACTGAAACTCCATGTTCATCTTTGGTTAGCTTCAGATGAGTAGCAGCTGGTGTCTTCTTATGAGCAGCAGATTCCATTCCAAACTTCTTCACTATGTTCTTGGCATACTTACTTTGAGAAATGAAGATTGTATCTTCCATTTGTTTGACTTGTAACCCAAGAAAGTATGTCAGTTCACCAACTAAGCTCATTTCAAATTCTGACTGCATCTGCTGAACAAACAGTTTGACCATCTTCTGAGACATCCCTCCAAACACTATATCATCCACATAAATCTGAGCAATCATCAGACTCCCATTTTCATTTTTCACAAACAAAGTCTTATCAGAACCTCCTTTTCTGTAGCCTTGAGCCACAAGAAATTGAGTAAGCCTTTCATACCATGCTCTTGGTGCTTGCTTAAGTCCATACAAGGCTTTCTTCAACTTGTACACATGATCTGGAAACTTAGGATCCACAAAACCCTTAGGTTGTTCAACATATACTTCTTCTTGCAGATATCCATTCAGAAATGCACTCTTCACATTCATCTGAAATAGCTTGAACTTAAGAATGCAGGAAACACCCAACAGTAGTCTTATGGACTCTAGTCTGGCCACAGGCGCAAAGGTCTCATCAAAATCAAGTCCCTCAACTTGAGTATAACCCTGAGCAACCAACCTTGCCTTGTTTCTGACTACAGTACCACTTTCATCTGTTTTATTCTTGAATATCCACTTAGTACCAATCACATTCAACCCTTCAGGTCTTGGAACCAGATCCCATACTTCACTCCTTTTGAATTGATTCAACTCATCTTGCATTGCTTCAATCCAAAATTCATCAGTTAGGGCTTCTTTCACATTTTTAGGCTCAACTTTTGACACAAAGCATGAATCAGTAGCAGCTGGTTCTGATCTCCTGGTTCTGACCCCTTGATCCAAACTCCCAATGATCAGCTCCTTAGGATGATCCTTCTGAACTCTAATTGAAGGCCCTTTATTGGTAGGATCATGATCTAGATGCACTTCTGCTTCTTCAGACTCTGGATGATTTTCTGCTTCTGAAGTTTGTTCTTCTGATGCTTCAGACTCTGGAACAACTTCAGACACACCTCTATCTTTCTCAGCAGACAGGTCATCAATTACCACATTAATGGACTCCATCACAACCTTGGTTCTGGAATTAAACACCCTATAAGCTCTGCTGTTTACTGAATAACCCAGGAATATGCCTTCATCAGACTTAGGATCCAGCTTTCTCCTATTTTCTCTATCAGCCAAAATATAGCATCTGCTCCCAAAAACATGGAAATATTTGACTGTAGGCTTCCTCCCTTTCCACAGTTCATACAATGTAGATGTTGTTCCCTTCTTCAGAGTGACTCTATTATGGATATAACATGCAGTGTTCATAGCTTCAGCCCAAAACATATATGGCAGCTTCTTAGCATACAGCATAACCCTTGCACATTCTGCTAATGTCCTATTCTTCCTCTCAACTACACCATTTTGCTGAGGTGTGATAGGTGCAGAGAACTCATGCTTTATACCTTCAGAAGCACAGAATTCTGAGAAACTCTTGTTTTCAAATTCTTTGCCATGGTCACTTCTGATTCTGATAATACCACAGTCTTTTTCTCTTTGTATTTGAATGCACAGC
Source organism: Medicago ruthenica (assembly GCA_018208015.1). Taxonomy (NCBI): domain Eukaryota; kingdom Viridiplantae; phylum Streptophyta; class Magnoliopsida; order Fabales; family Fabaceae; genus Medicago; species Medicago ruthenica. The sequence goes on from CM031371.1 coordinate 79,510,061, forward strand.
TCTTTAAATACTTCAAAAGTATCAGACTTCTCTCTAACAAAGTTAATCCATGTGAATCTTGAGTAGTCATCTACCATTACAAAAGCATACCTCTTGCCTCCAATGCTCTCAACTTGCATAGGCCCCATCAAATCCATATGAACAAGTTCTAGTACTTTAGTAGTTACCTGATGAACTAATCTGGGATGAGACTTTCTTGTTTGTTTCCCAATTTGACAATCACCACAAACATTGTTCACATTGATCTTCAGATTAGGTACACCTCTAATAGCTTCAGTACTTAGGATTTTCTTCATGCCTTTCATATGCAGATGTCCCAGTTTCTGGTGCCAGAGTTTGACTTCCTCATCTGAGCTCATAAGACAAGAAGTCAGACTTCTTTCTTCTTCAGAAACCCATAAGTAACAATTGTCTTTGGATCTACAGCCTCTCATCCTAATCTTATCTTCCTGATCAGTAACAATACACTCTAGTTTGTTGAAATTAACCTTTAAATCTTGATCACAAAGTTGGCTAATACTGATCAGATTAGAGGTTAATCCTTCCACCAGTAGCACATCATTAAGTCTGGGCAAGCCTTCTCTGTTCAAATCACCAATACCCAGAATCTGACCTTTTACACCATCTCCAAATGTCACATAACTTCTGGAGTATGATCTGATATTGCTCAGCAGCTTCTTCACACCAGTCACGTGCCTTGAACACCCACTATCAAAATACCAATCTTCTTTTGAAGTGGCTCTTAATGAAGTATGAGCAATCAGGCCTACATTCTGAACCTTAGGTTTCCACACCTTCTGAACACTGTGTCTGGATGCAGCTGGTTGCACTCTTCTAAATTGAAAGTGTTCAGGGTAACCATACAATTTAAAGCAGAATGGTTTGATATGCCCTTTCTTTCCGCAATGATGACAGATCCATGGATGATTTCGCCTCCTTCTGTTTCTGAAAACTTTCTGGGGTTGCTTCTGAGGTAGCATCTGATCATGCTTCTAAGGTAGCATCTAAGGTCTCTTCTGATCTTGCTTCTGAGCTGGCATCTGGGCTTGTTTCTGAGGTCTCCTCTTTGATGTTCCAACCATAGAATCATGAGTTTGAGTAGCAGGAACAAAGTTCATCTGTTTAGGAATCTGAGTCTGATCAACAAAACCTAAACCAGTTTTTCTTTGTTGCTGATTCCCCAAAATGTCCTCCAACTTATCAGTAGCAGAGTTCAACATCCTCACTTGCTTCTTCATTTGATCAAGTTGGGAGTTCAGTTGGTTCACTTCTTCTTTTAAATCTGAATTCTGCACTAACAGTTCACCTTTTTCAGCCTCCAGTTGAAGAATAGTCTCCTTCTGATCCAAAACTTGTTTGCAAACCGAAGCACTTCTGGTATACAGCTTCTTGTAGTTATCAGCTAGTTCATCATATAATGTTTTAGCAGCTCCAGACACAGAAGAAGCTTCAGACTCTGAGTCAGACTCTGAAAAAGTCTCAGACTCTAAAACTGCTTCCTTCTTCAAGATAGCTCCTGACCTTACTACCAGACCAGTATCACACATATCAGACTCACTAACATCATCTTTTTCAGAACCATCATCAGACCATGCAACAGCTAGGCTCTTCTTCTTATGCTTCTTAAGAAAAGTAGGACATTCAGTTTTGATATGTCCATAACCCTCACACTCATAGCACTGCACACCTTTGGCTTGGTTACTTTTCTCCTCAGACTTGGTCTTTTTCATATCAGTTTGTTGCTTTTTGTTGTTGAATCTGAAGTTCTGTCCTTTGGCTTTGGCTCTTCTGTCAACATTCTTCAGAATCTTGTTGAATTGTTTTCCCAGCAACACTAGAGCTTCTGATAAGTCATCCTCATCAGATTCTTGTTGATCATCAGCTTCAGCATTCACAGTAAAAGCTATACTTTTCCCTTTCTTATCAGGCTGTTTGCAGAATGCAGTCTCAAAATTTAACAAAGACCCAATCAGCTCCTCAACCTTCATAGCAGAAATATCATGAGCCTCCTCAATTGCAGTGACCTTCATGTCAAATCTTCTGGGCAGGGACCTGAGGATTTTCCTTACTATCTTTTCATCAGTCATCTTTTCTCCAAGTGAATCAAAAGAATTTGCCATGTCCAGCACATTCATGTAAAAATCCTGAATAGATTCATCTTCCTTCATCTTTAGGTTCTCAAATTTGGTGGTCAGCAGCTGCAATCTGGACATCTTCACTTTAGAAGTTCCTTCATGAGTTGTCTTTAAAATTTCCCAGGCCTCCTTTCCAACAGTACATTGTTTGATAAGTCTGAACATGTTCTGGTCCACACCATTAAAGATTGCATTCAAAGCTTTTGAATTTCCCAGAGACAAGTCATCTTCAGCTCTGGTCCACTCCTCTTCAGGCTTCAAAACTCCAGTTTTGTTACCATCTTTGTCCAAAACCTCAGGATGTTCCCAACCCTTAATCACAGCTTTCCAAGTCCTGCTGTCAATAGACTTTAGAAAAGCACACATCCTTGACTTCCAATACTCATAGTTTGTGCCATCTAGTAGGGATGGTCTATTGACATATCCTCCTTCTCTATCCATGCTTGCCAGATATTAACTCCTCTGGATCTCACCCAATTTACAGGCAGGGTGCCTGCTCTGATGCCAATTGAAATTCTGGCCAGGCAATACTTAAGAGATACTAACAGGTTCTGATTAAAACTGGTTCTGAACCTAACAGGTTCTGAACAGAACTTAGCACAATATAAAAGCAAATAATCAGCAGGAATATAAAGTGCAGGAAAGCTAAAAACACACAAGGTTTGTTAACCCAGTTCGGAGTAAACACCTCCTACTCTGGGGGATACCAATCCAGGAAGGAAATCCACTATAGGATTTAACCCAAAGACTCAAGACACTGACTCCCAGTTCCCAGCCTTAGCAATTAAACTCCTCCTAGTCAGACTTCTACCCAACTCTGAGTATTAGAATCCTCTAACTTCCTATTCAAGCAACTAAACCCAGCTACTTGAACAACCCTTAACAATCCCCTGTTTTTGAACACAATTTCAATGACAATACTTCATTCGTACCTAAAGGCTTAGAATGAATTACAACTCAATCAAAACACCTAAACCAACTCTAACAGAGTGGTGCACAATAAAGCTAAAAGCTTAAAATACTAAGACTCAATTCTCTGATCTTAAACTCTATAAATCGTCAGTCTTGAAAGCAGCATCACTCCTCCTTATATAGTCTTCAGTCTTGCAACATAAATAACAAACTAATCTTCTGAATTGATTTGTTACTGAAATAAGATTGGTCCAATCAAGTAACAAATAAAACTGCTTTGTATCTTTGAAAGATTTAAAACAGAAAATACGAAGATCATGAAACTGAACCAAATCTTCAATGATATCTTCTCCAATTTAATCAGCATTCTAGAAGCAATTATACAAAGATAATTCCTTGCTAAATCTCCCAAGATACGCGCAAAAACTAATCTGAAAACCCAGCTTCTGATGTGGTCAACAAAAGTCAACGCTGGCTTCAGAACCTGAAATCAGCTTCTGAACTGCTACAGTGCATTCAGCTTCTGATGACATTTTCAGCTTCTGAATGGCTTCAAAACACAAAACTTGCAACTGAAGAAATGTTCTACATATGGAGATGCTTCTATTCAATACCTTGGTTTTGCCAATTCATGTTGCATTGATTTCAATTAAGGTACATTGATCAGAACTCAAAATTAGGCCATACTCCTAAAATGAATCATACACCCTCACCTATTAATGTATGATATGGCTTCTAATTTTAAGTCTGTAGCTAGCTATATACTTGATATTTATTAATTAGTATACATTGAACTGTAAAATGACTACACTGTTGATAATGATGCCAAATTCATATGGATTCTAATTCTGTAGGTCCATTGAATATTAAACTAGGAATCCCTTTTTCAGCTAGAGTTGTGATTTAAACATATGTTCGCATTCAGATTTAACATTTCAGTGATGCATATTTGCTTTGTAGTGTTTATCAGTCCTGTTTTTGTTCTGTAGGTTGAAAATTTTGATGGATTCTAATTCTGTGTTTGTGTCTGAATCACATCCATGTTTGATTTAATAGAATTTTGAAATGGAAATGTGGCTTTAATGAATGACTTATCATTGTAGTTTTAAAAGTGTAGCATAACAGAACTTGGTGCTACTCATCCATGTTCCCCATTCATATTAGTCTACACATACATGAGCTCTGCATGCATCTCTCATTTTCCAGGTCTTGGTTACATTAAGTGCATGACATGTATCTACATCCATATTCATGGTTACATTGAATGGAAAGTTAAATTGGTCATTGTATAAACATTGTGTAATTGTGTTCTTTTGGTGTGGTTTTAAGATGAAGATGAAAGCAATATTGAGGAGGAAGGATTGACTCCTGCAGCTGCTCAAGAAGATTGATAAGGGGATTATTGCAGATTTGTTTTTTTTTTGTTCCAACTAGGATAATCGGTTGTAATTCGTAGGTCGTCTTTGTACCTTGATTAAGTAATAATGATATTTTTCATTATTTGGAGGCTTGAATTTTTGTCAATTTGTAACTTTCGTTTATAATATTTCCAACATTGAATTTTTGATAAATTTGTAACTTTTGTTTATAATTCGATGTGAAATTACGCCGTTTATTCATGTGAAAAAAGTTTTTTTTTGAAAAAATAATTGATTTTTATTTTTTTTTAAATTTTTTTGGATTTTTTTTTTTGAAAAAAAATAGTTCGCCAGAGAACCGCCGGCCGCCGCCGTCGGACCGCCGCTGGTGACCGGAGCTCAGCCGCGGGTTGCCGGAGCACCACTGCCGGACCACCGGGTACTCCGGTGTTGACCAGCTGTTGACCACATCTATCAATTAAAAATTGGGGTTTTTGGGCCTTTGAGGGCTATTGTAAATTTAATGGGCTTAGTATATTTGGGGCCTATGTGAAAGGGGGCATATTTTATCTTGTTGTTTTTTAAGCCCCCTTAACATGGGGGCTGGGGCTCAAAAGTTGAAGCCCCATCAAATTGACAACTCTATTACAGAGTTCACAAATAAGGGTGTATGTAATATCCCGCTTCAGACTCAAGTATTTATCAGTAGAAGGACGATGTATAAGAGATATTTAAGGAAGGGCAACTTGGTAATTGCCACGCTAAGATTTTTATAAAAAAGGGATAAACCCCCAAAATTCTTCATTTTACCATTCCACTTCTCTCTCTAAAACCAAACCCTCTCCCTTCTTTCTTCCACTCTTGCGCCTCTCCCTCCAATCCTTCAACAATCATCAAACTTCTATCTCAATTACTCCATCTTCATGCAAGCAAGCAAGGTTTGTGATTTTGATCCAAAGGAAGCAAAGAGGATCAAGAAAGGAAGTAAGATTTCAAGCTAGGGTTTGAAGAGGAAGGCTTGGCAAGGATCAAAACCTCTACTAGGTGAGCTCCCTAGGGTTTTAGAACCCACTTTAAGTGAGTTTGGGTGTGATTATGGTTTGAGCCAAGTTTTATGTTTTATATCCTAATTCCCTTTGCTTGCTAATTCCTTGCTTATACATGCTTTAAACTATCAATTTGTATCAGAAAATCATTCCTAACATCATTGGGATGCTTGGGTAAGTTGGATTGAGCTAAAATGGTGAAAAATGCAATTTTGAGCAATTTCTGTACTGATAAGCTCGCTCCAGCGAGCTGGAGCTCGCTGCAGTGAGTAGGCTTTTTCTGCTATGGCACATGGTCGCTATAGCGACCAGGCCATCACTATAGCGAGCTCACCAGAAACAGCTTGGTCAGCTGAGCTGTTTCGGGTGTTCTGACACGCTTATGCAGGGTTTTTCACTACTATTTTCTCCAAAAACCTTTAAGAATCAAGGAACACCATTTTAACTCACCCATAAGGCTTACAACGGATAAAATTATAAGAAGCAAGGAATCGGCAAAGCATTGGGATTGTAAGGGTAAAGGTTATAAGAACATGAAAGTTAATGTAAGTGAGGTAGTAACCTCTTAAGGATGACATATGACAACGATATGTCAAGAACCTATAATAGGTTAGCAGGAATAGAGATGTATTCAGTTTAGAATACGAGGATAATAGGAATGTGCTATTACATTCAAGGTTCAGTTAAGAATAGTATCAGGTATGTTAAGGGTTAGTTTTTCAGGATACCCTTAACCAGGCAGGTTTTAGTGTACCGTAGATAGAGGTACCAGGCTTTTCCCCAGTTTCAGGTACATTTGTATGTACATCAGGGCATGTCCTAGTTGTTCACGTCAGAGTGACGCTGCGGATGTACGCAATAGTTCTGGATAGGATGTACCCTAGATAGTGGTACAAGGTAATTATCAGGATTTATACAGATTATGTATAAACATGTATATATATGTTGACAAGTCCTGGCACAGGTACGCTTCAGATTTATTCTGGATAGGCCAGCCCATTAGGGAGCCTACATGATGACTCTTATATATATAGATGTTCAGGAAGATATCAGGATAGGTATATTTTATATACCAGGAATAATATTAATTATTAGGATAAACTTTGTGTCTTCTGTGTTCTCGCAGTTAGAGAACACAGGGGGTTTCAACATTGCTGGAACGGGCAGGAACTTTCCGTGAGGATAACCACGCATAAGTTTATAGTGTGTCTTATGTGTTCTCGCTAGTTAGAGCACAGGGGGTTCCAGATACAGCTGGAACGGGCAGGAATCTTCCGCGAGGATCACCACACACACATGCAAGAGGAGTCCGGTGATTAGCCTACTATAGGAATTGTTGGTGTAAGCCCTAGAGGCCAATAGTTTATGTTAAAATTTTCACATGTATCATGACTTTTATTATTAAATAAAATATGACGTTCTTTATTACACTTGATATGAGATTAATAAAGTCCCTAGAATAGTTGGTTCATGTGATGGAATATTAAGTGTGACTTAATCATGAGATTACATCAACAGAAAGAACACTATTCTTAAAAGTATCCGTAGTCAATCTTTAATATGAACAGGGATAATAATAAAGCATGGAGAGTATTATGTATGTAGACTGATGACCATATCTCATGGGTCATGAATATGAGATATTAAGTCTATACATAGGTATGAGTATTAGGAGTAATATTTATACTGGATTGACCCATCGTGAGAATACTACATAGTATATTATGAAATCATCATAAGTTATTCTCATAATGATAATAGTGTATATCACTCTTAGACTTGAAACCACTGTGATCCCTAGATGTGGACTCAAGTGTTTTATTGCCATTCAAACGTTATCTGTAACAAGATAACTATAACGTTGGTTAATGGGCACTCGACGAATCATGATGAGGGACATGAGTGTCCTAGATGGGATTTGTCCCTCCTTCATAACAGGAGATATATCTTTAGGCTTCTTGATGAAATATGACTGGAAAAATGCATGGCCATGCCGAATTAAGTCAATATGAGATATTGGACTTATTCGTTATTCAGTATATTTCGGAATCAAGAAATATAGATATTGAGCTAAACAAGGGTGATGTAATCTATGCCTTGTGTTCAATAAAGATATTAGGACAAAGGAGTAATTGTACACATAGACATTATCGTGGAAAAGGTTTCGTCAGATCACTTGACATTCTTGTCACTTGGGTAGCAGTGATTTGTTGCTAGATACCGCTCACTGTTTGTAATGTTAAATATAAGATTTAATATTATTGCCAACGTTACAAGAACCTATAGGGTCACACACAATAGAACGGTCAAAAAGAGAAATATAAGTAATACTTATATGATGGGGTGCGTCTAGCAATTGACGCTAATTAGTTAGCGGAAGCTAATGGGTTAATGGGCTTATGGAAGCTCAACATGATGGCTGATTTTCGTGTAGCAATGAGCTCTATAAATAGAGCTCTAATGCTGAAATCAGAAGTGCTAATTTTTGTGTAACCCTAAAAGGCAAAACCGAAATCCCTACTTCTCTCCCTAACTTCTGATCGCTTGGCTAGCACCGGGAACCAGAGGAAACCGTTCGTGTGGACGAGTAGAGGCTTTCCTTGCTTGCTTTGCTGTGATCGTAGAAACTATTTCTGCACTACAAGAGGTAACAATTCCATCACTGATTCATGTGATATTCGTAATGATCCAAAGAAAGAAAAATCGAAATATTTAAAATCCGCTGCCTTTTACATGTCGATTTTCCTTCAGGAATTTCACCGGTTATCAGGGGAATGTGCTCCGGGGTTACTCCACTCGGGGGCATTCCATAAAATGAACTCAGATAATAATGTTTGTTCAACGCTAACATCTAACAGTTAATTTATCAGGAAAACATTTTATTTGTTACCAGGCAGATGTTAGTTATCAGGCAGGTATCAGGTGGTGATTAGGAGTCCCCTCGGTCACCAGTTATCAGGTTATAGTCTAGATTTCATGACTATTCAGTTATCAGGCTCAGGCAGTGATCCTAGTTTTCCCCTTGATCACTAGTTTAGCAAGATGTAGTTTAGTTATTATGACAACATAGGATATCAGGAACAGACAGGTATACTCTATATGGGAGAGGTTAAAGCTTGGTGATTATAGGTGTCGCGTCGAATTTCGGATGTCAAGCTATTGACTAGCATTGAATCACTAAATTTAAATCACGACTGAACTTTTAATTTTTCGGGGAAAAAGGAAAAAAGTTCTAAATTACCTTGAAAGAGATTTTAGGTTCGAAAGTCGATTATGCGAGGGGAAGGTATTAGCACCCCTCACATCCGTTGTACTCAACGGGAACCTCTTAGTTGGCTTAGGCTTAAAATGTCTTTTGACGTTTTGCTTGCATGCTTAATCATATATATATATATATATAAAGGAACAAGAAAATATAATGTGAGGTGAAGAAAGAGATAAAAACAAACGAAAGAGAAAAGAAAAAGAAAGATTTTTTATTAACGGGCTTGACAAGATGTCGATCTTGCTCCTACGTATCTCCCGGTAGTCGGAGAATTCAAAGCGTACGTAGTTCTTGGAAAAGAATTGTTTGAAAACGCACACAGGCGTAAAAAAGCTTAAAAAGGTGAAAGACAGACGCTAAGGCGATAAACTCGCGCAAGGCGTAAATGTTTAAGAGAAAAAGACAGACGCACAGAGGCGTAAAAGGTTTGAAAATAAAGACAAAACGCACGGAGGCGTACAAAAGCTTGAAAATAAAACAAACGCACGGAGGCGTTAAATTCGCGCAAGGCGTAAATGTTTAAAATTAACGCGCAAAGGCGCGAAAGGTTTGGATTGACCACAAGGGTCAAAATTGGTGAGTTGGATATACTTTGAAAATAGAATGACGATTGTCCGAGCAACGAGACATACGTCAAGCATTCGTACAACCGGGGAAAGGAGAGACATACGTCAAACCACCCTTTTTCATTCAAGTTTTGTTTGAATTTAAAAACGTATTTTTGGGGAAGCTAGAAAAGAATGACGATCGTCTAAGCAACGAGACATACGTCAAGTGTTTATCCGATCGGGGAAAGGAGAGACATACGTCAAACCACCCTTTTTCATTCAAGTTTCACTTGAATTTTAAGAAAAAGTGTTAACTAAAAAAACGCTCGTTTTTTAGAACTTAAATAAAATAAAAGAAATTGTTCAAATTAGTTGTTGCAACCAAAATGAACAAGTTTGTTGCTTAAAAAAATGTTTTTTGTTGTTTTGATTTTTTACTTGGAGTTAAAAAGAAAATAAATATGATAAACTAAGCTAACCGCGAGGAAATAAAAACGATCGTTGGACAAAAAAGATTTTTATGATTATGGATTAAACTAAAAAACAATGCATATTTGTATATATATGTTCCTAAATGTACATGCAAATGACATAAAGAAAAGATGCAAAATAAAATGAATAAAATAGAAATAATAAATAAAATAAAATAAATAAATAATAAAAAAAATGCATGAGATAATATGATAGGTAAATAAATAAATGAGATGTTAAAAAAACAATAAAAGGAAATAAATAATAAAAAGAAAAAATAAAATTTGCAAAGAAAATAAAAGAAATAAAAATTTGGGAGGTGTAAAAATTAAAACTGAGGGGTGCTATTAGTAAAAAACTAAGTCAGATTGAAAGAAAAGGCCCAAAATGCATTGGGCCTGCGTAAATTAATCTGGGCCGTCTGATTAATCAGACGGCCCTGATCTGATCACAGGGAAAAAGAACCAGGGCCGTATGATTAAAAATCAAAGGGCCAGGAGAGCGTGGGTGTACGCTAACGCGTACACCCTTTCACACTGAATCAGGGAGGGGTATTTAAACCCCCTCCCTTCACATTTTTCTCATTTCCAACCTCTCTTCTCTCTCTTCCTGGCCGAACCTTCTTCTTCTCTCTCCCTTCTCTCCTCTTTTCTCGCCGGAAAGGAATTCCGGCGTGGTGGCCGCCGGCCTACGCGGCGGCGCCACCGCGCCGGAGAGTAAAATCTCTCCTTTTTTTAAAAAAAAAACAAGTTTTTCCTATATCCTTTTTCCTCCTAATCCTAAATCCGGCCTTGGATTTCTCAAAAAATCCCTCAAAAACTCTAGATCTGGGTTTTTAAACACGAAAAAAAAATTACCCCTTTTTACCTTGTTTGCGTTCGGTTTGTGTACTGGCCTTTGGTGTTGTGTGCGTGCGTGTATGGCCTGCGTGAGTGTGTGGGTTGGTGCGTGTGTTAGGGCTTTGCGTGAGTGTGTGGGTTGGTGCGTGTGTTATGGCTGGGTTCTGTGCGGATTTGTGGTGTTTTCGTGTGTTAGCTGTACTGTGTTGTTGGTTCTTGGGTTGTTGGGTGAGTGTGCGAAAGTGGGAAGCTGTTGGCTGGGTTGGGGTGTGCGTGAATGGTGTGTTGGCTGGTTTGTTGAGTTTTTGTTGTGTGAGTTTGTGTGTTAGTGTATGGCTGGTTTGTTGAGGTTGCTGGAAAAGTTTGAGTTGTGTTTAAACAAAATCAGTTTGATGAAAATTCCTTCTCTTAAAAATTTTCTGTTCTTTTTGCTTGTGATTCTGTCCTGTTTTATAGAACTTGGTTTAAGCTGCTTGTCATAACTTGCAAGCTGGTTTTTCCTGGGATTAGGGATAAGATTTCTGCAAGCATTAAATGGGAGGATTTGCTGGATTTTTTTGCAGGTTTGTGATGATTTCTTGAGGATATGGATAGAAGGTGATGATGAAAAAAAACCTGGTTTGGGGGCGTGAGTGCAGTGCTGGTGTTGGACTGTGTTGACTGCTGACCATTGACTTGGATTTTTTGGACAAAAAATGCAAAAAAATAAATAATAATAATAATAGTAAAAATAATAAAAATGATAATAATAATAAAAATAAAAATAAAAATTAATGATAATAATAAAAAACTGAAATTAAAAGTAAAAATAAAAAGTGATAAAAAAATAAAATTAATAAACGAAACAAAAATTGACATGAGGTATTTTAAAATACCTCCCTGCCGAAATTTCGTCTGAAATGACGAAAATTCTCGGCTTTTTTTAAAAACGAGAAAAACGAGACAATGAGTAAAACGAGACGAAAATGGGTCAAAAAATGGGGTATGACAATAGGACTCCTCGAGATCGCCAAAAGTAGGCATGGCAACCCTAGGTTCCCCGAGGTTGCCAACAGTAGGTTGGGTGGAGCTCACTGAGACATTATGTCTCATCCCAATCCTTCTGGTGCAGGTTTAGAGGTAAGCAAGAGGTTCGTGATGAAGTTATTCAGAGAGACGCTGGATGGAGTGCAGTTGCTCGTCATGTACCAGCTCAGGAGTTTGTCAGGCATATGTATAAGTATATTTTGTGGTACTTGAACAGTTGTATAAATGAGCTAATTGTATTCATTCAGTTATGTAGTATTATTATTATTGAAAATTTTAATGTATCCAGTATTAGTATAATGCACATGCTATTATTCTAGATAAAATTAGTATGGGTGTTACAATTGGTATCAGAGCTGGTCGATTCAGACTGTGTCATGGGTCATTAAAAATTCAATGAAAGTAGTGGGACCATTGGGTTCCAGATATTATTCTAAAGGTCACATCTAGTTGAGCCTGATCAACTCAACCTAGTATATGACAGTTAGGACAAATGTCTGAGAGCTGAATGTGACCATGGAGGAATGAAGAGTGAAGTTTAAGGCGTCAGTTTTTTTTAAGACGGAACTGTCAAAGAAGTATTCATGCCAAATGATGGTCATCAAGCAGTAAGTAACTAAGCCTGTTGATGGCGAGGTTTCAGGAATATAAGAGATATTCAAGGATATTTAAGAACAAGGTGAAGTACCTTAACCCAGTTGGACGCGTCGTTGAGCGATGCCTTCTCCGAGGAGACGTGAAGAGTAAAGAATACGGAATACTCTAAGGAAAAAAATTTGGAACCTTAATGGGAACCGTAGCTTGAAAAGTTTAAAGCGAAGTGAAGACTAAAGTAACAATTCTGAGTTCAGAGTTAAAGAATTGCAGTACCAGACCCATAAACTCAGAATGAGGAATTATCAGTTAATTATTGGAAGCTCTAGATTTTCAGCAAGGATAAAGTGTGTAAGAATCATAGGACTTGCATACTTGGACCGGACGAGGTTTTAATATCCACACAGTTAAGAGAATTAAACATGGATTACGCAAATTATTTGGACGGATTAAGTTAACCCCATCAGATCAGCCGCATCTCCAGAATTTTAAGTGTCAGAATTATGAATTAAGAAGATTGGAAAATAAGCTAAGCTCAACGGGAGATTTTTTTGCACAAAGAAAATGGATTAGACTACTCTTCTTTAGCATGAATTATTAAGATGTTTTTGGTATAAGAACGCAAGATTAGTGACAAGTGAAAGAGACCCCTAGAAAGGGCATGTGATGAGGTGTAAATCTTCAGTAGAATCAGGAATTTTAGTCGAGACTTATTTGAGGCCTGAGTATCAGGAAGGTCGTCGCAAGTACGCTTAAAGTCGTGGGTAATGTTAAGGAGTTTTATGTTTCCAATTGATGGGCTTCCTTACGTGAATCATTTGGAAAACTGAAAGAGGTCACGTTAGGTTGGTAAGCTGCCGAAGGTGATAGAAGGTACCGATCTTGGATTGTTCAAGCTATTTGAGGAAGGCATGGTCGAGAAGACCTATGGAGGATTATTCAGATACTAAGACCAGGTTTTTGAATTGTGAATGCAGTAACAAGTTACTGAATGAATGTAAAGGTAATGATAAAGTGTTGAAGTTCAAGATCAGTTAACCGGAGAAACTCGAAGGGTAACCTAAGAGTTATGGTAGGACTATAGAGACCAAAGTTGTCTCGGAAAAGACCATGAGTATGACTCATTACGAATACAAACAGGATGAATGAGAACGAGGCCCGAGCCATCAGTGGGGTTATTCATATGAAGGACGTGAATCTCTAAGAGTATTCGGGAAATTAATTATGAAAGCAAGTGTGGTGTTTACGCCTAAAGGAAAAACACCAAGCCAGGAGGTGACCAGTCATTAAAGTAAGTAAAAACTTCGAAGCGATTTTCAGTATACAGGTAAATCTTGTTATTAGTATGAGGGCTACGAAGAAGTATTGCAACATTTGAGTATCAGGTAGTCCAAGTCACAAGTGAAGCAACGAGCCGTAAGATGGTTCTTCTATGGTAACTACAAATTTATAAATGAGTTTGGCTAGGAGATTTAATTTGGTAATAGTGGCGCCATGCTCCTATTTCAAGGTGAGTTATTTGAATCAGAGTTGCGCAGCAGAGAAGTAATCCAAGAATGAGTTATCAAACAATTCTAAGCTGAAGCTTAGGGATTAAAAAAAGGGCTTGTGAAGTCCTTGCAGGATGAATCACAAGAAAGATACTGCAAGTTCAGTTCTTGCAGCATAGAATAACCATAAGCAGTTATGACTTGAACCTATTTTAAGTTCTAACAGGAAATTTTAAAGGTAGTTGAGGGATACTTCAACCTCGAAAACTCAGGAAAAATGGAATTGAAATAGTTAAGGGTATGTGGTGTGAACATAGAAGATGTTTTCCTACCACGTTAAGTCGCAAGTGATTGAAATCTCCGCTGGTATGGTAATTTAGCTATTTTAGCTCAGTAACTTCAAGTGGACTTGAAGAGTAAGTTTAGTCAAAAGGATTAAGCATAAGGCAACATTAGTAAAGGTTGCACTTGCAAGAGGATATTTTTGAATTTGAAGCATTGATCAGAAACGACAATGCAGTGGCATGTGAGTTTAATCCACATTGTACCCACGTTATGTCAACATGTATACTTTTCAGGCAGTGCTTATACTACTCAGATAGTAGTGTAACAGGTTTTCAGTTATGTGACATGTGTTGATAACAGTGGTACACACTCAGGAATGTTAAGTAGGAAGGTTTTGACCAGAACAAGTTTGTTGATATCAAACGTATCTTAGCTGAAGAGTTCAGAAATTCTTGAACTTAATGTTCACCAGTAAAGGAAGAAGAACTTTCTATGCGGATTAAAGGTCACTCGTAGTCTACAGTAAGAGGCTACGTAAGTTCAGATTATGATTAAAGGATTAAGTGTGCTATTTTTTGTAGCAATCAGAGTAGAGTTTTCTTCTTGAAAACAAGGATCTTGAACTCGATGTTCAGAAATGAGACATGAGTTAAGAATAAAATAGGGTCTCCAGTTGACATGGTATTGTCTCAAGGATATTTTGATTAAAGAGGATGTCCCGTTAGTTGGACAAGGATGATGCGATGTACTGTGTACTCGTTGTACACGTACTCGATCATGTATGTAATTTATGTGCTATGAATTGTATCATATGAAGATATGGGAGACGATGTATACCACTTATCACTTGGACTAAATCCTATAAGCTTTGAATGTTTCAGTAAAGATGATTCTATATGAAGAATGGTATAATTATAACTGTGAGCTGCCGTCTTACGAGGCGAAAGTCAAAGATAAGGATTCAGTGGAATCAATTGAGGAGGATAAAATTGACCCGATGTCGTCAAGGTAAGACCAAGTGGTCAATGAATTAAACTTATGAATTCAGTACGAGTATCCAATGCTTAATAACCTTAAGTTGGATTCGCATTAAGTGTGTGAGCAAGAATTATAGTCGAGTGAGTCGGGTATTGGTTCAGACAACCATACATCTTACTATGTAAGAATTGTGTATTTGCCTCAAGTCCTTCAGTTAAGGAAGAGATTGTCAAATATTTTGACTTACAGAGATGGAAACCATGGCTAGGGAACAGTATTAATCGGTCAGGTTTAATCGAGACACATGGATAATCTGCATGTCAGACCCTAGAATAGCCATGGAATCCCGATAAGCAATTGTTTTGGAGCTTTGACTAGTAGAGAAAGAGGTAGAAAGGATCTATTCATTCATGATCTCAGGAGAATTCTAAATTTCGAGGATGAAATTTCTTTAAGGGGGGTAGAGTGTAATATCCCGCTTCAGACTCAAGTATTTATCAGTAGAAGGACGATGTATCAGAGATATTTAAGGAAGGGCAACTTGGTAATTGCCACGCCAGGATTTTTATAAAAAAGGGATAAACCCCCAAAATTCTTCATTTTACCATTCCCCTTCTCTCTCTAAAACCAAACCCTCTCCCTTCTCTCTTCCACTCTTGCGCCCCTCCCTCCAATCCTTCAACAATCATCAAACTTCTATCTCAATTACTCCATCTTCATGCATGCAAGCAAGGTTTGTGATTTTGATCCAAAGGAAGCAAAGAGGATCAAGAAAGAAAGTAAGATTTCTAGCTAGGGTTTGAAGAGGAAGGCTTGGCAAGGATCAAAACTTCTACTAGGTGAGCTCCCTAGGGTTTTAGAACCCACTTTGAGTGAGTTTGGGCGTGATTATGATTTCAGCAAAGTTTTATGTTTTATACCCTAATTCCCTTTGCTTGCTAATTCCTTGCTTATACTTTCTTTAAGCTATCAATTTGTATCAGAAAATCATTCCTAACATCATTGGGATGCTTGAGTAAGTTGGATTGAGCTAAAATGGTGAAAAATGCAATTTTGAGCAATTTCTGTACTGATAAGCTCGCTACAGCGAGCTGAAGCTCGCTACAGCGAGCTGAAGCTCGCTGCAGCGGGCCGGCTTTTTCTGCAACGGCACAGGGTCGCTATAGCGACCAGCCCATCGCTATAGCGAGCTCACCAGAAACAGCTTGGTCAGCTGAGCTGTTTCGGGTGTTCTGACACGCTTATGCGGGGTTTTTCGCTACTGTTTTCTCCAAAAACCTTTAAGAATCAAGGAACACCATTTTAACTCACCCATAAGGCTTACAACGGATAAAATTATAAGAAGCCAGGAATTGGCAAAGCATTGGGATTGTAAGGGTAAAGGTTATAAGAACATGAAAGTTAATGCAAGTGAGGTAGTAACCTCTTAAGGATGACATATGACAACGATATGTCAAGAACCTATAATAGGTTAGCAGGAATAGAGATGTATTCAGTTTAGAATACAAGGATAATAGGAATGTGCTATTACATTCAAGGTTCAGTTAAGAATAGTATCAGGTATAAGGGTTAGTTTTTCAGGATACCTTTAACCAGACAGGTTTTAGTGTACCGTAGATAGAGGTACCACGCTTTTCCCCAGTTTCAGGTACATTTATATGTACATCAGGGCGTGTCGCAGTTGTTCACGTCAGAGTGACGCTGCGGATGTACGCAATAGTTCAGGATAGGATGTACCCTAGATAGTGGTACAAGGTAATTATCAGGATTTATACAGATTATGTATAAACATGTATATATATGTTGACAAGTCATGGCACAGGTACGCTTCAGATTTATTCTGGATAGGCCAGCCCATTAGGGAGCCTACATGACGACTCTTAAATATATAGATGTTCAGGAAGATATCAGGATAAATATATTTTATATACCAGGAATAATATTAATTATCAGGATAAACTTTGTGTCTTCTGTGTTCTCGCAGTTAGAGAGCAGAGGGGGTTTCAGCATTGCTGGAACGGGCAGGAACTTTCCGTGAGGATAACCATGCATAAGTTTATAGTGTGTCTTCTGTGTTCTCGCTAGTTAGAGCACATGGGGTTCCAGATACAGCTGGAACAGGCAGGAATCTTCCGCGAGGATAACCACACACACAGGCAAGAGGAGTCCGGTGATTAGCCTACTATAGGAATTTCACCGGTTATCAGGGGAATGTGCTCCGGGGTTACTCCACTCAGGGGCATTCCATAAAATGAACTCAGATAATAATGTTTGTTCAATGCTAACATCTAACAGTTAATTTATCAAGAAAACATTTTATTTGTTATCAGGCAGATGTTAGTTATCAGGAAGGTATCAGGCGGTGATCTTAGGAGTCCCCTCGGTCACCAAGTTATCAGGTTATAGTCTAGATTTCATGACTATTCAGTTATCAGGCTTAGGCAGTGATCCTAGTTTTCCCCTTGATCACTAGTTTAGCAGGATGTAGTTTAGTTATTATGACTACATAGGATATCAGGAACAGACAGGTATACTCTATATGGGAAAGGTTAAAGCTTGGCGATTATAGGACTCCCCGAGATCGCCAAAAGTAGGCATGGCAACCCTAGGTTCCCCGAGGTTGCCAACAGTAGGTTGGGTGGAGCTCACTGAGACATTATGTCTCATCCCAATCCTTCTGGTGCAGGTTTACAGGTAAGCAAGAGGTTCGTGATGAAGTTCTTCAGAGAGACGCTGGATGGAGTGCAGTTGCTCGTCATGTACCAGCTCAGGAGTTTGTCAGGCTTATGTATAAGTATATTTTGTGGTACTTGAACAGTTGTATAAACGAGCTAATTGTATTCATTCAGTAATGTTGTATTATTATTATTGAAAATTTTAATGTATCCAGTATCAGTATAATGCACATGCTAATATTCTAGATAAAATTAATATGGGTGTTACATTGTATCTATCCTTGGTTTAATTTAAACACATTCTTTTAATTTTTAGCATTTATTTGATGGTATCAGATATCAAATTGATAGATCATATAAATAATTCAGAGATCAATTTGATAGTGAGTAACATATTTTATGGACCAACTTGATTTTTAATGAATAATTCAGGGATCAATTTGATAGTGCAACAATTTGTAATGACTTTCCTTTTAAAAAAAGTCAAAAAAATTAATTTTTTTCCCGATCAAATTATTCCATATACACGTCGAAGCTGACTTGGAACTCCACATCAGCGCTTAACGTGACATGTCCGCACTAATAACTGCGAGACTTGACGGATGAACTAAATTCCTTGACATTAAAAAAATTCATGGACATATTGACTATTTTGAAAAATTGGGTGATGAAATTGACTACTACATACAAATTTAAGGAGGAAAAGCTTGTTCACTCCACAAAAAATAAATAAAAGAAGAACGCATTTGAAAAGGAAATGGTTGAACACAATTAAATACAAAATCACATCTTTGCAAGATTTGAATTCTCTTTCATTGAAAATTCTCTTAAGTTTTCTCTATTTTCAATCTCCACCATTAAAATACAACAACCGTTTTTTTTATTATTTAATTTTCATTTTTTCTCTCATGTTTGATGGTTGAGAATCTACTTAAAAAAACTTGAGAAAATTTTCATAAGAGAGAATCCAAATCCCACATTTGCATACTCTAATTCAAATAAATTAACTCCTGTGTTTTCTTTTAGTTGCGAGTTTCATTTCTAGAAAGCAATAACGTTTCTTTGATGTCCAAATCGAAAACATCCCACAAGTATCACCATAAAAAATATTCTCATTCCAATAATTTTGTCCTTTTCCTCAAATTGTTTTTAAGATTATCCTATCAGGCTTCCATATGATTTTTTTTTATTATATATTAGATATATTTTACGTGCAACTCAATGAACCTATCTTCAAAACAAAAAATGAATAGACTTATCACATACTTATCACTCGAGTTCGGTGAAAATCCTAACGGATGACATGACAATTGATAATAGAAATAGATTATCGGTGCACTTGTATATTGCGATTGTATGCTTCTTGCAGTTGACTGAAATGGCATAGGGGTGTGTATTTGTAGACATTTCGACGTTCAAGTCAGTATTGAGTCAGAAAGGGGGTTGAGAGAGTAAGGAGATTCTAACCTTGGGGACTGCTGAGAGTCCCCTTTATATAGAGAGTGGAGGTTGCAGGGCCGTTGTCTGACACACGTAGGGCTATGTGATTACGCATTCGTAGGAATCTTAATCGTCGAGCGAGATTCGCGGAAGACATGGAGGGAGACGTTACTGAACGTTTGAACGGGTCTCTGTTTGCTGCGAGCACCCCAATTGCTGGGAGGAAGTGTGTTGCGAGTAATTTGTCCAAATGCTTGATTTGTATATTTTGTATTGAGCCTATGTAAATGGGTCTTTGATCATTTGCTCGGTCCAGAACAACAATGATATGTTGAAAGACAACCATTATCATCTCATCCAAGTACTCTTGAATTGTTTCCATCCAATTTAATAACGCTAAAATACCAACAAAAAAAAAACAACTAAAAAGAAATAAAATAAACCCTTTATTTTTTGAGTTGTGTTATTTAAACAACCATTTAGGAGGTGACCACTGGCAGAGCCAGGGGGTGCAGGGGGTTGCCATGGCACCCCCAAAGTTAAAAAAAAATACATTTTTCATAAGTATATATACACATTTTTAATTAAATTATGTTATATATATTAATGTTTGCATTACAAATCATGTCTTTACACTCTAACAGAGTGGTTAAGTGTCTCACCTTCCAACGATTGTAAAATGTAAGTATCGAACCATGGTTATGGAGCAACATAAAAACAAACGAATCACTTGATTACAACTTTAAATGTAATTATTTTTGTCACAATATATATTTATATATAGAAAATATGGCACCTCCATAATTTTTTTTGGCTCCGCCATTGGAGGTGACAACTTACGAGACAACCATAAATTTATAAAAAAAAGTAGGTATTGACACAAAAATCAAAGTAATAGAGAGATAAAATAGAAAGATGATGTGAATATAAGGGAGAAAGTTGTCACAAAAATCGTCAAAAAAAATAGTTGTACTAATATTTTTTTTTTCAACTCTCCATTCTTTTTGGAATATTTTATGGAAAAAACTTAGCTACAATTCCTTAGGTGCTTTTCGTATGGTTCTTAACTAAATTTATCATGATTTTCTTAAATCCTTAATTTTCTTAAAGTTTGTTATATCTAAAAAAATTTGTATTTTTAGTTAAGAATTATACGAAAAACACCTAAAGAATTGTACCTAAGTTTTGTCCATATTTTATCCATCTCCCTTCTATCCCTGTCCAACACTCCCTCCACACACATTCCTTCTTTTTCATCACCCCAAACCTTTTTCATCATCTAAAACTGCTCCAAAAACCACTAAACCCAACCCAAAAAAGAAACAAACAAAAAAACCACCAAATCCAATGTTGTCATCACCAATTCTTGTCTCTCTAGCTCTCCTCGTCTCTCTTCCACTCGTCCTCTTCCTCTCCCAACAACTCCTCCCACAACTCACCTTCCCTTTCTCCCCCGACGCCGATGACCTCGCTCTCTTCCGCCGTGCCACCACCCACACCACCACCCACCTATCCACCCTCACCAACCCTAAACCTAAAATCGCTTTCCTCTTTCTCACAAACACCAACCTCACCTTTGCTCCTTTATGGGAAAAATTCTTCGCCGGAAACAACCATCTCTTCAACATCTACATCCATGCAGACCCCACCACCTCCGTCGTATCACCCGGCGGTGTCTTCCATAACCGTTTCATCTCTTCCAAACCAACCCAACGTGCCACCCCATCACTCATCTCCGCTGCCAGACGTCTCATAGCATCTGCTCTCTTAGATGACCCACTTAACCAATACTTTGCCCTAGTCTCCCAACACTGTATTCCGCTTTTGTCGTTTCGATTCGTTTATAACTACCTTTTTAAAAATCAGTTAATGTCGTTAGTGAGTTTCTCTGACTTTAACTTACTGTACCCTAGCTATATTGAGATTCTCTCTGAGGATCCGAATCTCTACGAGCGTTATAACGCTCGTGGAGAGAATGCAATGTTGCCGGAGGTTCCGTTTGAGGATTTTCGGGTTGGTTCACAGTTTTTTATCTTGAACAGGAAGCATGCAAAGGTTGTGGTGAGAGATCAAAAGCTATGGAAGAAGTTTCGGATTCCATGTGTAAATTTGGATTCGTGTTATCCAGAAGAGCATTATTTTCCGACTCTTTTGTCAATGGAGGATCTGAATGGGTGTACTGGTTTTACACTTACGAGAGTTAATTGGACTGGTTGTTGGGATGGACATCCTCATCTTTATACTCCAGAGGAAGTGTCGCTGGAGCTAATTCGACAGCTGAGGGTGTCGAATTCGAGTTATTCGTATTTATTTGCAAGGAAATTCTCGCCGGAGTGTCTTGCGCCATTGATGGAGATAGCTGATGATGTCATTTTCCGGGATTGAAGCTTGCTTGGTGAGTACACTACACTTAGACAACATTTTTTTATTTGTGGAGTTTTGTTAGCTCATTGTCTAATTTTGGTTATTAGGGTTTCTATTTATGATTAATTGATTTTTTTGGTGTTTTGTAATGGAGAAAAGAAAATCTGAAATGGATTAGGGATAAACTATACTTTGTTTAAACCTGATAGGAATAAAGGAAACAAATGGATTTGGATTGTCTGGTCTGGTCTGGCTTGCAAGTGTGTGACTTTGGTGTCTATAGGAGAGAGAACATAGAATAAAATAAGTGTGAGAGAATGATCTCTGGTCACTAAAGATAGATAGAGAGAAGGTCACATGACTTCCTAGTCATACAATCCCTCTAGAAAATAATGGGTCCTGGCCCCGCCGTTAGATGCACTAATCAATCTTAGTCATTGATTGATTCAAATTACACGATTAGTAAATCAATTTCTAATGATCTTGATCATTGATTTGAGATTGCCGGTCAAGATCTTTAATTAAGTGACACAATTACAACAAGGACTCTATTTCCGAAAAAATGGACCTGGAAATCAGCCAGTTCCACGCAATGGACAATCTCAGTCATTGGAATTAAATCGGAAGGTTATGCCCAAACTAACTTAAGGTACATTACAAAATGTTAGCCGGATCAAACCGGCTGAAAGTTGTTACTGCGTCTTGTAGTAACACGCACTAACAGCGGAAAATCCATTTTTCAAGAAAAGGCTTAGGAAAGAAGGGTCAGTTTTTGTGGTTTTATACTCAATTGGAGTGGTTTTTCTGTCTGTAGTTTGAGAACTACTTGAGAGCAGATAGAGACACTGAATAATTTGCCTGCAGTGTCTTAAGTTAATCCCTTTAATTCAGCTCCATAAACTGAATAGTTAAGTGACAAAAAAATGTGTCCCTCAAACAAAAAAAGTGACAAAAATGTGGCTTTTACTTCTTAGTGTATGGTGGACCCTGTGTGGTTGATATAGATGTTACAGGCTGTCAAGATTCCTTATCCTTCTTTCCTTCTAAATTTGTTACACAACCTGCACTATCTCTCTTTGGATTTGTTTGGTTACACTTTACTCTATGGAGCCAAAACCACTTTACTCATTGCTGCACTTCATGGGTGGTCGTACTGTTCATGCTAGTGCTTTGTGATGATTAATATTACACCTTTTAAGTTAGATAAAGTAGGAGCCCTTTTGGGGTTACTTGCATTGAGAGTGGGTTGAGTGGGATCACAATGTGTTAGTGGTTTCGACAAAATCTACATTTTGGAGCTTCAACAAAATCACGGTGCTACATGATTTCCTTAAACTTGTGTTTCCAAATATGCACGCGATGTGCAAAATTATACCTGTTATTGGACTCGTATTTGGTGCTGTAATAAATGCATGCAGTTACACGCAGTTTTCGATCTCGGCCGTTCATTTGAGATCGGACTGTTAAGATTGAAAACTGTCTTTTTAATAAAATGATCTCGGCCGTACAATTTTGATCGGACGGCTCACATGCTTTACAACATCTTCCTTCCTTGTAAGATGGATGTAGAAATTAGGGTATGGAAAAAATCAAGATTGTTTTCTGAATTGTTTTACTTGAATTGGTTTCATAAGAACTTAATTAGTAATACTTATTAAAGCAAGTCATAACTGAAATAATGTTTGATCCATCAGTTAATTAAATTTGAGAGTAGTTGGTTGCTGTGATGTGATATAATAACCACTTTATTTTTGCTTTTTGTTTGTTGCAAGTAATGGATTAAGGAAACCTTATCTTATTTTGCACACAAGGACTATTGTTGAGTTGTGACTAAAAAGGGAAAGAGATATTCTTAGTTTAATTGAGATGGGAGTTCAGTAATGAGTTAAGTATGAACACACCTGTTTTATTTGCTAGTCATGATCTAACCAGATGTGGTTTTGTTCAAACAATCAAAAGGGAAAAGACACTAAATGAGACTTTGACATCAGCAAATGTCTAATTAGGAAAAATGTTCATATAAACAAACATAGCCAAATTCTTTTGGCTTGTCACCATCCATATGATGTGTGATTTGTCTCTTAGTTGTGTAATAAAACCATATAATTCACTTTCTCAGCAAACTATAAGAAGAAAGACGTGTTATTCCTGTCTCATATAGCTCACTGGCTTTGTGTATGTCTAGCTACTAGCTATGGACAAATTTGTTTATAAGCTAGAACAAATTAGACCAACTTTGTTGTTTCAATATTCCATAGTAAATTGTGATTTATTTTGCTTTTACAGAACTTCTAATTACTATAGTTCACAAATGTAATTGTGAGTCATTGATTGATCATAACCATTCTTTTATTTATGTAAAAAGTATTAACTCTAAATGCTTTTTTAAATGACTCAACTGAATATAGCATTAGTTGAGGTGGAGCCATATGTTTCACTAAAATTACGAAAAATTAATGTGCACAGGACCTAAGTTTTTAACTAATGAATCCATAAAACAAGGATTTATATGTCATCCAGTAATTTGTCAATGGTTGTTTGAAACCACCTAATGTTACAAGATACAGCCAAATCTTTGGATTAACAACTTGCATCTGAATAGTGGATATCCTCTAGGATCTGTCATTTTCAATTCTACAATACATACAGCCAAATTATTGAATTTATGCACCAAGCTTACGGTGTGAAAATGGGATCATCACTAAATCTCCTAACTTAATAAAATATACTAGTTTATGTGCCTTTTTCAATGGATCTAAAGTCATTTTACTATTTCTCTCTAATGATTCTGTTTTCTTTTTCTAATTTTCAGGGCATCTTTATTGGTATTGGGACAATGCAAGTGCTTTATTGATGTGAATAGAAGATCTAGTTTCTTCAATTGTAAAGTTTAGTTATATAATTTCTAGAGTGTGAATGTAGCTTTTAGTGTGGATTGCAAAATAGAAAAACTGGTCTCCGAAGGAGGTCACTGCGTAAGTTATATATCGAAAAATCGCATGCACAAGTTCCATCCTATGAAAATCTAAGATGGAAATAGTTTTTCTTTGTTTTGGTAGTCAAATATTGTGTGCAAAACAAAAAAGTAAACAGGCAATAGCCAAGTTTTTTTTCTTGCCCTTTGTCATCTTTGTTACCTTCCCTCCCTCCCTTTCAATGAAAAACCAATATCAATATCCGTTGTTTTCAATGAGAAATGTTAAAAACACTCTATAACATTTACTCTTTTATTGAGTGAAACTTATGCGAGTCTCAACATTTTATGTAAAATGTATTTCTGAAGTATGAGACCCAGATGAGTTTTATCCAATAAGAGACAAAGCTTTACGGGGAGTGTTAGAAATCTTATCAATCTTTTTAAAAATTCAAAATTATGTTCTTTTAAAGAGTATGTTGATATGAGAAATGTTTATATGAAGTATTGTTGTCGTTAAATAATCTCTACATGAAAACTTGGTTTGTAACTTTAACAAATCTTCTCTTTTAACCACATTTTTTTTAACAATTTTCGAACCAAAAATTTGTCGACGAGTTTAGTTCTACTAGGACCAATGTAATGTTGGTAGTTAGATAAACGCTTTGACATACTTTTTTTTTTTTTTGAAAGA
Organism: Medicago ruthenica; assembly: GCA_018208015.1. NCBI lineage: Eukaryota > Viridiplantae > Streptophyta > Magnoliopsida > Fabales > Fabaceae > Medicago > Medicago ruthenica. The sequence goes on from CM031371.1 coordinate 79,535,095, forward strand.
ACGCTTTGACATACTATTGATTGAATTTAACTGGATTTCACTTAATTTATGTGAGTCTTTATTAATATTCTTATTCCTTGCACCTTGTTCACCGTTCATTAGTATGATCCAATTCAAGAAATGTCTTCATATTTTCTTACTTAATCCTTTGACAACAACATCCACCCATTAGCATCATTGAATATACAACCAACTGCCTTGCCCATATCAATTTCGAATCTACCTTTTTTTTTCGGCGAATCACCATTTTAGTTAGTTGTTAAAACTGTAAGGTCTATTAATTTTAATCTCTAAATTAGTGACATATGAAATTAAAATTTACGATCACGAAGGGTCTATTGATTCATCATTTTCGTTTCTATATTGCATCCATCCGTTTTACAATACATGTCGCTTTTGATGAATTCACAAATACCAAGAAATCAAATAAATTTTGTTATTTTTTATAAAATTTTGTATCTTTTCTATAACACCTTTGACCATTTATTATTTCATTCCATTATTTCTCTCTCTACAATAAATAGGTAATGATATTCTTGACAAACCAATAATTAATGTGGTATTGAAACTTGAAAGTGACAAGTATATTGAAACAAAATCATTCCTTAAAAAAGACAAGTATTGTGGAACGGAAGGAGTAACTTATTGGAAGGGAGTTGTTAAAACATTAGCTAATGCTAATTTAAGAACATCCATAAATGAACATATTATTTATATTACTTATTTTTATTAAATATATAGCAAAATATGTTTATAATAAGGGACATATGTAGTGTTGTTCAACTAGAGATTTAACCGAGCTAATAACTCAACAGTGACTCATTTTCTTCAAGCGATTAATGTTGGAGAAGAAACTATGTCCATCAGTTGTGAGTTTCTTAACTTCTCCAATAGTGCGTTGAGTATAGTTGTTTTGTGTTTTATCCTATTAGACTAAGAAATGCAAGTAAATAAAGACAAAGGCAGACAAATAAAAAGCATGGGTTAAATAAATAAATAAATAGCATAAATAACTTGCGTTGAATATTGTTTACATCTAAATATAATTACCATGTTAATTAGTCGAATTCGGAAAATTGGCGATTGAGCAATCAAGCAAGGAGGATCCCCAACCGAGTGAAGGATAGGCGATGTTAGAGTAGTCGAGCGAGGGAGCTAATCTTTTTCAAGGTCACTAACTCAGAACGTGGGTTCGACTAACATGATCCCTCCAGGAAACTCCTCTTCATGACTTGAACGACCTGGCTTTCGAGAGGCACACATAGAGCAATTCATCCAAGAAAGAGAGAAAATGTCTACTAGTCGAGGGAGAGGTCCACACCAAGCAACCATCGGGGACAGTGAGGAATTTGATGATGATACGTCAGCCGATCAAATCACAGATATATTAACAGCTGAAATCATGAAAGCGAAAGGCTATTTGTGTCATGCCTTAAGGCCAACCAAAGGGAATGACATCGACCCATCAAAAGACGACACTAACTATGCCTTTGCCATGACAAAAAATGACCAAATATTTGATCATTTGATGAAAGATAATTCGACTATTATAGATGGTCACAAAATTCATTTGGCTAAGGAAATCAAAGGCAAAAGCTCTTGTAAATTGCATAATTCTTATAACCATGCAACAACTAAATGCATCATCTTTTGAAGGGAGATCCAAAAGGAAATCAAGGAAGGTTCAAGCCATTCGATAAAGGGATTTTAGAGATATCTATTGATATCGACCCCTTTCCACTCCAGCCATGGAGATGACCATGGTTTCATTCTTTGAGCATAGTGGTTTCAGAACCAATGGAAAGGGGAAGAAGGTGGTCAAAAAGGTAAGACAACCTAAAGTTAGTTGTGTAGCTCCATTTAGGAGTTGAGAAGACGAACACATCATTAGTATTCAGTAGGCTAGCCTCCTAAAAAGTTCCAAGCTTCGATGGTTTTGAAGTTGGGAAACCCCTAAAGGTAGGACAAATTACCTACGATTTGGTTCAACAATACATCACCATATAGAATCCTGATATGTCTACTAACATTGGGGGCCAGACCAGGGTGATAAGTTAAGAAACTAGTAACTGACCTTACGTGAGATCAATGTGAATCCTTTTCCAAAGGGGATGAGAAGATCGACTAGAACCACTATGGAAGAAAGATTTGCGTCTTTAGAGATCACAATCAAGGATAATGGGGAGATGATATTCAAAATCCAAGAAGAGACAAGACTATGGGTATAATTAGGACACAATGTCAAAGGCAACACATGACAATTAGTCGTTGAAGATGCAACAAACGATGTGACTAATAATCAAAGTCCAAGCTATAGGAACGAGAGAAGTCTCATCTCCTGATGCATATAAAGCCTTATATCAAGTCTTTTCAACCAATCATGAAGTCATCCCCAACAGAGAAGTTGTCTTTACTGATCAGCCAACCAGGGCTAATCCATCAATCACAAAAGAGGTTATTGACCTAACAGGGCTAGGGGATCATGAAGACAATCTTCCATTGTGAACTTCACCAAGGATATGTGAGTATGAAAATATGGTTGCATCGACGTCGGTTGGATTTCTAGAATTATGGGATAAAAAATATGATGGCCATCTGAAATACAAAGAAGATCCAATATTGGATATTGTAGTTGTCTGGTTGTTTTCCTGTTTTGGTTTTGATGATGTTCTTGTAGATGTTTTGTTATAAGTAATTAATAGGGAATGAATTAGATATGTTAAACTTCCCTAGCTAATCTGTCTTGAAATCATCTATAATAGCTTAAGTTTAGGTGTTTTTTTTGCTATTCAAGTTTTCTCAAATTTTTATAACTTTTAACATACTTGATTCAACTCAAACTGGCTTTAAAAATCATTGATTTGATTCATTGCCATTCTCGGGTGTTTGGTTTAAGAATGTTGAATCGATTCAAGAAGATTTTGATTTGATTGATTTAAAAGACTCCTCAGGTCTTTGACTCCTGGCTTTTGAATCAGATCAATCTTCATCTAAAAAATGTGATTCGGTTTAAAATCCTGCCTATGCAATTTTGAATAGATTTATTCTTCAGCCTGAATTGGTTTGAATCGATTCAATGTTCTTGACCTTCGTGTTAATCTTCATAGCATTCAGATCTCTAGTTTTACACTAATTGAATCGATTCAAGCTTAGAATTTTAGTGTTATTTTGAGGCAAAATTGTTCTTTTTACTCCCACCTACATATACCCCATTCACTCATTCTCTCACTTATAAAATCAATGAGCAAAAACACTCTAAAGTCTCCAACCTCTATTTTTTCTACAACCTTCTTTAGATTAAACACTTTTTCTAAGAACTATTGTAGGATTTGAGATCTAGATTGTTAGGGTGCTTAGGTTACTAGTAAGTTTGGTTCTTTCAAGGATCTTGTGCGGTATCAAGGTTCTAAGTAAAAAGAGGTACTTTTCACCTCCAAAGGCAATTATTGGGGTTGTTTCTCAAACATTCAAGGTTCAAGGGGATCAAAGCAAAGGCATAGAAAATACGATTTCTCGGAGTAGAAGATCAAAGGATTGCATGCAAGCTTGAGATTTGAAGACCTTGTGGATGTCCAATCTCAAGAGGTCTTGAAGATTGGATCTAGTGTGATTGCTTAACATAAAATATTAGGATTCTAAGGAATCTTTGTAATCATACACTTGTAAACATTTCCATCATAGTGGAAGCTCGTAGAAGAGACGTATTCTTCTATGAAGAGTGAATGTACCCCTAGAGAGGACAAAAATGGGGAACCTCTATAAATCTCTGTGTTCTTCTTTCCCTTTATCTTTAAATTTTAGAAAATCAATTTTTGATATATGTTCATGATGAATAGGTTAACTGTTATTTGTGTTGTGATATAATTGATCTTAAAACCTTTTTTGAAAGTATGTTGATTCAATCATCTTCATAGTAGAGATTAACTTGTTGTTTAATTCATCACATATATCAAAGTGATTGATTACTTGTATTAGTGATTTCTTGTTTAGGAGTAGGTTTGGTTTTCTATAGTTATAAGCTTTGTGCATTGTTGTGTGTATTGATTAATTTGTAAGTCATCAAGAGCCTGGTCTCTTCACTAACACTTTAACTACCGGAAGAGTCGATATGACGAACAAGGAACCTCAAGGGGCTTACAATAGAACTCCTATTTTTGATGTTGAAAACCATGACTATTGGAAATGTTGCTTGTGTGTGCATATTAAATCGGTTGACATGGATGTTTGGTATGCCTTTGTCAATGGTTGGTTTGAACCACAAATAGATGTTGACAATGTCATGTAAAACAAGCCTAAGGCCAATTGGGCAGCCGACGATAAGAAGAAGGTTCAATATGATTTGAAAGTGAGGAACATACTCATCTCCACCTTAGGCGTGAATGAGTATCACTTAGTTTCACATTGTAAAATAGCTAAAGTAATTTGGGACGCCTTGGAAACTCTCCATGAGGGTACCGAAGACATTAAGCAATCAAAAATCAATACCTCACTCAACAATAAGTGCTATTTCACAAGGAAAATGATAAAACCATCACTTCTATGCAAATGAGATTCACTAACATTGTTAACAAGTTACAAAACTTAGGAAAAACCATATTAAACAGATTGTATTATTTTTTTTTTGAGATGAATGACCAGGGATCGACAACCTAAGGCAACTGCTATTAAAGAATCTCAAAACCTTAACACTCTTGGAATCAGTACACTATCCGGGAAGCTCAAAGAGCATGAGCACAAAATCCTATGATTGAAAGCTAGTGGGGAAGGTATCAAGAAAAAAGAGAAGAAGTCCATTGCATTAAAAGACTCCTCGCCAAGGCAAACTCTCCCGTTCAAGAGGACAACGACTCCAGAGATGACTCACCTAGTGAGAAAGTAATGTGATTTTTCGTGAGACGGTAGAACCACTATGTTCAAAAGAAGAATGGGATAAAACATAGTGACAAGAACTTGATTAACTTTAGGAAATTTCAACTCAAATGAGAAGTGGGTATGGAGGAGAAGTTCTTTGAATGAATGTTCCGAACTAGAAAAAGGTAAAGGAAAATCCAACTCTTTGGAAAAATCAAGAGGAAGACGAGCCTACATCGCTTGGAAAGATGATGAAATGTCATACACTCGAAGTGACTATGAGAATGATGGAGTTTCACATCTATGTTTCATGGGACATAAGAAAAAGAGAAATGAGGTAACCCACTCCGACTCCAATTCCGAATTTAATCCATCCTACAATAAATTATAAAATGTTCTAATAGAAATAACTGGTGATGCTATGAATGTCTTTAAGAAAATAGGTATCCGAAAGAGAGTGACTCTCAAATTGGAAGCCAAAATCTTAAAAGTCAAAAAAGATTTTGAAAATTAGAAAACTGATCATGCATCTCTAGTAAATGAACATATTGTAAATCCTCCTTTCAAGACTCCTACAGTTGATTTACCTATTACTCCCAAACCAAATGATATTGGTAAATGTGAATCTTGTCCAAAATTACATATGGAGATTGCATCTCTAAAAAGTAAAATAGAACAAGCTTGCAATCTGCCCATGGTTATTGCTAAATGTTTGAAAAATGATGCTTCACAATCCAAGAATTCTTTCAAAAAGAATTTTCAAAGCAAGTGCAAAAATAGCAAAGCCCATGGACACAAAGTTAGGTGTCAATAATGTAGAGAAGTTAGTCACACCACACCTCATTCCCATATTATGAAAGTTTTTGTTCCAAAAGGGCTAATGACGTGGGTGCCTAAACAATCTACCTGTTCTACTAATCCCAAGGACCCAACATATGTTGGCGACCCAAAATTTACTTAATATGTTGTAGGAGTGCCTTTCAACCACAAAATAAAATGGTATCTAGACAGTGGTTGCTCAAGGCACATGACGGGGGACGCATCCATGTTCATCAACTTCAAAAGCAAGTAACATGGGTACGTCTCTTATGGTGACAACAATCAAGGTAAGGCTTTAGTTAAATGAGTTGTGGGAAATCCCTCCACAAAAACCATTAAAGAAGTTATGCGTGTTGAAAGGCTTAAGCACAATCTTCTAAGTTTTAGTCAATTTTGTGATGATATGATTATTATCACCTTTGAAACCCAAAGTTGCATTATTGAACATAATATGAACAAGGAAATTATGTTTAAGGGTTTAAGAGTTAAAAATGTCTATGTTCTTGATCTTGATCATGTATCCTTAAGTGGTACTGAGTGTCTCATGGCCTAAAATGACGTTTCTTGGGTAGATCCTTTTTGTCCTTCAAGAACAAAAAGTCTAGAAGGCACCGATTACAAATTGTTTATTGTTGATGACTACTCCAGATTCACTTGGACATAATTCTTGTCTAGTTAGGATGATATCTTTGACGCTTTTGCTAGATTCGCCAAAATTATTCAAAATTAAAACTCCTTGAAAATTGTGTCCCTTAGATGTGACCACGGTGGTGAATTTGTTAATCATCACTTTGAGAATTTTTGTGATGAATTTGGCATTTCTCATAACTTCTCTTGTCCTAGAACACCTCAACAAAATGGAGTTGTGGAAAGAAAAAAAATCGCGTTTTGGAAGAGTTGTCTAGGATAAGGATTAGTTAAATGAACCTCCTTAAGTACTTTTGGGCGGATGGCGGATGCTATTAACACCGCATGCTATGTCTTAAATATGATTATCTTTAGACCTATCCTAGACAAGACACCCTATGAATTAATTAAGGGAAGGAAGCCAAATTTGTCATATATAAGGGTGTTTGGATGTAAGTGCTTTATTCTAAACAATGGAAAAGAAAAATTAGGCAAATTCAATGCAAAAGTTGATGATGGGATCTTCTTGGGATACTCATCTTCTAGTAAAGCATATAGATTTTATAATAAGCAGACCTTCGTTGTTGAGGAATCCTTTCTTGCTGCACTTATGAGACTCCTCCCCAAGAGGTTGGGAAATGTTCTTCTGGCTTTGATGCTTCAAGAATAAATACTAAGGACATAGTTGTGGATGGTGCTCCACAAGAGGTTCCTTCAAAAAATGAGGACATCAAGGATAAATAAATGCTTTGAAGTAAAATAGTTCAAGAAAATAAAGAAAAAAGATTAAACTTGCATAAAAAGAAACCCTTAAAAACCTATAAATTACTACTTATCAAAACTCTTGCTCATGTGCCCATTGATGTGCTTCAGAACATTAAAAATTTCAAATTAACGAAGATAGAAGCCCTCAAAGCAAGCTTTCAATATGATTTATCTAAGCCTCCATCAAAGCCCAGATCCAGAAGAAAGCATGCATCTAAATATCTCTCTATCATCATTCAACCTCCATCCATCCAACCAACTTTTTCTGAACCAGGTCAAACGGAAACTGAACCTACCCAAACCCCCAATGAACATTACCCCTCACCTCATCTAGACTCTGACTATGACCGCCGCTATGTCTCTGCAACCACTCTTGTATCACACATCTACACAACTCTTCTTGCCTCCCTAGAACCCCGTAAAATACATGTTCAACCATCTCAAACTCAGCCCACAACTCCTACAAACAGTACTGTCAGATTCAATGAAGTTCAGGAGTCACACATCTTAGAAAGGATTGCTCAGTTAGAACAAAGAGAAGTAGAACGTTTAGTTCAGATAAGGGAACTTGCTCAGAGGGTATCAGATTTTGAACGACGCATAGAAATCACGCAAGCAAATATAGCAAGGCAGCAGGCTATTCATGATAAATTGAAGTCAAACATACAGATTCTGATGGATATGTTTTTAAAGAAACTCTAAATGTTTTTTCACTTTATTCCTTAAAACAAATTGGGCTATACTTTTAATTCTGCACTTTTAGTGTTTCTTTTATTCTATTTTTACTCTATTTATGCATGTTTTTCTCCTCTTAATTGCTCAATTTGATATGACTGTTTAACTTGCATTTTTTTGTTGATGACAAAAGGGGGAGTAGAATAGAGTATTTGAACAACTGAGCCTTATGCATGTTTAGCTTTCCTTATGCTTGTTTAGATTTCTTTATGTTAAAATATTTGAAAAATGAAAAATATTGAGCTTAAATGTTAATCTTATCAAAACTGATGGGATATCTGTGTGATCAAAGTCTGATGTCTTGATGGGTATCAGATTGGACTTAATCGGAGCTTACAAACCTTTGTGTAATCAATCTGAAATCTTGTTGACGTTCTGATATGCTTTATTGATTATTCGTTCTGATGCGCTCAAGAGTGACTAAGAATGAATTTAATTAACTAGGAATAGGACTTAGGGTGAGCTTGCAAACCTCACCTTAATGGACCTATCACAGACTTAGGGGGAGCTTGCAAACCTCATACTCTGAAGTCTAACTGTTAATTAAATTAACAACAATTGTTCAAAATACTTGTGTTTGTCATCATCAAAGGGGGAGATTGTTGGAACAAGAAGTGTCTTGGACAATTCATCTAAGGTTTTGATGATAACAAAGTATTGAAGAACAATTGGAATACTAACATATATTCAATGTGAAGAATCATAGAAAGATCTATCTATCAAGGAAGAACATATGAAGAGCATCAAAAGGAACAAGAGAAACTAAGAAGACTATGGTAGAAGACCAAAGGAAGGTCAACTAGAAGTCAACGTCCTTAGAAGACGGACACCACACAGATTCTGGAGAGGTAACTCAACAAACTCTGTGATGGTCATCAGACTCAGTAGCAGACACTGTAGACTTGGATCACCCTCAAACTTGAGTAAGTTATGAGGGACCCAGAATCCATGCAGGCTCTGTCCTATTCTGTGAACTGTCACTATCAAAGTTCTGATAGGTGCAGTTCTTTTGTTCTCTTCTGTCTACGTGCACAATCAGACAAAGGACATCAAGAACAAAGCAAGCAACAGATAATTCTTCTTTCAGCAAAGGAAAATTCAAAGTGCATTCAACGGGATTATCCATATCAGGCAAAAGGCCAACGTTCTTGATCAAAGCTACTCAACGACTCTATTTGCACTGACACTCTTCTCCAACGTCTCTCAAATCATTGCCTATAAAAGGAGCTGAAGACCACGAAGAAGATCAACAAGACTCTGCTATTTCAAAGTGTCAATACTCTATCAAAATCAAATAGCGCAAAGCACTTATGATTTTTGTAATCAAGCTGATATCTTAGAAATCCTAGAAGTCTTTAGATGCAAAGCGAAAATGTATAAGTCTCTTGGTGAAACATTGAGCAACTAGAAGTCTCTTAGGTGCGTCCTTAGAGCGTTGGAAGTCTCTTGCCTGCGTGCTTGAGCACTTGTAAGTTTCTTGGAGTAGTCCTTGAGCAAGGAAGTCTTTAGGAGAGTCCTAAAGCAGGAAGTCTTAAGATGTGTGCTTAAGAAAGAAAGTATTAAGATGTGTGCTTAAGCAAGGAAGTTATTAGGAGGAGTCCTAGAGCAAGAAGTCTTGAGCAGGTGTGCTTGAGCATAGGAAAGTCTCTCGGATTATAGTGAAATCCCTTGGAAGTGCAAGGGGACTGTACTACTCCTGGGTTGTAGGAGGAACCCGTATAAAAATTGCCTTGTGTCTGCTTTCTTTATCTCTCTCTCTCTCTTGCCATCTCTTTATCTTTGTGTTTTATACTATATTCGCTGCAATCAGACTCTGAATCAGAATATGCATACCACAGATTCTGATCAGCTTATAAACACTTGTAAAAAGAAAACCAGGAAAAAGCCAACACAATTCAATCTTCCCTTCTTGTGTTTTTCTCACCTTCACTTTCGAATGTTGACCTTCTTTGTGTGATGACCTCGACTGTACTCTTACTTTTGATCATTAGCCATGGATTCTAGATCATGATGGCATTAACATAACTTTTTGACATGAGTGCGCCTCCTGTTGTTGCATCAAGCTAGAATTTCTGTTGTTACTGAAGACCATTTCTGAATCTATGGATTTGAGTGATATCATGAAATCCATGGCCAGAGCATTTACGGAGCATTGGTTTGGATCATTTCCATGCATTACACAATGTTTCATTGGAACATTGCATACACAATGTTTCATTGGAACATTGCATAAGGACAACAATTACCGTCTTTGCATCCTGAGTTCTACTATTCGATAATAACCTTTTGATGAATTTGTCTTCCAGAGTGTCCCAATTTGTCAGAGTTGTTGTTGGTTGATCGAAATACCAGTATTTGGCGCGTGCAATGATGGAACAAAGAAATAACTTCAAATACATATGTTCTTCTTTGTTGTCACAAAATCTTCTTATAGTCCTCTTTGTCTCATAATCTTCTCTCTTTTTCCAACAATCTTATAAATTTTGAGCTTCTAATAGTAAATCACGGTGAAATTGAGGTGGAGACCATGCATGCAATTTCTTATGAGCTGAGAAGGTAGATGAAATTTAGGTTTGGTAATAAAGGGTGTGGTTCGGCGAGAGAGAAGAAGAAGAGAGAATGAGACTGGTAATTCTCTCCTTCGTTCTTTCTTCTTATTTCTTCCTCTATTGACTACATATTTCTCTTTGTCCAATTTACTTGCTTATCCTTCACACATCTGGAAAACTACTAATTTTCCCTTTTCTTCAATAATTCTCAATTATTAACTAATCCTCTTAGTCACCATAATTTCTATTCAACCTCTAATACTAATAAACTTATAGGATACTAATCATACTTAATACAATTAAGCTTTTACCATTGGGCATTAATGGTTATTATAGTTGTGTGGGATGTTACACTCTACCCCCTTAAAAGAATTTTGTCCTCGAAATTCGTACTTTTCTTAGGGTTCCACGATGAACTCCTTATTTGTTGGATTCCATTAATAAAGTTTTTATTCAGTTTATAATCTAAAGTCTGATTTAATTCGTATATGTCCGCTTTTATCAAAATCCTAGACAAAGCAATATTAGGATTGACAAGTTATAAACGAACGATTTCTTAATTTAATTTCCAACAAAGACGAAGGGGGGATTCAAGGATTCCCTAATCGTCATTAAACATCTGAATTGACCAAACCTAATATCACTTTGGGCAGGATAATTAAACCCTGCAACAACTCCAATCTTTTCTCTTTTATTTGCTTTTCTAAAATAAGTTCCGCTAATTAATGAGTTGAACGACAATCCCTGTGGAGACGATTAACTTACTACTTTATTATTTGGTAAGATTTGGTGCACTTTACAATTGCCTAAATTACATCATTAGTCAGCTACTATCCATGACGCGATGCGCAGAAGGTGTGTGGGTCGTGAAACTACTGTTCCAGAAAGTATGCAAATTTTCTCGCCTATGAATATAGAAGTCTTGCCTCAATTGAAAAACTGTTTGTGACGAGGAGAAGAAGAAAAAATCATGATTTAGGAAGGCTACCCAAAGGCGACGAACCGACCAACAGTACTCACCATTCATGTATTTCTTTACATACTCTTTTGTTTATGTTTAGAATAGCATGCATGGGTAACTAATCTCATAGGGTTAGGTCATGTAGGTGACCATCCATATATATTTATTGAACCATGTAATATGTTCAGTACCTTTAAATGTAATTATTCTATTTTATTTTATTTTATTTTATTCAATTATAAATTGTTCTTAATCTTTTTTGTGCTTTTACGAATGTTCATAAAATGATTCAATCTCATTGACTATTAACCCTAGTTGTGGGATTTGCCCTAGTTATAACTGTTCAATCCATAGTAGTTTAGAAACATTTGATTGCAAATAGTGACAATAATCTGAAGCTCATTTAAACTTTCAAAGGTTACGAACGCACCAAAGAAATTATTGGTTTGTAACGGGAGAAGAGTGCTAGAAACCTAATTATTTGCCTAGATATTTTGTTCAAATTTCTTGAAACTAATTAAGAAATTTTACACACTGGACCTAGTTACCAAGTAGTGAAAGAGAGGGAAATCTAACATGACCTAATCACTTTTTATCTATTTTTTTCTCTCTACGTAAAAACAACCATTTCCAAATACAATCCATCTATTTACATAATTATGTTCATATTCTTAGTCATTATATATTTTCTTCCTTCTACGTCAAAACAACCATTTCCAAATGCAACTCATCTTGTTACATGATTTTATTCATGTTTGTAGTCATTACGTAGGAATTTCACAATCCCTATGAAGACAAACCTATATAAATATTATTACTTGACGACAATTTAGTACACTTGTGAAACCGACAATCAATTATTAAGTGACATATTCTCATACATATCTCAGAAAAATTACATCAAGAAAAAATAACAATAAGACTCTCACTAATACAGAATATCAAATGATTTAACTAAACACATATGGGTCACATGCGTATGAAAAGTTCCAACAGTTAAACCCTTGGTTAATGGATCCGCCATAATGTTCTTTGTAGCAAGTTGTTCAACTTGAATATGAAGTTCACAAACAAATATTTAATGTAAAAAGGCTTTGAGCGAGAAGAGATTTTAATGCTTTGAGAGAAATTCACATCATCAGTTTTGTCACAACATATCACAAGTTCTTCAACCAGTAGATTCACAAGTAGCCTCATTGTAAACGACATATTGTGCTTGCAAGGTAGAGGTAGCCGTAAGAGTATGCTTAACACTTTTCTACCTAAAGTTTACTAATAGTGGAAGCATATGCAACTTTTCAATTTCAACAGTTTCTTTATGATTTTTTAGGACATTTAGATTTAGAGAGCTTATCACCCTTTTGAACACGTGTAGTGCACGAGAAGCAAGAATTCATATTGAACCATAAGGTTTTTTTCAATATATCCTTTTGACATAATCCAAGAACACCACATGGCCTATCACAAAATTTTGGATGCATAAAGCATCATTAAGGTTCCTCACATCAAAGTGGCTACTCAAAATTAGTTGTCTCTATCAAAAGGTTAATGAAGTTACTAGAAAAGAGAAGATTGTCTACTAGTTATAGCACATGAAAACTAAAAAATTTCCCCCTAGTCTTAAAGGAAATGCTTTGATCTAAGGTGTTTTCATTTAAACCAAAAAGAAGTGACAAGTTGGTCAAGCTTCAAATATCATATTGTAGAAAACTATTTTAATACATAAACGGATTTCATCAACCTACATAATAATTTCTCTTTCCCCGGTTCAATTAAACTTTTAGGATGAACCTCAAGTTGCTCTTTAGAATTAGATTGATTAGTTTGTTTTAGATTGTTGTGAATGATGACTTTTAGTTTTTGTAAAACACGCTTTCACTATAGGTCATATGCACTTACGATGATTCTGAAAATAATTACTTTCCATAAAAACTTAGTTGGAAAGTATATGGGAACAAGTTGGTTTCCAAATGCTCCTTAAAATCTTCTTTTTTACATGTTTGATTTGAATTAGAATTTACCATGTAAATTGTGATTCGAATAATTTTTCTTCCTTTGATCTCAATTTTGCATGATTCACTGTACAGAGCAAAATCAATCAATTTCAAAGTGATTCGAATAAATCCCTACAAAAAGAAAAATGATTCGAATCATTTTGATTAAAAAATTATCTGGAGTTTGTGATTGGAAACAATTTTCATCTGGGGATTAATGATTCGAACCACTATTCATGTGCATCAAATCAATCTTCATCGTAATCCTGAATATAGATTTGTAAAAATGATTCGAATCATTAAAATGTTGAATTGAATCATAGGCGTGTTTTTTTGTTTTTTTTCCTGTAACACCCATACTTATTTTATCTAGAATATTAGCATGTGCATTAAACTGATACTGGATACATCAAAATTTTCAATAATAATAATACAACACAACTGAAAGAATACAAATTGCTCGTTTATAAAACCATTAAGTACCATAATATATACATATACAAAAGTCCGATAAGCTTCTGAGCTGGTACATGATGAGCAACTGCACTCCATCCAGCATCTCCCTAATGATCCTCAACACGATCCTCGTACTAACCTGCAAACCTGCACCAGAAGGATTGGATGAGACATAATGTCTTAGTGAGCTCCACCCAACCTACTGTTGGCAACCTCGGGGAACCTAGGGTTGCCATGCCTACTTTTGGCAATCTCGGGGATTCCTATGATCGCCAAGCTCTAACCTTTCCCATATAGGGTATACCTGTCTGTTCCTGCTATCCTGTGTAGTCATAATAACTAAACTACATCCTGCTAAACTAGTGATCAAGGGGAAACCTAGGATCACTGTCTGAGCCTGATAACTGAATAGTCATGAAATCTAGACTATAACCTGATAACTTGGTGATCGAGGGGACTCCTAAGATCACCACCTGATACCTGCCTGATAGGTAATTCTGCCTGATATCATAATAAAATATATAATGATATTATTATGTTAGCTGTTAGCGTTGAACAAACAATAATTATCTGAGTTCATTTTACGGAATGCCCCCGAGTGGAGTAACCCCGGAGCATATTCCCCTGATAACCGGTGAAAATTCCTATCTGAGGCTAATCATCAGACTCCTCTTGCCTGTATTGTGTGAGTTATCCTCGCGGAAAGTTCCTCCCATTCCAGCTATAACTAGAACCCCATATGCTCTCTAACTGCGAGAACACAGAAGTCACAATAATCTTTAAATAAACTTATGTGTGGGTTATCCTCACGGAAAGTTCCTCCCATTCCAGCAATACTAGAACCCCCTGTGCTCTCTAACTGCGAGATCACAGAAGTCACATAAATTTAGCTTGATAATTAATTATTCCTGGTATATAAAATATACATAAACCTGATATTTCCTGAACATATATATATATATATATATAAGAGTCGTCATGTAGGCTCCCTAACGGGCAGGCCTATCCAGAATAAATCTGAAGCGTACCTGTGCCACGACTTATCGACATATATATACATGTTTATACATAATATGTATAAATCCTGATAAATATCCTTGTACCACTAACTAGGGTACATCCTATCCTGAACTGATACGTGTACCCTCAGTGTCACTCTGACGTGAACAACTGAGGCACGTCCTGATGTACATATAAATGTACCTGCCTGGTTAAGGGTATCCTGAAAACTAACCTTAACATACCTGATACTATTCTTACTTGAACCTTGAATGTAATAGCTGTCATACCCCATTTTTTGACCCATATTTTTCTTTGTTCATCATCATATTATTATTCATCATTTCATTATAATTTCCAATATTTTATTTTTACTTTTTATTAAAATATCTTCATTTTTAGATTTTTCTTTATTAATGTGTACACTACCATTATTATTAATATTATCATTATCCTTATTAATATCATTGCTTTTATTTTTTATATATATTTATTATTATTAGCTTTTTTTTATTATTATCAATGTTTTATTATTATTATTTATTATCATCATTATTTTTAATTACTAATATTATTAACTTTTTCATTTTTATTATTATCTTTATTATTATCATCACTGTTTTTTATTATTTTATTATCACTTGCCTTATTACTATTACCATTACCATTATCATTATTCATTTTTATTTTTATTATTTTGTTTTATTTTTTAAGAAAATACAAAAATTAGAAAAGGGGAGTTCGCACTGCGAAGTTACCTTCGCACTGCGAACTTTGCGAATTTTTGCAGAAATTGATTTCTTTGATTTGGTTTTCTTTTATCTTTATTGTTATTATCCTTTATCATTATTATTATCATTGTTATTGCCAATTGTGGCTGGAATGATGCAGCAAAGCAAGATTTAATGTGTGACATTAAAGGTTGAGGAAAGATGGATTTTCTTCCAACCTAGCATGTGCTCAAGCAAATTGGCTGCCCTTGGTCAGCTCTTGTCCCTCCCAATTGACCTGTCATTAACCCTGAGCTTGCCAGCCAGCTGCTTGTTCCCTTTCCTTCCTTCTTTCCCCACCAAAACCAGTCAAACTTGGATGGTTTTGCTTGCAAAATAGCTGTTTGGTGTGCCCTGTTTTCAGCTGTCTCCCTCCTTCCTCACACCAGCCCACATGCTCCTTTTGCTTCCCCCAATCTCTCTGTACATGGCAGTGCACGTTTTCATTGCTTGACCTCTCAAGATTGCAAGGATTGATCCCAAGAATCACCCAATTGCAAGCTGCCCTGTTTTTTCAGATTTTTCTCATCATTGCAATCCAAGATCAGCTGCATTTGTGGCTGAGATCAGTCAAGGTCTTGACCCTTGGCACAAGGCAAAGTAACTTCTATCCTTTAGCATTAAATGTAAAGCAATTTAGCCTGGATTTAGCCCACAAATCAGCTAGGTTCTAGAGATTTTCTCATCATTGCATTGGATTTCATTTTGGCCTATAAAAGGAATGCAAGGCACAAGGATTATACACATTACACAATACAGTCTTATACATTAAATTCACACGAAATTTACACCAAAATACACTACATTGCAGCATTGAGAGAGTAGAAAAACAGTTCAACTCAAAGCAAAAACCAATTAGAGTTATTTGTCCATAACCTCTAATCAATCAAGCAAGCCACTTCCTATCTCTTGCACAAGCATTGCTAGGAGTTCTGTAAGTATCCTAAAGTCTCTATATTTCATTTTGATTTGCTGTTTGCATCTTTTGTTTTGTTAAATTTCATTTTGTGCAAAAAACCCCTTTTGAAACTCAAAAGGAACCTCAAAGTGGCAAAGTGCTAAAACTGAGTTGTTATACTCCTTTTCTTCCAAATTTGCAAAGCTTTTTAACCCCCTTTAGGTTCTGAAGCTTGCTCAGGAGCAGCTTCTGAACTCCTGTTCAGAAGCAGCTTCTGAGTTCAATTTTTCGCATACTTCGCAGAGCAAAGTCATGTTCGCAGAGCGACCACATCAGAACCTGACTTCGCAGAGCCAAGTTCTGGTTGCTCTGCGAAGTATGTAAAACTCAGAACATAAATCAGGCTTCCAAAGGCCAAATTTTTGAGGTTCTAACCTTTGATTCAGAATCCAAAGAGGGTTAAAATGCATTTTTGTTTAAACTATATCAAGAACTTTGCATGTCTTTGAAAATTTCACAAGTTCGTGCAATTAATTTTGAGTAACTTGCAAAACAACTTATGTTCTAGAATTTTCAAAAATCAAGCTTGAGCAATAAGCTAAGTTCTTTTCCTTCAAAAGCTAAACTTGAACAAACAACATTGTTCATGATTTTCATTCAAAACATGAACTTGAGCCGAACTTGCTCACTTTTAAACCAAACTCAAAATTGAGCCGAACTTGTGCATTTTCCAAACTTATGAATATTTTCATGATTTGTTCATCTTTCTAACCAAGTGTTTTGCCCCTTTGAAATTTCTTTGAGTTTCAACAAAACAAAACTTGAATGAAAAAGGAATGGCTTGACGTATGTCTCCCCAAACCTCGGTTGCACGAATGCGTGACGTATGTCTCGTCGTTCGGGTAATCGTCATTCCATTTTCATACGCGTCCAACGCGTTTAAACCTTTTCTTGGCCCTCGTGGTCAATTTAAACCTTTCTTCGGTCCCCGTGACCATTTTAAAACATTTCTTGGCCCTCGTGGTCAATTCAAACCTTTCGCGCCTTTGCGCGTTCATTTTTAAACCTTTTTCGCCTTGTGCGATTTTCATCGCCTTAATGTGCGTCTCTTTTTATCATTTCAACGTTTTATGCCTTGTGCGAGTTCCCTCGCCTTAATGTGCGTCCGTCTTTTTATCTTTAAAACTTTTACGCCTTGTGCGAGTTCCCTCGCCTTAATGTGCGTCCGTCTTTATTTTTAACCTTTTGCGCCTTGTGCGAGTTCATCGCCTTAATGTGCGTCTGTTTTCCAACCTTTTACGCCTTGTGCGATTACCATCGCCTTAATGTGCGTTTGTCTTTTATCTTTTTAAACCTTTTATGCCTTCGTGCATTTTCAAACCTTTGTTCACGCCCGGGTGCGAATCCATGCGCGATCAAATCTTTTTTTAATTAAAACAAACCAACATACAAATTTTTTCTACTCAAAGAACTACGTACGCTTTGAATTCTCCGACTACCGGGAGATACGTAGGAGCAAGATCGTCATCTTGTCAAGCCCATTAATAAAAAACTTTCTTTTTCCCCTTTATTGTATTTTATCTTTTTCCCTTTCATCATATTTTCTTTTTCCCTTTTATATGTTCAAGAACGCAAGCAAAACCTTTAAAACATTTTAAGCCTAAGCCGACTAAGAGGTTCCCGTTGAGTACAACGGATGTGAGGGGTGCTAATACCTTCCCCTCGTATAATCGACTCTCGAACTTAAAATCTCTTATTTAAAGGTAATTTCGAACTTTTTTCCTTTTCTCCCCGAAAAATTAAAAGTTCAGTCGTGATTTAAAATTAGTGATTCAACGCTTCCCAATAGCTTGATATCCGAAATTCGACGCGACAAAAATGGCGACTTCACTGGGGACATGCATAAAACACTTTGTTTTTGTATGACGAGTCAAGCCTATCTCAGTCGGCTTTTAGGCTAAAATGTTTTATTTTACTTGCGTGTTTGTAGCTTATTGTCATTATTTGTTTCTATTCTTTTGCTCTATATTTATGTATATTTCATATTGCTTCATATCTATATATATCAAGTGTGGGGTTGTTACTTGAGCGATGTTACTCCACATTGTTCGGGTTAATGCCGGACGTGTGAGGCTCTCTACCCGAGCTTGAGAAAAAACTAAGTTAGAATGGTGGTTGTGAGCGGAAGCCCGCGTTGACGTATGTCCGTGAGGTAGGATGCCAAACCCCGCCTAGAGGAGATTGCCACTTGGAAGGTATTGAAGTCTTGCGTGCAAATCCGCAATAGACGACCTTAATTCCATGTGGGATCCATGACTCTAGGGACCTTCTTAGGAAATCTCATCTTTAGAGCCTACACGTGAGGATGGGGGGAAATTTTGAACATACACATCATACATATGCATACCATACATTTACATTCATGGAAAATAATTTTCGCATACCACTTTGCTTTATATAGGAAATTAAAAAGAGCAACCAATATTAGCAAAAAGAATATGGCTTCCAAAAATAGAAATACGCTCGCTTTCAAGATCAAGGCCCCTAAAGTGGAAAGTTTGCTAGCTTTGTGTAGACGGCTCTCCTCGGTCGACAAGAGCAACTTTGAAGCAAGTTATGGGCTAATACTCGACCTCTTGCCTGTGAAGATAGATTCGTTGGCTTTAACCACTTTGGCTCAATTTTTTGACCCACCTCTCTGGTGCTTTACCTTTCAAGACTTCCAATTAGCTCCAACCTTGGAAGAATTTGAGAAGATTTTGGGTTGTAGCATGAAGGACCATGAGTTTTATCTCGGTTCGGGAGAATGCCCCACTTTAGAAAGCATCGCCGAATCCTTATACCTTAATGTTCAAGACATAGCACTTCATTTGGAAACTAGAGGGAACATTAAAGGTTTCACGAGAAGGTTCTTGGAAACCCAAGCTCGGACTTTGTTAGCCAACAAAGAGGGAAGAGCATTCAACACCATCCTAGCCCTCTTGGTCTATGGAATAGTTCTATTCCCCAATATGGACGACTTTGTAGACCTTCCAGCCATAAGAGTATTCATGATTAAAAATCCGGTTCCCACGCTTTTGGCGGATTTTTATCATTCCCTTTATTCAAGGCATGAACAAGGGAGAGGGCGCACTATTTCTTGTTGTACTTCTTTGGTACAAATTTGGTTGACATCCCACATGCCAAGAAGCCGGGATTTTATGGAAAATCGGGCCAAGCTTCAATGGTCACAAAGAATGTTAGCTCTCACCGAGAAGGACATTCATTGGTTTTCTCCCGATTTAGAGGATCCGGAAGTCGTCCTAAGTTGCGGGGATTTCCCTAACGTACCCCTCATTGGTAGTAAGGGATGCATTAACTACAATCCGGTCCTCTCTCTCTGCCAGCTAGGCTATCCAATGGAGGACAAACCCGGTGATCTTTTGTTAGAACCTTTCTTCTTAAGGGAAGGAGATCAAGACCCGGCCTTGCTAGAGAGAATCCGAGGAGCTTGGAATCAAGTGCGCAAAGGAAGGGTTGGCAAGAAGAATTGTGTGGCCAAGCCTCTCTATACTCAATGGGTGAAGAAGAGGGTTGAAACAATCAAGCTACCCTTTGAGGTCGTATGCCCTCCAAAATCTCCTACACCTAAGCCAAGCACAACCATTCCCAACAAAGAAGCGGAGGAGCTCAAAGCTAAAATTCGAGAACTCCAAAATAAAAATGGAAAATTAGAATTAAAGCACCTTCAAGCTTTAGGAGAAATCACTAGGACAAAGAGAGATCGAGATGAAGCGACAAATTCTCTCCTAGTGTGCCAAAAGCGGCTAAAGATCTCCGAGGGGAAGAGAGATTGGATTGGAGGCGGTTTGGTTAGTGCGGATGCCAACCTTGTAGCCAAGGACGAGGAATTGGAAAGGATCTTGCATTCCAACCAAGAACTCAAAAAGTTCGGCGAGCTAGCCATCAAAGCTCAAAAGAAATGAAGGTTGAAGTTTCAAGAGAAAAATCAACAACTCCAAGAAGTTGTAAAGGACTACAAGGAGTAGCTCCAAGCCGAACGTGTCCAACGGCAAAGATATGAAGGTCTTTCTCATCAAGGGAAGCTACAATGCAATCGTCTCGAAGCGGACGTCAAGAAATTTGAAGAATACTTCGATAAGATTGCAAGAGAGCATGGAAACCATATTGCACGACTCCTTGATGAGATTAGAAGTGCAAATATCCAGCTAGCCCAACGCAAGGAAGTAATTGAGTTTGTATGGCAAGACGCCACCCGACTAAGTGAGGACTTCACTAGATTGGTCGCATTCTCAAACTTGGTCATTGCCAAACTTCCAAAGAAGCTAGCGAAGGCCGAGATGGTCATGCCTTACTTTGTCATCCCAAAGGAAATCCAGAAGTTCATGAAGTTCTGCAAGGATACTGTAGACTTCTATAGGGAGGAGATAGACAAAGCGGAAAAGCGAGCGGCTATTTGATTTGTATTAGCATTAATTACACTTTGTAATCTCAATGTTATTCAATCAAATAAATATATTTTGGACAATGTTAATTTCCCGGCCTTTAATATTTCTAATTGCTAATATTAATTGCACACTTTTTAATTTCCTTGTAAAGCAAAATAAATTTTTTTTTTCATGCATTTACATACATCATTCATACCATGCATACGCTCGTCTTCGAGTCCAAAACTCATTTCCCTTTTCTTATCCTCAGGATTTCTTATAATCCGAATTGAATCTTCACTGTTCGCATTTCTTCCGCAACACTTCGCGTCTTCCCGTAAGGAAAAGTGGCTCGTCGTCCCAAAGCAACCCACACATACAATACCCGAGCAACCATAAAGAAAAGGATGGAGAATTTAGAACAAGAGAATCAGGAGCTCCGTGGAGAGTTCACATCTATGCGGACAGAGATGGAAAAGTTAACGGAGTTGGTAAAGTTACTAGCGGCCGCACAAATCCCAACACCTCCTCCTCCCTCTAGCTCTCAAGCTCAAGCGTCAGCATCTACTTCAACTCCAACATTACATGCCGGTACTCAGCAATACACTAGACCCCCCGGTTGTACATGGGGCATGCCATTTGACTTTGGTGAGGAATTCATTCCCATTCCCACTACTCTTCAAGAGACCCCGGTCTCTCAACCCGATGTCACTTTCACCCAGGCTACTGCGGCCTTCTCAGCACCGGTGGTTCATACCACTCCGTTTGATCACGGGCCTATCTTTCATGCCGAAAGTTTAGGTGCCCAAGATAGGATGGCTGATTTCCAAGAAAAATTTGATGAGATGCAAATGGAAATTAAAGCCCTTCGAGGGAAAGATTTATTCGGGAAAAACGCCCATGACCTCTGCCTTGTACCCAACGTCAAAATCCCTCCTAAATTTAAGGTCCCGGATTTTGAAAAGTATAAGGGGAACACTTGCCCGCAAAGCCACCTAGTAATTAATGTACGCTAGGAAAATGTCGACTCAAACCGACAATCATCAATTGCTCATCCACTACTTCCAGGATAGTTTAACCGGTGCCGCTTTAAAGTGGTACATGGGTTTGGATAGTACCAAGATCCAAACCTTCAACGACTTGGGAGAGGCATTTGTCCGCCAATATAAATACAATTTGGACATGGCCCCGGACCGGGACCAACTCCGGGCCATGGCCCAGAAGGACAAAGAGACCTTTAAAGAGTACGCACAAAGGTGGAGAGAGGTTGCGGCTCAGATTAGCCCGCCTCTAGAAGAAAAGGAAATGACCAAGATCTTTTTGAACACTCTTGGTTCCTTTTATTATGAGCGAATGATTGCGAGTGCGCCAAGTGACTTCACAGAAATGGTGAGCATGGGCGTACGTTTGGAGGATGCGGTCCGAGAAGGACGCTTTGTGAAGGAAAGTGCTGCATCTAGCAGCACAAAAAGATTCGGGAGTAGCTACCCAAGAAAGAAAGAGCAGGATATTGGCATGATTGGCCATGGAAGACCTCACCAAGGGTATTCGGCATATCCACATGTCTCTGCCATTTCACCTTCCATCTCTACACCTCCAAACTACCAAATTTAGGTCCCACAAAGGCCTCCCCCTCATCATCAACAACCATATCAACAACAACACCCACAAAATCCACAACCACATTATCAACAACCGCGCCCACAAGGTCAGCAGCCATTCCGACCTCAAAATCCTCAACAACCCTTTAATCATCAGAATCGCTCGAGAGCGGCAATCGACCCGATACCCATGAAGTACGCGGACTTGCTCCCGGCTTTACTTGCAAGAAATCTCGTACAAACAAGAGCACCACCTCCCGTGCTGAGTGTATTACCCATATGGCATCGCCCTGACCTTACTTGTGCTTTCCACCAAGGGGCACCGGGTCACAACATTGAACATTGCTTCCCTCTTAAAAATGAGGTCCAAAGGCTAATGCGTACCAAGGTCCTGACCTTCAAGGACTCAAATCCAAATGTCCAAACTAACCCTTTGCCGAACCATGGCTCCTCAATCAACATGGTTCAAGAACACCAAGGGGCCAGTCCTATTTTGAAGGCCCAAGATATCAGGACGCCCCTGGTCCCCCTACATATCAAGATGTGTAAGGCAACTATGTTCAAACATGATCATGCTAGTTGCAAAGAGTGTTCAGAAAGTCCTCAAGGATGTATGCAAATCCAAAATGACATACAAGGACTAATGGACAAAAAGGAGCTTGTTGTCGCAAAAAAGGACAAAAGTGTATGTGTCATAATCCCGGAGGTTGAGACCCCGGAACACTTGGAGTTAGCCTACAGCAGCCAGGAGCCTGCTGCTACTCCACTCGTAATATGTTTACCGGGACCTACCCCGTACACTTCCAACAAAGCAGTTCCTTACAAGTACCTTGCAACCATGTTGAACAACGGTCAAGAGGTACCTATTCCCCCCTTAGCCCCTGTCGGTAATATCACGGACAATAGCAAAGTGCTAAGGAGTGGACGTGTTCTTCCCACAACAGTCCAAGAGAAGGTCAGTACCCCGGTATTTAAACCAAAGCCAACCCAAGACCCCTGCACAAATAAAGATGTAGGTCAATCCAGTGGGGCTAATGCCGATTCGGATCTCGATGAGGTGTTAAAGCTAATCAAGAAGAGCGAATACAAGGTCGTGGACCAGTTGTTGCAAACGCCTTCCAAAATCTCTATGTTGTCCTTATTGTTAAACTCCGACGCTCATAGAGAATCATTAATGAGAGTCTTGGACCAAGCTTTCGTGGAGCACGACATAACCCTTGGCCAATTCGGAGGCATTGTCGGAAACATCACTGTCTGCAATAGCTTGAGCTTCAGTGACGAGGAACTCCCCGAGCAAGGAAGGCACCATAATTTGCCATTACACATATCGGTGAACTGCAAGTCGGATGCTTTATCAAACGTACTTGTGGACGCCGGATATTCATTGAACGTATTGGCCAAAACAACCCTTGACCAGCTCTCCTACCAGGGGACCCCCATGAGGCAAAGTGGGGTAGTTGTTAAAGCCTTCGATGGCTCGAAGAAATCAGTGATCGGAGAGGTGGATTTACCTATTACCATCGGGCCATCTGTTTTCCAAATAACCTTCCAAATAATGGATATACAAGCAGCGCACAGTTGTTTGTAAGGCCGACCGTGGATCCACGAGGCCGGAGCAGTGACGTCCACGCTGCATCAAAAGCTGAAACTTGTGAAGAATGGAAAGCTAGCTCTGTTGATCAGCCATCTGTCAGCTTTCTCTTTCATCGGTGCCGATATTGTTGATGGGACATCATTCCAAGGTCTTTCCTTAGATGATGAGAGTGCCACAAAGAACGAGGCATCCATGTCTTCTTTCAAGAGCGCACAAAGAGTAGTGCAAGATGACTTACTCCCGGATTGGGGAAAGATGATAAGTCTGCCGGAGCGTAAGCATAGAGAAGGGTTAGGTTTCACTCCAACTACAAGAGTTACCGAACCAAGCACTAGCATTGAACCGCTCGAGAATATTTTCCACAGTGCCAGTTTCATTCATTCCACCAAGGAAGCTAATGCCATCACTGAAGATGGGCCGGAAGAAACATCACGTGTTCATGTAACACCTGGAGGAACTTGCCGCAATTGGGTTGCTGTCGATAGTCCTTCTGTTATCCAGTTTTCAAAGTAATGTGTTTGTTTATTTATCTTTTTTGAAAAAAAAAAACCCTTTCGTCTCGCCCGAAGCGAAGGGAGACTCATGTAGGGCTTGTTTAATATACTATCATCAATTAATAAAAATCGTTGTTTCTATCACAACTTTTACGTATTTATACGTTGTCTTTTTCTTTTTGTTATTCTTCAAAAAATGGTAATACAAAAAACCAGAAAAAAAAAACATTTTTTATTCTTCAATTTCAAAGAGTCTGCATTTTTTTTTCTTTTACTAAAATCAATCATCCATCATATGCAGACTAAGCACCAACAAACCCGTCGAGCACCTTAACCCTAGGCTCCCTCCCAACTTTGAATTCCCTGTTTACGAAGCGGAAGAGGAAGAGGATGAAGAAATTCCGGATGAGATCAAGCTCCTATTAGAGCAAGAGAAGAAGACCGTTCAGCCTCATGAGGAAGCAGTAGAGGTTATCAACTTGGGTTCTGAAAAGGAAAAGAAGGAAATTAAGATTGGAGCATTGTTGGATGCGTCCGTCAAAGGGAAAATAATCAAGCTTCTTGAAGAGTATGTGGATATTTTTGCATGGTCATACCAAGATATGCCAGGATTGGATCCTGAGATTGTGGAGCACCATTTACCTCTAAAACCTGAATGTTCACCAGTCAAGCAGAAGTTGAGAAGAACTCGCCCTGACATGGCTCTCAAGATCAAAGAGGAAGTGCAAAAGCAGATTAATGCTGGATTTCTCGTTACATCATAGTATCCTCAGTGGTTGGCCAACATAGTGCCTGTTCCCAAGAAGGATGGTAAAGTCAGGATGTGCGTCGACTACCGAGATCTGAACAAAGCTAGTCCAAAAGACGACTTCCCTTTACCCCACATTGACATATTGGTCGACAATACTGCGAAATCCAAGGTATTCTCCTTCATGGATGGCTTTTCGGGATACAATCATATTAAAATGGCTGTTGAAGATAGAGAAAAAACGTCTTTCATTACACCTTGGGGCACCTTTTGCTATCAAGTAATGCCTTTTGGCTTAACAAATGCGGGCGCTACTTACCAAAGGGGCATGGCCACTCTCTTCCACGACATGATACACAAGGAAATTGAAGTGTATGTCGACGACATAATTGTCAAATCAGGAACTGAAGAGGAACATGTCGAGTATTTGTTAAAGATGTTTCAACGCCTGAGAAAATATCGGCTTCGCCTGAACCCCAACAAATGTACATTCGGCGTGAGATCGGGAAAACTCCTAGGTTTCATTGTCAGTCAAAAGGGTATCGAGGTAGATCCCGATAAGGTCAAAGCTATCAGAGAAATGCCTGCTCCTCAAACTGAGAAGCAAGTAAGGGGATTTCTAGGACGTTTAAATTACATCTCTAGATTCATATCCCATATGACAGCCACTTGTGGGCCCATCTTCAAGATGCTCCGCAAAAACCAAGAAGTGGTATGGACAGAGGATTGCCAGAAAGCTTTTGACAGCATCAAGGAATACCTGCTAGAACCTCCAATACTTATTCCTCCAGTTGAAGGAAGACCTTTGATCATGTACTTAACCGTATTAGAGGACTCCATGGGTTGTGTACTCGGACAACAAGACGAGACCGGTAGAAAGGAGCATGCTGTCTACTACCTAAGCAAGAAGTTTACGGACTGCGAGTCCCGATACTCTCTACTCGAAAAGACTTGTTGTGCATTAGCCTGGGCTACTAGGCGTCTTCGTCACTATATGCTCAATCATACTACTTGGCTAATATCCAAAATGGATCCAATCAAGTATATCTTTGAAAAGCCCGCTTTAACCGGAAGGATCGCCCGTTGGCAGATGTTGTTATCAGAATATGACATCGAGTACCACACTCAGAAAGCTATCAAAGCCAGTATTCTTGCCGACCATTTGGCTCATCAACCAATTGAGGATTATCAACCGATTAAGTTTGACTTCCCCGATGAAGAAATCATGTATCTAATGATGAAGGATTGTGACGAGCTACTACTCGGCGAATGTCCAGATCTCGAATCTAGATGGAAGTTAATCTTTGATGGAGCTGTCAATGTATATGGCAATGGAATTGGGGCAGTCATCGTCACCCCGGAGGGCAAACATCTCCCTTTTGCTGCGAGACTATCATTCGACTGTACAAACAATATGGCAGAGTATGAAGCTTGTATCTTGGGAATTGAGGAAGCCATTGATCTAAGGATCAAGAACCTCGACATTTATGGAGACTCAGCTCTTGTGATTAATCAAATCAACGGAGATTGGGAAACTCGCCACACCGGCTTGATTCCTTACAAGGATTACGCAAGACGTTTGCTAACCTTTTTCAATAAAGTCAAGCTGCATCACATTCCTCGAGACGAGAATCAAATGGCAGATGCTTTGGCAACCTTGTCTTCTATGTATGAGGTCAGCCGTCGAAATGAAATTCCAACAATCAAGGTTCAACACCTAGAAAGGCCTGCACATGTGTTTGCAGCCGAATCAGTCATAGATGGCAAACCATGGTTCCATGACATCAAATGTTTCCTCCAAAAGCAAGAGTACCCGCATGGGGCATCCAACAAGGATAAGAAAACTCTGCGAAGATTAGCTGGCAACTTCTTTCTAAATGGAGAAGTTTTATACAAGAGGAATTTTGATATGGTGCTGCTCAGATGTGTTGATGAGCAAGAAGTAGATCTCATAATGCATGAGATACATGAAGGTTCCTTCAGAACTCATTCCAGTGGGCACACAATGGCTAGGAAGATCTTAAGGGCCGGATATTACTGGATGACCTTGGAAAGCGATTGCTACAAGCATGCCAGGAAATGCCACAAATGTCAAATTTATGCGGACAAGATCCACATGCCGCCAACGGCTCTGAATGTCCTCTCTTCCCCTTGGCCCTTCTCCATGTGGGGTATTGACATGATTGGTAGGATTGAACCCAAAGCTTCAAATGGACACCACTTCATTTTAGTGGCAATTGACTACTTCACCAAATGGGTTGAAGCTGCATCGTATGCCAACGTCACCAAACAAGTGGTGGTCCGATTTATTAAGAATCATATCATCTGTCGATATGGTATTCCCAACAAGATCATCACGGACAATGGGACCAATCTGAATAACAAAATGATGAAGGAGCTATGCAAAGAGTTCAAGATCGAGCATCATAACTCTTCTCCTTATAGGCCTCAGATGAATGGTGCGGTTGAAGCTGCAAACAAAAACATCAAGAAAATAGTGCAAAAGATGGTAGTCACATACAAAGATTGGCATGAGATGCTACCATATGCCTTGCACGGGCATCGTACTTCAGTACGTACATCAACAGGGGCGACCCCTTTCTCTTTAGTATACGGCATGGAAGCAGTGCTCCCCGTAGAAGTCGAAATCCCGTCATTGAGAATCTTGATGGAAGCTAAGTTGTCAGAGGCTGAATGGTGTCAAAACAGATACGATCAGTTGAACTTAATCGAGGAAAAACGCATGACTGTTTTATGTCATGGACAACTGTATCAACAGAGGATGAAACAAGCTTTTGACAAGAAGGTTCGTCCCCGTGAAATCCAAGAAGGAGACCTCGTGCTCAAAAGGATCCTATCTTTTCAACCCGATTCTAGGGGCAAATGGACGCCTAACTACGAAGGCCCGTATGTCGTCAAGAGAGTTTTCTCCGGAGGAGCCTTGATTCTCACAACGATGGACGGCGAGGATTTTCCGCGTCCTGTGAATTCCGATGTAGTCAAGAAATACTTTGTCTAAAAACAAAAAAAAATGAATGAACGTCTCGGTGGACTGAAAACCTGAAAAGGTGGTCCAGGCAAAAATTAGAGACATAAACAGAAATAATCATCCTGATAGGTTAAACATCTGAAAGGGCGACCTATGCAAAAATTAAGGATCAAAAGACAAAGTAACTACATCGGATTGGTCGTGATTCGTTTGGAGCACATCCATTGTCTGAAGACTCCAAATCTGAAGCATCCGAACAAGGGATTCAAAGTTGTTAGGGATAATAGTGGTCATCGTGTTCAATGTACCCTCCCTTTTATATTTACCATTTTTTCAAAACTTTGTAAGATCCGTGGAGCCACGCCTTTGGCAGGCTACCACCCCATTTAATAAATTTACTTCCCAACATTATTTTTCTTTTTATCAAAATTCCCATTTTATTCTATTCTTTCATTCATTTCTATTTTTTGATGATAGTACTTTAAAACAAAAACTCTTTTTTCAAAAGTTATTTTGTGAGTCTTTTATCTTTTATAAAATAACAAACACATTCCTTCTGAACTCGTGAATATTTGAAGTGTGCATCAATATTTGTCCCGAAAACGGATGAAGCTTCGCAGGCCAAGCATGGTCAATTGCTAAAAGGGATTCCCCAGCAAAATCATTAGTCAATCAAAAGGGAATATCCCCAATGAATCGAGAGCCCGAAAGGACGATTCAGGCAAAGATTCGCCAACCAAAGCATAAGTATCCCCGGCGGAATCATCAGTTCTCCTCCCCAGCGGATTAGCACGCTCCCCTAGTGGATTAACAATCTCCCTGTGAGGTATTTATCTTCATCAGTTATCACGGCTTTTATCCCGTCAATTTTCTGGATGTATCCCCTGTGGCATTATCCCCATTGAAGATTACCGAGTATTTGCAATACGACGTCGGTCCGTTTTTATCGGTCTAAATCTTGTCTTGTCAAGTTTGTCGGTCTACCATTAATCAAATCAGTCAGGTGTCATCCCCCAGTCTGTCTGGTCTAGTGATGTCACCCCTTTTTATGCCAAGTGGTAGTTCTTTAACGAACAGCTTGTGCATCTTTCATCATATTCTTATACCAAGGGGCAGTTCTTTAACGAACGATTTATGTATCCCCCATTGCGAGTCAATCTTTCACACAACATTCCCAGTGAAAGTCATACATTTGTACATTCGTACATTCATACATTCATGCATTCATGCATTCATATATTTGTACGTTCGTACACTCACACGTTCATCATTCATGCGTATGTACATTCATACATGCAACATACCACAACATCATTCATACATGATTGCTCTGACCACCATGAGTCTTACCAGTCAATCATGAGCAATTCATAACCTCCTTTTCCCCACGTGTCATTCCCAGTCTGTTTGGTCTAGTGATGTCACCTTTTTATGCCAAGTGGCAGTTCTTCCATGAACAGCTTGTGCATATTCCCCAGTATTGTTGCCAAGTGACAGTTCTTTAACGAACACTTGTGCACAGTTTTTATCTAATTCTCATCCCTCAGTGGTAGTTCGGAATTTAACCCGAACAGCTGACTTTTATCTTTGTTTCTCTTTCAGTGGTAGTTCGGAATTTAACCCGAACAGCTGACTTTTAACCTTTTTGCTCCCTGTATTCAGTGGTAGTTCGGAATTTAACCCGAACAGCTGACTTTTGACTTTGTTTCTCTTTCAGTGGTAGTTCGGAATTTAACCCGAACAGCTGACTTTTATCTTTTGTCTTTCATTCAGTGGTAGTTCGGAATTTAACCCGAACAGCTGACTTTTATCTTTGTTTCTCTTTCAGTGGTAGTTCGGAATTTAACCCGAACAGCTGACTTTTATCTTTTGTCTCTCATTCAGTGGTAGTTCGGAATTTAACCCGAACAGCTGACTTTTAACCTTTTGTCTTTCATTCAGTGGTAGTTCGGAATTTAACCCGAACAGCTGACTTTTAACCTTTTGTCTCTCATTCAGTGGTAGTTCGGAATTTAACCCGAACAGCTGACTTTTTACCTTTGTTTTCTCATCCCCAGTGGCAGTTCGGAATTTAACCCGAACGGCTGACATTTACATTTTTTACCTTCATTAAGCTGCCGTCACAACGGTAGTGGGTAAAACAATTTCCCCAGTGATTAGCATACTCTTTCTTCTCTTACCTTCATTAAACTACCATCATAACGGTAGTAGGTAAGATGAAATCCCCGGTGAAGCCACCAAGTGATTTTGATCAGTTGTCTTTATTAAGCTATCATTTCGATGGTAGACGACCCTTTCCCCAGTGGAACACTAGCCCGAGTAGAGTCGGATCCCGTTTCTTTAACGAACCCGAGTATCCCTTTGTCTTTTTTTTTTATCCCCAGTGTGGTCATCTTTTCCGTCTTTCCATTCATGCTTGCATTACAAGCATTCATAGCATTTGCATGCATACATCCATAGCATTTTCAATTCAAGAAAAATATTTAGTCAAAATTGGTGTACTTTATATTTAAGTCTCTTCGACCCGTCCCGTGGCGAAGAAACTTAAATAGGGGCATCTGTCATACCCCATTTTTTGACCCATATTTTTCTTTGTTCATCATCATATTATTATTCATCATTTCATTATAATTTCCAATATTTTATTTTTACTTTTTATTAAAATATCTTCATTTTTAGATTTTTCTTTATTAATGTGTATCCCCATCATCATCACTACCATTGTTATTAATATTATCATTATCCTTATTAATATCATTGCTTTTATTTTTTATATATATTTATTATTATTACCTTTTTTTTATTATTATCAATGTTTTATTATTATTATTTATTATCATCATTATTTTTAATTACTAATATTATTAACTTTTTCATTTTTATTATTATCTTTATTATTATCATCACTGTTTTTTATTATTTTATTATCACTTGCCTTATTACTATTACCATTACCATTATCATTATTCATTTTTATTTTTATTATTTTGTTTTATTTTTTAAGAAAATACAAAAATTAGAAAAGGGGAGTTCGCACTGCGAAGTTACCTTCGCACTGCGAACTCTGCGAATTTTTGCAGAAATTGATTTCTTTGATTTGGTTTTCTTTTATCTTTATTGTTATTATCCTTTATCATTATTATTATCATTGTTATTGCCAATTGTGGCTGGAATGATGCAGCAAAGCAAGATTTAATGTGTGACATTAAAGGTTGAGGAAAGATGGATTTTCTTCCAACCTAGCATGTGCTCAAGCAAATTGGCTGCCCTTGGTCAGCTCTTGTCCCTCCCAATTGACCTGTCATTAACCCTGAGCTTGCCAGCCAGCTGCTTGTTCCCTTTCCTTCCTTCTTTCCCCACCAAAACCAGTCAAACTTGGATGGTTTTGCTTGCAAAAAGCTGTTTGGTGTGCCCTGTTTTCAGCTGTCTCCCTCCTTCCTCACACCAGCCCACATGCTCCTTTTGCTTCCCCCAATCTCTCTGTACATGGCAGTGCACGTTTTCATTGCTTGACCTCTCAAGATTGCAAGGATTGATCCCAAGAATCACCCAATTGCAAGCTGCCCTGTTTTTTTTCCAGATTTTTCTCATCATTGCAATCCAAGATCAGCTGCATTTGTGGCTGAGATCAGTCAAGGTCTTGACCCTTGGCACAAGGCAAAGTAACTTCTATCCTTTAGCATTAAATGCAAAGCAATTTAGCCTGGATTTAGCCCACAAATCAGCTAGGTTCTAGAGATTTTCTCATCATTGCATTGGATTTCATTTTGGCCTATAAAAGGAATGCAAGGCACAAGGATTATACACATTACACAATACAGTCATATACATTCAATTCACACGAAATTTACACCAAAATACACTACATTGCAGCATTGAGAGAGTAGAAAAACAGTTCAACTCAAAGCAAAAATCAATTAGAGTTATTTGTCCATAACCTCTAACAATCAAGCAAGCCACTTCCTATCTCTTGCACAAGCATTGCTAGGAGTTCTGTAAGTATCCTAAAGTCTCTATATTTCATTTTGATTTGCTGTTTGCATCTTTTGTTTTGTTAAATTTCATTTTGTGCAAAAAACCCCTTTTGAAACTCAAAAGGAACCTCAAAGTGGCAAAGTGCTAAAACTGAGTTGTTATACTCCTTTTCTTCCAAATTTGCAAAGCTTTTTAACCCCCTTTAGGTTCTGAAGCTTGCTCAGGAGCAGCTTCTGAACTTCTGTTTAGAAGCAGCTTCTGAGTTCAATTTTTCGCATACTTCGCAGAGCAAAGTCGTGTTCGCAGAGCGACCACATCAGAACCTGACTTTGCAGAGCCAAGTTCTGGTTGCTCTGTGAAGTATGTAAAACTCAGAACATAAATCAGGCTTCCAAAGGCCAAATTTTTGAGGTTCTAACCTTTGATTCAGAATCCAAAGAGGGTTAAAATGCATTTTTGTTTAAACTATATCAAGAACTTTGCATGTCTTTGAAAATTTCACAAGTTCGTGCAATTAATTTTGAGTAACTTGCAAAACAAGTTATGTTCTAGAATTTTCAAAAATCAAGCTTGAGCAAAAAGCTAAGTTCTTTTCCTTCAAAAGCTAAACTTGAACAAACAACATTGTTAATGATTTTCAATCAAAACATGAACTTGAGCCGAACTTGCTCACTTTTAAACCAAACTCAAAATTGAGCCGAACTTGTGCATTTTCCAAACTTATGCATATTTTCATGATTTGTTCATCTTTCTAACCAAGTGTTTTGCCCCTTTGAAATTTCTTTGAGTTTCATCAAAACAAAACTTGAATGAAAAAGGAATGGCTTGACGTATGTCTCCCCAAACCTCGGTGTAGTACCCCAATTTTGTCCTAAGCCCTTCCAAAACAATTTACAAAAATCAAAAAAAGAGAGGAGAAAAGTCAAAGTCAACAAAAGTCAACCAAAAAAGTCAACATTTCAAAAATGGTGACTTCGCAGTGCGAAGTATGCAATTTTTCTGCAGATTTTTGGTTTCTTTGATTTAATTCCAGTTTTTGTTACATTTTATTTTCATTATTATTTTCATCATCATTCATGGCCAATTGGGCTCAGCAAAGCCAGAGTTGAAGGACTTGCCATTAATGCCAAGGAAAGAAGCTTTTTCTTCCAACCTAGCATGTGGCAAGCAAGTTGGCTTACCCTTGGGCAGCTCTTGTCCCTCCCAAGTGACCTGCTACTGACCCTAAGGTTGCCAGCCACCAGCTTGTGGACTTTCTTCCTGCTTTCTTCCCCCAAAACCAGTCAAACCCAGCTGGTTTTCACTTGCAAAAAGCTGTTTGGTGTGCCCTGTTTTCAGCTGGATTTCTCCTCCCACACACCAGCCCACATGCTCTTTTTGCTTCCCTCAACCTCTCTGTACATGGCAGTGCACGTTTTCCTTGCTTGACCTTCCAAGATTGCAAGGATTGATCCCAAGAATCACCCAATTGCAGCTGCCCTGTTTTTGCAGTTTTTTCTCATCATTTCAGCTGCTTTTTGTGGCTGAAATCAGTCAAGGTCTTGACCCTTGGCACAAGGCAAGGTTACCTCTATCCTTTAGCATTAAATGCAAAGTGATTTAGCCTGGATTTAGCCCACAAATCAGCTAGGTCCTATGGATTTTCCATCATTGCATTGGATTGCATTTTGGCCTATAAATAGGAAGCAATGCCCAAGGTTACAAACACTACTCATTCACTCTTGATACACTTGCTTACACTTACAAACAACCAGAGAAAACCAGCACAAAACACTAGCAAAAAACCAATTCCAATACAAAGCATTACACAAGTTCATTGCTTTTGTTCAAACCTTGCAAGCCTTCAACAATCCAAGTTCATTTCATTCCCTTTGCAGCTGGAGCTTTGCTAAGGATTTCTGTAAGTGTTCTAAGTCATTATCTTGCATTTATAATTGTGCTTGCATCCTAATTTGGTTCAAAACCTTTTGCTCTAAAAAAC
This sequence comes from Medicago ruthenica, assembly GCA_018208015.1. Taxonomy (NCBI): domain Eukaryota; kingdom Viridiplantae; phylum Streptophyta; class Magnoliopsida; order Fabales; family Fabaceae; genus Medicago; species Medicago ruthenica. The sequence goes on from CM031371.1 coordinate 79,569,328, forward strand.
CCCTTTTGGATTTCAAAAGAAATCCCAAGGTTTGCAAAACACTCAAACTGGTTTGTCCAGCTCTTTTCATTGCAAAACTCAAAGCTTTTCACTCTCCTAAAAGGTTCTGAGTTTGTTCAGAAGTTGTTTCTGAACAACAGTTCAGAAACAGCTTCTGAACTCAAAAATTCGCATTGTTCGCAGTGCGAAGTCATGGTCGCAGTGCGACCATGACAGAACTCAGAATCTGAGTTTAGGCTCCCAAATGGCCAATTTTTGAGGTTCTAGCCCAAGAGCTCAGAACCTAGGAGGTTTAAAACTCATTTTATCCAAACCATGTCAAGGATTTTGCATAATATTGGAAAATTCGCAAGTTCAGGTAACACTTTGGTGGATAACTTGCAAAACAAGTTACACTCACAAACTTTCAAGTAAACTTGAACAAATAAGCTATGTTCACCATTTTCAAAACCAAACATGAACAAGAGCCTTGTTCATGATTTTCAAACCAAACGTGAACTTAAGCCGAATTTGTTCGCTTTTCAAAACCGTTTGCAAAATGAGCCGAACTTGTGCGTTTTTTCACAAATTGTTAAAACTTTCTCATTTTTGGGTTTCAAACCAAGTGTTTTGATAAACTTTGGGATTTCTAAGAAATTTAACCAAAAACTTGAATGAAAAAGGGATGGTTTGACGTATGTCTCTCCATTGCCCCGATTGTACGAATGCGTGATGTATGTCTCGTCGTTCGGACAATCGTCATTCCATTTTCAATGTATCCGACCATACCAAACCAATTCTTGGCCCCTTGTGGTCAATCCGAACCTTTTGGTCCCCCGTGGCCACTAGATTCAATCCCTCGACTCATTCGAGTCACTCCGGTCAATGTTCGACTCGATGGAGTCCATTGTATCCGTTCTTGATCCCGTTGGATCAATCAAACATTTTCTCGACTCGTTTGAGTCACTCCGGTCAATGATCGACTCGATTGAGTCCATTGCACCCCTTTTGGTCCCATAGCGACCAATTCGAACCCTCTTACCCAACGGACATGCTTTTAACATTCTAGCGCGATTCGTAAACAAACGCTTAAGCCTCCCATGCGCGAACATACAAGCTATACGCTTAAGTCTCCCATCCGCGAGCATACAAGCTACGTTTAATCGCAAGAATTCGGTTAAAACATCGTTCATTTAAAAAAACTAACATATGTACTTTTTTCTACCAAAGAACTACGTACGCTTTGAATTCTCTGACTACCGGGAGATACGTAGGAGCAAGATCGACATCTTGTCAAGCACAATAATAAAAAACTTACTTTTTCCCCTTTTATCATATTTTCTTCTTCCCTTTGACATAGACGAGCATGCGCGCAAAACATTTAAAAACATTTAAGCTTTAGCCAAATAGAAGGTTCCCGTTGAGTACAACGGACGTGAGGGGTGCTAATACCTTCCCCTTGCGTAATCGACTCCCGAACCCGACAATGGTTGCGATGACCAGTCTTTCTCCTCATCGTCAAGGGTTTTATTATCGTTTCCCTTCAAATAAAAAAACTTAAGGGTTTATCAACGTTCCCTTTAAACAAAAACTTTGGTGGCGACTTCACAACAGCCTTTCGAGCGTTCGTACACGTCTCGGAAGTTTGCGCGTTTTTAGCGAGTGCGCACACTCGGTTTCACGAATGCGTGACGTATGTCTCGTCGTTCGGGTAATCGTCATTCCATTTTCATACGCGTCCAACGCGTTTAAACCTTTTCTTGGCCCTCGTGGTCAATTTAAACCTTTCTTCGGTCCCCGTGACCATTTTAAAACATTTCTTGGCCCTCGTGGTCAATTCGAACCTTTCGCGTCTTTGCGCGTTCATTTTTAAACCTTTTTAGCCTTGTGCGATTTTCATCGCCTTAATGTGCGTCTCTTTTTATCATTTCAACATTTTACGCCTTGTGCGAGTTCCCTCGCCTTAATGTGTGTCCGTCTTTTTATCTTTAAAACTTTTACGCCTTGTGCGAGTTCCCTCGCCTTAATGTGCGTTCGTCTTTATTTTTAACCTTTTGCGCCTTGTGCGAGTTCATCGCCTTAATGTGCGTCTGTTTTCCAACCTTTTACGCCTTGTGCGATTACCATCGCCTTAATGTGCGTTTGTCTTTTATCTTTTTAAACATTTTATGCCTTCGTGCATTTTCAAACCTTTGTTCACGCCCGGGTGCGAATCCATGCGCGATCAAATCTTTTTTTAATTAAAACGAACCAACATACAAATTTTTTCTACTCAAAGAACTACGTACGCTTTGAATTCTCCGACTACCGGGAGATACGTAGGAGCAAGATCATCATCTTGTCAAGCCCATTAATAAAAAACTTTCTTTTTCCCCTTTATTGTATTTTATCTTTTTCCCTTTCATCATATTTTCTTTTTCCCTTTTATATGTTCAAGCACGCGAGCAAAACTTTTAAAACATTTTAAGCCTAAGCCGACTAAGAGGTTCCTGTTGAGTACAACGGATGTGAGGGGTGCTAATACCTTCCCCTCGCATAATCGACTCTCGAACTTAAAATCTCTTATTTAAAGGTAATTTCGAACTTTTTTCCTTTTCTCCCCGAAAAATTAAAAGTTCAGTCGTGATTTAAAATTAGTGATTCAACGCTTCCCAATAGCTTGATATCCGAAATTCGACGCGACAATAGCACATTCCTATTATCCTCGTATTCTAAACTGAATACACCTCTAATCCTGCTTACCTATCATAGGTTCTTGACATATCATTGTCATATGTCATCCTTAAGAGGTTACTACCTCACTTGTATTAATTCCCTGTTCCTCGGATCTTTGTTTTTGTACTTCCCTCACGTTACCTATTCCTTGCTCCTTTATGATTTTTTCTCGTTAAAGGCCCTTAGGATGAGTTGAAATGGTGTTCTTTGATTCCATAAAGTTTCTAGAGAAAACGGTTGCGAAAAACCTCGCTTACACGCGCCGGATCACCCGAAACAGCTCAACTGACCAAGCTGTTTCTGGTGAGCGCGCTGTAGCGACGGATTGGTCGCTATAGTGACCAGGACCAGATTCAAAATTCGTTCTGCTCGCTGCAGCAAGCTCCAGCTCGCTGTAGCGACCATGACAGTTCAGAAATTGCTCAAAATCGTATTTTTCACCATTTTAGCTCAATCCAACTTACCCAAGCATCCCAATGATGTTAGGAATGATTTTCTATTACAAATTGTCTGATTAAAACATGGATTAGCAAGGAATTGGCAACAAACATGATTAGGGTACAAAAACCATATTTTAGCATAAAATGTAATACACACTCAAACTCACTCAAAGTGGGTTCTAAAACCCTTGGGAGCTCACCTAGCATTTGCTTTGATTCCTTGCCAAGCTTTTCACCCAAAATCCTAGCTTGGTCTCTTCTCAAAACCCTAGCTTTAGTCCCTTTTCTTTCCTTTCATCCTTGTTTTCCTTAGCTCAAAGTCACAAACTTTGCTTGCTTGCATGAGAATTGAGAGGTTGAGGTAGAGATTGAAGATTATGAAGGGATGGAGGATGGCGTGAGGGAGGGGGAGGAGAGAAGGGAGAGGAAAATGTTTTACAGAGATAAAGGACTAGAGATTATGAGGGAAAAATGGGTTTGCCCCTTTTAATAAAAATCCTAGCGCGACAATTACCAAATTGCCCTTCGTTAAAATATCTTTGATACATCGTCTCACCTCTGTTAAATACTTGAGTCTGAAGCGGGATATTACACTCTACCCCCCTTAAAGAAATTTCGTCCTCGAAATTTAGAATTCTCCTGAGATCATGAATGAATAGATACCTCTTTCTCTACTAGTCAAAGCTCCAAAACAATTGCTTATCGAGATTCCATGGCTACTCTAGGGTCTGCATGAAGATTATCCATGCGCCTCGATCAAACCTAAATGGTTAAAGCTGTTCCCTAGCCATGGTTTCCATCTTGTAAGTCAAAATATTTGACAATCTCTTCCTTAACTGAAAGACTTGAGGTACATACACAATTCTTACATAGTAGGATGTATGGTTGTCTGAACCAATACCCGACTCACTTGTCTATATCCCTTGTTCACACACTTAGTGTGAATCCAACTTAAGATTATAAAGCATTGGACACTCGTACTGAATTCATAAGTTTCCTTCATTGACCACTTGGTCTTACTCTGACGACATCGGGTCAATTTTATCCTTCTCAAATAATTCTACTGAATCCTTATCCTTGACTTTTGCCTCGAAAGACGGTAACTTACAGTTACAATCGTACCATTCTTAATATAGAATCATCTTTACCAAAACATTCTTAATCTGCATAGAAAGTTCTTCTTCCTTTACTGGTGAACATTAAGTTCAAGAATTTCCGAACTCTTCAGCTAAGATATGTTTGATATCAACAAACCTGTTCTGGTCAAAACCTTCCTACTTAAACATTCCTGACTGCGTACCATGGTTACCAATACATGTCACATAACTGAAAATTTGTTACACTACTATCTGAGTAGTATAAACTCTCCCTGATAAGTATACACAATACTAAACATAACCTGATACATGCAACATGTTATCATAACGTGGGTACAATGTGGATTAAACTCACAAGCCACTGCATTGTCGTTTCTGATCAATGCTTCAAATTCAAAAATAATATCATCTTGCAAGTGCAACCTTTAATAATGTTGCCTTATGCTTAATCCTCTTGAATAAACTTACTCTTCAAGTCCGCTTGAAGTTACTGAGCTAAAATAGCTAAACTACCGTATTAGCGGTGACTTCCCTTACTCTAGACTTATGGTGCTAGGAACACATCCTTCTTATTCCCTATCACATAATCTTAAACTGCTTCGATTTCCATTCCTCATCTCCACTACGCAACTCTGATTTTAAACAATACACCTTGGAATAGGGGTAATACACCACTATTAAATTTCCTGGCTAACCTCGTTCCTTAATGACTTCGTAGCTATCATAGCAGAATCATCTTACTGATTGATCATCATCTGACTTGTGTTCCTTTCGGACATAAACCACATACTTACTTTCGCGAAAATACGCCAAAACCTGTAAACAGTTTTCAGCAACTGTTACGAGCCCAAGAGTGCTTCTGTCAAAACAGCTTATACACTGGTCTTAGCTTTACTCTCCATATTCTGAATTCTGTAACCATCTCATGGTCAGCTCAACATGTATAATCATTCAAACATTGCAGAAACCCGAATGAAAGCATACCTGAAGCAACTTAAGTTCACACATTAAACACTTGTGGCAACTTCTAAAACAATTTATGGCTTCTGGAGATTCACATCTTTCGTACACTGAATCCGCTGATGGTTCGAGTCTCATTCTATTATCATCCTTAAGGATTTCATATCTATAACCTTCTCCAAGACAACTTAGGTCCACGTAACTTTACCATATCTCTTAGGTTACTCCTCGAGTTTCTTCGGAAACAATCCGTCTAAAATAGATTCAAACTCTTACCGGTTCTCCTGTAAGCCCAAACATAGGTTACGTCTCTTCGAGTACCCGATTAATTGATCTTAAACTTCAATACTTATCATTTCATATTGGATCCTTCCAATAACTTGTTACTGTATCCACAATTCCAATTTAATCTTATTATCTGAATAATTCTCCATATGTCTTCTCGACCGTTGCCTTCTTCATATGATTTCGAACAATCCAAGGTCTGTATATTCTACCACCTTTGAAAGCATACCCTTATAAGGTGATCTCTGTCGGCTTTCCAGAATACTTGTGTAAGGAACCCATCAAATGAAAACATAGAACTCCTTAACATTAACCACAACCTTAACTTTAACTTGTATGTTAGCGACGATCTTTCTGATGTTAGAGCCTCAGAATAGTTCTTGGCTGATTCCTGATTATTCCTCAAAACCGGTCTACTATAATCCACAGCATACGATTCAATCTTTACTTCATGCCCTTACCAGGGGTTTCCTTCACTTATCGCTAAGCTTGCTTTTCTCTTACAAAGCATCTTGATGACTCATAATAAAGGAAGGTAATCTGTTTCATCTGTCCATTAATTCGCTTAATCCATAAATAAGTCTCTTAACTGCTGGATATTAATTCTCATCCGGTTCGAGTGTGCGAGTCCTCCGATTCTTACACACTTTATCCTTGCTGGCAGTCTAGAGGTTCCAGTAATTAATCGACTGATAATACTCATTCCGAGTTCCTGGGTCTAAAGGGTGAATCTGTAGCCTGTTTTTGAGTCTGAAGCTTCGCAGATCAAGATATTGGTCGCTCTGCGACCGTAGCAGAACTCAGAATCCTGAAACTTGCGTTTTAACCTCAAAATCTTGGTTCCTAGGTTGCAAATCATTCCTCAGAGTATTCCATAAGGAGTCATACTCATAGTCTTTACCGAGACAACTTCGGTCTCTAAAGTCTCACCATAATTCCTTTCTTCTTATGTCTCCTCAGAAGAGACATTTCTCAATGAAGCGTCCATCTGTTTTAAGGTACTTCACCTTACTCTTAAATATCTTTAATATTCCTGAAACTCGGCCATTAACAGGCTCCGTTACTCTACGGTTTGATAACCACCACTTGGCCTTAAGTACTTCTTCGCCAATTCCTGTCTTAAAAATATGACACCTTAACATCGCTCTTCATGTGCTTCATTCCTCCACGGTTACATTCAGCTCTCATATATTTATCCTAACTGTCATATACTAGAATGAGTTGATCAGGATCAACTAGATGTGACCCTTAGAACAATATCCGGAACCCAATGGTCCCACTACTTTTATTGAATCTTTAATGACCGCAGGCACGATCTGAATCGACCTGCTCTGATACCAATTGTAACACCCATACTAATTTTATCTAGAAAATTAGCATGTGCATTAAACTGATACTGGATACATCAAAACTTTCAATAATAATAATACAACACAACTGAAAGAATACAAATTGCTCGTTTATAAAACCATCAAGTACCATAATATATACATATACAAAAGTCCGATAAGCTCCTGAGCTGGTACATGACGAGCAACTGCACTCCATCCAGCATCTCCCTGATGATCCTCAACACGATCCTCGTACTAACCGGCAAACCTGCACCAGAAGGATTGGGATGAGACATAATGTCTCAGTGAGCTCCACCCAACCTATTGTTGGCAACCTCGGGGAACCTAGGGTTGCCATGCCTACTTTTGCAATCTCGGGGATTCCTATGATCGCCAAGCTCTAACCTTTCCCATATAGGGTATACCTGCCTGTTCCTGCTATCCTGTGTAGTCATAATAACTAAACTACATCCTGCTAAACTAGTGATTAAGGGAAACCTAGGATCACTGCCTGAGCGTGATAACTGAATTGTCATGAAATCTAGACCATAACCTGATAACTTGGTGATCGAGGGGACTCCTAAGATCACCACCTGATACCTGCCTGATAGGTAATTCTACCTGATAACATAATAAAATATATAATAATATTATTATGATAGCTGTTAGCGTTGAACAAACAATAATTATCTGAGTTCATTTTACGGAATTCCCCCGAGTGGAGTAACCCCGGAGCACATTCCTCTGATAACCGGTGAAAATTCCTATCTGAGGCTAATCACCGGACTCCTCTTGCCTGATTGTGTGGGTTATCCTCGCGGAAAGTTCCTCCCATTCCAGCTATAACTGGAACCCCCTGTGCTCTCTAACTGCGAGAACACAAAAGTCACAATAATCTTTAAATAAACTTATGTGTGGGTTATCCTCACGGAAAGTTCCTCCCATTCCAACAATACTGGAATCCCCTGTGCCCTCTAACTGCGAGATCACAGAAGTCACATAAATTTAACCTGATAATTAATTATTCCTGGTATATAAAATATACATAAACCTGATATTTCCTGAACATATATATATATATATATATATATAAGAGTCGTCATGTAGGCTCCCGAACGGGCTGGCCTATCCAGAATAAATCTGAAGCGTACCTATGCCACGACTTGTCAACATATATATACATGTTTATACATAATCTGTATAAATCCTGATAAATATCCTTGTACCACTAACTAGGGTACATCCTATCCTGAACTGATACGTGTACCCTCAGTGTCACTCTGACGTGAACAACTGAGGCACGTCCTGATGTACATATAAATGTACCTACCTGGTTAAGGGTATCCTGAAAACTAACCCTTAACATACCTGATACTATTCTTACTTGAACCTTGAATGTAATAGCACATTCCTATTATCCTCGTATTCTAAACTGAATACACCTCTAATCCTGCTTACCTATCATAGGTTCTTGACATATCATTGTCATATGTCATCCTTAAAAGGTTACTACCTCACTTGTATTAATTCCCTGTTCCTCGGATCTTTGTTTTTGTACTTCCCTCACGTTACCTATTCCTTGCTCCTTTATAATTTTTGCCCGTTAAAGGCCCTTAGGATGAGTTAAAATGGTGTTCTTTGATTCCATAAAGTTTTTGGAGAAAACGGTTGCGAAAAACCTCGCTTACATGCGCCGGATCACCCGAAACAGCTCAGCTGACCAAGCTATTTCTGGTGAGCGCGCTGTAGCGACGGATTGGTCGCTATAGCGACCAGGACCATATTCAAAATTCGTTCTGCTCGCTGCAGCGAGCTCCAGCTCGCTGTAGCGACCATGACAGTTCAGAAATTGCTCAAAATCGTATTTTTCACCATTTTAGCTCAATCCAACTTACCCAAGCATCTCAATGATGTTAGGAATGATTTTCTATTACAAATTGACTGATTAAAACATGGATTAGCAAGGAATTGGCAACAAACAGGATTAGGGTACAAAAACCATATTTTAGCATAAAATGTAATACATACTCAAACTCACTCAAAGTGGGTTCTAAAACCCTAGGGAGCTCACCTAGCATTTGCTTTGATTCCTTGCCAAGCTTTTCACCCAAAATCCTAGCTTGGTCTCTTCTCAAAACCCTAGCTTTAGTCCCTTTTCTTTCCTTTCTTCCTTGTTTTCCTTAGATCAAAGTCACAAACTTTGCTTGCTTGCATGAGAATTGAGAGGTTGAGGTAGAGATTGAAGATTATGAAGGGATGGAGGATGGCGTGAGGGATGGGGAGGAGAGAAGGGAGAGGAAAATGTTTTAGAGAGATAAGGGAATATAGATTATGAGGGAAAAATGGGTTTGCCCCTTTTAATAAAAATCCTGGCGCGGCAATTACCAAATTGCCCTTCCTTAAAATATCTCTGATACATCGTCTCACCTCTGATAAATACTTGAGTCTGAAGCGGGATATTACATTTCCTCAAACTTGTTCCTATATATCACAACTATATATACTTGCCTGTACTCACTTTTTCACTTTCGTGAATCAATTTTACAAACACAATTTGAAAGCTTTTCACTCTATCTTTCTACAAACTCTTGATCAAACACTTTTCAAGGATCATGGTAGGAATTGAGATCTAGTTTGACGGGGTGCTATAGGTTTTTGTAACTATTGGTTTCTCTCAAGGATTTTAATATGGAATCATTAAAAATATTAATATTTTAGTATGTTAATCGTTTTCCGATAAAATAACAAAAATAACCATTAAAAAAACTTTTGAAAATGATCTTGAATCTGGATTCAATTTTTTTTAAAGCAAAATAAACATAAACAATATATAACTATTTTTAGCAATTGATCGTCAACTAATGTGTGAACACAAACAATATACATTTATATTGCACAATTCTATAATTATCATTCAAACCATAATATTGCATAAAACATAATTGTAACATGATTGGATAATCTTAAGATTCAACGACTTTGTCGCGTCGAATTTCGGATGTCAAGCTATTGGGTAAGCTTTGAATCACTAATTCTAAATTACGACTGAACTTTTAATTTTTCGGGGAAAAAGGAAAAAAGTTCTAAATTACCTTGAGAAAAGATTTTAGGTTCGAAAGTCGATTATGCGAGGGGAAGGTATTAGCACCCCTCACATCCGTTGTACTCAACGGGAACCTCTTAGTCGGCTTAGGCTTAAAATGGTTCGATGTTTTACTTACGTATTTAAACATGTAAAGAAGGAAATATATATATATATATAAAACATAATGCGAGATAAAGAAAGAGATAAAAACAAACGAAAAGGGAAAAACAAGTTTTTTTATTAATGGGCTTGACAAGATGTCGATCTTGCTCCTACGTATCTCCCGGTAGTCGGAGAATTCAAAGCGTACGTAGTTCTTTGGTAGAAAAACGTTTGTATGTTGATTCGTTTTAGTTAAAAAAAGGTTTGATCGCGTCCGAGCGAAAAAGTTTGAAAAAAAAGAAAAAAATGTAATGAAAGTAAATGTCAACTGCTCGGGTTGCTGCCGAACTGGCCATTGACGACAAGAAAGTAAAAGGTCAGCTGCTCGGGTTGTTGCCGAGCTGGCCACTGACGACAATGCATAAAAATAAATGATTTGATGAAAAAGTTTTACGCTCGGACGTGAGCAAAGATTTTTAAAAACGTACGAAGGCGTACAAAGTTTTAAAATGGTGAAAGATGGACGCTAGGCGATAAGCTCGCGCAAGGCGTGAATGTTTTTAAATAAAGACAAACGCACTGAGGCGAAAAATTCGCGCAAGGCGTAAAAGGGTAAAAAATAAAACGCGCAAGGCGCGAAAGGTTCGGATTGACCACGAGGGCCAAGAAAAGGGTAAAAATGGCCACAAGGGAGCCAATGGAAAGTTTAGCGTACTAGACGCGCCAAGGGTGGAATGACGATTGCCCGAGCGACGAGACATACGTCACGCATTCGTGCAATCGAGGTTTGGGGAGACATACGTCAAGCCATTCCCGTTTCATTCAAGTTTGGTTTTGTTACTCTAAGGAATCTCAAAGGGGACCAAAGCTTTTTTAAAAGGAAAGTTAAAAGAAAAGAAAAACAACACGAACAAATTTGTTGTTCGATTTTATTAAAAATCATGAACGTGACTTGTTGCTTAAGTTATTGAAACTCAAGAACAAGTTTGGTTCAAGTTTGAATGGTAAACACAATCATAAAACATGCAAAACGTTGGAAAGTTCACAAGTTCGGCCCAATTCGAGCTTGGTTAAAAAGAGTGAGCGAACTCGGCTTAAGTTCGCGTTTGGATTGAAAATCATGAACAACATGGTGCTGCTCAAACTTGGTTTTTGAAAATATTAAGAACATAACTTGTTTCACAAGTTATTCAAATTTGTCGCACGAACTTGTGGAATCTTCAAAGTTGTGCAAGATTATGAGTTGGGTTTGGACCAAAATGGTTTTAACCCTCTTTAGGTTCTAAATCAAGGGCTAGAATCCCAAAAATTTGACATTTGAATGCCTGATTCATGTTCTGAATTTCACATACTTCGCAGAGCAACCAGAACTTGGCTCTGCGAAGTCAGGTTCTGGTGTGTTCGCAGTGCGAGCAAGGCTTGGCTCTGCGAAGTATGCGAATTTCTTAACTCAGAAGCTGTTTCTGAACAGAAGTTCAGAAACTGCTTCTAAGCAAGATTCAGAACCTAAAGGAGGTTAAGAAACTTGACAAAAAGGAAGAAAAAAGGGTAGAAAAACACAGTTTTAAAGCTTGGCCCCTTTGAGGTCCTTTTTGAGGCTCAAAGGAGGTTTTGGTTCACAAAACAAAATTGGACAAAAGCAAGATATGCAAACAGCAAATACAATAGAAAAGAAAGGTTATAGGAGACTTACAGAACTCCTAGCAATGCTTGAACAAGACTGGAAGTGGCTTGCTTGCTTTGTGAAAGGTTATGAACAAGGTTCAAAGTGTTTGTGATGGACTGATTTTGTGCTGCAATGCAAGGGATTTTTGGTGTGAATTTCGTGTGTATTGGCTCTCTGAATTGGTCTGTTTTTGGCTGGTTTTTAATGTGTTTCAGTTGTGTGTTTTATGGTGTGAAATCCTGGTGCCTTGCATTCCCTTTTATAGGCAAAAATGCAATCTATGTAATGATGAACAATGATGAATAAAATCCTAAAACACTAGCTGATCATGAGCTAAACTCAGGCTAGATCACTTTGCATTTAATGCTAATGGATAGGAATTGCTTTGCCTTGTGCCAAGGGGCAAGGTCTTGACTGATCTCAGCCACAAATGCCATTGATTCTAGAAGGTAATGATGGTAAAAAACTGTAAAACAGGGCAGCTGCAAAAAGGGATGATTCTTGGGATCAATCCTTGCAATCTTGGAAGGTCAAACAATCAAAACGTGTACTGCCATGTACAGGGAGATTGGGGGAATCAAAATCAGCATGTGGGCTTATGTGTGGGAGGAGAAATCCAGCTCAAAACAGGGTATGTCACACAGCTTTTTTGCAACAAAAACCACTTGGGATTGACTGGTTTTGGCAGGGAAAAAGGGGAGGAAATGGATCAAGCAGCTGGCTGGCATGTTTAGGTTGGGTGAGGGGTCAATTTGGGGGGACAAAAACTGACCAAGGATAGCCAATTTGTTTGATCACATGAGAGGTTGGAAGAAAGTTCTTCTTTCCTTTTACCTTTAATGTCACACATTAAATCTTGTCTTGCTGCACCAAATCAGTCACAAAATAACAAGAATGCAAGTAATAATGCTACTAATGATAATTGTAGTTGAAAGCAAAAAAGATAAACAACTATATAAAAATCTGCAGAATTTTCGCAGAGGTCGCAGTGCGAAGGTGAGTTCGCACTGCGAACTCCACTTTTTTTTTAATTTTTGTATTAAAAAATAAAAGGTAAAAATGGGGAAATAAATAATAATATATAATAATAATAATAATGATAAAAATGCAAATGACAATGATAATGAATAAAAATAGTAATGACAATGAAAATGATGATTGTAAATAAAACTTAATAACATTAAAAGATAAAAACTAATAGTAATAAAATAATAATGATGTTATTAAAGGAAAATAAAATAACATAACAATAATAATATTAAGGATAATGATGATGATATAAAATATTATAGCAATAATAAAAGGTAATAAAAATATAACACCCATAAAAAATATAAGTCAAAAAATGGGGTATGACAGATGCCCCTATTTAAGTTTCTTCGTCCCGGAGGTTGAAAATGTGATTTGAAATGGACGGGCCGAAGAGACTTAAATATAGAGTACGTCATTTTTTTGACTAAATATTTTCCCGAGTTATAAATGCTATAAATGCATGCAATGCAAATGTTATGAATGCTTGTAATATAACTATGGATGCAAAGGATGATAAAAAGGAAGACCAAACTGGGGATAGGTGTCAGCTGTTCGGGTGGTCGCCGAACTGCCACTGACAACAAAGAATGAAAAGGTAAATGCCAGCTGTTCGGGTTGTTGCCGAACTGGCCACTGGCGACAAAAGAATGAAAAGAATGTCAACTGTTCGGATGTTGCCGAACTTGCCATTGACGACGGGAAATAAAATGTCAACTGTTCGGATGTTGCCGAACTTGCCATTGACGACAGGGAAATAAAATGTCAACTGTTCGGATGTTGCCGAACTTGCCATTGACGACAGGAAAATAAATGTCAACTGTTCGGATGTTGCCGAACTTGCCAGTCAACTGTTCGGATGTTGCCGAACTTGCCATTGACGACAGGAAAAATAAAATGTCAACTGTTCGGATGTTGCCGAACTTGCCATTGACGACAGGAAAATAAAATGAAAGATGTCAGCTGTTCGGATGGTTACCGAACTTGCCACTGACAACACTGGGGATGCGGCTGACGAGCCGTTCCTTACAGAAATGCCCCTTCAATTGGGGAGAAAGAATGCACAAGCTGTTCATCGAAGAACTTGCCACTTGGCACAACACTGGGGAGCACGCACAAGCTGTTCATTAAAGAACTGCCACTTGGCGTAAAGACTTGACAAAAAAGACGCGCAAGCTGTTCGTTTGAACTGCCACTTGGCGGAAAAGGGTGACATCTCTGAACCAGACAGACTGGGGATGACACTTGAGAAAAAAGAATTCACGAATTGCTCGCGATTGTTTGATAAGACTCATGATGGTTAGAAAAACCATGTATGATATGTAGTATGTTGTATGCACATGTATGAATGCATGAATGCATGACTGTATGAACGTCACTGGGGACGTTGTGTAAGAGATGGACTAGTACTGGGGATACCCAACTTGTTTGTTAAGGAATTGCCCCTTGACACGATGAAAAACTTGCACAAGCTGTTCGTTAAAGAACTACCGCCTGGCGAAAAGGAGGATGACATCCCTAGACCAGATAGACTGGGGATGCCATTCGACTATTCGTTGTGGGAAATGCATGATATGAATATGAGATGCATGTTAATGAATGACTATGATATGATGCATGAGTTATGCTGACCTGGGGGATGACAGACGTCACGTGGGACGCTGGGGATTATGATTTGAATGCCGAGTAAAGTCGGGCTTGGATGAGATGAGACTCCACTGGGGGGAATATGCCAATAAGATTGGGCTTCGCTTGTGAATTCGCTGGGGATATAAGGATCATTTTGGAAGCATGATCGATATCCATCCTTCGATGCCAATGGTGATTGGGCTTTTGAGAGTAGGTGCCAATGACAATTGGGCTTTTGATTGTTTGGACAAAGATTGACTTCCTGGGGAGTTTGTTTGACCGATGAACAAAGATTGTTCAAAGAAAGAAAACGTTTTATTGATTTTTTGTTTGTTTGGTTGGTTTGGAAGGACAAGGTCCTTTGCCTACATACCCGAATAGGATCAAAACCGATGTAGTTTGGGCTCTCGCCCGGGTACGACCGACAAACTTGGTGAGACAAGATTAGACTGGTAAAATGAAAAGTGGACCGATGTCACATTGCAAACACTCGGTAACCTTAATGGGGATGATGCCACATGGGATACATCCAACCACTGACGGGGTAAAGCCGTAACCACTGATGAGGAACACATACCTCCTGGGGAGATTGTTTTAATCCACTGGGGGATATGATTGGATGCCGAGCGAGGTCGGGCTTTGGTTGTAATTGGATGCCGAGCGAGGTCGGACTTTGGTTGTAATTGGTTGCCGAGCGAGGTCGGGCTTTTTGATTGGTTGCCGAGTGAGGTCGGGCTTTTGATTGGTTGCCGAGCGAGGTCGGGCTTTGGTGGGATGCCGAGCGAGGTCGGGCTTTTGATGGGATGCCGAGCGAGGTCGGGCTTTTTATGGGATGCCGAGCGAGGTCGGGCTTTGATTGTAATTGTGTTTGTAAGGGCCAATGAAAATTTGGCTTTTGTTGGTAATGAGGTTTGTGAGTGCCAATGGGAATTGGGCTTTATGGTAATGTAGGTGCCAATGATGATTGGGCTTTGGATGGAAATTGTATGAGAATTGGGCTTTTTGTAGGAAATTGTGAGGAATGCCAATGACGACTGGGCTTTTTGTGAATTGTGGGGAATGCCAATGACGATTGGGCTTAATGTGAAATTGTAGTTGTGATTGCCAATGACGATTGGGCTTAATGTGAAATTGTAGTTGTGATTGCCAATGACAATTGGGCTTTGCTTGTGATTAGGTGCCAAGCATGGTTGGGCTTTGTTTGGTTAGGTGCCAACGAAAATTGGGCTTAGGGTTTGCCAATGAATATTGGGCTTTGGGTCGCCAATGAATATTGGGCTTTGGGTTGCCAATGAATATTGGGCTTTGGGTTGCCAATGAATATTGGGCTTTGGTTTGCCAATGAATATTGGGCTTTGGGTTGCCAATGAATATTGGGCTTTGGTTTGCCAATGAATATTGGGCTTTTTGGTTGGTTGCCGAGCGAGGTCGGGCTTTGTTTTGGGTTGGCAATTTTGATGTTCCAAGGTTGCACTAAACACAAAGTTTATATCATACAGCTTAAGTTAAAAACATGTTTATCGATGAACCATGCCTATCACACATTTAAGTAAAAAACAAATTGAATATTAATTGTGAGGGTAATGAACACTCATCCGGCAAGTTTGCCAACATTCCGATCAAGTTATGTGTCCATCTAATCATCGTTTTTAAAAGCATAAAAGCATTGATCACAAGGTCTTTGAGGGTTGTAATTTGGCTTGGGTACAAAAGAAATGTCATATGTGGGGAAATTGAATTCAAATGGCCAAGCAAGTGGAACATTCTTTCTAATTACACACCTCCTCCTTATTTCACACACAACTTTTGGTGATTTGCAAATACTTTTGTTTGATCTTGACAACCTTTTGATTTACTGATTTTTTCTCTTTTTTCTTTCTCTTTCGAGATTTCTTGATTTGTTTTTCTTTCTTTCTTCTCTTTTTTTTTGTTGTCAAGATCAAATAAGAAATTCACCAATTGCTTGATACACACAACCTCCCTTAATTCAAGATGATACCCTAATTGAATGTTCCTTCCTCTTTTGGCAAGGGACAATAATCATGATCGTTTAGGGGTTCAAAAATGAAAGAAAATTATCAGAATTCAAAATGATTTAACTATGAACTGAATTTTTTTACAAACTTCGGCAATTTCAATAAGCAATTGAGCTTATGAAAATTGGCAGTTCATAGTTAATGATTCTGATTGATTAGGCTCAAAGGGGTTTAACAAATACTCACTACTCACAGGGTGGGCTATTTGTGGTCAAGTGTTTTTACTCATATCAAAAAATGCCTTGATCCTATCAATGCTTTCATACAATCTAAAACAACGTTCAGATTTAACATAACAAAATCGAGTTAAACAAAAAATGCCGGTCTCCTGCATATATAAAAATGATTTCGAGGTTTCCTCACATTTTGGCTGGTTCTAAATGGTTCACAGAACAAACACATCAAAAACACAAACTGTATGATATAACTTATGTATTAAGTACACGTGGTGCCAATGAGAATTGGGCTTTGTTTGATTGAATGCCGAGCGAGGTCGGGCTTCGATTGTGAATTGGATATGGTAACGTCAATGAAAATTGGGCTTTTTGTTAATTGGGGAAAAGGCCGCAGCAGCCTGGGGGAAGGTAACCTTGGGTTGAGGTACCGGAATCTCTTGAAGAGTAGTGGGAATAGGGATGAATTCCTCACCAAAGCTGAATGGCATGCCCCATGTACAACCGGGGGCCTATTGTTATATGCGTGGGTTGCTCTGGGACGACGATCCACTTTTCTTGAAGGGTTGACACATAGTGTTGCGAACGAAATTGCAAACACTGAAGACTCAATGCGGATTGTAAGAAATCCTTGGTAAGAAGGGAATCGAGTTTTGGACTCGAAGACAAATGTATGCATGATATGAATGATGTAAATGTAAATGCATGCGATGTATATGACAAAAATATGCCCCTTTTTTTTTTGAAAATGCATATGCAAAAATCATTTTTATGAATGTAAATGTATGGCATGCATATGGTATGGTATGTATGATCAAAATTTCCCCCATCCTCACGTGTAGGCTCTAAAGGTAAGATTTCCTAAGAAGAGGTCCCTAGAGTCATCAACCTCATATGGAATTAGGGTTGTCTATGGACATACGTCGACATGACTTCAATTAATTCCATATGAAAATCTCGTCTAAGCGGGGTTGGGCATCCTACCTCACGGACATACGTCAACGCGGGCTTCCGCACACAACCTCCTTCTAACTTAGTTTTTTCTCGAGCTCGGGTAGAGAGCCTCACACGTCCGGCATTAACCCGAACAATGTGGAGTAACATCGCTCAAGTAACCCCCACAATTGATATATATATGAATATGAAGCAAAATGATATATATATGTATGAAGAGCATAAAAATAGACAAGACAAAAATGACAAGAAAACATAAATACGTAAGTAAAATGAACAAAATTAGCCTAAAAGCCGACTGAGATAGGCTTGACTCGTTTATGCAAAAACAAAGTGTTTTATGCATGGTCCCCAGTGAAGTCGACTGAACTTTGAATCACTAATTCTAAATTACGACTGAACTTTTAATTTTTCGGGGAAAAAGGAAAAAAGTTCTAAATTACCTTGAGAAAAGATTTTAGGTTCGAAAGTCGATTATGCGAGGGGAAGGTATTAGCACCCCTCACATCCGTTGTACTCAACGGGAACCTCTTAGTCGGCTTAGGCTTAAAATGGTTCGATGTTTTACTTACGTATTTAAACATGTAAAGAAGGAAATATATATATATAAAACATAATGCGAGATAAAGAAAGAGATAAAAACAAACGAAAAGGGAAAAATAAGTTTTTTTATTAATGGGCTTGACAAGATGTCGATCTTGCTCCTACGTATCTCCCGGTAGTCGGAGAATTCAAAGCGTACGTAGTTCTTTGGTAGAAAAACGTTTGTATGTTGATTCGTTTTAGTTAAAAAAAGGTTTGATCGCGTCCGAGCGAAAAAGTTTGAAAAAAAAGAAAAAAATGTAATGAAGTAAATGTCAACTGCTCGGGTTGCTGCCGAACTGGCCATTGACGACAAGAAAGTAAAAGGTCAGCTGCTCGGGTTGTTGCCGAGCTGGCCACTGACGACAATGCATAAAAATAAATGATTTGATGAAAAAGTTTTACGCTCGGACGTGAGCAAAGATTTTTAAAAACGTACGAAGGCGTACAAAGTTTTAAAATGGTGAAAGATGGACGCTAGGCGATAAGCTCGCGCGAGGCGTGAATGTTTTTAAATAAAGACAAACGCACTGAGGCGAAAAATTCGCGCAAGGCGTAAAAGGGTAAAAAATAAAACGCGCAAGGCGCGAAAGGTTCGGATTGACCACGAGGGCCAAGAAAAGGGTAAAAATGGCCACAAGGGAGCCAATGGAAAGTTTAGCGTACTAGACGCGCCAAGGGTGGAATGACGATTGCCCGAGCGACGAGACATACGTCACGCATTCGTGCAATCGAGGTTTGGGGAGACATACGTCAAGCCATTCCCGTTTCATTCAAGTTTGGTTTTGTTACTCTAAGGAATCTCAAAGGGGACCAAAGCTTTTTTAAAAGGAAAGTTAAAAGAAAAGAAAAACAACACGAACAAATTTGTTGTTCGATTTTATTAAAAATCATGAACGTGACTTGTTGCTTAAGTTATTGAAACTCAAGAACAAGTTTGGTTCAAGTTTGAATGGTAAACACAATCATAAAACATGCAAAACGTTGGAAAGTTCACAAGTTCGGCCCAATTCGAGCTTGGTTAAAAAGAGTGAGCGAACTCGGCTTAAGTTCGCGTTTGGATTGAAAATCATGAACAACATGGTTGTTCAAGTTTGTTTTTGAAAATAGACGAACTTAGCTTGCTGCTCAAACTTGGTTTTTGAAAATATTAAGAACATAACTTGTTTCACAAGTTATTCAAATTTGTCGCACGAACTTGTGGAATCTTCAAAGTTGTGCAAGATTATGAGTTGGGTTTGGACCAAAATGGTTTTAACCCTCTTTAGGTTCTGAATCAAGGGCTAGAATCCCAAAAATTTGACATTTGAATGCCTGATTCATGTTCTGAATTTCACATACTTCGCAGAGCAACCAGAACTTGGCTCTGCGAAGTCAGGTTCTGGTGTGTTCGCAGTGCGAGCAAGGCTTGGCTCTGCGAAGTATGCGAATTTCTTAACTCAGAAGCTGTTTCTGAACAGAAGTTCAGAAACTGCTTCTAAGCAAGATTCAGAACCTAAAGGAGGTTAAGAAACTTGACAAAAAGGAAGAACAAAGGGTAGAAAAACACAGTTTTAAAGCTTGGCCCCTTTGAGGTCCTTTTTGAGGCTCAAAGGAGGTTTTGGTTCACAAAACAAAATTGGACAAAAGCAAGATATGCAAACAGCAAATACAATAGAAAAGAAAGGTTATAGGAGACTTACAGAACTCCTAGCAATGCTTGAACAAGACTGGAAGTGGCTTGCTTGCTTTGTGAAAGGTTATGAACAAGGTTCAAAGTGTTTGTGATGGACTGATTTTGTGCTGCAATGCAAGGGATTTTTGGTGTGAATTTCGTGTGTATTGGCTCTCTGAATTGGTCTGTTTTTGGCTGGTTTTTAATGTGTTTCAGTTGTGTGTTTTATGGTGTGAAATCCTGGTGCCTTGCATTCCCTTTTATAGGCAAAAATGCAATCTATGTAATGATGAACAATGATGAATAAAATCCTAAAACACTAGATGATCATGAGCTAAACTCAGGCTAGATCACTTTGCATTTAATGCTAATGGATAGGAATTGCTTTGCCTTGTGCCAAGGGGCAAGGTCTTGACTGATCTCAGCCACAAATGCCATTGATTCTAGAAGGTAATGATGGTAAAAAACTGTAAAACAGGGCAGCTGCAAAAAGGGATGATTCTTGGGATCAATCCTTGCAATCTTGGAAGGTCAAACAATCAAAACGTGTACTGCCATGTACAGGGAGATTGGGGGAATCAAAATCAGCATGTGGGCTTATGTGTGGGAGGAGAAATCCAGCTCAAAACAGGGTATGTCACACAGCTTTTTTGCAACAAAAACCACTTGGGATTGACTGGTTTTGGCAGGGAAAAAGGGGAGGAAATGGATCAAGCAGCTGGCTGGCATGTTTAGGTTGGGTGAGGGGTCAATTTGGGGGGACAAAAACTGACCAAGGATAGCCAATTTGTTTGATCACATGAGAGGTTGGAAGAAAGTTCTTCTTTCCTTTTACCTTTAATGTCACACATTAAATCTTGTCTTGCTGCACCAAATCAGTCACAAAATAACAAGAATGAAGTAATAATGCTACTAATGATAATTGTAGTTGAAAGCAAAAAAGATAAACAACTATATAAAAATCTGCAGAATTTTCGCAGAGGTCGCAGTGCGAAGGTGAGTTCGCACTGCGAACTCCACTTTTTTTTTAATTTTTGTACTAAAAAATAAAAGGTAAAAATGGGGAAATAAATAATAATATATAATAATAATAATAATGATAAAAATGCAAATGACAATGATAATGAATAAAAATAGTAATGACAATGAAAATGATGATTGTAAATAAAACTTAATAACATTAAAAGATAAAAATTAATAGTAATAAAATAATAATGATGTTATTAAAGGAAAATAAAATAACATAACAATAATAATATTAAGGATAATGATGATGATATAAAATATTATAGCAATAATAAAAGGTAATAAAAATATAACACCCATAAAAAATATAAGTCAAAAAATGGGGTATGACAGACTTATTATCTTTAAAGAATAGCCGTATAATGTATCAATTTAGCTTTGATACCAAATGTTTTAATTTTAACATAAACATAAATCATAGATACAAAGCATAACATATCATACACTGAAACATGTACGTGTCATGGTTGGACCGAATGCTTGCTTTCACATCGAGAAGAAAACAATGTAGGAAGTGGCATTGCCCTCTTACCAATAGTGTGTGTACATACATGCATACTAAGAGAACTAAAAGAAGGCTAAAATATGCTTTTAGTCCCTGCAAATAGGGCTCGTTTTGCTTTTGGTCCTCGGTAAATTTTTTTTTTTTAAAAACACCCTTGCAAAATTTTCTGTCTTTTAAAAAAATCCTTGGGCCCACTTCAGTGATGATTTGGCATGGTTTTGCCACGTGGCAGTTGCTGACTGTGCAACTTTTGCCACGTGGCGATGACGTGGCATGCCACATAATATTAATTTTTTAAAAAAAATTAAAATTCTGAAAATTAATTTTAAAAATAAAAAAATATGAAAATAAAATTAAAAAAAAATAAAAAAATCAGAAAAAAAGTTCAAAAAATTTTCTGATTATATATTACTTTAAAAAAAACTAAATTTTTGAAATATGAACAAAAATCGAAAATTATATAATTTTTTAAAATCTGAATATAAATATTTGAAAATTAAAATATGAAAATTAATTTTTAAAAAAATTATATAATCTGAAAATCAATAATTTTCGGAAATTTTGGAATATATAATTTTCAGATTTTTTTTTCAAAATTTTTAATTTTAATTTCAGATAATTTATTCAGATTTTTTTTTCAATTTTTTTTTTCGAAAATTCACATTATATAATTCCAGATTTTTAGATTTTTAAATTCCAGATTTTTAAATTCCAGATTTTTAGATTTTTAAATTTATTTTCATATTTTTAATTTCAAAAAATTATCTTAAGGATTTTTAATTGTTTTTTTTTACTGTTTAGGGTTTTTTTCCAAAATAATCAAATTATATAATTTTAATTTTTGAAAATTAAATAATCTGAAATTTTTTGGAAATTTATTTTCAGTTTTTAAAAATTTTAAATATATTTTTCTGATTTTTTATTTCTAATTTTTAATTTCGAAAAGAATTTTTAAATTGTTTTTTATTTTTAAAATGATTTTTTTAATTTTTAATTATGTGGCATGCCACGTCATCGCCACGTGGCAAAAGTTGCACAGTCAGCAACTGCCACGTGGAAAAAACCATGCCAAATCATCACTGAAGTGGGCCCAGGGACTTTTTTAAAAGACAGAAAATTTTGCAAGGGTGTTTTTAAAATTTTTTTTTTACCGAGGACCAAAAGCAAAACAAGCCAAGCATATTTTAGTCCTAAAAGAATGACCCAACCCATCACGAGTCATTCCAAATACAACGTAATACTATATTCATTTATATATTTATTTAAATTAATTGCAATAATCATTTAGTAATTAATGACTTAACATTTAATATTTTAATTGATTCAATTAAAGTTATCCATGGAATTCAAAAAATTACTATCATCAAATTACTACTACTACTACTATTATTATTATTATTATTATTATTATTATTATTATTATTATTAGTATTATTATCGAAGAGACGGGCACTCACATGTCCATCTTTCCACTCATTTTATTGCGCTAACATTTGAAAATTATGAACGGTGTTTTTTATGAAATTTTGATTTTGATTAAAACTAAAAATATAAATGTTTGTTGCTTCAAAATATAACAAAACTAACCATGATTATTTATTTTAATAACACCAACAATATAACAAAAAAAATATAATCTAAATTTTTATTTTTTTAATGACACCAACAACGATCTTTATTATAGAAAAAAATTGTTTAAGGGTATAATTGAGATAGTAAAAAATTAAGTATAGATATACTCATTTAATTTGTTACACTTTTTAAAGGATAAAGTAAAAAATTGGACATACATATACTCATATCGCGTTTGTTACACTTTTATTTTAATATTTGAATTTACTATTATCTATTTGTTCTATGTGTTATTTGTATTGAAAGTTGAAGGTATTTTTGGAAAGAGAAAAAGACTGCCCAAATGAGGCAAAACATGCTATTTTCTTTACATATATAGAGTATAGATTATTATTATTATTATTATTATTATTATTATTATTAAAGAAAATAACATGTTTCAGCTCTTTTGGGCTGACTTTTTCTCTTTCTAAAGTAACCATGATATAAGTATATATATGTCAAGTATTTTTTTTCCTTTATTCTTTAAAATGTGTAACAAACTAAATGAGTATATCTATGCTTACTTTCTTATTATCCCAATTATATCTTTAAACAACTTTTTCTATAATAAAGATTGTTGTTGGTGTCATTAAAAAAATAAGAATTTAGATTATATTTTTTTTGTGTTGTTATATTGTTGGTGTCATTTAAATTGATAATCATGATTAGTTTAATTTGTTATAATTTTAATGCAACAAACATTTATATCTTTAGTCTTAATCAAAATTAAAATTTCATAAAAAAACACTGTTCATAATTTTTAAATGTTAGCGCAATAAAAAGAGCGGAAAGACGTGTCCGTCTTTTCGCTAGTTGTTGTTGTTGTTGTTATTATTATTATTATTATTATTATTATTATTATAGTAGTTGTTATTGTTGTTGTTGGTATTATTATTATTATTATTATTATTATTATTATTATTATTATTATTATTATTATTATTATTATTTATTATTATATCATAGTCTAAATATTATAATTAAACAATCGTGGTAATTATAAAACAAACAAAACATTCAATGAATGTTCCTTAAAAAAACATTCAATGAATGTTATAATATATAATAAAATGAAAATTTAACTTTGAAAGTTGAATGAATTTATGTACATGAAAATATCCGGTCAAACTTTCAAAAAAGTAAATATAAAAAAATATCCAGTCAAATATTATCTGTTGAAAATGTGTATTTGGAAGGCTTTGGTGAAACTTATATAATTTTCGATGTTGTACAAATTTTATCACACTAAAAAAAATTGAATGTTGTTGAATTCATTTTACATATCTTTTCAAATATTATCATTTTTTTTTGTTCAAATATATTTTTGCAACATAAATTATTTTTTTAACTAAAGCATACAAATATTATTACTACTATATTAATTATAAATATATTGTTTTTTAATATTTGAACTTTTAGCATATTTTTCTATAATTATAATAATATTTGCAAAACTATCCCCTAAATAAAAAACACATAAAATAAAATCTAAATGAATTTCAAAATTGTTAAAATTTTAAAAGAAATAACAAAAATAAAAACTGGAAAAAAAATAAGAAAAGAGGAAGTTTAATACATATCTTACAATTCATATACTAGCACAAAAAGAAAATTTAATGTATTTTAGAATAACTTCATACTTAGAAAAATATTACCATTATTACAATAAAAAGATTATGACTAACAATTTACCTTTCATAGATTACTAAAAAATAATCATTTTTAATTCAAAAAAAATTAGTCAAAATAATTTATTTTTTAGAAAAGAATTAAAAAAAGAAAAAATATTATTTTAAAAGTACCACAACTTTATAAATGATAGCTATCAATCTTCATAATGATCATCATCATCACCATCACCATCATCATCATCATCATTATCATCATCACCTTCATCTAACAATGTCTTCTATTCTACCATCCATTCTTTCAAATCCACTCCCAAATTTCAATGTGATTGTGACCAAAGAAGAGTTTAACTTGTTTTATAGTGTTGATCGACAACTCTTCACTCGTTTGCTGGTCGCGCTTGGCCGTGAGATCTCTCAATCAATAAATGTAATGGCCTTCCTCATGTGGATTGAGAGGAAATCCAAATACTATAATTTAGTAGCAAAGATTCTTCAACAATGGTCGGATGTTATGCTTAGCAACCTTGCTGACGAGGCTGTTGTCATCCTGAATTGCATTGGGAGTTCTCAATACCCTAACACTTTTGTAGGCAAATCAAAGTTGCCATTGATTCAACACATATGTCGTTTCAATGTGACGCTCGAGTTTTTCCATGAAAAACGTCTCGAAGTGATCACTGGTGTCACCAAGATCATTAATGATGTATGTGTTAGAGCTTTTACAGATATTATTGAAAAAGTGAATTATGATAGGACTATGAAAGAGCAAGATTTACATCTTGTAAATATGTATGGGGATGTTAATATTGCTACTCACATTCAATCAAATATGGTGTCTTTTTCTCCTAATGTTATTCCAATGATGGAACAACAAATAGATGTGCCACAAGTTAATGAAATTTTGGCCAATTTAAATTTAGATGATATTTATATTGCTGATACTGGAATTGCTACTTCTACTGGTAATGGTGATGACAAGAGGAAGGAGATCAAGAAGTTAGTTGATGATAGGACCCTCTTCATGACATTTTCTAAAGGCTATCCTATTTCTGAGAATGAAATTAGAGAATTCTTCACAAGGTACCCTTTTTTATTTTTTATTTGTTTATTAACCTCCTTTATCTTTCTCACACACACGCTCACACAGACAGTTATATGTGTGTGTGTACGTACGTATATCAAATTTTCATGATTTACTTGCTTTTGAAATTTTATCAACAATATATTAGCTTTATTTTTTTATTGTTAATTCCGGTTATAAGTGCTTATTTTAATGATTATTTATGGTTGAAAAATATTTAGTTTAATATTTATTTATAAATTTAAAATATACATTAATTGGCTGTATGAATTTATTTAAATGTGTTTTATTATATGATATCAAATACTAAAATTTATTGTAATTTTTTTTTATAAAACACTTTACATAACATACACACATAAAAAAAGTTATAGTAAAAAAATCATGTATTTTCATTTATGGGTTTTTTTTTTTTGGAGTAATTATGGGTCTTTATATGGGCTTGGTCTAACATTGGACCGTTCATATCAATTTACTATTGTAGGAAATTTTTTATAGAACATACTATTACATGTGTATTATCACATCCTTTTTTCAACAAAACTCATATTGCATGTAAAATTAATGGGTTCACCTTTAGACTTTTGTTTAAAAAGTCTATATTAGAGGGACCCTTGTGTGATATGTTAGTTCTTAAATAATTTTTTTCCAATAAAAGTAAAAAATATTTAGTGTTATCTAAATTCAAAACTAAATAGCTAGAACTAAAAAAGTATTTTTTTTTTGAAGGAACTAAAATAGTATTTTAAAATTACACATATAAACATAACGCATAAAACATAACGCAAGTAAAAAATTGTACAATCAATTTTGATGGAACAATTACATTATTTGCATGATAATGAAATTATGCAATAATTGTTTTTGGTTCTTTGTGTTTTTTTTTTGTCTTTAAATGGACAAACACAAATTGTTCATTATTCTTATAAGCTATTGATACTAATAAATATGAATTTTCTGAAAATTTAACATAATTAAAGTACACATTGTTTTTTTTTGTCAAATAGTCTAGATGCTAGAAATTCATTTTAATTTTTAAAAGTGAATTAGTGGAACGTCCGAGGTTCGAACCTCACCTCCTGCATATATTATGCAATGTCCGTGTCAACTGAGCTAAGTACAATGGACAGACACATTTGGTTTTTACTTGGTTAATTAGTAATCAATATCACATTTTACAAAGCAGCCAACTCTATGTTTTTCTTTATCATATTATTCTCCTATTAATTATCGCCTGATTTGTTTCCTATTTATTTTTTTTACTTGTTTTTGTTGTCCAAACAGGAAATTTGGAAATATCATTGACAACCTGATAATGCAAGAAGTGAATCCACCAAACCAACCATTGTATGCTCGTCTTGTTGTTCGTCCTGAGGCTATGGATGTAATTGATCATTTCCTTGACTACAATTCAAGAATGAAATTCTCCATTAATGGGAAGCATGTTTGGGCTAGAAAATATATTCGCAAGCTACCACTTGCACAACCACTTCAAGCTGTTGGGACGTCTCAATATTCTCCATGATGTTGTTTTCTAAAACTTCAATTTTGTTTCTTTGATGATTGTGATGTGATAGTAGAGTTTTGCTATCAATATTGAACATGCTTTAATAAATTTTATGTTGCTGAATAACCATTTGTTTACAATAGAGTTGATGAACTTTCATGTCAGCAAACTTAATTACTGTTTGCATGTTATTTGGTTTCAAAAATTATCAATTTTGGTTTGTTACCTTTATTTTTCTTGTTTATTTGTGATCTTTAACTATGGTTAATGCAGTACAATGCAATTATCACTACTTACAAAAATGTCTATGACGATTATTGTTCGATTTTTACTGTGATTTTACATTGTCCATCAACTTACTTGATCATCATGTCACATGTACCAATACCATAGCCCTACTTTCAAACCAACCAACAAGAACCTACTACAACTGCAAAATCAACGCAAACCCTTAAAAAACTTTCTCTCAAGATCTGAGAGATGTTTGTGACATTCCACTTAGGCAATTTTCTCGACCTTGCATATATAAATGGAGATAGAATAGCCATCACAATTCTACTTAAAATGTGGTTTCCTCAAACTATTTGCTTGGACCAAAGACTTCAATTCTAAAATGCAACAACATTCTTTAGCACAAGTTTGGCTAAGAATTTACTCTTTATCTTAGGAGTATTGACTTCAAAAGATCTTATAATTTGAAATTTCAAGTAGAATTGTAACACCAATATGTACATACGCAGTTAAAAACAAGCTTATGTTTGGTAAAACATTTGGACACTTTGTTACAGTTTCAGTGGATATGGATCTTACTCAAAATTTAAGATACAACATTCTTGTGGAAATAATAGGTTTGTATCTTTTGTTGTGCTTGATTATGAATATTTTCAAGAATTTTGAACTCATTGCAAGTGTATTGGTCCCTATCTGGAAATTTTCAAGAAAGCTAAATCATCTGACCTTGAGAAACGAGATAGAGACACTAATGTAAGAAGAAGGAATGTGAAAGTACCTAAAAATGAATTTTATTAAGCCAATGGTGGTGAAAAGGAATAGATGAAACAACAACAAATATTTGACCTAGAAGGATCCACTTCTAATTGTATAGAATAAAGGAGAGAAGCTGATGTTAGTATGGAAACTAGTGACATTGGCAACTGTAGTTTCTAGCTTATCTTAGGTTTTGAGTGACGTCTTATATTCCTAGGATAGTTTTAGAAGATTGTATTTTTTTCCATCTAGTCTAATACTAATTATCACCTTGCATAAAACATATTTTGCTTGCATAAAAAGTTTGATAAGTTTAATTTTTCAAAGCTCTTTTGGTGAAAACCATTGTTGGTTGAGTCTTGGGTCTTATGTGCTTTTTCAGCACTTCAAAAACATTTTTATTAAACTTTTATCGGTTCAAAAGTCATAACTAACTAAATGAATTGATTCAAGGAAGTCATTGAGTTTTGAGTTGTTTTAGAATCAATTTGAATATCGCTTCAAAAGTCTTAACTGACTCTCTGAATCGATTCACTTTAGTCAGAGAGTTTCTAGCCATTTTGGAATCGATTAAAAAATGGATATAAGGATCATTGAATCGATTCACGTGAATCGATTCAATCTTCATCTGAATCAAATCAATATTCAAACATTGTCCATATTTAGTTTTACTCATTAAAATCGACTCAGCATAAGTGTGAATCAATTCAGTCAGTGTTTTTTTTCACTAAAAATCAACTTTCTTTTGCACTAAGACGCTCAACCTATAAATATATCCTTCCCTCGTTTTTATCAACACTGAAAATCATTCATTACATTTTGTCTCTACTCTCCTTCTCTCAAAAGCCTTGTGAAAACACTTTCATCAATGTTATCCAAAGCTTAGAACGACAATTGTATGTTGTGTAATAGTTTGATTCTTTCAAGGAATTTGAAGTGCTAAAGATTCCAAATGACACAATAAGGCTTTCTTTTATCCTCTACCAAGCTTGACGATTTTTCTAATTCATCAAGACTAAAGGAAATTGATTGAATCTTATTCAAAAAGGGATCTTGACGAAGATTGCTCAAGGATTGCATATGATTAAATATTTGAAGGGTTAAGCATTCTGTTGGGTTTTTGTAGATTGGCTACATTTTGCAAAAACATCTACTAGCCAGATGCTGGGACAGATGCGGTAGCATATGGAACAGCTTTACGTAACTTGTGTTTTCGCGCAAGCTAGCGCTTTATATTTATGTACGCAATCTTCCAAAAGATTTGCCTGAAGTTTATTTTCCTCTAGCTTGCTGATCAAGGCGCGTGTATCTGATTGAAGATTTGCTTGGAGTTTTATTTGCCTTGCTATTTGTTCCACAAGATATCATTCTATATTTGGAAGCTTTTTATTATTTCTAGAAGATTGTTTCAGCTGGACCGGACAATGTCCATGCTCTATTTTGAAGCCCAGACCCGTGCTATCTCAGTACTATATATTCGTGAAGGCAAACCCTAGTAGGGTAACTAAAAACCGTGTGTGTTAGCAAAGCGTGTGTTTTAAGGTTTTTAGGGTTTTGTTTGTTAATTGTGAGCCTTGCTTGTATCACCCTGATTCAAGCTAAGGACTGAGTTTGTTTTGAGTTGTAATTGTAAGCTACTCCTAAGCTTTTAAGTACGGAGTGAGTATGTGTTATTAGCGTGTGTTTCTCTTGGTTGTGTTTTATGTTTTGTGTGCTTGATAACAATACTGTGTGTGTTGTTCGTAGGAATTGAGACGAGGTCTCATATCTAGGAGTTCCTAGATAGAGTTGCCACTGGTAGGGTCTAGGTGCAAAGTCAAGTAGTGTGTCTGCGTTGGTCTTTTCACTAGAACTATAATAGTGGAATCATTCCTGGATTGGTATCCCCCAGAGTAGGAGAGTTGCTCCGAACTGGGTTAACAAACTCACTGTGTACTTTTTATTTCCGCTGTGTTCCTTTTAATTTGTGCTTTGTTACGTTGCACTATTTTAATTGTAGTTCTGAGTAGACACGCGCTCGGACAGTTGTGCCAACATTGTGCACAGCGTATTTCAGTCAAGTTGCCAGGAATTTCAATTGGTATCAGAGCAGGCACCCTGTTCTGTGTGGGTGAGCTCCAGGGAAAGAAGTTTCTGGCTCAATGGATAAAGAAGGAGGACTGGTGAACAGACCACCCTTGTTGGATGGGTCGAACTATGACATTTGGAAATCACGCATGACAGCATTCTTGAAATCTCTAGACAGCAGAGCTTGGAAGGCTGTGATCAAGGCATGGGTCCCTCCTAAAATAAAAGATGCGAATAATGTTGATACTGATGAGTTGAAACCAGAAGAGGAGTGGTCTACAGCAGAAGACACTGCAGCTATTGGAAACTCTAAAGCCCTGAATGCCTTGTTTAATGGTGTAGACAAGAACATGTTCAGGTTGATTAAACAATGTACTATTGCTAAGGAAGCTTGGGATATCCTAAGAACAGCTCATGAAGGTACTCAAAAGGTCAAGAAGTCAAGGCTACAACTGCTAACAACACAGTTTGAGAATTTGAGAATGAAGGAAGGAGAGAGTGTTCATGACTTTCACATGAATGTGCTAGAATATGCTAATACATTTGAATCCTTGGGGGAAAAGATATCCGATGAAAAACTGGTAAGCAAAATTCTCAGGTCCCTGCCTAAGAAATTTGATATGAAAGTATGTGCTATTGAGGAGGCCCAAGATATTGGAAATATGAAAGTTGATGAGTTGATTGGATCTCTTCAAACTTTTGAATTAAAGGTTAATGAAAGATCAGAAAAGAAAGACAAGAACATTGCTTTCATCTCCAACACTGATGAAGATGATGTGGAGAGTAATTTAGATACTGATGAGAGGATCTCTGAAGATATTGTGTTGTTGGGCAAACAATTTAATAAAGTTGTGAAGAGGATGGACAGACGCCCTAGGACAAATGCTCCGGACAACAGTCGCAGCATCTTTAAAAATGTCAACAATCAGAGGAAACCTAGAACTGATGACAAAATCAATCAAAGCAAAGGGGTGCAATGCCATGAATGCGAAGGTTTTGGTCACATCAGAACTGAGTGTGCAACGTATCTGAAGAAACAAAAGAAGGTGATGACTGTGTCTTGGACGGATGAGGATGAATCAGAAGAAGAATCTGAAACTGCAAAACATGTGAATGCCTTGACTGGAGTGTGCACATCTGACAATGATTCTAGCGATGAAGAGGTAACATATGATGAATTGGTTGATTCCTACAAGAAGCTATATCTCAAAAGTGAGGAAGTTTGTAGAACTGTAGAAAAACAAAAGAGGACCATTGTTCTCTTGCAAGCTGAGAAAGACAAACTTCAGAAAATAAACTCAGATCTCAATGATGAGGTTATCTTACTTTCTTCCAAGATTGACAATATGAACAAGCAACTGCGGATGATGAACAAAGGTACTGATGCTTTAGACGAAATTCTGGAAATAGGACAGAAACCTGGAGATTCTAAAGGAATTGGGTTTGACTACAGTTCTTTGCCTCAGCAGAAACAACTACCAGTGAGACAGTTTGTGCCACCTGTTAATACTCATGATCATACTATGTCAAGACAGATGCCCCAGCATCAGGTGAGACAACAGGCATTAGGATATAGGCCCAGATCAAAAGGAAGGAATTATGGTTGGGTATGTCACTACTGTGGAAGAAAAGGTCATATCAGACCTTTCTGTTTCAAGTTATATGGTTACCCAGACAGGACCTATTCACCAAGACCTGATCCCATAGTAAAGATCACCAAGAAGCAGTGGAAGCAAAAAAATGATAATTCCACAAGCAACACTGTGGATCCTAGAAAAATAGAACCTGAAGCTGATGAGTTTGCTCAAATTGCTCATACATCTCTGAGAGTGTCATCCAGAAATGATTGGTACTTTCAGTGGATGTTCCAGACATATGACTGGTGATAAAAATTACTTAACTGATGTTAAGCCTTATGCTACAAGTTTTGTGACTTTTGGGGATGGAGCCAAAGGAGAAATAAAGGGTGTTGGAAATCTTGTGGAAGAAGGCCTACCCAAACTTGACAAGGTGCTTCTTGTGAAAGGATTAACTGCCAACTTAATTAGTATTAGTCAACTGTGCGATCAAGGAATGAAGGTCAACTTTACTAAGAGTGAATGCTTAGTTGCTAACAGTGAAGGGGACATCCTGATGAAAGGTGTTAGATCAAAGGACAATTGCTACTTGTGGGTTTCTCAAGATAAAGCAACGTTATCTACTTGTCTAATAACCAAAGAAGATGAAGTTAAGCTATGGCACCAAAAGCTTGGACATCTGAATCTCAGAAGCATGAAGAAAGCTATTGCTGAAGGAGCCATTAGAGGTCTACCAAAACTCCAAATTCAGGAAGGAAGTATATGTGGAGAATGCCAGATAGGAAAACAGACCAAGATGCCTCACCAGAAGCTGCAACATCTGTCCACATCCAGAGTTCTTGAGCTATTGCACATGGACTTAATGGGACCTATGCAAGTCGAAAGCTTAGGTGGTAAGAAGTATGCCTTTGTTGTTGTTGATGATTTTTCTAGATATACTTGGATAAATTTCATTAAGGAGAAATCAGACACTTTTGAAAAATTCAAGGATCTTTGCTTACAACTTCAGAGAGAAAAGGATTGTGGAATTGTTAGAATCAGAAGTGACCATGGGAAGGAGTTTGAGAATGGTAAGTTCTCTGATTTCTGTATTTCTGAAGGAATATTTCATGAGTTCTCTGCACCCATTACTCCTCAACAAAATGGGATAGTTGAGAGAAAGAACAGAACTTTGCAAGAATCTGCTAGGGTTATGCTACATGCAAAGAAGCTGCCATTTTTCTTTTGGGCTGAAGCCATGAACACAGCCTGCTATATTCATAATAGAGTAACTTTGAGAAAAGGTACATCTACAACCTTGTACGAGCTATGGAAGGACAGGAAGCCAACAGTGAAACACTTTCATGTGTTTGGTAGTAAGTGTTATATTCTAGCTGACAGGGAACCAAGAAGAAAGATGGATGCTAAAAGTGAAGATGGAATCTTTCTAGGCTATTCTACAAACAGCAGAGCCTATAGAGTATACAACTCCAGAACCAAGACAGTGATGGAATCCATAAATGTTGTTGTAGATGATGAAGGAAATAATGCTATGCCAGATGATGCTACATTTGACGCAGCATCGGACCTACAGGAAGCAAAGAAAGTAGATGAAGCAAGTGATAAGCAAGATTCTGAAGTAACTGGCCCAGAGAAGACTGCTCCCAACAAAGGACCATCTATCAGAGTTCAGAAAAATCATCCCATAGATCAAGTCATTGGCGATCCTAACCAAGGGATCACAACTAGAAGGAACTATGATGAGGTATCAAATTCTTGCTTTATATCTAAACTTGAACCAAAGAATGTTAAGGAAGCTCTAACTGATGAGTTCTGGATAAATGCTATGCAAGAAGAATTAACTCAGTTCAAGAGAAGTAACGTGTGGGACCTAGTTCCTAGACCAGATAATGTGAATGTTATAGGTACCAAGTGGGTTTATAAAAACAAGTCTGATGAAAATGGTACTATCACTAGAAACAAAGCCAGACTGGTTGCACAAGGATATTCTCAAATTGAAGGTGTAGACTTTGATGAGACTTTTGCTCCTGTAGCTAGGTTGGAATCTATTAGATTGTTACTTGGGATTGCATGCATACTAAAATTCAAGTTGTATCAGATGGATGTCAAGAGTGCCTTTCTCAATGGGTACTTAAATGAAGAGGTTTATGTGGAACAGCCTAAAGGCTTCATTGATCCTAGTTTTCCAAACCATGTGTACAAATTGAAGAAAGCTCTATATGGCCTGAAGCAAGCTCCTAGAGCTTGGTATGAGAGACTTGCTGAATTTCTAATCAACCATGGCTATAGGAAGGGAGGAAATGACAAGACCCTGTTTGTGAAAGATGAAAATGGACAGCTGATGATTGCTTAAATATATGTAGATGACATAGTCTTTGGAGGAATGTCTGACCAGATGATAGAGCATTTTGTTCAGCAAATGCAATCTGAATTTGAGATGAGTCTTGTAGGTGAGCTAAAGTTCTTTCTTGGTCTTCAAGTGAAACAAATGGAAGATACTATATTTATCTCTCAAAGTAAGTATGCTAAAAATATAGTCAAGAAATTTGGGATGGAAAATGCTGCTCATAAAAGAACTCCTGCTCCCACACATGTAAAATTATCAAAGGATGAGAAAGGTGTGGATGTTGACCAAAGCATGTATAGGAGTATGATAGGAAGTCTTCTATATCTTACAGCAAGTAGGCCAGATATCACATTTGCAGTTGGAGTGTGTGCCAGATACCAAGCTGAACCAAAAATAAGTCATCTGACTCAGGTAAAGAGAATTCTGAAGTATGTGAATGGTACTAGTGATTATGGTATGTTGTATTCTCATGGGGAAAGCACTGTGTTGTTTGGATATTGTGATGCTGACTGGGCTGGAAGTGCAGATGATAGAAAGAGTACCTCTGGTGGATGTTTCTTCCTAGGCAACAACCTTATATCCTGGTTCAGTAAGAAGCAAAATTGCATTTCTTTGTCTACAGCTGAAGCGGAGTACATAGCAGCTGGTAGTAGTTGTTCTCAATTGTTGTGGATGAGACAGATGCTGAGTGAATACAATGTCAAGACAGATGCTATGACATTATATTGTGACAATCTGAGTGCAATTAATATCTCCAAAAATCCTATTCAACATAGCAGGACCAAACACATTGACATTAGACATCATTTTATAAGGGATCTTGTTGAAGACAAAATTGTTACTCTTGAGCATGTTCCAACTGAAGAGCAATTAGCAGATATTTTTACCAAACCCCTTGATGCTAATCAATTTGAAAAATTACGACGGAAGTTAGGGATATGCTTAGTTGAAGAATTGTAGCAATTAATGTGCAAGGGGCGTGCAGCTATTATTTTTTTCCTCCTCAACCGCTTATTGCACGTCACTCAAGGAGGTTATTGCAAACTTGCCTTTTTCAAAACTCTTGGACGCTATCATCATTATCTTTGTCTTAACTTCTCTCAACCTCTCATCTCCTCTCTTACCGCGCACATCATCATTCAAAAATCGTCCACTTCTCATACCTTCACATTCAAAATCATCGCCATGGCTGATTCTTCTTCTCACCAAACTACACATGATCAAGTTGCTGAAGCCGTCATCACTGATGCGCAACCCCTCACCACTATCCTCAGCGCTCCTACAAAGAAGCGTCGAACAAGGGCATCTGCATCACGAAGGAAGACACCTGCCAAATCTAGCAAAGCTGCCTCCTCCACCGCTGTGAACACCAGATCAAAATCAAAAGGTAAATCTTCTACCACTCCTGCTGCTCAAAGAGTAGGACTTAGCATGGATGATTTGTACCTTAAGGACAATCCGTTTATATCTACTGTTGTTGAACCACATGCTGAACCTTCTGTCACTGAATCTGAAAATGTCGCTGTTGAGAGTACTGTAGCCATTCCCGAAACCCTAGGTTCTGATAATCCTAAGGTAGATGAAAAATTAGTTGGTGATTCTTCGAATTCTCCTATCGAGAAAGATGTTACTACTGGTTCTGGTGCAAAGAATGATGTTGATACGGCCGTGTCTGAGACACCTGCTGATTCCCCTGCCACAACAAAGAATGCTGTGACAGATGCTCCCGCATCTTTGTCACAAGCTCGAGAGGAGCCTGATGTGGTGGTTCCTAATATTTCTGGTTCTGTGAGTGTCCCTGAGAGTGAGTCCTCAGAGTCTGAAGATGAAGGGACTGAGACTCAAGATGTTGTAGATGATACTGAGACTGCTATTTTAGACTGTGCTGACACTATTGTTGTTGAGGAAGCTGTGCCTGAAGAAAGACCTCAGGAAGAAACTGGTGCTATTGGTGTTGCTCGCAGGACAAGGAGCAAATCTGACAAAACTGCTGCAGTGGTCAGTGAAGGAGAAAAGGATAGGAAGAAGAAAACTGTAAAGGCTGGGAAGAGGCCTGTGTATGGTCCCCCCAAGGCTGGAAGCAAGAAGGTGGCTCAAAGTGGTCACAAGAAGAAGAGCTTAAAAAGAAAAGACCCTCCCTCTAGTGACTCTGAGTTTGAGGTTGCTGAGCATGAAGCTGCCACATCTGGTGGAGCTTCCAGGAAGACAATGAAGGGTGGAAGTTCATATACCACAGAAGACTGGGTCTTGAAAGAAATCTTAAAGAAGATGTTTTCAAGTGTCAAAAGCTTGTTGATTTGTTGGAGTTTGCGGGTCTGATGAAGACTGTGAGGAATTTGGGTCCATGCTATGATAAGCTGGTCAGGGAGTTTTTGGTAAATGTTTCTGATGAGTGTGATGACACAAGAAACCCTGAGTATAGGAAGGTTTTTGTTCGTGGTAAGTGTGTGAATTTTTCTCCTATGGTGATCAATGCATACCTTGAGAGGTCTGCTGAGGAGACCCCTGAGCTTGAGGTCACTGAGGATACAATCTGCAAGACAATCACTGATAACAAGATTAGACATTGGCCAAAGCATTTGTCTTCTGCTCAATTGTCTCATCTGTATGCTGCTTTGAATAGGATCTGTGCTCAAAATTGGACTCCTACCACTCACTCAAATTCTGTTGCATCTGGGTTGGCCAAGTTCATTTATGCTGTGGGGACTAAGTCACCCTTTGATTATGGAGCCTACATCTATTATCAAGTTTTGGAGCATGCTAAATCTTTTGCTATTAAGTTTCCAATTGCTTTTCCTACCCTCCTGTGTGGAATTATTCTTCAGCAACACCCTGATATTTTGATCAGTAGTGATGAGCCCTGCAAGAGGCCTAGCCCTATGGCTTTGGATTGCAGTCTGCTGTCTGAGACACATGATGCTGATGTAGCTGGTACTTCTGTCCGGACATCTGGTGTGCTCTCCAGAAAGCAAATGATTGCTGATCTTACTGAAACTAGTGTGGCTCTTGGAGCTAGGAAGGTGAAGATTGACAAGATTATTGCAGCTTTGAAGGCTGAAGCTGATGCTGAGGGTGAGCAGGATGAGGAAGAAGGAGGAGATAAGGCTGTTGCTTCTGCTGGTGACTCTGAAGATTCCTCTGCTGATTCTGAGGATTTTTGATTTTCTTGTTTTGTTCTGAATCCTTTTGATGTACTCTTTTTCCTTTTGTTGGTGACTGGGCTATGCCCTGAATTTTTCTGGTCTGTAATATGCACTCTATGTGGTTTCTCTGCACACTTTATGGCTCTATGCACTTTCTATGAGTTTGCCCTATCTGTTGGTTGTCAGAATTTTTGGCTAAAAAGGGGGAGTAGAATTTGATGATGAATTTGATTTATTATCTGTTGCTTGTGTGCATGTTTTGAAGCTTATATTATGTATGGTTACATATGTTGAGGGGGAGTGTAGTACATGTTGAGGGGGAGTTCTGGTACATGCATGTTTTGAGGGGGAGCTCTTAAGTTTTTTTCTGGTATGTGGAGATCTTAAGTTTTTTCTTGGTGTGTGGAAATTTATTTTTTCCCTTCTCTATGTGATTCCACTATATGAGAGTTTATTTCTCTCTAGTTGTTCCTGTGAGGCTAGATGTTTGTGTTATCTGGTGCATGCCTCTGATTCTACTTGCTAGCCATCTTTGTCTATTTCTCGCGTGGAAGTAGTCTTATTATATGCTACGATATTTTCTTTCCTTGTTGTGTGCTTATGTTGACGTGAAGGAATCTTATCTGTGTATCTCCCAAAGAACTGGCTCTAGAGTGTTTTAGCCAAAATTTTGCCAAAGGGGGAGATTGTTGGGTTTTTGTAGATTGGCTACATTTTGCAAAAACATCTACTAGCCAGATGCTGGGACAGATGCGGTAGCATATGGAACAGCTTTACGTAACTTGTGTTTTCGCGCAAGCTAGCGCTTTATATTTATGTACGCAATCTTCCAAAAGATTTGCCTGAAGTTTATTTTCCTCTAGCTTGCTGATCAAGGCGCGTGTATCTGATTGAAGATTTGCTTGGAGTTTTATTTGCCTTGCTATTTGTTCCACAAGATATCATTCTATATTTGGAAGCTTTTTATTATTTCTAGAAGATTGTTTCAGCTGGACCGGACAATGTCCATGCTCTATTTTGAAGCCCAGACCCGTGCTATCTCAGTACTATATATTCGTGAAGGCAAACCCTAGTAGGGTAACTAAAAACCGTGTGTGTTAGCAAAGCGTGTGTTTTAAGGTTTTTAGGGTTTTGTTTGTTAATTGTGAGCCTTGCTTGTATCACCCTGATTCAAGCTAAGGACTGAGTTTGTTTTGAGTTGTAATTTTAAGCTACTCCTAAGCTTTTAAGTACGGAGTGAGTATGTGTTATTAGCGTGTGTTTCTCTTGGTTGTGTTTTATGTTTTGTGTGCTTGATAACAATACTGTGTGTGTTGTTCGTAGGAATTGAGACGGGGTCTCATATCTAGGAGTTCCTAGATAGAGTTGCCACTGGTAGGGTCTAGGTGCAAAGTCAAGTAGTGTGTCTGCGTTGGTCTTTTCACTAGAACTATAATAGTGGAATCATTCCTGGATTGGTATCCCCCAGAGTAGGAGAGTTGCTCCGAACTGGGTTAACAAACTCACTGTGTACTTTTTATTTCCGCTGTGTTCCTTTTAATTTGTGCTTTGTTACGTTGCACTATTTTAATTGTAGTTCTGAGTAGACACGCGCTCGGACAGTTGTGCCAACATTGTGCACAGCGTATTTCAGTCAAGTTGCCAGGAATTTCACATTCATATTCTAAGGATTCGGATTTGGTTCTATTTTAAGGTGATCTTGTTCAAGTAAAATTAGGGTTTTGTCATCTTTGCGGTCAAAGGTTGGCATAATTGGTAAATTGCTAGTAATTGTTATACTAAAATGGGTTTTGAACAATACCTTTGAAGTTTTGATGAAAACAAAGTATGAAAGAACAATTGGATATGCTGATGTATGTTCAAGTATGCAGAACCATAAAAATAAATTATGACTCTCAAATTCAAGTTTTAGTTCTGAAACATCAAGACCCTGAACGTATAAGAAACCATATGAAGCGAAAGAGAAGTTTATATGACCTGGAACAAGATCTGAAGAAAGGTCAACCAGAAATTTAACATCCTGATCAGAAGATGCTTTTCTCTCAGAAGCTTCGGAAGGAATGATGCATCTGAAGGAATGAAGGCTCTGAAGGATGAAGCATCTGAAGGTGGCGTCAGCAGCTCAAGACTCTGATTCAGTTTATCGTCTTCTGAAGGAATGTCACTATCAGACTCAGATTACTACAGTGTGTCATTTTCTGAGCAAGTGCAAAAACAAACAAATAGAGTGTAGCAGATCATTCTATTAGAAGCAAAGGAATTTTGAATGACTACTCAACAACATTATCCATTTGAGGTAACATCTCAACATCTCTAATCAAGCTTCTTAAGGACTAAATTGATGCACCGACACTTCTTCAACAATGGCTCTCTCATTCTCTCCTATATAAGGACCTAAGCAGACTTCTATCATTTTACAAGTTCCCTTACTCTATCAAAATCATATAGCACACAAACACTTAGAGAAATTCTTACAGACTTTCAATCTTAGAATTTCTTAAGTATTATAAAGTCACTTGGGTTTTGAATTTCTTACACTTCTGATTGTATATCAAGTGTAAACACAATCTTATTTATCTGTTAAACTCATATTGTAGAAGCCTATTACTTGTGTGTTTAAGAAAATTGTAATCTAGTGAGATAATAGTGAAAAATCTCTTGGAAGTGCAAGGGGACTGGACTAGCCTCGGTTTGTGAAGGGAACTGATACCAAGTCATCTTACGTTATTCTTAGCATGTTTTTAAGTTATTTTCTTTTAGTTTTAATCCAAAATAGGGGAGTATTAGAGAAATTGCCTATGATTTTCGGGACATTTGTAAGGTTTTCAATTTGAGTCATGTAATTATACTTTTCTCGAAACATATTCTAGGGTGCTTTGATGTAATTCAAGATGAAATCATGCAAATCGGCAAAGCAAAATATTTGAAGACTTTGGGAAGACCATGAATAAAGATTCAAAAGGCCTCGGA
Organism: Medicago ruthenica; assembly: GCA_018208015.1. Classification (NCBI taxonomy): domain Eukaryota; kingdom Viridiplantae; phylum Streptophyta; class Magnoliopsida; order Fabales; family Fabaceae; genus Medicago; species Medicago ruthenica. Next base: position 79,609,500 of record CM031371.1, read on the forward strand.
AAACATTACAAAGGGAGGAATTCTGTTCCCATGTCCAAGAACATCTTATATGGAAGCAAACACCCAAAAGGAGAAAGAAACAAGCGATTTTGCACTAAAAATTGCACTGAAGTGCCCCTAGTGTGCTACCTATAACACGCTGAACCCCAAGACTAATATTTAAATAGATAATCATGCAATTATTGCACATCAAGGTGTTACCATTCGTCATACATCTCATAAAATAGTATCTCAACATATTATAATGTCATGTCTCGGATCATAACATAATAATCTCAACATATACATAATACCATAAGTCTGATCATATAGATCCAATAACATCAAAGTCAACAAAATAAACGACAACCCCAAAATCCTAGATCAGAGCAACTAATCTAGACTCCTCAAAGAAAATAAAAAGAGAAGGCATCACACCATCCTCTGCATACTCACAAGCAGGAGCTACTCCTCAACCTGCATGTCTACACCACAAGGATGCAGGCCACCAAAAAGTTACTGGAGGGTAAAATATACATTCAACATAAAGGAGATATAAACACATGTAAGTTCAGGCAAACAACATCATCATCATCATATAATCATACATTATATAAAGCCTGGTTTTAACTCATAAACATGCATAACATCTTCACATTCAATTACAAGCTTGGTTACATGATTATTTCAAATCAAGATTCTCAAGCATACATAACATACCCTTATCAACAATAAATCATCATGTCAAGTTATATCAACCTCATCTCATCATAGTCATCAATTACACAATTACCACTTAAATGCACAAGTTCTCACCAAAACATTGTCACATAAGACTCATCATGTTTATGCAATGCGCCTAAACGACTCTACATGCATATGGTACCGGGTTGGATATCAGAAGTTTGTTACCGAGTGATCCCATCATCACTGTCATCATCACTTTTCATCGTCACTGGACTTGACTTCATGGATGCATGATAACTTATCATGACTCGACATCATGCACACACATATGACTCAACCACTAACATTATCAACATAGTCATACATATATTCATCGTCACTTATCATATATCATCGTCACTTATCATATTATATCATCATTCATGCTTCATTAATCTATTAACAAGTTCACATCATCACATCAAAGCATATCATCAATTAATTCATCAATTAGATTTCCCCATATTCACATTTACCAAGTTTACATACTTATACATAATCATCCTTCATACATAGTTTTCGTATATCCAATCATCACATTAGTTTCAAACATCATTATCAAATCAAAACATTTCACAAGTTATTCATTTTGATGCACTAGTTCATTTAAACAAATCATGTCAATTTCTAAGTTTCACAATCCACCAATTTCCTCTCAAAAACAACCAATTATAATCATTTCATTGCAAGCAATCATTACTCATCATTAAATGATCAAAACAGCAGCAAAACAACACTAAAGGAAAGTCCAGAAACACGCCCAAAGGATCAAAATGCACAGAACAGCAGATGATGTTCCTGCACAGCACGCTCAACGAGCTACTTAGGTGGCTCAGCGAGGACATGTTTTCTGGTCACCCAGAAAATGGGGTTTCCCTCACGGGAACACCTCCAAAATTCCCCAAAAATCTCATTTTTAATCTCATTCATCCCAAAATCGTGGTACAAACAGTACCCATAGTCATTACACTTTGATTGAACAATTATTACACAAAAAAACATCAATTCAACATGGATTCTTATGGTTTTCACTCAATTCATCAAAACTCAACAACAACACAACAAATCATGGATTTAACCTCATAACTTCATGGATTTAATTCAAAACACATACCCATAATTAAATTCAACTTAATTAATCATAATCATCATTAATTATCATGTTCTCCATCAATTCCATCAAAATTCACAAAGTTACCAAACAACCATAACCAAACATGAACTTTGACATACAAACAACATGATTCCATCAATTTTGACATACTCAATTTAACCACAATAAAAGGAGCACGAAATTAACACATAACAATCATCAATTCATGAAATTAAGCATAATAAAAAATACCCAAAACTACCCAATTGCTTATAAAACTCATATGGTGAAAATAATCTCCACTCTTACCTCAATTCTTCACAAAATTAGCCTCTCTAGGTTGAATCTCCCTCTTCTAGAGCTTCCTCCCTTCTTTCTTTTCAAGTTTCCTCTTCTTTCTCTATTCTCTCTCTAGCCTCCTTTCTAGGTTTATGAAAAATGACTTGACCTAATTTCACTAACACACACACTTCTCTTTAAATATAATGGGTATGAGTCACTCACACTAATGGGCTTAGTCACATCACATTCTCATAATTAATTCTCTACACTTTTACTTCACTTAAACCCCCCATTTTACTCTTACACCAATAACCTCTAAATTTAAAATTCAAACTTCTAACATATTACAAAAACACCCTTAAAATCCGCTAATCCACTAATTCCCAATAAAATAAGCAATCAATAAATATAATAAACAAATAATAATAATAAATAAATCTAATACTAAAAATCGGGATGTTACACTGCCAGGTGCCCCAAGTGTCTGCCATGCACCCCAAGTGTGCTATCACACTTGAGGCTAAGGAAAATTGCACCTATGTGAAGTTATGTGTAGCTATAGGTTTGTGTTTTGATGATGTTCTTTAGATAGTTTATTTGATGATGTTTAAATATTGGTTGTTATAGCCTAGTATCATGTTAAAGCACACCTAGCAATCCTTGCCTCATTGTGTCCTATGTTCCCTTGTTGTCTAGGGTATTGTTTGTATGGAGAAAACTTCATTTTGTATGGTCAAACTATTTTTCTAGTTGATTTATTCGATTCAAAATATTTGGAATCGTATCATGAAATGTTTCTGCCATTCCTCCATATGTCAAGTGCATTTTGAATCAATTCATGAATTGATGAATCGTATCACTCATGAATCGATTCTAACTAGTTTGATTCGTATCACTGATTTCTTCTGGTCTTGGTTTTTGGCTTGTTGAAACGATTCATAAGTCCTTTGAATCGTATCAATCTTCATGGCTCAGCTTGCTTGTTTTTAGCTATCTGAATCGATTCACACATTTAGTGATTTGATTCATTGTGTTGTTTTTGGCCAAATATTTGCACTTGCCACTCTTTTCTATGTATACTCATATCCTCAAAACACCCAAACTACTGAATCATTTGCATCTGTTCTCTCTAGAGTCTCCAAACCTCATTTTCCATTTGTTCTTCATATTAAACACTTTTTCTAAGAATCATTGTGGTCTTTGAGTCATAGATTGCTAGAGTGCTATATGGATTGTAAGTTGATTACTTTAAAGGATATTGATTGGAAATCAAGATTCTAAAGTGAAGTGAGTAATTTCATTCCACCTCCAAGGGTATTGGGGGTTCTTTCTAATCTTCTCAAGTTCAAGGGAATCCAACCACCAAACATAGCAAAGAAGAGTTTGAGGGAAGAGCTTCAAGGATTGCATGGGTGATTGAGGATTCGAAGACTTGAAGAAACACCAATTTCAAAGGGTATTTGAAGATTGGGGGTTATGGTTGCATAGGAATTGAAATTTAGGGTAATTGAAGGAGTTCTTGTAATCACAACATTGTAATCAAATTTCTATTTTAGTGGAAGTTCTTGATAGAAACGTTTTCTATCTAGAAGAGTGGAGGTATCATGAAGCGAGGACAAAAGGGGGAACCAATATAAATCACGGTGTCATTTCTCTTCCCTTCCTCTTTTACTTTGTGTTAATATTAAGTATATGAATGTTTGATAATTGTATCTCATTGATTTGAATGTGATCTAAGTTTTAAATTGCTAACACTGTCTTGATTCATTGAATTAAGTTTTCTTTGTAACTCATATTGATCACATTTGAATTCAATCAAGTTTCAATTCATCAAATTCATATACCTTGTGTTCATTAGTTATAGCTCGATTTATTGCTCTTAGGTTTGGTATGAGAATTGTCTTGTTTTGTATATTGTGCTGAGAATTATTGATAGTTAATTGGATTAAGATTTAGCATTTGATGTTGGTTTATATGGCAAGGTAATACACGCTAGAGGGGGGTGAATAACGTTTTAAAATTTTATCGAGTTTTTAGCGAAAGCGAGTTTTGAAAACAAAGTTGACTAATAAGATTTATGCTTGAAACAATGGCAATGACAAAAGTAATAAGACTATGTAATGAATAATAAGATTCACTAAGAATTGAGAGATTCAAAGTCAAATCTTCATACAATCTATGACTGATAATTCTCACACAATGTACAATCTTGATCTTTTAGCAAAGGCCATAGAAACGCTTGAGGCTTGTTCTATCTTATTCTTGAGAGAGGTTATCTCTTCATGTAACTTAGGACAAGCTTCACATGTACCACTATTCTTAGACTTAGGAGTATTTGGTGCACTAGTGTTAGGTGACTCTTTAGTAGGAATTGCAAATTGCTCATTCTTTAGAGATGCATGCTCCTTTTTGAAAAGTTCAAAATCTTTTATAATTTTTATAATTTTAGCTTCCAATTTGAGAATAGTTCTCTTTTGTGAGCCAATCTTTTTAAAGACATTCATAGCATCTCCATGCATTTCTATGAGAACATTTTTCAATTCATTGTAAGAGGGATTAAAGTCGGAGTCCGAGTCACTAACCTCAAGAGGCTTTTTCTTTTGTCCCATGAAGCAAAGATGAGCAACTTCATCGTTCTTGGAATCACTCCGTGTAGAGGAAGTTTCTTCATCTTCCCACGCTATGTAAGCTCTTCTTCCTTTTGATTTCTCGGATGAGTTGGATTTGCCCCTTGTTTTGAATAGTTTGGGACATTCACTCTTAAAGTGACCAGATTTACCACATTCGAAGAAATTTGGACCTTTGTCCTCCTTTGCACCTTCCCCTTTGAGTTGAGTCTTCCTAGAGTTCACCATATTCATGTCACAACGCCTTAACCCATTCTTTTGAATGTAGCGATTAAAGCGTCTAACAAACAGCCCCATTTCTTCTTTGCTAGGTGAGTCATTTCCGAAGTCATTATCCCTATGGTTTGACAAGTTAGTCTTGGACGAGGAGGCTTTAAAAACAACCGGTTTCTTTTCTTTCTTCTTAAGATCTTTCTCGCTAGACTTCAATCGTAGAATCTCGTATTCATGCTCCTTGAGCTTGCCAAATAGAGTAGTAATGCCAAGAGTGTTAAGGTTTTGTGATTCCTTGACAGCCGTCAATTTGAGATGCCAATATCTAATCATACACCTCAACACTTTGTTAGTACATCCTTGGTTTGAGATGTCTTTTCCTAAGTGTTGAAATTTGTTAAAAATATGAGTGAACCTCATTTGCATGGAGGAGATGGATTCACCACCCTCCATGTGAAAGAGTTCATATTGTTGAATGAGAGTATTAATCTTAGTTTGCTTAACGTCGTCGGTTCCCTCATGAAGAGTTTCCAACGCATCCCACATATCCTTAGCGGTTTTACAATGAGAGACGAAATGATACTCATTCACTCCAAGAGAAGAAATAAGTATGTTTCGCGCCTTCAAATCGTATTGAACCTTCTTTTTATCATTGTTACTCCAATCGGCTTTTAGTTTGTCTTGTGTGACACCGTTAGCAACAACTTGCGGTTGATACCGCCTGTTGGTCATGGCATCCCACACATCCATTTCCACCGATTGGATACGAATGTACATGTATTCTTTCCAATAGTCATAGTTTTCGCCGTAAAAAATTGGTGCTCTATTATACGCCCACTTTGGCTCTTTACTTGACATATTGACTCTTTCGGTGATTAAACTGTAAGTGAAGAGACCAGACTCTTGATGCCACTTGTTGGTTTATATGGCAAGGTAATACGCGCTAGAGGGGGTGAATTGAGTTTTAAATGTTTATCGAGTTTTTAACGAAAGTAATAAGAGTAATTGGAAACAAAGTTGACTAATTTGAAAACAAAGTTGACTAATTGGATTTATGCTTGAAACAATGGCAATGACAAAAGTAATAAGACTATGTAATGAATAATAAGATTCACTAAGACATGAGTGATTCAAAGTCAAATCTTAATACAATCTATGATTGATAATTCTCACACAATGTACAAAACTAGACAAATCTAAAACCAAACCTAAGAGCAATTAAACAATTATACTAATGAACACAAGGTATATGTGTTTGATAAATTGACACTAGATTGAATCCAAATGTGATCAAAGTGAATTGAGATAAAAAAAACTAATTCAATGAATTAAGTCAAGTTTAGCAAGTTAAAAACAATATCACATTCAAATCTATTCTAACAATTTATTAAACAAGCATATACACAATTAAACAAAATTAAAGAGGAAAAGGAAGAGAAACGACACCGAGATTTATAGTAGTTCCCCCTTTCGTCCTCAATTCGGGGTACATCTACTCTTCTTGATGGAAAACGTCCCCACCAAGGACTTCCACTTGAATTGAATGTTTGATTACAATGTGATTTCAAGAATTCCTTGAAACTACCCTAGTTCTTCAATTCCTATGCAACCACTCCCCCAATCTTCAAATACCCTTTGAAATTGGTGCTTCTTGAAGGCTTCAAATCCTCAATCACTCGTGCAATCCTTGAAGCTCTTCACTCGAACTCTTCTTTTCTACGTTCGGTGGTTGGATCCCCTTCAACTCAAGAACTTTAGAAAGAACCCCCAATACCCTTGGAGTTGGAATGAAATTACTCAATTCACTTTAGATCCTTGATTCCCAATCAATATCCTTGAAAGCAATCAACTTACAATTCCTATAGCACTCTAGCAATCTATGACTCAAAAGAACACAATGATTCTTAGAAAAAAGTGTTTAATTTCAAGAACAAATGGACAATGAGGTTTGGAGACTCTAGAGAGAATAGATGCAAATGATTCATTTGTTTGGGGTTAAGAGCATATGAGTATATATATTTAAAAGGGTGGAAAATGCAATATTTTGGCCAAAAAAAACTTATTGAATCGATTCACTTAATGTGTGATTCGATTAAGACAGCAAAAATACAAGCAAGATGAACAAGAAGATTGATACGATTCAGACCAAAAATGAATCGAGTCAAATTGCCCAAGATGAAGGTTGATACGATTCATGAACATGTGAATCGAACCAACAAGCCAAAAACCAACACCAGAGAGAAACAGTGATGCGAATCAACCCAATTTGATTCGATTCATGAATTATACGATTCATCAATTCATAAATTGATTCAATTTTCACAACACACATATGAAAATGGCAGAGAGTTCAAATGATATGATTCAAGTAAATGTGAATCGAATCAAACTACTAAAAATCAGAGTTTTGCCAAGAGAAAAGGACCTATCTACATGTCTATACCACTCTAGACACAAGGAATCATTAGGACACATGAGAGGACAATTTCTAGGTGCTTTAACATGAATCTAGCCTATGTCTATCAACACTATAACATCATCAAATGAACAGTCTAATGCACAATATTACCTATCTAATAAACATCATCAAAACAAAGACCTAAAGCTACACATGGCTTCATTTGAATCTTTAAATTCAATAGTAAATCTTATTGTGTTTTACATTGTCTTAATCTCTTTGTCATAGTTATCGTTTCAAGCAAAAATCCAATAAGTCAAATTGTTTTAAAACACGCTTTCGCTAACAATTCGATAAATTTTGTAAAACACTATTCACCCCCCTCTAGCGCATATTCTATCTTTCCATATAGACCAAAAAGTGGTATCAGAGCCTGGTCTCTTCACTAACGGTTAATCATCGGAAGAGTCGATATGGTAAATAAAGCGCCTAAGGGGACATATAATAGAGATCCAATTTTTTACAGTGAAAACTATGACTTTTGGAAAGAATGCATGAGCGTTCATATCCAATCGGTTGACATGGATGTGTGGGACGCCGTGACCAACGGGCGGTAACAACCGCAAGTTGTTGCTAACGGTGTCGCACAAGACAAACCAAAAGACGATTGGAGTGACGATGACAAAAAGAAGGTTCAATATGATTTAAATGCGAGAAACATACTTATTTCCTATCTTGGAGTGAAAGAGTATCACTCGGTTTCTCATTGTAAAACCGCTAAGGCAATGTGGGACGCGTTGGAAACTCTTCATGAGGGAACCGACAAAGTCAAGCAATCAAAGATCAATACTCTCATTCAACAATATGAACTCTTTCACATGGAGGATGGTGAATCCATCTCCTCCATGCAAATGAGGTTCACACATACTGTTAACAAATTGCAAAATTTAGGAAAAGACATCTCAAACCAAGATTGTACTAACAAAGTATTGAGATGCATGACTAGAGATTGGCAGCTCAAGGTGACGACTATTAAGGAATCACAAAACCTTAACACTCTTGGCATTACTACTCTTTTTGGCAAACTCAAGGAGCATGAACACGAGATTCTGCGACTAAAGTCTAGTGAGGAAGATCTCAAAAAGAAGGAAAGGAACTCAATTGCGTTAAATGCTACTTCGTCCATGGCTACTTCTTCGGTTCAAGGTGAAAGTGACTCCGATGAAGATTCACTCAATGGAGAAGAAATGGGGCTGTTCGTGAGACGATATAATCGGTACATTAAGAGGAATGGTATAAAGCATAATGACAAGATCCTAGTCAATTTTAAGAAGGCTTCACTAAAGAGAAAATAATCGGAAAAGGAGGAGAAGATTGTAAGTTGCTTTGGATGTGTAGGTCACTACAAGAATGAATGTCCGGAGCTAATCAAAGGCAAAGGAAGATCCAACTCAAATCGAAGCTCAAGAGGAAGGAGAGCTTACATTGATTGGGAAGATGATGATACCACCTCCTTGACAAGTGACATCGAAAATGATGAAGTTGATAACTTGTGTTTCATGGGCCACATAAAGAAGAAAAAGATAAATGAGGTAACTTACTGTGACTCCGACTCCGACTCCGAATTTCAACCTTCCTATGAGGAATTACAACAAGCCATAGAAGAGATGCATGGTGAAGCTTTGAATTCTTTTGAGAAAATAATTTCTCAAAAGAAAAACATTTTAAAACTAGAAAGTGAGCTTTCACAACTTAAAAACACTTTTGAAATCCTAAAACAAGAGCATGCATCTCTTGTCAATGAAAATTTTATAACTCCTTGCCTTGAATCACCTAAACAAAGCTCATCCAAATATGATTCAATTTGGATGAACTTTGCTAATTATGAAACATGACATAGCCTCCATAAAAAAATTGAATCTTTAACTCTTAAGCTAGAACATGTTTCCAAAAGTGAAATGAAGTTTACCATAAAATCAAAAGACAAAAGAAAATCTTTTAGGAGACCTTACAAAAAATACTCCTTTGTTAATAAAAATGATGATGGTAAACCTCAAACTCTCAATGTTAGGTGTAATTATTGTCGAAGTCTTGGTCACACCACACCTCATTTCCACATTACGAAATTGAAGTTCCTAAAGGGAGTAATGATGTGGGTGCCCAAGATTTTTGATTGTCTCAATAACCCCAAGGTCTCAACTACGGTTGAGAACCTAAGGGCTCCAAATTGATCAAGCATCCAAAAGTGCCTTACAAATCTTGGAAGTATCTTCTAGGATTGTTCAAGGCACTCAATTGTAGGTGTATCCCATATATTCATTTAGGTGAAGAAATGGGGGACACATCTCAATGCTTCTTCAAATCGGAGATCCCTTGTTTTTTCACTTACTCCCACAAGATGGGAAATGAAGTTACCATCTGTTGAGGATTACCAACTCTATTGAGGATGCTCACATTATACCAGAAGAACCCAACATGATAGTTATTGACACCATTGAACCAAACAGAACCATTCAGATATCTCAGGCTGAAACAACTGCCTTACGTGAAGCATCTGAATGTGATCAATACTTGGTACCACTCTGTGTGCATGATAATATCCAACAAATTATTGACTGAGTGTGTATCCCAATCCAATACTTCCAATTTCTCTCCACAAAAGACCTTGAAGAAATATTAACAAATTTTGTGCAAGGGCCTGGAGGATATTCGCCATAAGCTTAAATTATATCTGTTGTACCCTAATTTTGTCCAAGTCTTTTAAAGAAAATCATCATCATCATGCATTTGGAATAAAAATAAAAAAAATCATCATTTACCATCCTTTTCACCGTGACGGCCGTCACGGGTTGGCCGTCAGCCACCGTGACGCCCGTCACCCCTTTGACGACCGTCACGGGCTGGCCGTCAGCTATGAGTATAATTGTTGAAATTTTCATGTTGGATATTTATATGAGATGTATGTTGAGTAGTGAGACCTTGATGTATGATAATGTGTGATTTATCGCTTTATAAATATTCTCGGGGATCAAAGTCTTATAGTAATAGTCTGAAATAACTTTCAGAGACTAAAACAATTTGAAATTTTTGAAATGGGAAGGTTGTGTAATTTATGAAAAATTTAAAATAAAAAAGTTACGAGCAATAAACAACAATTAAATCAAGTTATTGTTTTGACGGGAATCTTCAAATGACAGGAATTGAAAACTGACTTGAAAATTTAAATCCTATGGGTTACCTCCCATGTAACGCTTGTTTAACGTCCTTAGTTTGATGCCTCAACCATTGTTAGGGTGGCTTATATGAAAGAAAGAGCATGCTATCCTTCCTTTTCCTCTTATTCAATAGAAGTTTCATGAAATTGGCATAGAGAAGTAAGTGTTCCCTTGCTTCAATCTGTAAGCTTTTGGAATATGTGCCCATCCTTGTTAAGGAACAATGAGACTCTTGCTGCCGCTGAATCTTCTTTTGAGTCTCTGATGTCAAAAAGTTTGATGAAATCTTCTCTTCTTGCACCACTACGTCTTCCACCACTCCATGTGAATTTTTAAGTGATCTATCTTAGTGTTAGAGTGACATTTAATGGCTTCACCAGAATTCCTCCATTGTTACTTAGCATCGATTACGATATCAAGTTAATGCTTGGACCTAGATCATATGCAATCTTTTTCACGGACAACTTCCCAATAGAGTTGAAGCTTCCTGGGTCATTCTTCTTTGGAGGTAACCATCTTTGAAATATTGCATTACAATTTTCGATCAATGTAGTAGATTCTCCGCTCTTCAACTTCTTGAGACATGGGTATCGTAGCTTGATGTAGTAAGGGAGTTCTCTAGTATTCTTGCTTTCTTCCAGGGTTAACTCTTGTTGTCGCTCACGCTTCTTTTTCTTCTTCTTCTTCAATATGCATGGTTTCAAGTGTTGGAAGAGAGATTTCGTTTTTTCTTGATTGTTCTTATCCTCCTCCTACTGTTGATTTTCCACCTTGCGTACCTATCTCACCTCTATCTCATTGGATTCAATTGTTTGACAATTTTCTTTGTTTGAAAACATATCGATGTCTATTCCATTGAAGAGGTTGATACGTGAAATAGCCTGGCAGATGCACATGCAATTAATGCATTTTGTTGTTCGTAAGCTACTACTCCGTCCCAAAATATAAGCAAAAATGAGTCAACATAAGTTGATGTATTTGGTACAAATTTTGAACCAAATACATTAACTTTTGTGGACTAATTTTTGTTTATATTTTGAGACGGAGGGAGTACCTTGTTGTTTTCGTACAACTCTTCCCAACATTTCTCAGTCACTTGAATCATTCTTGCAAACATATGCTATAAATAATTTGCATCCTTAGGTTTCTCTTGATAACCCCGCTATACTGGGTGGGGTTGTCGTCGCCCCATAAAAATATGTATTGTTGTAATGATTGAATTGGGACTGTTCTATCTAAAAGTGACTAAAAATAATAATAACAATTAATAATAATAATAATAATGAAAATAATGTTATATTGTTTACGAATAAGTTATACATTGTTTTTATAAGTTAGTATATTAAATAACTTATGAAAATAAATTGAAAAATTTAATGAAAGTTGTCATAAGCTGATTTCTTAAGTTTTCCTTAACAATCTCATAAATTTAATGAAAGTTATGAATATAAACAAACTTTTTTTGTTTATGCATATAAACAAACTTTGATGTTTTTTCATAAACTTGTCAAGATAGTTATTAAAAAAACAATTCATAATGATACAATTTTTGTAAATAATAACTTATAAATAAATATAAAAACTTGGTGACAACTTGGGTACACATCAATAAAAGGTGGGTAACACAACCCATGCTGAGTTGGCACCAATCAAAGTTATTTGTTTGTTTTCTATTATTTTTAATGTTATATAAATACATTATTTTGATTGGGCCAACTCAATATGGGTAGTATTACCCACCTTATATTGATTGGTAAACAAGAATTTCCCTAAAAACTTATTCATTTTCGTAAACTTAAAAATAAGTCAATCTAAACGGCTTTAAATGCTCAATTTGTTGGGACAATGATTTGCAAGTAGTCGCACACAGAAATGACACTAAAACCACCGGGCAAAAAATGCTCAACTGTCCTTATCCTCCTCCTAAACATCATATTCTTTTAAATAAATAGAATAGAACGACGTAGAAAGACTTAACCATCACAAAAAAAAAAAAAAAGTAAAAGCACGATCGATGGCGAAGAACGTGGAAGGATTGGAATTGGAACAGAGACATGGGAAAGAGAGAGTGAGAGTAGCTCGTGTATGGAAGAGTGAAGATGGTAAACGACACTTTGTTGTTGAGTGGCGCGTTAGTATCAATCTTCTTTCAGATTGTGTCAACTCTTATGTTCGTGATGATAATTCTGATATTGTTGCTACTGATACCATGAAGAACACCGTAATTTACTGACTCACCTTTTTTTTTTTTTTTATGATTCGATGATTCTGATTTTCTAGTTTGAATTTGATTGAAATTATTATTGTTGTGGAATAAAATATGCAATTTGGGTTTGTTGAGTTTGTGGTTTTTAATGTTTTAGATCTTTACAGGGACTTCACTTCATAATGATCTATCCATTTGAATGAATGAATATATATTTTTTTATCTTAATTCATAAGTTTTCATTAACGAAAATTGTGTGTTCATAAGCTGTTTTGTCATAAACTATCTTGACAAGCTTATGAAGAATACATAAAAGCTTATTTATTTGCATAAGCTGATTTGCATACACTAAAAAATAAGCCAATCCAAACGGGTCTTAGATGTGTGCTGTTGATGCTTTTTAGGAGATGTACTGAATTCAGATTTTAAAATACTTTTTTTCTTGAAAAATCTTGGGATTTCAAGCAAGACTATGAAGTAATATGTAAATATAATTATTCTTACTATGAAGTACAAAATCTTAATTATTTTTTATAAACATATAGGTCATTACATTCTTATATAGGCCCTGTTTGGACAAACAATTTATTTTGCAGCTTATAGCTTAAATAAGCTATTTCTATAACACAAGATATGATAAAGTCAATCTGCTTTCGTTTAATCTATAAGTTGTCTTGATAAGCTTTCACGGAGAGAAAATAAGTTGAAAACTGTTTATAAGCATGTCATAAGTTGTTTTCATAAGGTGTCCTAAGTAGTGTCACAGGTGCTTATGATAGTAGACGAGCTCAAACAAGTCAATTCAATCTAGTGGAAATGTAAATAGTCTATAAAATTAAGCAAAAAAAAATATTATGTTGGAATAGTATTAATTCAATACATCTCCATAAGGAAACTAGTAGTATATGACATTATCACGGTATCTAAAACAAATTTGACTAAGTTTGAAATTTTAAGGTTAAATCATACACGCAACTTTAATATAGTTTCTTGTTCTAGGATATGTCTATGTTAAAATGAATTTATACAGAACAGGAAATGTTTGCATGTGGTCAGAAATACTGTATGTTGATGTAATATGTTATCTACTGCTAGATCATTTTCATTCTCCATTACACATGTTCATATCAGTTTTGAATTTTTAAGTAACGTGTAATTAGGTGTATGCAAAAGCAAAGGAATGTTCGGAAATACTTTCTGTGGAGGACTTTGCCATTCTACTTGCCAAACATTTCACATCATTTTACAGCCAGGTTGGTGACTGAGACTTTAATTCCCTATTATAGAGATTATTCATATTTTTGATGGTTTTTTAGTTATCGTGTACTGTTCTTTTTTTTTTTAATTTATTTTTTGCAATCATTACCTTAGTAGAACAAAATGAAATTCCTACTTGGTTTTTTTTGCAGGTTACCACTGCTATTGTAAAAATTGTAGAGAAACCGTGGGAGCGTGTTAATGTGGATGGTCAACTTCATGAACATGGTTAGTCAAACTATTATACACTTAAATATTGCTTGTTTCTGAACTTGTATGTATATATTACATTCTGTGTAGAGGTTCTTTGTTAGGTTTTGAATTTACTCTTTGTTACAGTTGAAGTTTCTCTCTTTAGTTATTAAATCTGAAATATTTTGGTGATAGTTTGAGTTATCTATTATTTTGTCCAAACTTGTGTATACTATTGGAACTATCGATTAGAGTTAACCATTTTTCAGTTTTATTCTTTATTTAAGAATATCAGGTAAAAAAACATGTATGGAATTGTCAGTTATAAATATAAACTGCTGTTTGTTTGTTTTCCATCCTTAAGTTGTTTGATTTTACTATGGTAAGGTTTCAAACTTGGATCTGAGAAGCATACAACAGAGGCAATAGTAAAAAAGTCTGGTGCACTACAATTGACTTCTGGTATTGAAGGATTGTCAGTGTTGAAAACAACCAAAGTAAGCTTGTAATATAGAATACGAACTTGTGCTTTAATTCTCATGTAGTTTTCCCATCGTGCTTCTGTACGTTTTTTTTTTTCCTTCTGTTTTTTGGTGTTCAACATTTCTTCCTTAGTTGTAGACATAGTAGTCAATAGCGGCCAATAGCGGCGCTATAGCGGCTGCGCGTAGCGTAGCGGCGGCGGACCGCTACGCTAATATGCATAGCGTAGCGGTTTGGAATAGCGGCCAGTAGCAGCGCTAACTCAGCGTAGCGGAGCGGTGCGGTGCGGTGCGGTTCAAAACCGCAAAAAAAATTAAGTGAAATTCTGAAATTGTCCTTGGTTTTTTAAAAAAAACAAGGGCATTTTTGACTTTTCTTCTACCCTAACTTCTCTTCTTCTTTCCATTCTTCTTCTGCGCCGCATTCTTCTTCTTCTTCTCTTCATCTTTCCATTCTTCTCTCTTCCTCTACGCCATTCGCCGTCGCCGTCGTTCGTTCGCGTTCTCGCCGTCGCCGTCGTTCGTTCGTTCGCCGTTCGCCTTCGTTCGTTCGCGTTCTCTCTTCTTCGCCGCTTTTCTCACCCTAAAACAGTGGTAACTTCTTTTCCATAGCTTTTGTTCTGCTTCTTTTGCTCTGTTCCTGTCCTGTTACTTGTTATGTTAACTTCTTTTGCAGTGTTAACTTGTTCTGTTAGTTGTTTTGTTCTGTTACTTTTTTTGTCCACAAAAGCTCTGTTTTGTTACTTCTTCTTCTGTTCCTGTTCTGTTCTGTTACTTCTTCTTGTTCTGTTCCTTATTTTTGTTGTTGTTTGTTTTGAATTTTGATTAAAACTTTTGATATTATTATGTTGGAGACTTGAAAGCTTTCATAAGATTTGGGTGGTTTGTATGATTTATGAATGTTTCATGAGATTTGAATGTTATATTTAATTTTATATTAGATGTATGTTTGTTTATAATTTATAATATTATTAACGTAATTTGTCCAAAATGTTATCAAATAGCGGTCATAGCGCTATGCGCTATCCCGCTATAGCACTTTTGGGGTCGGCCGCTACGCGCCGCTACGCGCCGCTATCCGCTATTGACTACTATGGTTGTAGATGATAGATACAGAGTAACAGTTATATATTCAGTATCATAGTATACAGTTTCAGAGAGTTTGCACATGCGGAGAAAATACAAGCTGATTTTCTATTGGATTTGTTGTGATTTGCGTGCAGTCTGGTTTTGAAGGTTTTATAAGGGACAAGTATACCATACTTCCTGATACACGTGAAAGGATGCTGGCAACAGAAGTAACTGCACTGTGGAGGTAATTACTTTTTTCTGTACCGAGTCTTGGCCTATATTTGGTTCAATGTTTGTAGCAGCCGGAATTGATTGTAGAGGTGTAAAATTTATTTTGACATATTTGGTTGCTCTTGAGTAGAACTCGAGAGTTAATTCTAACATGAAGCTAGGATTTGATGCTCTTCAGTCTAAATGTGATTTTTACATTGAAATTTATCGTTCAACTCACTTTCACATAAATTTATCTAAACATAAACCATTTTACATTCAACTCACTTTTATATAAAATCAATTTTACAAAACCAATTCATTTAAAACCAATTTTTGTCACCGTAGAACCAAACATATGTTTGTTTCCACTTTTGGAGGAGACAAAAGTGATTCTAGACGTGAAGAATTGATTTTGACATGTTTGGATGTTCTCATGTGAAATTGATTTTAACTTGAAAACAGAATTTAGAGTTTTTGCTTCTACAATTGATATTTAGCCTCAGATTTATTATTCAGCCCACTTTTACATGAATGTATCCAAACATAAATCACTTTATATTCAAGTGACTTTTAGCCAAAATCAATTCATTCAAATAAATTTTTGTCACCGCAGAACTAAACACACACTTGGCACATTTTAATGAACAAGAAGCAATAACTAAGTTGGCTTCCTGTAATGTATGTAGAAAAGTCATAAGATTTAAAACAGACTCCTCAATCTTCCAGAGGTTGATTCTACAGTCTTAATTGTTGATGAATTTCATAACAATTTCTAGAACTTTTTCTTTTCATTCATTATTTGGTGGAAGTTTTTACCACATCCTCCAACTAAAGAAATCGTTGTTCTTTAACTAGGAGAATATAATTCACTCTTCTAAATTGAATGTGGTTGTAGGTATTCGTATGAATCATTGTATAACGTCCCCAAGAAGCCGCTTTATTTTACAGAAAAGTACCTGGATGTGAAAAGAGTTTTGCTTGACACATTTTTTGGCTCTCCAAAGGAAGGGGTCTATAGCCCATCTGTTCAAGCCACCCTCTACCAGATGGCAAAGGCGGCACTAAACAGGTTCGTCTCAATCCTACCCTCTGTGTGTCTAAATATATCTACCTCTCTATTGTCTCTGATGAATGTGATAGGAAAATAGAAAGGATATGGTGAAACCGTGTGTTTCAACTTCACCACGGAGACACTTAATGCAAGTTTAAAAGCAATAAATAAGATAATTACAAAGTATTCTATCAGTATTTATAAGATATGATATCCATGTTTAAATGGATCCTAATCTTATTCTAAAGTCTGTTGTTCTATAAGTGCCACAAATTTAGTGCATATGCTATAATCATGTTTCGATTGACAATTAAATGTTATGATTCAGATTTCCTGACATAGCTTCTATTCAACTAAAGATGCCAAATATTCATTTCATACCAGTCAATCTCTCAAACAAGAATGGTCAGTTTGTAAAGGTATTGAATCTTTTCCCTGAAAAGCTTGCAGAAGTTGATAGAACCCATTAGGTTTTCATACAACCACGACATCACCTTTTCTTGAGTTTGTAATATTTTAACAATTACTGCAAAAATATAGGTTTATCATACTACTGTGACATCAATAAAGCTTATAAATGATACTGATTCTTATGCAGTTTGATGATGATGTATATTTACCAACGGATGAGCCACATGGTTCAATTGAAGCTAGCTTGAGCCGCAGTCGGTCAAAGATGTAGAACCTACTCAAACATATCAGCTCGTCCGTGTGTAGACACTATGGTACTTAACATAATATAAGAACATGCAACAAGTGAACTTGGCAATAAAGATACTGCTTTGAGTTAATATGTGATATTGACGTTAATGCCCTTTTTTTTTTCCTCCAATAATCAAAACTGTTGTTGGGTTGTATATAATTTGGATTTCAGAAATTTCAATAAAGTCTAATTAGTCCTTTTGTTCTTAAGTGGAATGAAACAATTAAGACTCACTATTTATGGTATTGATGCAGTGCTACATTTTGCTCGTTTAATAATCTCTTTGAAATAATGATTCTTGGTCATTAGATAATTATTTACATTTTGTTTTTTTCCCAAATTTTTTCCTCTCTCTCTTTTCTTAGCTGTCCAGGCTTATACTTCTGCAAGTATCATGTGCCCATCATCATTTTTGAATCTAGCAAATCATAATCTGATCTTGCCTTGAAATAGTAGATGCATTCCATGTTCTAGATACTAAACAATTCGACTTAAGCTGAAAATGAGTTCCATGCTTACAATAAAAAATCATTGCTTACAAATGTAGATAGATGCTTACAACCTTGATTGGCTTAGTTTAACTATCTTAGTAGATGAAAATGTCAAATGTAAAGCAAATCGGCACATTTTTCCGTTGGAAACAAGCAATCCTAAAATTGCATTGGGATGAGCAAAACCAATGATGAATCACATAAATTGCGTTCTATAACCATCTAAGAGCACCCATATTTATACCACCTATATTGGTGGTATAAATCGACATCATGCAATACATAATATTATTTTTCACTTTTTAATTATTTAAATTGAAACGCACCATATCATTAGTTTTTTTTTTTAAGAAAAAACAACAAAAACAACAAATAATAGAATAAAAAATATTAAGTAAGTACACCCTACCCATTTCTATGTTCTTTTCTCTCGAACCTTCCAGCCCTCTATTTAGCTTTCAATTCTACTCCATCCTTCATCACACTGTTTTCTTTTATTTTCCCATTCAAATCAACAAATTCTTTTATAAATCATGCAAGCTTGAGCAAAATGATACAACTTGGTAAACCAACCTCATAGTTCTTACAAGTGTTATTGGGTAGCATTTTGAGATAGGATTTGTGCTCTAAGGAAGGAGAAGAGTACCCACCCATTGCTAGTTGTTCACTGAGATTCTTTGAGGTAAATACACAATTCCTAACTCAATTACGGCATCTTTAGTCATGTGTAGTTTGTTTTGAAAATAATTTAGAGATTGGAGTATAGATTAAGGGATTTTATGGTTATCAACGGTTAGAGAAGTTGTATAACGAGTTTCTAATTCATGAGAAAATATTGTTGATGTTCAGATGTGACACTGGATGTTTCACATGCTTCTCTAGTAGTGGTTGGAGAGCAAACTTAGTTGATTCGTGACAACTGTGAGTTGATGACGATCAATATCATATATTTTGGTTATTGTTATTATTGATATTTTGCTTATTTCTATATCACAGTATTGTTTTTAAACGGGGGAACACAACTTTTGAACATTTTTCTCGTCATCATTATTTATTTTCAAAGTCATTGATATTAATATATACTCTTGTTGAGGCTACTTATGATTTATAAATTTTTGGATTTGAAATGGAGATTTGATTGTACATATTTTGTGCCCTAGTTTTGATATGTTCTTGAAAATACGTTGTTGTGATAATTTATATTTTATGATATGTTCCTGAAACTAGTTTTGACTAGTTTTGATATGTTGTAAAACATGGTTTTGAAATTTGTGTTTTTTGAAGATTTTGATATTAATATGTACTCGACTTGGATTTGATTTGAATTTGGATTTATTTATGATTATAAGTAGTAGATTTACAATTGAGTTTTGATGGTACATATTTTGGCATAAGTTTCTAGATGTTGTGAAATACGGTTTTATAGACGCTTTGAGAATTTGTTTTGAGAATACGATTATAATTGTGACGACCTAGGTGCACCTAGTATGTGATTATGATTAGGGAGAGTTACCCATTAGATGGAGCCGCCCCTATGGAAAGGCCACCATTAGGACGAGAGAGCTATCAATGAGACGTAAACTCCCTAATTGAAAATGTTTTACACTTTGTTTTGAGTCGAGAGAAAAGAGCTATCCGTTAGATGTAGCTATCAACAAGATGGAGCTAGTTCTCGATTCACCCACTTGATTATTTTCACTAAAGTTGGATTTCTATACTTTCTTTAAAGTTGTTGATTTGGTTTCACCTTTTTACGACATTGGAATTTTGATACAGTCTTATTTGGTTTGATAAATTTACAAAGTTTTCTGAATCTTCATGGTACGTACGCTTGATTGTGAGTTTATTATATTTTTATACAGTTACTAACTTTATAAATTAAAATTAGATTTGAGAAAAAATTAAATAATCGTGTCCTTGTGTGTTTTCCTTCTAGTTGGTGGTGGTTGTTGTCTCTCACTAAGTCTTTATGACTTACCCCTTCATCTTCTATTTTTTTTTCCAGATTTGCAAGCAGTTGAGTAGTAACTTGATAGCAGACTCAAAGTTTTCGCAGTGTCACTTTTGGTAGGCTTCTTGGTTGGTGTCTCTTTTGTATATGTATACTTTAGTGTCAATTGATGTATATGCAACTATTTAGTAGTCTAGGATATTTTATTTTGAGTTGTACAAGTATGGAAAAAAATGTTATTTGAGATTGGCTGATGAAACAGGTTTTTAAAGCAGGATTCTGATCTTAGAAATGTTGAAAATACAGAGGAAATTCTATCGAAATTTCAGTGAATATTTTTTTTAAAGTGAAATCCGAATTGGAATTTTTTTTTTTAGTTTGTCAAGTTTGATCAATAGGCTTGCCGGGCTAGAATGTTCTAGTTCATGCGCCGGTCACGATTAGTGATTTTGCTCGAGACAAAGTTGGTATCAGAGCCCGGTTGTAGGTCCTAATAGCTGCAGACATAGAGTAATAATAGATTTTCGTTAGTAAATTATGAACCGCGACACCATTACTTGCAAAAAGCTATTAGCACTCTATGGTAGTCTCACTTGTTGTCCAATTCTGTGATTTCTTTTGGTCTTTGATTGGTCTTGCTCTGTTTGTCGTCTTGTTCTATATTCGATGAATTTTCTTTCATTTGGTGAGGATGCCACCCAATACTAGGATCTCAACTATAAGGGAAATTAGTTCCTTATGAGTTTATTGCCCAACCTTAAAACCTTAGTTAAAGAGGTCGTGTTTCGGGACGTACTCGTGGACGACTTAAAGCAAATGTTGGAGGACTTGGAGTTCATGTCGACGGACGTGGCTTGGTCGCATGAGTAGTTAGCATTGAGGTGCCTAGAGGAAGACGAAGATTGCTATAGGTATTACAACAACTTGTTGGGGGTTGCTGTTGGAAACAATAGGATAATCTAAAGCAAACAAATCTTGACGGTCAATAAGAAGTTAGTTGAGGAGCAAGCGAAAAATCCACCTTCATGGACTTAATCCCTTACATTTTCTAAGTCTAGTGTGTGTGAGGATCCATTGCAATTCATTGACGGTGTCAAGAGGTTATGAAGGGCATTAGGATGCTCAAACATAAGGACTTGAGAGTTGACTTCATTTAAGTGGGAGGGTGTAGTATATTACTCGTTTGATACACTTACACGTGGAAAATAAGTGGGATCACTTCTGGGACTGAAGTGAGACCTCATGATGATTTATGACTCATTTCTTCTAGAAAGTGTTGGAGATGGATTCTCTCAAGAGTATGAGAGATAGAAACAAACCGAGGATATATTAATTTTGGAGTAGAAAATCCGTTTTACAAAGCTTCCAATAAACGTTCACCATCATGATGAAACAAGTTTTTAAAGCAGGATTCTGATCTTGGAAATGTTGAAAATACAGAGGTTTATGTCAAAAAAGTAGAAAATAAATGTTGCCTTATAGAGCCACGATGTTGGTTGGACAATGTTGCTTATAGGTGAAATAGTGGTAACACCCTAATATAGTATCCTAGTTATTTGCAAAGACACTCTAAAAGACAGCTGATATTTACGCTCTAAGAGCATCAATATCGCCTTGCAGAAATGTTGTGGTTAGACACAAACCAATGGCTTTATGTCAGAGGATTTTAAGACAATTGGTATGGAACGAGAGTAGCCAAACTCTCAATTGTCTTTGTCTAGAAATTTTTTACTATTGTCTTTGGCTACAAGGCAAAGGGTCTTTGTCTAGAATTTTTTACTATTGAGTTTTTTGTTTTTTTGGTAAACTAATAGGGGCATAATTGGATATATTCTGAGGTCGGTGGGATCCAGTTTAGATTTTTTGATGGGTGATATTTAGATTTAGAAAAAAAAATGGTTGAATTGTTTAAAGCGTTGAAAAGTGTTCATAAACATTTGATATATTGAAGCGCATATTCAAACCTCAATACATCTCTTCTCCACGCTGAGTATGTTTGAGTTTTGTCACTAGATTTTTTGAAAAAAAGAAAATTATGAACTAGTTTAGAATTCAATTACAAAAACTTATTTAAAAAACTTCAAATAATTCAAGAATCTCCACAGTAATCAATCCAAAAGAATAAGGGTAGCAAACATGATTTTTTTATGTTACAAGTTATATAAATTTTTTCTACTTTTTTAAAAATATCGACAATTTTAAAAAATAAGAATTAAGGGTCAAACATTCATTATAAGACAAATTGATGCATATTCCAAAAGAGCACCAATATGCTCCTTTCACCATTCTCAAATTTGTCCCATATGGAAACGCCACATACACATATCTAATATAATAAATCAACAATTAGCATATATTTGATTCTCAAATCAAAAGTAACATCAAACTAAATAAAATACATAATACAGCAAAAAAACATTCAAAACACAAAAACATATAATAATCACCACTATATAAACATCTAAGCACACTAAAAAAGAACAAAAAAAAGGGATTAAAACAACCATGTTCATGTTTTTATTTCTGTTTACCTTACTAATCAAAACACTAACAGCTACAACAAGCACTGTAATTAGTCCAACTACATTCTCCTTTATCTCTTTTAGCCCTGAAAGTTGCACCAATGGTGAATTACTTTGTATGGGCTCAGCCACTTCAGGAAATGGTTATGTAAGTCTCACACCTGAGCCAGAGACACAACAAAACAACAATTCAGGTTCAATGTTTGGAACATCTAACACAGACAACAAAGTAGGAAGGGTTTTGTACCCTCATCCAGTTCATGTTTGGCCAGCAATTATAACTACCACCTTTACTGTTAGGATCACTCCATTCGCCAAAAACTTGACCAGCTCTGGTGATGGAATTGCACTTGTATTTGCACAAGATAATAGGCCTTCACCAAATGGTAGCTATGGTTCTTATCTTGGCATGTTTGATAGGTCTACTCAAGGTAAACTTAATTGTGTAAATATCACTGTTTCAAATTAAAGTTTTATGTTTCTTGCCACTATTGGTCGTAAGTGGTTAACACGCTTCAGATAAAGTTGAATCATTAGCATCCGAGTTTGATTTTTGACTGAATAAGTCATTAAGCAAATTTTACTTATTTTCCAACCGGAACTCCGGACTAGCCAGTCATTTTCCCCTGCAAACTTAATGGATAAGATTAGAAAATTTAAATTTTTATAATTGGATTTGGTTGAAGGGTACATGTGATTGTCTTGAAATATAGAGTGTGCGAGCACATGTGACTTTTTTTTTCTTAAATGTATATGTGTGATAAGAAATGTGCAAATAATTTTTTAGACAAGTATTATTTCTAGACTTGGTTTTTGAACCTGTTAGTTGCACAAATATTGCAACTGTACACAGATGCTTAAATAATCATACAAGCAAGAACAGCCGAATAAAAGATTGTATTGTCCCAACCATCCCCCCCCCCCCCCCCCCCCCCCCCCAAATTTTTATATTTCAACAAGAATCTAACTAATGGTGTCAACTTTTCATGACTGAAACACTAGGAAAAATTTGTAATAATTCCATTGTTTTTGTTTAAATTACTTCCCATGATGCATACCGCTCATATGGGTTGTGTTGACCTAGAGTACTGACACAGACATTAGCGATAACTTCAAAAATAGAAGTAATTGATTGTAACTACAGTGTTGAGTACTGACACGTATTGGACACCAAACACTCCTTCAATTTAAAGTGTCAGTGCTACAAACATATAAAACTCTGACACTTCAATTTACCAAGTTTGCGTGGGAAAAAAATATCTAAACTAAAACTGTTGTTGTGCAGGTGGGGTTTTTCAACAAATTGGTGTGGAGTTAGACACATACATGAATGAATTTGATCCAGATGGAAATCACATTGGCATAGTCACCACTAGCATCACAAATCCAGTTGCTTTTCACAGTCTCAATAGCACTAATGTTGACCTCAAAAGTGGAAGAGATATTGTGGTTAAAGTTGACTATAATGGATGGACTAAAATGATTTTTGTTTCAATAGGATACTCAAATAGCCAGTTAAAGAGTGTTCTTAACCATTCAATTCACTTACCTGATATAATTCCAAGCTCAGTTTATGTTGGTTTCACAGCCTCAACTGGTAAAACTTTTCCTCAAAGTCATCAAATCCTAAATTGGTTATTCACATCAGTGCCATTGCCTGTTCTTTCTGTTAAACACAGTAAAGTTGGAAAATACAAGATCATATTGACAACTGTTTTATCAGTTCTTGTGTTTGTTAGTTTACTTTCTGTTTCTTGGGAAGCTTGGAATAAAAGATATGAAAAGGGTGATCGAAAAGAAGACATCGAAAGCCTATCGAGGACGGCTGCAGATGCGCCAAAGATGTTCGGTTACAAGGAACTGTCGAAAGCAACTTGTAAGTTCAGTAAAGAAAATCTTGTGGGAAGAGGTGGATTTGGAAGTGTTTATAAAGGCTTCATGTTGGAAAATGGAAAAACCATTGCAGTAAAGAAAATTTCAGCAACCTCTAAGCAAGGTATGTTCTGGTAACTGGTAAAAAATTATGACATGAAAATATTTTGGAACTTGAATAGAATTAAACCTATGTGTATTGGGAAAAATCACAAGTCGTATGTCGCCTATAAATTTGACCTAAATAGAACTGATATCAATCGTTGGACCACGTGCATCAAGTCCAATATACCTAGTCATGAGGGGGTTTATTGGAGAAAATTTGTAGATGATAGAATCAACTTTTCCCATTGAAAACCTATGTGGAAAAGTTTGTCTATTCATTTAAACCTACTAAACCATATCCAAATGCTCGTTATTTGTGATATCTTTTATATACTTCACAAGACTTCTGCATTGTTTTTGCTTTACTTCTATTATTGACCATTTTGTTTGGATTGTCTAAACAGGTGAAAGAGAGTTCTTAGCCGAAATATGTACCATCGGTCGTCTTCGACACAAAAACTTAGTGCAGCTCCAAGGCTGGTGCAATGAAGGAAAAAATCTACTCTTAGTTTATGATTACATGCAAAATGGAAGCCTTGATCACTTCATAGGCAAGGACTTTCTAGATTGGCAAACAAGGCACAAGATATTAACAGGATTGGCATCAGCATTACTTTACCTTCATGAAGAGTGTGGAAATCCTGTTGTTCATAGAGATGTTAAACCTAACAATGTAATGCTAGATTCTAATTACAATTCTCATTTAGGCGATTTCGGACTAGCAAGATTACTCAAAAATGAAGACTCAGTAACTACAAATTTAGCCGGGACACCGGGTTATTTAGCACCTGAAATAGGCTTCACAGGTAAAGCTACACCTGAATCAGATGTATATAGCTTTGGAATGGTTATACTTGAAGTCATTTGTGGTAAAAGGTCAAAAAGGGTAATGGAAGATAATAGTTTGGTAGACTATGTTTGGAATTTGCATGCTCAAAATCAAATTCTTGAGTGTGTTGATAAAAACCTCAAGAACCAATTTGATGAGGAAGAAGTTAAAAGGAGTTTGATGGTTGGATTGGCATGCTTGCATCCAGATTCATTGTTTAGGCCAAAGATGAGGAAAGTTGTGCACATTTTTTTGAATCCTAATGAACCTTTGATGGAATTACCGGGAACGCGGCCAACTGGAGTTTATGTATCGGTTTCTTGTACTTCATTCACAGACTTTGTGTCTAGAACTGAGTTACAGCTCCAATCGTCCACCACATCGTTGAACGAAATTTCTACTTATTAGTTAGACTATTTAGTTACATAACAATGGTTATCGTTAGCAAACCACTAAATGCATAAGATAGTTATAAGTGATAATATGGTTGGTTAAAATATTTAGTTATTAGTTTTTATATTATATTTACTAGTTTAACAGTTTATTTGTTTTGTACATCAGTTAATTGTTTAAACTGATATTAAACTATGTATAAATAGCTATTGGCTATCTCTTCTTTAGTAAAATTTCTAGTTTTAATTAATCATAATATGGTCTCAGTTTCTATAATCCAAAAGTTTCTATTCTTCCTCTACCATTTTCTTTCTTTCCAATTGCAGATACTTCTGAATCTACTTCCAATGCAGCTGTTTTTACTTTTTACTCCTATTTACTCAAATCGTCAAATACACCATAAATACGGTTTAGTATTGGCCTCAATGCCTCAAGTCTCACTTTGGAGGAAGCAATGTAATTCTTAGAGCATGGTACTTATAAAATGGTGAAGTACCCGTACCAAGTACGTACCGTGTACCGGCTATGTGTACGGTACTCGTGGTACCCATTTTTGCTCATTATTTTATTGAGTGAAATTTGTTTGTTCTCTTATATAGTAATATAATAATATATGATAATATTAGAAAATCATGATCTAGATATAGAAAATGTTCAATAAAGCCAACTTTTGGAATGAATTAGAAGAGAGACATATTTGAAGAACATTGGTTTCATATAAACCCTCCTTTTTTATTTGATTTAGTGGATCATTATTCGATCAATCATTCAAAGATTATTCCATCTCCTCGAGATTAGACAAAAAGAAAAGGCAACCACTGTCCATTCAAACAGACAGCCCTTCCTCTCCTCTTTTTTCCTCGTTACCTCGTTATTGGCAGCATACTCTACTCTTTTTTCTCACTGTCTCTTTTTCCTTTGTATTTCCATCATCAAGTTTTGATCTTATTCATGCCAAAAGAAATTATTCCATTTCTTGTGTTCAAAGTGTGCTGCTTTACAACATTTTTTATGGTTCAACAAGAATCAACACAAGCAGCTCTAGATAATCCACATAACTTTACATATATCAGAAAAAGACAAAGCAAAAAGAAAAAAGTTAATGCTATATAATGCGATGGCTTAACAACGAAAAGTGACGAACATGTGTTGAATTAAAGAATCACGTGACCACTGCCACCGCTTCTCAATTATATTTAAAATTTGAAATTAAATAAAATATTAAAATAAAAAAGAAAAAAAACTTAATGCTACAGTCCCCCGCGTATAATCCACATTAACCGCCACACCGCAAGCAGTTTTCAGAATCAACAGTCTCAAACTCTCAATTAGAATTCATCTATCTTCTCTATCCTCATTGCCGCCATTGATCTACAAACATCATTGTTGCTATTTGTTGAGGCCAAGACATTCACTGACAATTTCAATTTTATATACAAGTAAGTTGTTTGTTTATTATTTAATTTAATCTGCATCATTTGTAGAAAAATTTGTGCCAATTAATTGATATTATATTTGTTAACTTCTTTAGTCTATTAGTATGGAATTTTTTAAAAAAAATTTGTTGTATCAGTGCAAGAAAGGTTTGGATCTTCTGATGAAGTGGAAATAAGTAAAGAACAGAAACGTTCTGATGTTTGCTTAGAAGAAAATAATACTTTTGATGAAGAAATACCTACGGCTGGGATGATATTTGCCTCTGAAGAGGAAGTTACCATGTTTTACACGAATTATGCTCGACGTGTCGGTTTTGGAACTGCTAAAATAAGTTCAAAAAATGGAGATGATGGTAAAAAATATTTTACTTTAGCGTGTAGTCGAGCTAGAAAGTATGCGAGTCGGTCAAAGAATCTCTTCAAGCGAAACCCGAGTACAAAAACAGAGTGTAAGGCCAGATTAAACGTGTGTGTGAGTTTAGATGGAGCAATTACAATTTCAAGGGTTTTTCTTGAGCATAATCATGATCTAAGTCCAACAAAGCACGGTATTTTAGATGCAACAAGAGTGTGGGGATTCAAATGAAGAGGAGGTTGGAACTCAATGATCAAGCTGGTATTAATGTAAGTAGAAACTTTCGATCTTTAGTTGTTGAAGCAAATGGTTATGAGAATCTTACTTTTGGGGAAAAGGATTGTAGAAACTGTATAGACAAAGTAAGACGACTCCGAGTTGGAACTGGAGATGCTGAAGCAATACAAAAATACTTTGTGAGAATGCAAAAGCACAACAGTCAATTATATTATGTAATGGATGTGGATGATGAAAGCCGGCTACGAAACGTGTTTTGGGCCGATGCAAGATGTAGGGCTGCATATGAATATTTTGGTGAAGTCATAACTTTTGACACCACTTACTTAACAAATAAATATGATATGCCTTTTGCTCCTTTTGTTGGGGTGAACCATCATGGTCAATCTATGTTGTTGGGTTGTGCCTTACTGTCGAATGAAGATACTAAAATATTTACTTGGCTGTTTAGAACTTGGTTAGAGTGTATGAATGGTTGTGCTCCAAATGCCATTATTACTGATCAGGATAGAGCAATGAAGAATGCAATTGAGATTGTCTTTCCGAAAGCTCGTCACCGATGGTGCTTATGGCATTTAATGAAAAAAGTTCCTGAAAAGTTTGGTAGACACTCTCATTATGAGTCTATCAAAACACTTGTGCATGAAATTGTATACGATTGTTTTAGCAAAAGTGATTTCATGATGAGGTTGGGAAATATGATTGAGAATTACAAACTACAGGATAATGAATGGTTGAAAGGGATATTTGAGGAACGACATCGTTGGGTTCCTGTGTATGTGAGAGACACATTTTGGGCTGGAATGTCAACCACAGAAAGAAGTGAAAGTATGAACTCATTTTTTGATGGGTATGTAAGCTCAAAGACAACTTTGAAGCAATTTATTGAGCAATATGATAATGCATTGAGAGATAAAATTGAAAAGGAGAGCATTGCTGATTTTGCATCATTTAATACAATAATTGCTTGTGTAAGCCAATTTGGCTTTGAGTCCCAATTCCAAAAGGTATTTACCAATGCAAAGTTTAAAGAATTCCAGTTAGAAGTTGCTTCTATGATGTACTGCAATGCATGTTTTGACAAAGTTAAGGGTTCCAATTCCATATTTTCTATTACAGAATGTAGGAAAAACTTTGACAAGTTTAGAGACATTGTGTTCATGGTAGTCTTTGAAGAAAAAGACTTCACAATAAAATGTATATGTTGCTTGTTTGAGTTTAAAGGTATTTTATGCAAGCACATCCTTTGTGTGCTTAAGCTCACAGGTAAGACTGATTCAGTGCCACATAATTATATTTTGGCACGGTAGAGGAAGGACATAAGGCGAAGACATACACTTATTAAATGTGGTTTTGATGGAAAATCAGAATTGCGGCATGTTGATAAAGCTTGTGATGCATTTTATGAAGTTGCTTCATCAGAGATAAATAATGAAGATGATCTCTTGAACGTGATGAACTGGATTAAAGACTTGAAAATTAAATTAGCATGTAAAGAAACATCTCCAAGAATATTAGAAGAAGATAGTTCAGCTCAAAATTCGGCTACTATAATTCTTGATCCTGTAGTCGCTCGAGGTAAAGGGCGTCCTCCTTCCAAAAGGAAAACTTCTAAAGTTGATCAAATCGTGAAGAAGAAGATTGCGCGAAATAAAATTCTAAAATGCAGTCAAAAAATTCAAGGTCAAGAAAAGGTGATAATGAAATTTATAATATTTATTGTTATTATAAAATATAATAGCACATCTGTCTAACTTAGATTTTTTATGGCAGGGCCAATGCAGCTCGAGAGTTGAAGAAATTGATCAGGAAGAGTTTTTCAGATCTCAACATGATGGAAATGGCACACAAGAGAACATTCAAGTAACTAAAGAACATATAAATGAATGGCAGGATGGTGGCTGTACTATTGCTAATTTAGCTCCCTTCAATCCAAATCAAAATCATCTTAGTGGGTTAAATGAGGTACAAAATTAGAATCTATTGTTCTTTATTTGTATTTGAACATTTATGTCATGGAAATAATTTCTTTAATACAATTCTTTTGTAGGTTTCATACCATGCTGTCATAAACCAAAATGTTACATACTCTGAACTTTTGCAGGTAAATTCTGCTATATTTTCTGTTAATTTAGTAATATTTTAATACAAATTATCAATTATTTTATCGGTGTTTATTTTGCAGGCACAACACCAGCTGAATGACCAACCATAATAACTTGGAAGCAGATGATTGTTTTTGAAGTTATCAAGTTTCTGCTTGTATTTTGTGTTTATGAAGTTTTTATTCTGCTCATTTTTTTTTACGAACTGCTGAAGTTATTTTGTGTTTCTGAACTTTTATGTTAAGAATATTTTTGAAGTTAATATTGTGAGTTGACATGATTTTTGTACTATTGATATTGAAAGAATCATTATCAATGATATTGGGCATAAGCTATCTTTTTCTTCAATACATTTGAAATTTAAATATTACATAATTGTGTATACAATTACAATTCACGAGTAGATGCACAAAAGTCCTAAAGCACTACAACCTAAAGCACAAAATAACCCACTAGCACAAATGATGTGCTCTTCATTAAGCATCCAACAAATGAACATGGATCAATTCCCCTAAAAGAATCATTGTTGCTCTCCAATGTCTTGATATCAGAGAAGAATTCTTCGAGTTCAAGTGAAGAGGTTTTTCCCTTTGGTGTTCTTATAGATGCTCGGGGGAGAGGTTCTTGAGAGGACTGCATGTTGAATCACATATCCGCTCTTCATTAGTGGAGGCCAGATACGTCATAGGGCTAGCTCGTGATTTTGATAACTCATTCACTTCTCTTGCGCAAACTGCACATGTACACGAAACATTTTGCCGCGTTGGTATATAATCATCAAATACCTCAACAAGGGCAAGCAAGTTCTGTGGAAGAACCTTTGAATCTGCAACCCTCTCTAGATCTCAATATCACATAGCATGAAATAAAAACTTAAGGTCCCTGGAAAAAGAAAAGAGTCAAATAAATGAGTCAAATGTGACTAGTTAACATAAGTAACCATAACCAAAACTATAAGAAACACATAATCAGAGCAAAAAACATGAAAGATTATTGGTTCCAATAGCTAGTGACATAATTATGTGAACCAATACAAGCTAACATCAGGTGTTGTTGCTGCTGTTACTGTTTTGTTCCTAACACAGTATTTTCTGTTGTTAGTTTTAAGTTCTTTTTCGGCTGCTTTCTTTTGGCATTGCTGCATTTTCTGCGGGTTTTTGGATCGTACTGCTTTGGTTGCTAAATGGTTTGGTTTGCTCCAAGTTTCATGACAGTAGCAGCCCCATTGTAATTGGTTTTTATTGACTCAAATGTAACTATCTAACATAAGAAGAATATGGAATGAACCAAACTAGAAGCCATACTTTTCTTAGTATTTTGGCTGCTTAAAGCACAAACACCATTATTAATTAATCAACATAGAAATGAAAAATCAATTTTTTTTATCTGCACTTGACTAACCTAGAATTGATACAAATTACAAACGGACAGAGCATTGAAAATACAAACTACACAAGAAAACAACCTTTAACAAAGAGTACCTAAAAAACTCAACTTAAATCCCCATTTCTATTTGGTTATGCCTCTCTGCCTTTGCAAAATACTCATATATTCATGCTATACAGACCATATTTAAATCTGGCATATTAAAACCCAAACAACAATACCCAACGAATAACACGTGTTGAACCAAAATTTGATATTCCCTCCCCTCCCTTCCCTTCCCCTTCAAAACTCTCGAACCACACGGACCCTAGAGAGAGTGTTGGTTGTGTAATATTACCTAATAATAATAAAAGTTGTTACAAGGATAATATTGAGATTTTAAATTAATCTAAGGATAATTTTGACAATGTAATAAAATTTTAAAGAGATCCCCTCCCCTCCCCTTCCCTTCTAAAAATTGAACTAAACACATCAAATTAAAAATATTCCCTCCCCTCCCCTCCCTTCCCCTTCAAAACTCTCGAACCAAACGGACCCTAAAGAGAGTGTTGGTTCTGTAATTGTTTAGAGAAAAATACCTGATGCCGCGTTGAGATAAGCACATCATCACGATAGAGAATACGACGGCGACCGACAAGAGGTGAGTCGGGCAACGGTGGCGACAGCGACTGACAAGAGGTGGGTCTGGCAATGGTGTCGACGGCGAGTAGATGTAGTGAAGCAATCTGAATCGAAAACTGGAGTGTAGGAAGGAGGAGAGAAGCTTGTGTGTGGGGACCTCAAGGAATTTCATTTCCCAATTTTTATTAAAATAAAAATTTATTATTATGACTCATTGGTTGAATTTCGTTGCATTTTCCCTTATAAATAGTACTCATCCTTATTTGCATTTCTCATTCGCACTCCCTGCACTTGTGGCATAGATTCTTTATTTCATTTATCCTTTTGCCCTCTTAATCTCAACTATCAGTGATAGTCCTTTGTCCTTACGCATTTCCTGGGCATATATTTCACGTTGCCAGTCCATTATTAGTATATACTTGATTTTATTTTTCTTTTTCATATTCATGTTTTCATAATGATCAAGGAGAATATTCATATAAGCAAGGTTATCAAAATCTTTCTTCGAACCGAAAAAAGATAGCAAGATCGCAAAAATTAAAATCGCAATCGAAATATTCTACTCAATTGATTTTGTAGAATCGAAATGGGATAGTAAGATCGGAATCAAAATCGAAGGATTTTACTCAAATAATATTACACACACTATAAAGTGCATAAACTACTTAAAGTTTGAAATCTTAGAGCAATAAAACAACCAAGTCTTAAATCTTAAACATAAACGACTCAAAGTCTCAAATCCTAAACATAAAACAAACTAGTGACGAAGCTTAAAAATAAACGACTCAATTATAGGGTACTAGTAGAGCAGAATCGCAAAATACTCAAAACCTAGATGTTGTAAGCCTATATCACTACACAACCGCGCCAATTACAAGACAGAGAAAAATCGCAAAATGGTTTAAACCTAAACAATATCGAACGGATTTTGCATACTTTATAATTCTACTAACGAAATGCATAGCAAAAATTCCTTTGGGTTTTTACACTATTCAAATAGAACTTTCGGTATAATTTTGAACACGATTCTTAGTACATATTTGGAATCATAGCGAGTTTAAAGAAGTCACAATGATTTTGTTAAAATATATCTTTCATACGTATGTTACAATCATTTGATGTAAGAGAATTTTTTTTTTTTTGAAGAATGATGAAAGAGAATTTTGAATCCCATACACAGAAAATAGCAGAGCAGGTTGTGTAAAGTCCAACATACACGAAAAACCACACTTTTTTGTCTCTTAATTATTCAATTTAACTGCAGATAAAATTATTCAGTCTACTCTCTTTGTTTGGTAGTTCTTAAATTATAAAAAGAAAAACCATTCCAATTGAGTTAAAAATCATGCAAAAACTGAACCCTTATGTCTTATGAAGCCATTTGTTCCATTGATTCCTATCACGTTTATACAAAATTGTTTCGCTTTTCCATTACAAAGCACCAAATGTAAGATATCAGTGTTATATACAGCGAAAGAAATTATCATTAACGCATTACGAAATAGAAATAAACCAATGAATAATCAAACTTTAATCGTAATTCATGGGAAGTTATGGAGAATAAAGTCAATAAAATATGTCTAAGTGGAATATACTTGACGAGATTCTAATTCGCGATACATAGCATTATTGAAATTGGAAATAATAATAATAAATCGAAACCCTAAAATACCTAATTTTTTTTTGGATTAACTAAAATACCAAATTTAGATAGTGAAATAAAAAAAATTCTCTATAAATACCAAAGTTTGCAGTGCAAGTTTCAATCTCGGAAAATGACATCATAAGCTATATCCATCAACAGCGCTAGAGTTTCCGGTGAGAATTTCCTTGCAAACAGATAGGGATAAATGGAATTCGATTTCCTAAGCTGGCGTACAAGCTCCGGCGACACCTCCTCTCGAGTATAAAGATGCGGGTGTCCATCCCTACAACCAGTCCAGTTAACTCTCGTAAGAGTAAAACCAGTGCAGCCATCCGGCTCCTCCATCGACAGAAGTGTCGGAAAGTAATGCTCTTCTGGGTAACAGGAATACTTATTTATACATGGAATCCGAAACTTCTTCCACAACTTTTGATCTCGCAGAACAACCTTTGCATGGTTCCGGTTTAGGATAAAGAACTGCGAACCTTTGCGAAAATTCTTGAATAAAACCTCCGGCATCATTACATCCTTTCCGCGAGCATTATAACGCTCGTAGAGATTCGGATGTTTAGAGTGAATCTCAATGAAGCTAGGGTGTTGAATGTTGTAATTGTTTAAGGGCTCTAACGGATTTTCAAAAAGGTAGTTATAAACGAATCGAAACGAGAAGAGTGGAATACAATGTTGGGAGACTAAGGCGAAGTATTGGTTATTTGGGTCATCCAATAGAGCAGTGGCCAAGAGACGGCGAGCTGCGGCTATAAGTGTTGGAGAGGAGCGTTGGGTTGTTTTGGAAGGGATGAAGTGCTTTTGATGGAAGACACCTCCGGGTGAGACGACGGAGGAAACGGGGTCTGCGTGGATGTAGATGTTGAAGAGGTGGTTGTTTCCCGCAAAGAATATTTCCCATAAAGGAGCAAAGGTCAGGTTGGTATTTGTGAGGAAGAGGAAGGCGATTTTGGGTTTAGGGTTCTTGAGGGTAAATAAGTGGGATGTTGTCTTCGTGGCGCGGCGGAAGAGAGCAAGGTCCTCCGCGTCGGGGTCGGGGTTGGAAAACGGGAAGTAAGATTGAGGTTTTAATTGTGGGGAGAAAAAGAAGAGAGTAATTAAGAAAGCAAAGAGCAAGACGATTAGAACGTGTGATTTCAACATGGGTTTCGATCTTAAGATTTTATTTTTTCTTCTATAAGGGTTTACTGGGAGGTTGAAAGGGTTTAGTGGGGCGTTATAGCGTTTAGTGATTAGAAGATTTTTCATAATAACAACTTGAAAAAGAATGAGTGTGTATTGTGGATTATGGAGTGTTCGTTTCTGTTTATATATATATATATATATATATATATATATATATATATATATATTATGGAGAATGAGAGGATCTCGTTGGGCTGATTTTTGGTAATTAGAATAAATTTTGGAGCAAATCTTTGATTGAAAATATCGTTTCCTAATTTTATTTGCCTTAAGGCTCAAGCTATTGCCCGGAAACTAATGACGGCGCCAAAAGTAGTAAGAATTGATATTTTCTTTTTTTTGGTAAGGATTTATTATTATTATTATTATTATTATTATTATTATTATTATTATTATTATTATTATTATTATACTAGTATATATCTATACACACACATACACGCGTATTAACAATGGAACTATTTTTTTGGATAAAGATGATATTTTTCATAAATATGAACATGTGATAGTATTTTTGTTTTACGTTTGTATCACATTAGTCTTTTACATTTATTTTATTTCAGTTTAGTCCTTTATCTCTGTAAAAGTTTGCATTGTTAACCTTTTAACGATTCTGCGTCAGACGCTGACGTGTCAGTTACACATGTGATGTGGCAGTTAATTGTAAAATAAAAATAAATAAATAATGTTTTTGTAGAAATTATTCTATAAATAGAGAGTAGTTTATTTCAATAAGAATGATGTTTCTTTTATAGGAAAGTATACAACTAATCAACTTCTTAATTTAAGGAAAAAATAAACAACCATTAAAATAAAATAATAATAATAATAAAAGGAAATAATATATATTTCAATACCCCCACTCAAGTTGGTGCATAAATATCAATCATGCCCAACTTGCTTATGAGATGCTCAAAACTTGTCTTTGCTAAGCTCTTGGCCAAAATATCTGTCGTTTGATGATTTTAAGGAACAAAAGGTAGACATAGTATTCCATAATCTATTTTCTCTTTTATAAAGTGACGATCGATTTCAATATGCTTTGCTCGATCATGTTGAATTGGAGTATGGGCTATAGTTATTGTGGCTTTTTTGTCACAATATAATTTCAATGAAAGT
Source organism: Medicago ruthenica (assembly GCA_018208015.1). NCBI lineage: Eukaryota > Viridiplantae > Streptophyta > Magnoliopsida > Fabales > Fabaceae > Medicago > Medicago ruthenica. The sequence continues at coordinate 79,645,469 of CM031371.1, forward strand.
TCTATTGTCATGTTTAGCACCTTTAGAATTCGAATAATCCAAAGGCCCTCACAAATTCCTTCGGCCATTTCTCTAAACTTAGCCTCTGCACTGCTTCTAGCAACTACACCTTGCTTCTTACTTCCCCATAGTACTTGCAGTGAGTACAATATCTAAAACTAGGGTTTAGAATTGTTTAAGTGATGCCTTGAGAATGCTCTCAAGCGGGGTTCTTTATAGCCTTTCTTGGCCTAGGTTTTTCGTGGCTTAGGCCCCAAGTATTTGGTTAATCCCCGATCCAGGACGGATCGTACGCTTCTGCCTCGTTTCGATTAAGGTTACCTGCCATGTCTGGCCTAAAAGAGGAGGTAGGAAAAAGGTGAATTTCACATTCAAAATCCACCCTTCCTCCACCATCAGTTCGACCATGGCGAGGAAGGGCCCAAACGTCCTCGCAAACGAAACAGATAAGGGAAAACTTTTAAAAAATCAAAAAGTTGGAGGGAAAACTAAAAAGCAAGGAGGAAACCACCGTCTACGACAGTGCTACACCACCCACGATGGCAACAGGTTAAACCTCTAACAGGTTAAAAACCTGCCACCGGTGGTTCATATACAAAGGTATAGGGATTCTAAATCCTTAAAACCACTTATCTACAGTGGAAACCACCACCCTCTACGGCGGGGTCCACCGATTTTCTATCCAGAAACCTCTGTTTTACAGGTTCATCAAACCAGAGCAAGTAAAAACATAAAGAAAAGAAAACGAGAATAGTGAAGGTGGCAAACTTGTTTAGAAGATGAAGATGATGTAAACTTGAACTTGAGGGTGTGAGGGACTAAAATGCACCAGGAACTCTGAAAACTTGAAAGGAATTCTAGAAAAATCGGAGCTTGTAGGAAACAAAAATGACAAAAGTGTTTCTAAATAACACTTGAAGCTATTTATACTTCTTTCGCCTCCTTTCAGAATACAACGAGCCCAATCCGGTGCAGCCCTTCACCTGCAACCCTGTTAAAACAAACCAAAGCAACGGTTCAGATCACATCTATTCGTGCATCTAACGGCCCTGATAAAACTTGTTGAGTTCCCAAACGTTAGGATCAAATCAATGGTGATGATGAAACCTCGAGAACAGATCTCAAAGCACACTCAAGGGCCTATGTAATCAAGTGCATTACTAGCCTTTACATGTGGCTGTCAAAACCCAAAGGTTATGTGCCCTCAGTCTCGTCCTGGACACGTGGGCATTAAATGTAGAAGGATAGACAACCAACTCTTTGACCAGGGAATCTCTTGATCACATCACCATGTTGGTCGATAAAAGGACACACAACCAAACCTATCTCTCACACACTATCAAGCTCGCCTCACTTACGACCAATCGAACACTCTGATGCTCCCATCGAGCAAGAGTCTCTCACGACGAAGGGATCGACCGACTATGACTTGGTAGCACGTTTGGTGACATTCTAGACACGACCAATATGATCGTCAATAGCACGTTTGGTGACATTCTAGACACGACTAGTACGATCGTCAATAGCACATTTGGTGACATTCCAGATACGACCAATACAACCATAGTAGAACTTGTGAGGCATACCCTTGTGAATAGCACCATTCCTAAACGGGTTTGCCCGCCACACTGCGAGCATAAACTCACTATGTGAACAAGTTCCTCGCGAACATATCTACTTCAAACGTTAGGGGACACACCTCTAAAGCTCCCACGAACAAGGTCTTCGCATTTTCAAAGTCATTACTTTTTATCAAGAGCAACGACTTGGGAAGCTTCTATTATGGTCCGAGCAAACTCAATAGGCCCATTTCCTTAGGCCCAATACAAAAAAGACTCAGATCCGACATCTAGTGAATTACTCGCAACACACCTCCTCCCCGCGAGGAGGGTGCTCGGAGCAAACGGAGACTGATTCAAACAATCAGTAACGTCTCTTTCCATGTTCCCGCGAATCTCTCCTCGGCAATTACGATTCTTACGAATTCATAACCGCCGAGTCACACACGTGCCATACAACGACACCTGCAACACCCACCTCTATATAAAGGCGACTCTCAACAGTCCCCAAGGTTAGAATCTTGAGCATCGGAGTCTATGCAGGTACCCCCCCCCCCCCCCCCCCCCCCCCCCGCCATTCCAGTCAACAACAAAGGCATTAAACTACCATCCTAAAATTGCACCGGTAGTCACCTTTTGATTAGGTACGATCAGAATGCTTCATCATCATCTTCAAAACCCAAAAATTATCTTCATCTCATCACCATCTTCAAATCCATGAAAAAAATTCATCACCTTCATCTCATTATTATCTTCAACCTAGAAAGTAATATAAAAAAAAAATGTTTTATCTTCTCTCCATCATCTTCATGTTCATCATCTATATTTAAAAAACCCAGAAATTGAAAAGAAAAAAAAAACCGAAAATTAAAAATAGTAAAATATATATATATATATATATATATATATATATATATATATATATATATATATATATATATATATATTGGAACTTCCTCAACCTTAATCATCTTAAACCAAAACCACTTTAAATTCAAACCTTTTGAAAACCCACAAATTCCAATTTCAAATAAAAGAAAAAAAAAACAACCTTTTTAAAATGATAAATGAAACACACACACACATCAATCCCAACCACATAAGGCGTCCTATATATATCCAAATGTGGTTCCAGCATTAGGAAATACAATAATCAACACACGTTGCTTACAAGGTGTTCACGATGTTAAAGTTAGATAGAGAATGCAATGAGAGAGAGTATTTGTTACAGTTAAAGGAACTTCTTCAATTGATGAAGATGGTTTTGAAGAGTTTGTTTATTGTTGGGTGGTATGTTATGTTGTGTTGTACTGTGGTGTTTGTTTTTATATTTTCTGTCATACATTTGATTTGAAAGTGAGAAAGGAGTTTTGAGGCGCCTTTTAGCATGAGCAAGTGCATGAAGTATTCTAGGGTACATAAGTTTTAACAACAATTTGATTGTAAAGTTTCACTTTATTTATTCTACACCCGATTGCACCATAACCTTCTTATCACTCAAATAAATTGCTTCTTCATGATAATACGAAGCACCTTCTGCACCTCATCACCCCTCCTTCAACCAATTTTAATTTTTTTCAAAGATACTTATTCTCTCTCTCATAGCCACATGCGAACTTGCATTCAACAACATGAACCAGAGAGAAGAATCCAAAAAATAAAACCCATAAACTTCATAACCCAGAAATGGAAACAAAATTAATACTTAAAAATTAAATTCGTATTATTGTTATCAATAATTATTATCATTGCAATTGCGTTAAAAAATGAAAGACCAGACAATAGACACGACGAAGAAAAAAAAAATAGTTAACGGGTTTGTTTTAGATATAGAAACTCTTAAATATTAGAGGAAAACAGTTATGCTAAGAAAATCAAGTCTCCCCAAGTCCTCAATCGTTCTTCTATACAACTTTCTCTCTCTACACCCATAGTAGTCGTTCATGATTTCTCTTTCTGCAACCAACATTATATGAGTATATGTAATGTGCCGCAATTGATCTTTTGATTTAGTCAGACCCTAGTAAGGTTGGCTTTCTAAGGGACAAGGTTTAGATTATGTCTAGGTGTTATCGTCCGAGAGATCGCAGGTAAGTCTATATTCATGTATAATTTTTTGGTCATATGCCATAAAAACAATCACTAGTACAAAAAACATTTATTAACACGGACATTTTAAGTGGGTTGTGATCCACCTGACTTAAAAACTCATGCGGAGGAAAGGATTTTGAGGTCAATAGATATTAAGTCGGGTAACCCCATTTAAAAACAATTTTATATTAAAATCAAAATAAAACAATTTTATTCACTGTTCCCCTCAAACCCTCTCCCACCTCAATCGGTTTACTCAATTCCCTCTTCCACCTCAATTGAATCTTTGCTCACACCATCACCTAACCCAATCTGAAACCCTTTCCTTTTTCCAATCTCAATCGGTTCACTCAATCACCTCCACTACAAGAATTTCCCATTTTACTAACAAATTCAAAATTGCATTACTGAGGGATTTAGACCCTCAGTAATTACTGGCGGAGTAATCCTTCAGTAACATAAAATAAACCCTCAATAACATTACTGACGGAAAAAACCCTCAATAATTCAGTGATTTGCATTACTGACGGAAAAATCCGTCAGTAATATTAATAACAAACTTGCCTTTGCATTACTGACGGAATTAATCTGTCAGTAATGTTAATGTTTTTTCCTTTACAGTACTGGCGGAATTTTTCCGCCACTAATGTTAATGCGGGACAACAATTATTACCTTTGCATTACTGGCGGATTTGAATCTGTCAGTAATGTAACGAATCCGCCAGTAATTGTGTAAATCCGCCAGTAATAATGTGATTGAATTATCCGTCAGAAATGCCAAAAATCCGCCAGTAACGTAAGTAATGTTTTCGTCTAAATCTGTCAGTAAAACCAGAAAATCCGCCAGTAATGGTCGGTGCTGGTAATAAATAAATCCGACAGTAATGAAACAAAATCCGCCAGTAATATTTTCAGTCTGAAATTTTTTTTGCCGTATCTATTCATTCTCATCTTCTATCCCTCATTCACAACAACCACTTATCTCTCTAAAATAATTCTCTAACATCTTTCTATTACATTTCTTCAACTTTCCTCTAAACAATTTTTTTCTCATCAAGGTAAAGATTTATTTTTGTTTTTAAATAATGTTAGATGTATTGAATTTATTTTTGTGATTATTTTAATATTTATAACTTTTAAATTTTTATATAGTTGATATTCTATGCATTAAGCAGCTTATTGGTGGTGTCGGTGGGAGCATTTCTTAAAGTGAGACTCTAATTGGCACAAGGTTAGTAGTCAAATTAAAATTGTAGAATTTTTTGTTTGTTTAATAACTGTAATTTTTTTAACAGTACTGCTATATTTTATGAAAAAGTCACAAACGAATTTTAAGAATATAATGCCATGTGTTGCTGTTTTAATGATATGAAAAATTAATAAGTCCATATTTTGTGTAAATCATGGCCATGCAATGATAAAAATCAACGGAGGATAACAGTTCGTGGTTTTCGTTGGTTGAGAATTCGTGGGATCAAGCATTATCCTTTTTTTAGTGTATATATATTAAATTTAGGAAAAAAAAATTGTGTTAGTACCGTAATTTTTTCTTAAGAAAGTAGTATTACAGTAAATTTTTTACTTTAAAAATAAAAATCTTTAAAATTTTATTTATAATATATTGACTCCTTCAATTTGTATGTATGTGAATTTAATTATTGTATAAATTAAAACTTTTAGTAATTAATTTTTTTTAAATAATTAAAACTTTTTAGTGATCTTTGTTTTATATTGACCATGTTATATGCATTTTGTTTTTTACAGATTTAAATTACAGGTATGAGTGATCGTAGTTGGATGTATGATAGAAATTATCATGAAAAAAGAGGGCAAGTTAAGGAGCTTTTTAAGTTAGGTGTTGAACTTTTTATCAATACCGTGAAATTTAGCCCTGTTGTCATAAATGAAGGGGGGATTAGATGTCCGTGTGTTGTTTGTGATTGTAGACGCATTCGCAGTGAAGACGAAATTAGGTTGCATTTATATAGTAAAGGTTTCAGACCTAACTATTGGATTTGCACAAGTCATGGCGAATCGTCATTTGTGGCACCTCCGACAGTTAATGTAGGTATTGAAGAGAGTCGTGCAGTAGATTCTTCAAGTAGTACCCGACATGTTCAATTTGAAATGATGGATAGTATGATAGTGGATGCTCTTGGAGTTAATGCTGGATTAGATGATGAATATGATGAGTTGCAGGATGATGTCGAAGTTGATGAACCCCCAAACGAAGAAGCTCATAAATTTTATACTCTTTTGAATGAAACAAATAAACCGTTGTTCCCAGGGTCTCCTCATTCAAAGTTATCGATGTGTGTAAGACTTATAGCCCAAAAATCTCAATTTCATGTTCCTGAACAAGCCTTAGAATTGACGACCAAAATGATGTTGGATTCAACACCCATAACTGATGGTTTGCCAAAAAGTTTTTATGAAGCGAAACAGCTAGTGTCGAAGTTAGGACTTGGTGTGAAGAGAATTGATTGTTGTATTAAAGGTTGCATGTTGTTTTACGACAACGAATTTGGTGTAAAAGATGGACGTCTAGTTGAATGTAAATTTTGTCAGGAACCAAGGTATAAAGGAAGCAAACACTCTAGATCAAGTAGGAGAAAACCCGTTCCAAGAAAGGCAATGTTTTACTTACCTATTATACCAAGACTACAAAGGATGTATGCATCAATGCAAACTGTTGAGAAAATGACTTGGCAATCTCAAAACAATGAAAGAAGAAATAGTTCAGGTGAGCTACGACATCCGTCTGATGGCCTGGCATGGAAGCATTTTGATCATAAACATCCCAATTTTGCCTTAGAGCCACGCAATGTAAGACTAGGACTATGCTCTGATGGATTTACACCACATACTCAAGCTTCGGGTACTCCTTATTCATGTTGGCCTGTAATTGTTACTCCATATAATCTTCCACCTGATATGTGCATGTCGAAACCTTACATGTTTTTAGCTGCCGTAATACCAGGTCCAACTAGTCCAAAAGCAGGTATTGATATATATATTTGCAACCTTTGATTGATGATTTAAAGAGACTATGGAATGGTGTTCACACATACGATATTTCCCAGAAAAAAAAATTTATGATGAGGGCAGCTTTGATGTGGACCATTAACGACTTTCCAGCGTATGGGATGTTGTCAGGATGGGGGACACATGGTAGATTTGCATGTCCAATATGCATGGAAGATACTAAGGCGTTCAAATTAGATCATGGAGGGAAGGCAACATGGTTTGACTGTCATCGTCGGTGGCTTCCTGATAATCATTCATTTAGAAGGAATAAAAATGCATTTGTGAAGGGTGAAACTGAAAATCGTGGACCACCTCCAAATTTGACATCAGAACAAGTTTGGAACAAAGTGAAAAACAAGCCAAAGGTGCATGTAGTGGGTGGTGTTGCTTCTAAACCTTTTGGTTACGGGCAAACACATAATTGGACAAAAAGAAGTATTTTTTGGGATTTGCCATATTGGAGAGATAATCTATTAAGGCACAATCTCGATGTTATGCATATCGAGAAGAATTTTTTTGATAATATATTTAACACTGTCATGAATGTGAAAGGCAAGACTAAAGACAATGAGAAAGCTAGGAAAGACATAGAGTTGTATTGCAAACGAAAGGATTTGTTGTTGGTGGAGAAGTCTAATGGAAAGTTTCTGAAACCTCGTGCTAACTACAATTTACCCATGGAAGAAGCAAAAGCTGTTTATCGATGGGTTAAAGAATTGAAGATGCCAGACGGTTATTCGTCAAATCTAGCAAGATGTGCTGATGTTGAAAATGGAAGGATGCTTGGAATGAAAAGTCATGATTGTCACGTCTTTATGGAGTGTTTAATTCCTACTGCATTTAGTACTTTGGAATCACATGTATTGAATCCACTTATAGAAGTAAGTCAGTATTTTAAGAATTTGTGTTCAGCAACGCTGAGAGAAGATGATCTTATCAAGATGGAAAATGACATTCCAATGATATTGTGTAAGTTGGAGAGAATATTTCCTCCTGGATTTTTTGATTCTATGGAACATCTTGCAATTCATCTTGCATATGAAGCTAGACTTGGTGGACCGGTTCAATATAGATGGATGTACCCATTTGAAAGGTATATATATATATATATATATATATATATATATATATATAATGATTTTACATATTGAATATCTTTATAAATGACACACTTATTTTTTAATCAAGCTTATTGACTTTCATTATACTCAGGTTCATGGGTGATTCAAAACGATCGGTGAAAAATCGGGCTAGAGTTGAAGGATCGATTGTTGCATCATACATACAACGGGAAACATCTCACTTTATTTCTCATTATTTCATTGATCCACTGACACCAAGACATAGTAGGAAAGAAACTTATGGTGATCAAAGACGTCATCCGTTAGCCCTATCGGTATTCTGCTTGCTTGGGCGCCCTGCTGGTGCGTGCATGACAATTTTTCCAGGTGAAAGGGTTTTAAATGCAGCACATGTCCATGTGCTGATTAATTGCATTGAAGTTGAGCCATACTTAGAGTAAGTAATTATACATGCTAATTTAATTAGTTTAAATTAAACTTAAATAATGTATAATTAGTTATAACAAATGTTATATTTTATATCAGGACATTCAATCAACAATATTCTGCTGATCAGATACATTCTCATTTTCCATCATGGTTCAGACAACAAGTATATCAGGTCCCAACCACTCCTATCATTGAACAGTTTGTTTTATACATGATAACTTATATTTAATTTTGAATATATGTTCAGAAGGAGATGAAAGAATTTATTGAAGCTTTTAAAAGGCAGCAATATAGTCTTCCCCCTTCTGAGCGAGCTGATACTATCACTGCTAATGAAATTATAAATAACAAATTTATAGAGATTGCTGGTGGGAAGAACAAGGGTCGAATTGTTGGTGCTGGTAGTAACTCTTCATTATATCAGAAGGGTCCATCGGGCACATTTATAGATACTAGCCGCAACTCTTACAGTAGCACAGGTCGGTCAGCTCGTAGACATGACGATCCTATTTATACTGAGGTTGAGCAATTGAGGGCTGAGAATGCAAGATTGAAGGCACAACAAGAAATGGAGAGATCAATTGAGAGCCGAGTTGTTGAGTTGGTGCAAAGAACTATGCAAGAGCAACAGCGACAATCTCGTAGGGATACATCACAACATGATCCACATGATTACGAGACAACGCCGCAATACGATGATTTCGGGGTATGATCTTATAACTGATTAATTTTTTTGTTAGTTTTATTACTTTTTTTTTGTTACGTTTTATTACCAATTTAGTACTAATCTTTCTATATATAAATATGAATTCAATATTTCGTTGGAATTCTTTTATTTCCAAAATAATCATTTTTTTCCTATTATCACAACAGACGTCGATGGTCAGGTACATAATGCCGCAACCAAACAACCGCTCTCGCCTACAACCCCAATTTGTGCGTAGTGATCATGATGAGCATCAAAGACCTCATATTCCTGTAAGTGATCGCCAACCGTCTTCATCGACGAGAACCGTTTTCAATGGTGCTGATTTCAACATACCAGAAGGTGAAAGTTTTTTGAGAAACTTTAATAGTTATATGGATAATGCTTCACAAGAAAATCCCCAAAATATGGGGAGAGGAGGAAATAGATCGGGTGGGAGATCAGGATCAAATTTGCCCCAATACTATGATAATTAGTTTGGAGGATTGTCTCTGTGATGTGGTGGCCTTAGGTACTAGGCGTTTTTTTTTTTTATGTTTTATAGTGTAACATCCCGCTTAGATGCGATTACTATCAGTATTAGACGTGATTAAGCAAGCTTGGCAAATAAATAATAATAGGCATGGCAAAATGGTAAATAAGTTAAAAGGGGGGAAAAGTTTAAAAAACAAAGAAGTAGAAAAGAGTGATCTACACTCTTCCATTCCCATTTCTTTCTCATTTTCAGCTTATTCTCTTCCACTCTCTCCCAACCCACACGCCTCACTCCCTCTCCATAAACTCATCTTTCCATCATCCAATTCTTAAGAGAAACTTCACAAGCAAGGTTTGGTTAGTAAAGCTAGAACAAGAGCAAGAAACAAGGAGTAAACAAGGAAGATTTTGAGAGAAGAAGTAGAGTTAAGCCAAGGCTTTGGGGAATCAGGAATAGCAAGCACCAATAGGAGGATTAAGGTGAGCTCCACAGGGTTTTATAACCCGATTGAGTAAGTTTATAAGTTTTAGCTTTTTAAGCAAGTTATGATCCTTGAACCCTAAGTTAATTTAGATAGCAATTCTTGATCATTGTGTGTTGTATCCTGTTGATATGTCTTTGAATTTATCATTTAAGTTGCCATGATGTCTGGGTATGTTTGAATAAGCTGAATTGGTGAAAATCACGTTTTAAACTTGCCAAAAACTGTCCAACTGCAGGTAAAATCGTGTCACGATTTATCAACCGTGTCACGATTTCACAGGCAGTGCCAAACACGATTTCTGGGTAAGAAATCGTGACACGATTGCCCAATCGTGTCACGATTTTGGGCTGGGCAGGATGACTTAATTTTTCATCTTTTCTTGCTCCGTTTCGGCTATTCAAAACTACTTCGGACTTAAGGATCGATATGTAATGATCAAGCATTGTTAAAGAGTATATAAAGACCTATCCTTGAGAGGTGTAAACCAACATTATAGAGTGAGGATAGGCATAAGCTTGAGAGGATACATAAATTAATCCTCAAGTCATTATAGAGAATATAAGAGCTAGTTTAGGAAATTATCCTTACTTAGCAATTATTCATACACAATTAAGTGCAAGCAAGATCAAGGATGATATAGGCTTAATGTCTAGAACCTTATATAGGTTAAGAGTACAAGAATTAGCAAGTTTAAGCCGTGGCCTTCGGTGTTCACGCCAGTTGGACACGAATGGTACACGTAGAGTTATGATTAAGATTATTACCCTTAAGTCGTGACTTTCATTGTTCACGCCAGTGGAACATGGAAGGTTCATGCATAAGATTAAGAATATTATTTGCGTCTTCCGTTGTTCACGCCAGTGGGACACGGGAGGTACACGCATCAGTTAAGATTATTAAGTCGTGTCTTCTGTCGTTCACGCCAGTGGGACACAGGAGGTTCACGCCAGTGGGACGTGTTATTCCGCAAGGATGACCGCACGACGACAAGAGGAGTCCGGTGTTAGCCTGATATGATAGGAATTTTCACCGGTTATCAGGGGAATGTGCTTCGGGGTTACTCCACCCGGGGGCATTCCGTAAAATGAACTCAGATAACATTGTTTATTCAACGCTAACAGCTAACATAAAGATCAGTTAATACTAAATTACTTTATCAGTCAGAAATATTTATTCAGACAGTTATCAGATGTCAGTTAGCAGCTATCAGACGGTGATCCTAGGTTTCCCCTTGATCACCAGATTATCAGAAACAGACAGATAGCCCTCTATGGGTAAGATTGAGACTTGGCGATCATAGGCATCCCCGAGTTCGCCGAGGTAGGCACGGCAACCCTAGGTTCCCCGAGGTTGCCAAACAGTAGGTAGGGTAGGAGCTCACTGAGACGTTATGTCTCATCCCTTTCCTTCTGGTGCAGGTTCTTCGCAGGTAGCACGAAGAAAAGGTAAAGAGAAAGCTACGGACTGAACGTGCTGCTCATGTTTTCTTGATGTTGTATAATATTGTATCATGATGTATATAAATATTATGGAGAATGTTTAGTACCAGATTATGGATTGAAATCAAAGACTATGTTTTGTACAAGTTTTGTATAATATCAAACAAATTTTCTGTATTGTATTTAAATGTATCCAATATCAGTTTAACACTCTTGCTAATATACTAGTTAAAATTAGTATGGGTGTTACAATTGGTATCAGAGCAGGTCGATTCAGACCGTGCCTTGGGTCATTAAAGTACAATCCAAGTTTCTGGACCTCTTGGATCCGGGACATTATTCTAGATGTTATGTTCAGTTAAAACTGATCACTTTGACTTGTATATGACAGCTAGGATAAGATGTCTGGGAGAAGAAGAGGTAGACCTCGTGCCAATCAAGCTAGTGACGAAAGTGGAGGACCCAGTCTTAATTCATGGGAACAGATGATGCAACAACAGCAGGCCTGGCAGCAGCAATACCAAGAGCAGCAGGCTCAGAATGCATTACAGTATCAGCAAATGATGCTGATGATGCAACAACAGTCTCAGCAACAGGCCCAAGCTCAACAACAATGGATGGATATGATGCAGCAGGGACAAGGTTTCCATCCACAGCCACCACCTCCTCCAGTAATTGGTAACCCCGTGTTCCGGGAGTATAACAGACATCACCCTCCGGAGTTTAACGGAGAAGGTGAACCGCAAGAAGCCAGGAAGTGGATTAAACAGATAGAGAAGATTTTTAGAATGGCTGATTGTTCAGAAGAAGATAAAGTGGTCTACGCCACGAACCAACTCAGAGGCGCAGCAGAAGACTGGTGGGAATCTGCTCAGCGTAGGATGGAAGCCAATGGTGTAGAAGTGAATTGGGAGAACTTCAAAGGAGTAATGCTGGAGAAGTATTTACCTTTGTCTTACAAGGTAAAGAAAGAGCAAGAGTTCTTGGAATTGAAGCAAGGTAGTATGTCGGTTGCTGAGTTCACAAAGAAGTTTGAAGGGTTGTCCTACTATTCCACACACAACGAGTATGCTGAGAATGAAGTGTGGAAGATGAACCAGTATAAGCGAGGTTTAAGAGGCGAGATTGACACTGCAGTGAGTCTCCAAAGAACTACAAGTTATGATGAGCTGGTACATGACAGTCTGGTGGTTGAGGCAGGACTTGCTAAGACCTCTAAAGAAAGATCAGCAGCTTATGAGAAGAAGAAAAGCAGGATGTCAGATAAGTATCACGATAAGCTCAAGCCAAAAGGATCCCCGCAGAGAGGGAAGCAGACATACTCTCCACAACATAATCCTTTGCGGACTAATCCTACTTGCAAGATGTGTGGTAGGATGCATAAAGGAGAGTGCTTGATAGGTGCTGGCATTTGTTATGGATGTAAGCAACCAGGGCATTTCATATCAGAGTGTCCAAACAGACGTGGTAAAGGATCAACTGAAGGAACAACTACTAGTAGAGGCAGAGTGTACTCTCTTGACGGTGCAAAGGCTGTAGCCAATGAAGACTTAATTGCCGGTATGTGTTATTTGGGTACTAATCCAGTAAAAGTTCTTTTTGATTGCGGCGCTACATGCTCTTTTATTTCATATAAATGTGTGGAGACGCTGCAATTACCCTTGTCTCCGTTGAACCCTCCAATGTTAGTATCTACCGCTACTGAAGGCGGAATTGAGGCAAAGTATGTTTGTGAAAGTTGTCCTATCACTGTGTCTAGTAAGACCTATTATGTTGATTTAGTTTGTCTCCCGATGGAGCAATTGGATGTGATTCTAGGCATGGATTGGCTCTCTGCTAACCATGTGTATATTGGTTGTTCAGAGAAAAGTATTTATATGCCGACCAGTGATACGGCGGAAGGTGTGGCTCTGTCTGAATTGATTAACCGCACCCATCAGTTAATTCAATTCATTTGTGCTCAAGATAAGGGATTTTATGTGATGCTCACTGTGGCTTCAGAATCAGAGTTAAGTCCCAGTGATATTCCTATTGTAAATGAGTATTTAGATGTTTTTCCTTCAGAAGTGAGTAGTTTGCCTCCAGAGCGTGAGGTGGAGTTTTCAATTGATTTGATTCCAGGAGCGGAGCCAGTATCTGTGGCACCGTACAGAATGTCACCAACAGAGCTGAAAGAGCTAAAGTCTCAACTCGAAGAATTAATTCAGAAGCATTTTATTAGACCCAGCGTATCACCTTGGGGTGCTCCGGTCTTGTTGGTCAAGAAGAAAGATGGTAGCATGAGCTTGTGTATTGACTATCGTCAACTTAATAAGGTGACTATCAAGAACAAGTATCCTCTTCCCAGGATTGACGACCTACTAGACCAGCTTAAAGGAGCAACAGTATTTTCCAAAATTGATCTTCGGTCAGGTTATCATCAGATTCGTATAAAGTCTTCGGATGTGTCTAAGACGGCGTTTCGAACGCGTTATGGGCACTACGAATTTCTGGTTATGCCTTTCGGTGTAACTAATGCCCCAGCAGTATTCATGGATTATATGAACAGAATACTTCAGCCTTACCTTGATCAATTTGTAGTGATTTTCATTGATGACATTTTGATCTACTCTAAAGATCCTCAGGAGCATGCTCAGCACTTAAGAATTGTATTGGATGTCCTTAGAGACAAGCAGCTGTATGCTAAGTTTAGCAAGTGTGAATTTTGGTTATCCGAGATTAAGTTTTTGGGTCACGTTATTTCTCAAGGAGGAGTAGCTGTTGATCCATCTAAAGTTGAAGCCGTACTCAGTTGGGAAAGACCCAAGAATGTAGCTGAAGTCAGGAGCTTTCTCGGCTTAGCAGGTTATTATCGAAGGTTTATCATGAAGTTTTCTCAGATTGCTTTACCTCTGTCACGCCTCACCAGGAAGGATGTACCCTTTATTTGGGACGAAGAATGTGAAAGGAGTTTCAGAGTTTTAAAGAAGAAGTTGACTAAGGCGCCAGTGTTAGCAATACCAGATCCTGAAAAGAGATACACCGTTTTCTGCGATGCATCCTCTAAAGGACTGGGTAGTGTTCTTATGCAAGGGGAAAATGTCATAGCATATGCGTCCAGACAGCTCAAGACACATGAAGAGAATTACCCCACTCATGATCTTGAGCTAGCAGCAATAGTTTTCGCATTGAAGATATGGAGACATCATTTGTATGGTGCACAATTCGATTTGTTTAGTGACCATAAGAGTTTGAAGTACCTGTTTGATCAAAGAGATCTTAACATGAGACAAAGACGATGGATGGAATATTTGAAGGATTTTGATTTTGATCTGAAATACCATCCAGGAAAGGCTAATGTGGTAGCAGATGCCTTGAGTCGGAAGGCTTTAGTTAAAGCTGAAGTGATGATGCGCACGTGTGGACTATATGAAAAGTTTAGAGATCTTAATCTCCATGTTACCGAGATGGAAGGTGGCGTTTTGTTAAACAAGTTAGAGATTTCGTGCGACCTACGATCTAGGATTGCACAAGCGCAAAGCATGGATATGGACCTTCAGAGAAAAGTTGGTCAAGCAGAGTATTCATGGGCACCAGATGGTGTGTTACTGTTTGAAGGAAGGATTTTTGTTCCGAACGATGAGGAATTAAAAAGGTTGATCTTAGAAGAAGCACATAAAAGCAGTTTCAGCATTCATCCAGGTACCACCAAGATGTATCAAGATTTGAAAAGAGATTATTGGTGGCCTAGCATGAAAAGAGATGTTGCGGAGTTTGTGTCGAGATGCATTGTTTGTCAGCAAGTGAAGATTGAGCACCAAAGGCCTGCAGGGATGTTAGTACCTTTGGAAATTCCACAATGGAAATGGGAAGATATAACCATGGATTTTGTGAGTGGATTACCTCGAACACAGCGAGGACATGACTCCATATGGGTAATAGTGGACCGGTTAACCAAGTCAACACATTTCTTGCCGGTTAAGACTACGTACCGAGCCTCACAGTATGCTGAATTGTTTATTTCTGAGATAGTGAAACTCCATGGTGTGCCAGCTAGTATTGTGTCTGATAGAGATCCCATTTTCACATCACACTTTTGGAAGGCTTTTCAGAAAGCTTTGGGGACAAGATTGAAAATGAGCACGTCCCATCATCCTCAAACAGACGGACAATCAGAAAGGACTATACAGACGTTAGAGGATATGTTACGTGCATGTATTCTAGAAGATGGAGGAAGTTGGAACAATCATCTACCATTGATTGAATTCTCTTACAACAACAGTTATCATTCTAGCATTGGAATGGCACCATATGAAGCTCTATATGGTAGGAAATGTAGAACCCCGCTTTGTTGGGCTGAAGTCGGAGATAAGAGCATTTTGGGTCCAGAGATCATTCAGGAGACGACTCTAAAGATTAAGTCCATTCAAGATAAGATGAGAACAGCACAGAGTCGCCAGAAAAGTTATGCTGATAGGAGGCGAAGACCCTTAGAGTTTAATGAAGGAGATCATGTATTCCTTAAAGTTACGCCCAAGTTGGGATTAAGAGGAGCTTTCAGGACCAAAGATTGGTGAAACTTCAGCTTCATTTTCTTCATTATAAGGTTATATTCTTCACTCTATCAACCAATACTTCGTTTTTAGGGTTCTCACTTCAAAGTTCGAACCCTAGATCATCGTTCATTCTTTTATGCTTCTTCTGTACTTGTTTTTGTTTCAGATCCAGCTGAATCTCTACCTGACATCTTGATTCGAAAGCTCAACTCAATGAATTCAAAATCTTTTCAGGTTTTACTAATCTTTATGCTTGTTGTTGATTTTGTTGCTATGATTTGTTGCAAATTTGGTAAGGTTTCGAGATTTGAACGGTTTGGTAGAAGAATCTTGGGAAGTTTAGACATTGTTATTGAAACTTCTGATCATTATTGGTATTACTTTTCAACTTGAATGAAATTTGATTTGAGGAAGTGTATATGACAGTTATTGGGATAAGCTGAGAAAAATGTCTACTTGAATGCCACTGCCTTGTTCCATGCTTAGCATCTGTTCTGAATATTTTTTATCTGCATGTGTCTCCCTATGTCAGGTTGAAGGATACTTATCACTTGAGAATGTGTGCCTTGTCAATTCAAGCGAGGTCTGTCAGCAATTTAGTGTAAAACTAATTTTTAAGGATGTGAACTTTTGGATTCACAATGAGACGAAACTACAAAGCCACTGATTTTATTTAAGTTTCAAAGTGTAGCTTTTTTCAACATTTCGGTGGCACACGTTGATTATGTCAAACTCACTCTCAATCTGAACAGGCACGAAGTGAAGTTTATGGTAGTTATTGAATTGTAAATTTCATTACAGGAAGAAGAGAGCAGCAAAAGTTTGACATGGAAAGAAGATAGTAACATCTCACAAACAGAAGATCCCTTTGATCATGCAGTTTTAGTTTGTATGGCCTAATTGGTATTCCTGAACTAATTAATTTATTTTATTCCATATCATAAATTTGGATTCTCTGCAGTTTCAGTACTTTTCCTTACCTAACTACTTGCATAATGCATTTCTTCCTTCCTACTAGGTCCAGAGAATGAAGTAAATCACTATGATTTTCACAATGTCTACAGTCCTTCATATAGAGTTCCAGTATTGTACTTCTGTTCATATCATAGTGGTATGTTCACTTTTCTATCTGTGGAGTTTGTTTATGATAAATAGTTTAATAGATATGTAAATATAATCAAAACAATCAAGTTTCATAACCAGGATTACATTATGGTTGTTTGAAGTTGTCATACCCCAATTTTTGACCTAAAATTCTTTTTTCTCTCGTCTTTTTGGTTCGGAATTTTTTTCGTCGTTTCAGACGAAATTTCGGCAGGGAGGTATTTTAAAATACCTCATTTTTTTGGTTCCGAAGGCGACGTTTATTATTATTATTATTATTATTATTATTATTATTATTATTATTATTATTATTATTATTATTATTATTATTATTATTATTATTATTTGTCATTTTTACTTATCATTTCTTTTTTATTTTTAGCTTTATTATTTTCCTTTTTTATTATCATTATTTTTTTCGTTTTTTCATTGTTTTTTTTTTAAAGGCCTGACTTATGATTTTAATGAGTTTTGATAACAATTTTTAATGGTTGCCTCTTTTGGCTAATCATGATTATTGTCCATCAATGGCCTTAATTTGCATTAACAACACTGCATGATTAAAAAGGAGGAGCCAGAAACAAAGAAGGGAATCAGTAACCAGAGCCAAAAACACAGTCAGAAACCAAAAATCCAAAAACTCATCAGAACCACAAAATCACAATCGGCCACCAACACAAAACCACTGAATCCGAATCAAAAATCAACGAACACAAAACAGCTTAATCCAAATCCAAACCCGCAAACACATAAACCACCTCACGTACAGCCTTCCCCACTCCACCACCACCTCCCACTCACGTACAACCACCTAACACCACCACCATCAACCACCTCCTCCCCACTTCCAACAACCAACATACGGCCACCCCATACACAAACACAAAGCAACAAGCCTAACCGTGAACCACCACCCCACAAACGAAGACAACCGCCCTCCTCCCTAAATCTCCCTCAACCCACGGCCCCCCTCCAAACCAACCACCACAACACCATACCATTCGGCCTCCACTACCCTACACTAACACGAAAAAAAAACAATAAAAACCAAACCTTTCCCAAGCCGAATCAAACACAAACACCAAAGCCCACTCGAACCAACAATCCGAACCAAGAACAAAAGAAAAAGGTAGTTTTCGAATTTTTTTAAAAACTTAGATCTAGGTTTTTTATAAATTTTTTTGAAGAATCTAAGTCGATTTTTGAAAAGAGGGGGAGGAGAGGTTTGAAAAAACGTTTTTTTTAAAAAAAGGAGGAGTTTGTCTTCTCCGGCGCGGCGGCACGCCCCCGGGGCTGGCCGGCCACCGCGCCGGAGTTTCCTTGTTCCGGCCATTTCTTTTCAGATGAGAGAAGGGGGAGAGGAAGAGAGAGAGGGACGCAAGGTAGAGAGAGAAAGGGGTGAGAGAAATGACTTTTTTTTGCAAAAAGGGTTATTTATAACCCTTCTCCAGATCGAATCTGGAGCGTTGATTAATCAACGGCTCAGATTCAATCTGGAGAGCCCAGCCACCCATAACCATAAGCCCATTCCTGTTTTCTCTGTTACTACCCGTACCCCCCTTTTACTTGGACACCCCCTGCTGTTTCTTTCTTTTGTTTTTTATTATTATTTTTCGTTTCGTTTTCTTTTATGTTTTTATTTGTTCATAGCTAACAAACATCTCATGCATTTTTATTTATTTTTTACTTTTCGGCATATTTATCCATTCTAATGCATTTGTATTTTTATTTTATTGTTTCGTCTTTTTCATTTTATTAGAATGTATTAGGTACAATGTAAATATAAATGAGAATATGCACTGACACCCACACTTTATTTATTCCGTTTTATGTCTTTTATTTTTTATTTTGCTTTACAAAAAATACAAAAATATTAGGTTAGTTTATCCTTCAAAAGGATTTCGTGGTGATCCAACGTCACCACGGAAATTCCTCGTATTTAACTTTTCGTTACGTTTTACTCTTAGTTAGTTATTATAAAAAAACAAAAAACAAAAACATGCAAATAATAATCAAAAATCACAAAAATCTTTTCTTAAATAAACCTTGATTTTCAATCAAGTGCCCCTTTTTTTTCTTTTACTTTCTTAAAAAATCATTAATCCATTTTAATAACACTTAAATCATTTTCCAAAATTAAAAAAAACACAAACCAATCTCATTTTGCCACTTGGCCTTTATTTTATCTTTAAAACTTTTTTTTTAAAACCAATAAAAAATACAAAACAAATCAATCGGCATTTTTACCCCGAACTACGAGGTTTTGATCCCTCACGGGTACGTAGGCAAAGGACCTTGTCCTTCCAAATCATAAAAAATAAAAAATATTTTCTTTCCTCATTTCTCTAATTCTTTTTTTTTTTAATATAAGCAAGTTATAGCCAGAATAAATAAATAAAATCAAGAGGTTCTCGTAGAGTACTACGAACGTTTAGGGTGCTAACACCTTCCCTAAACGTAACTAACCCCCGAACCCTAATCTTTAAAAATGTGGTAATTTAGAGCTTTTTTCCACTTTTCTTTTGAAAAAATTAAAAGTTCAGTCGTGAAATAAAATTAGTGAGTCAACGCTAATCAATAGCTTGATCTCCGAAAATCACCGCGACAGAAGTGATCCTCTAATCCTATTACACCATTTTTGCTATTGAATGTGGTTACCAGAAGTGCTGCATTGAATTTCTTGAATAACAATGATTTAAAACTTGACTTTAAATATTCCATTCATATCTAATGGCTATGAAAAATTAAAAGTGTCTTTCTTGAATATCACATAAATGATGTTAAATATGTTTGATATTGATACTGTTTGATTATGTAGATGGACAGCCTTTGCTGTTCAGTGAAATTGAAACGACCTTCCTGGTCATTCTGAAAAGTTGCTATTAGAATCCAAATGGACATTTATAACTCAAGAGGTAAACAGCTTGTTTCAATTTTATTTTCCTTTTCTTCAAGTGTCTGTGTTTTAACTATTTTTTGTTTATAAATTTACATGAGTGGTGTACTAATACTTTAGTTACTGTTGGAAAGATGGTAATCCAGTTGAAATTCCAATTGTGCATCGGAATATCTACTTTCTGAATTGTGAATCAAATCTTATTATGATTTGTTAGATACATTACCAATAAAAAGATGACATTTTCAAGTAAAAAAAGCAATTCTTTCAAAAAAAAAAAAGAGTAAAAAAAGCTATTTAGCAAACCTATAAGCTAATATATCATAAATCAAATGATAACCAAAGTGACTGGGCCATACGAATTGATAAAAAGAATGGCTGGTAGAATGAATCATGATTCATCAATATGATTAGTTCTTATTTTATAACAAATTTATGTTAGTTTTCTTATGATTTCTCATTTGCTTGTAATAGTTTTCTTAGACTGGCTAAAGCAAAAATTTGTAGTATGAAAAGAATTTGCATGAGCTCTTTTTCCTTTTCTTTGCATTTTTCAATGTTCTTCTCCATGTAATGACTCTTGACAACTTGACTTGTTGCTTATGAGATGTTAATTTCATGATTATGATCAGGTATCTCATCAGTACAATAGGATCTGTATAAATCAAATCAAAGGATGTCGTTTCTATGGATATTCTTAAGGATCTCGTATAGACATGTCACGCATTCAGAACCCTGTTCGTGGACATTCTTAGAAGTTATCTCTCTCATGTTAGTAAGGATAAATTGCCGGATATTGGTTATGAGTATGAAAGGTAAGCACTAATCAAGCATTATATATGTGACTGTATATATGATGCATCCTGGATTTTAAATGGGATCCATACCTCGTTTGCCATTAGACAATCCCTAGGCAGCATCTTTCGTTTTATATAAGGTCGCATACACATGTTTTTTTCTTTATATTTTTATTGATCACTTACTTTGCTTATACTGGCATGAAGTTTAGATTATATTTTGTCTCTTGTTTTGAAAGTCAAAGGCTATTCCTCTTATTTTTAGTACAAGGCTATTGTGTTGGTTAATACTTTGTGATATAACTTATTTGGTACTGGTTTACAATAAAGCTTGTTTTATTGTTGACAGATGGCCTGAAACTTTGCTAATGCCCTGCGTTCCACTTTACAGTTATCATAATAATCCTCGCATGAAAAAACAAAATAACATTCCAGTGCCTCTTTCTCCACCATCACCAGCTTCTTCAGGTTCATTGATGTCTGTTTTTTGTTGACAGTCATTTTTAAATTGTTAAAGAATTACTTGAACTGAAAGCTTTGATTCAGAATATTAACTCTAGCTTCTTCATAACTTTCTTGAATTGTAACCGAACTCAGCTTTTTTTAGAATGTTTAATTTCAAGACGGGATAAAAAAACCAAACTAGGTCACTTGATATAGATGTCATGTGAAAAAACCACTTGACCTAAAAGCTTGAGTTGTTAAGCAAGGGCTAAGGATGGTTTTTCTAGAGTTCGTTAAAATTAAGGCCATGTCAAACCAGTATTCTATATTTCTTGTACTTTGCCATTGTTTTGAAACTGACTCTAACCATTGGTTTATGGTTGTTTCTATCAGGTGATTGGTCCGCATCGTTCTGGAAAATATTTTTTGCTTAATCAACTTCTATATCTCTTTCTTGTTATGAAGGTGCATCTTTTATTGCTACTAGAATATACCCTCAACATGCATTTCAGGGATTTCTCTCTGCTTTTTGTTGTTGTATATCAGTATTTGATAATTTTAAAAATTTACGTTGAAATGTTTTTTTTTAGGATTTGGTGTTGGGCACATGCGTGATGTCAAGACAAAAGGTGGATGAAAATTGGCATTTTTGTCATGAATATGTATATTTGAATTTATATATAAATCTTTTGTAATCATTTTTATTATCTTTTGGTCCATATCTTGAGGGATATGAGTTTGGGGAACTCCTATAGAGTTAGATATCAATGGAGTAAGAACTTCTGTGCTTTACCTTGATACAGAAGGATTTGAAAGTGTTGGGAAGTCCAATGTATATGATGATCGGTAATTGTTGACTAATCATGTACTCTGTGTTCTTTGCTGAATCATGTATGATTTTTCAGTTGCCCTTTTCTTTCTTTTGCTCTTGCAACTGACATGAGTTCTGTGCTTGTATATAACTTGCCTGAGACGGTTAGATAATGTCTTCCTCCCCTAATTTTCATGTTCATTGCTGGTGTTTATCTTGTTGCAATGTTAAAGGCCTTCTTTTTGAGATTGAGTAATGTTGAATCAAAGTCTATGTTTCATTGTTGAGTATAATACACCGTAATGATTCATCAATTCCCTGTTGTTTTAAATCACAAGAACTTTATATTTCAGTTAGCCAATCAATTTTAAAACCCTGATTTTTTTTTACCCTTTTTAACCTTTTTTAAATGGGGTGAACCGACTTAATAAAAGATTTTAAATCGGTTTAACCGATCTAAATTATGTTTATTAAATGGGATGAGTGACCAGACTTAAAAACTTGATTATTTTTTGACCCTTTTTAACCTTTTTTAAATGGGTTAACCTGATTTAATTAGAAGCTTTTAAATGGGGTGAACCGACTTAATAAAAGATTTTAAATCGGGTAAGGGGAAAGACTTAAAATCAAAACAGTTTTTTAAGTCGGCCACCTATAAATCGGACCCAAAACCGATTTAAAAAGTCGTTTTCACCTGATTTAAAAAGTGTTTTCTGTACTAGTGAATCAACTATTTTACCGCGTTTCTATGTTATCTTGTGTCTTTAACCTTAGCCGGAGACGTACGCTGAGGAAAGGATGGAGTTATATCTAAGGCATAAAAAGTATACAATCGATTACGAGAAAACATATGAGGAATAATTATTGAAATTCAATCCTAACACAACTCTATCTATATTTATTCAGTTTACTTTGATTCAAACTACTCAAATAATTTTATAAACAACTTGTTCAAAAATTATGTCAATACAAATTTAAGTTAATTAACCGTGGTCTATGTGGATACAATATTTTATTTGTTTGATAAAACCAACATACTTAATTACCATTGTATTGGAGTAAAACCAATCGGTCAAAACTCCTTTATCAAATAGTCTCGAAAAAGGTATGATTGTTAGGTTATTCTTATCGATAAAAACCATTAGAACGCCCCTCAAAAAATGATACCGAGATATCCTTTTCTACCAAGGACCTCACTGGCATCCTCCCCATGAGGACGATCCCATAGTAGTAAGCATACAATATTGAAGGGATAGGGTTTGCCAAATGAGTTCGTCCATGACCGGAGCATGAGGATAGTATATGAAAAGCATGTGCAAATAATCATAGTAGAATTGTATCATAACATATCATAGTATCATAACATTCAAGGAAATAATATCACATTAATTAAATCCATGTCGTTTACAACGAAATAGTTAGAAAACGATGCAATGATATGCATTAACTCTTACTCAACACTTTTTTAAAAAAAACCAAGCTAGTCTTAAAGTTGACATCGAAGATAATTGAACCTGAAACCTTAAAAGTAGCACACTCTAAAGTCTCAGACCAACACCAACTTAAGTGGGTTCTTACTCAACACTTTTACTTCATGTGGTACTATTCTAACTCAAAACTACTAGGTTAGGAGTTTGGTACTATATCACCTCGCAATTGGACGGACCATTCAAATTGCTCATATCCTCGTACACCACCTCAACTTAACCTGAGATACATATACACGACAAGCATGGTACTCATTTATTTTTTTTATACAAAAAACATGGTACTCTTTTTTTTTTGACAAGAACATGGTACTCATTTATTTAGCTATAAAATATAAATAAAATCAAGCTACTCATTGGTTGCATGATAGCTCCGAGCATTAGGTAAGATATTAGCTTCTAAACGACTTAAAAAATATCCAATAGCTTTTTTGTTGGGATAATTATTGTATGTAATTTTTTTTTAAAACAAATTATATAATAGTTAAAAGATGAATCAATTGAGAGTATCCAAGTTCAAACTTTGACTGTATTATTCTTTGGTCAGACTTTACATATATATTTTTAATATATATATATATATATATATATATATATATATATATATATATATATATATATATATATATATATATATATATATATATATATATATATATATATATATGTTAATGCACACATTTTTTTTCATTTAAAATTTTATATAAATACCTTTAAAATGAAATAATAAAAAAATGAATACTTATTTATGAATGTTTTACATTACTTTGGATTGAATCGTTAGATAGATTGGGGGACATTTTGATTTCAGTCTAATCATCTCTTGGGAGCGGTGAGTACTTCTTGTACTTCATCATATTTTATAAGTTTAGTACCTCTTGTACCTACTTCCATTTTATTAATAAATTTTCCTTACTATTAAAATATATATATTGATAATAACCATCATTTTACAACCTCTTATACTAGTATATATATATATATATATATATATATACTAAACATGTTTTTTTAGGGAACTAAACATGCTTTTATTAATTATCTTTGTTGATTTTCCATCAATATAAACCGCAATAACTAAGGTCAATTGATTTATTTGGGATCACATAATATTTAAATTCACAACTTCAAATTGCATCAACAAAAAAAAATTCACAACATCAAACGGTTAAATATAAATATCTTGTTTTATTACTTTAGCACAACGACCGCTTAAATATAAAATTACAATCTGATAAAGAGAATTCAAAGGTTCCTAAATCCTTTGAAATCCATATTATTTTTTTTAATACACTATTATACTTCTATTAATTTTTAACTATTGCATGGAGGACTTGAAATAGAGCTTACAGGAGTGAAAGGAAAGGCTGTATCCGAAGCATATGAAAATGCATCGGTATTATTATAAGCCAAAACATGACCATTATATAAGAGGCAAGTATCACCTTGAATTTTAAGAATTAAAGGGTCGATACTTAGTGCAGTTTGAAACCCTTTACAAGACAACAATATTTGGCTTTGTACACAATTGCAATTGTTGGTAATCGAGACTCTCCATTGAGGCTTGCCTTGAATTGGTGCCCCAGATTTTGTTTGGGCAATTTGAAGGCTGTTCAACGGACAATTATAACATGATCCTGAAAAATATTTGGGTAAGAAACTAAATTATTAAAGAGATCATCATAGTTGAAAGCATATGCATTTGAAGAAATTATATATAAGAGCATACCTTTGATGACAAGTGTAAGGAAGATTATTGAAATAAGATACTTCAATGTGGTTTCCATTGTTCTTTGTTGCTTACTCATGTGCCTTTGGTTCTCTTATTTATATATTGAAAAACTACCTGAGTTAGGAAACAAGTCAAAATATTTGAATTGTCTTATTTATTTTTAATTTTTTGTTTCAAATATTCTTTTTTCTTATTTATATATTGAAAAACTACCTGAGTTAGGTTTCTTTTTACAATATACTATCATTAGTAATTATACTAATAATAATTTCTCACATATTATAGTATTTTCTATTAAAAATATGTAAATAAAAATTCAATAACTTTGTTAAATATTTCTAAAAAATATCCTCAGATTAAATATACGAATTTTATATTTTCGATCAATGACCCATAAGAATGTTATATTGAAAAAAGTGTATTATTTTTTATTTTTTAACTCTTGACTTCAAAATTAATGATAATTCTTAAATAATATAATATTTTTTTGGTCAAAATTTAAGATTTTGAATTCAATTGTTCTAATTGTTAATCCTTACAAAAATTATATATATATATATATATATATATATATATATATATATATATATATATATATATATATTATGTCTTTTTTAGTAGTGAGTCGGGTTGAACCGTCTACCAGAAAATGTTGAAAAATTTAATTTGGTAGATACTACAATAAAATGTATTTCAAAATTCAACATTCACAAGTGTTTCTGACCGAGCCTCAGCCCATATCGTTAGCTTAACACACAATGTCTTGATAACCCATAATCCTTGCCTTCTTGAGGACTACAAAAGGTATCTTATGTGCTTAGCCGAACAAAAGCACGTCTCCGTCAATCAAGACTGTTGGTGTGATCTCTAACGAACTTCATGGTATCCGTCTCAAGGTTTCACGGAGATACTTACAGACTAGCTCCCCCATATCGTCGAATTACACGCCATAACACACACAAGTTACAAATTCATCACTTTTCCACCGACTGTTTTATCGAGTTATCTTCTGTGAACTACCTCTGTAATCTCACTCTAATTTCATCGAAGAACTACCTCTGCCGTGAACTAGATTATCCTTGATGCATCAAAAAAAACCTCTTGTATAATTTAGTTTGATTAAATATACATTAATCCGGTATACACCGGATCATTTGCGCTAGAATGAGGGGAATCACATCATCGATTCCTTTGAATCTCCAAAAATTCATTACTGTAACATTTATCACCTACTTTTTCGATGGTCGGAACTTATTATCGTTGCCGTCGTAGGTAAAACCACCACCACTCTAGACTTCACGATGCAACTTAGATTTAGATAGCTCACACCGATCATGTTCTCTCTCTCGCGATTGAAATCAAATCGGACAAAGATCGCACTAATTTCATTCTTCCTCGGGTGGCTGAAACAAGTGTACGCATCATTTTTTATTGTCTCTCCCGTTGCTGGAATATTTTTTTCTCAAGATGATATCGTTATGGTGGCTCAAGGGGTCACCATTGTCACACATAATTTATTCCCCGACAAACACGACCATGATCACAAAGAGTCAGAGGCAGAGCATATGATGGTAGAATCCATTGTGGGAGGATTCTACTTTTTGAGAAAACCTCCAAAGAAAGTAACGAAGAGGAAAGTCGTAGAAATTTTCACAATCGATCCAAGCTGTATACCAACACATACAACATTTGTTCTCTAATTCAACAACACTGAGATGGTCAGAGATACACCTAACGAGTTTTTCCCTTAGGTAATAACGGCCATGATGATTGGTCACGATGTTTCCAGAATCATAATTGATGAGGGGAGCTCTTGTGATATCATGTACGAAGAATTGTTCATGAGTCTCAGATTAACTGATGAAGATGTAGTGGTCGTATATAGGAACTTGTCTCTAAGGTTTTGAAGGGTCAATAACCCAACTCTGAGGAACCAGTGACATCCTTGTAACATTCATAATGGGGGATTAGAAAGGATGATTAGTGTCGAGTTTTAAGTTGTCCCCTGTAAATCCGTGTATAATTGCATCCTCGACATGTCCACCATATCATCTCGAAGAGATGTATCGTGTCTTCCATGTCTTTAGAAAAGGCTTTTAATATCTTCAGTGAAGGTTATGGATGCACAAATAAGTAATGTAGTACCCTAATTTTGTCCAGGCAAATTCCAAAAATCACAAAAATAAGTGATAATTTGTTTAATTTTTTTCTATCATTATTAATTTCTTCTAATAAATCTAAAAAAAAAGGACATAAAATGATATTTGATTCATCGAGAATGATCTGAAGCATAGACCAGAACGTTTTGGTCATAATACAAAAGAAATGAGGTGACATCATCAAAGCCAGCCAAGATGACGTCATCAGGATGACACCGTCAAAGTCAGCTAAGATAACGTCATCATGATGGCTGGCGTCCATTAACCCCTTGCATCAACTAGTTGACAAGGCCGACCCCAAACGTAGGTCGGGGTTGCGGCGGCCTTGGGCCATTTCCGCAAGAGACCCAAAAAACAATGTATGGAGGAGGGCGTATATAGTAATACTTGGTTTAAAGGGGGTAAATTTAGCAATAAACGCAAAGAAGGCCCAAACATTTACAAGACTTCATCCCATCAGTCGTTTCACCCTTTCTTTTACAACCCAACGACATTTCATTTTCACACCCCCAACCCAACACTTTCATATTCACCCCCAACATTTCATTAGCTAAGATGCAAAATTTAGAAATAAAACGTAAATTGTAGAAGCAACACGTAAAACACAAAATATATACTCCCTAGAGACAAATTTTGTTTTTTTTTTTATTTTGAGGATGCTTTTTTGGTGTTCCAGATTGAAGCTATCATGAATTTGTATTTAGATTTCATAATATAATATGACTTTCATCATGAAAGTTTAATGTTTTGGACATCAAATTTGGTCTAGTGTGATTTTTTATAAGTAACAGATCATATTCTATTGACAAATGATAAAAAGTTTTTATGTTACTGGGTTTGAGGGAAGTATATTTTACACTATTATGGATTTATGGTGATGAATGATAATGAAACTCTTTGAGAAATTTTAGTGGTAGTAAATGAAATGAATTATCAAATCCGATAATGAAACTTATATAAAGTTTGGTATGTCTTCTATCGTTTTACTTCGTTTTGTTATGTTTGGTTTGGCCCGCCCAATTATTTTTTTGTTTTTCTATTCTTTTTTTATTAATAATATATAGGACGAGATACATTTGACGCATGATGTTTTGGAGTGTCAGCATAGTTGAGATTTTAAAACATCGTATTATGATGACTGCCATGATTAATGCATATCTCATTCACCGTTTATAAAAAAATTATGATCTATTATATAAGGGGGGTCATTTTCTCAAACTTGTCTTAAGGCCCATAAAATGCTAGGAACAGGCCTACTACTTGATCCTCCATAACGTTCTGGAACCAACCAGAACGTTCTGGACTCTCTATTTTTCATCACAAAAATCTCAACATCCATCGGCATAATATTCATTCACATCCAAAGCAAAATTTTCCGTGGCACTCTAATCCCAATTTTCATTGGCACCCTCAACTCAATTTTCACAAAAAGGTTAATCTTTATTGACACCAAAAGCCCAATTTTCATTGGCACACTATGTCGAGTTTTCATTCTTGTCGATCTATGTATCAACCATGTAACACCCATACTAAATTTATATAGAATATTTAGCATGCGTATTAAAGCTTGATACTGAATACATTATATTTTCAATACTAATAAGATATTACTGAATGAATACAGATTTGCTCGTTTAATACAATTGATGTGGTACCACTAATGTGTACATATATATACAAAAATACTGATAATTTCCTGAACTGGTACACGACGAGCAATTGCACTCCACCCAGCTTTTCCCCGATGACCTTCATCACGAACCTCTTGCTTACCTGAAACTGAATCAAATGGATTGGAATGAAACTGTGCGCACCTCGTTTAAAAAACGCGCAATCCTCCGAGGACGTCCACGAACGCTCGGAGGGCCTTGTGAAGTCGCCACCAAAGTTTTTGTGTAAAGGGAACGTTGATAAACCCTTAAGTTTTTTGTGTGAAGGGAAACAATAATAAAACCCTTGACGATGAGGAAAAGGACTGGTCATCGCAACCATTGTCGGGTTCGGGAGTCGATTACGCAAGGGGAAGGTATTAGCACCCCTCACGTCCGTTGTACTCAACGGGAACCTTCTATTTGGCTAAAGCTTAAATTGTTTTTAAATGTTTTGCGCGCATGCTTATCTATGTCAAAAGAAAATATAATAAAAGGGGGGAGAAAGAGATGAAAACAAACGAAAGGAAGAAAGAAAGTTTTTTATTATTGCGCTTGACAAGATGTCGATCTTGCTCCTACGTATCTCCCGGTAGTCGGAGAATTCAAAGCGTACGTAGTTCTTTGGTAGAAAAACGTACATATGTTGGTTATTTTTAAATGAACGATGCTTTGACCGTATTCTTGCGATTAAACGTAGCTTGTATGCTCGCGGATGGGAGACTTAAGCGTATAGCTTGTATGCTCGCGCATGGGAGGCTTAAGCGTTTGTTTACGAATCGCGCTTAGAATATGTAAAACATGTCCGTTGGGTAAAAGGGTTCGCATTGGTCGCTATGGGACCAAAAGGGGTGCATTTGGTCACGGCGGACCAAGAAAAGATTGACACCTAATCAGGTGATTTCGATCTCCGAGACGTGTATGAACGCTCGAAAGGAAAAGATTGTCGAGACGTGTATGAACGCTCGAAAGGAAAAAAGACCGCCGAGACGTGTATGAACGCTCGAAAGGAAAAGATTGTCGAGACGTGTATGAACGCTCGAAAGGTAAAGATTGCGAGACGTGTATGAACGCTCGCAAGGTAAAGATTTCCGAGACGTGTATGAACGCTCGAAAGGAAAAAAAAAGACCGCCGAGACGTGTATGAATGCTCGAAAGGTCGAAAGATTGCGAGACGTGTATGAACGCTCGCAAGGAAAAAGATTTCCGAGACGTGTATGAACGCTCGAAAGGAAAAAGACCGCCGAGACGTGTATGAACGCTCGAAAGGTCGAAAGATTGCGAGACGTGTATGAACGCTCGCAAGGTAAAGATTTCCGAGACGTGTATGAACGCTCGAAAGGAAAAAAAGACCGCCGAGACGTGTATGAACGCTTGAAAGGTCAAAAGATTGCGAGACGTGTATGAATGCTCACAAGGAAAAAGATTTCCGAGACGTGTATGAACGCTCGAAAGGAAAAAAGACCGCCGAGACGTGTATGAACGCTCGAAAGGTCGAAAGATTGTGAGACGTGTATGAACGCTCGCAAGGTAAAGATTTCCGAGACATGTATGAACGCTCGAAAGGAAAAAAAAAGACCGCCGAGACGTGTATGAACGCTCGAAAGGTCGAAAGATTGCGAGACGTGTATGAACGCTCGCAAGGAAAAAGATTTCCGAGACGTGTATGAACGCTCGAAAGGAAAAAAGACCGCCGAGACGTGTATGAACGCTCGAAAGGTCGAAAGATTTCCGAGACGTGTATGAACGCTCGAAAGGAAAAAGACCGCCGAGACGTGTATGAACGCTCGAAAGGTCGAAAGATTGCGAGACGTGTATGAACGCTCGCATGGAAAAAGACCGCCGAGACGTGTATGAACGCTCGAAAGGTTGAAATATTGCGAGACGTGTATGAACGCTCGCAAGGAAAAAGATTTCCGAGACGTGTATGAACGCTCGAAAGGAAAAAGACCGCCGAGACGTGTATGAACGCTCGAAATGTCGAAAGATTGCGAGACGTGTATGAACGCTCGCAAGGAAAAAGATTGTCAATGGACTCAACGGAGTCGAGCATTGATTAAAATGGTCACGGGGGACCGAAAAGGGTTTCGATTGACTCAACCGAGTCAAGAGAGGGTTTAATTGGTCCCGAAGGACCAAGAAAGGTTCGGATTGACCACGGGGGCCAAAATTAGCGTGTTGGGTTTGTTTTATGTTTTTGAAAATAGAATGACGATTGTCCGAACGACGAGACATACGTCACGCATTCGTACAACCGGGGAAATGGAGAGCCATACGTCACACCATCCCTTTTTCATTCAAGTTTTTGTATGAAACTCAAGAAATCCCAAAGTGAACAAAACACTTGGTTGTTGCAACTTATGAACAAAGGTTGTTCAAGTTTATGGAAAAGCACAAGTTTGTGAATAATGCACAAGTTCGGCTCAATTTTGAAAACGGTTTTGAAAAGCGAACAAGTTCGGCTTAAGTTCACGTTTGATTTGAAAATCATGAACAAGGCTTTTATTCAAGTTTGGTTTTGAAAATGGTGAACTTAGCTTATTGCTCAAGTTTGTTTTGAAAGTTTGTGAGCGTAACTTGTTTCGCAAGTTATTCAAAAAAGTGTTGCTCAAACTTGTGATTTTGCCAATATCATGCAAAATCTTTGTTATGGTTTGAATAAAATGAATTTCAAACCTCTTAGGTTCTGAGCTTTGGGTTAGAACCTCAAAAATTGGCTTTTGGAAGCCTGAATTCATGCTCTGAATTCTGTCATGGTCGCACTGCGACCAGACCTTCGCACTGCAAAGTATGCAAAAATTTGAGTTCAGAAGCTGCTTCTGAACTTCTGTTCAGAAACAACTTCTGAACAATCTCAGAACCTTTAAGGGATTGAAAAGCTTTTGAAATTAGCAAATAAAGGAGTGCAACAACTTGGTTTAAAGGTTTTGCAAACCTTGGGATTTCTTTTGGGTTTCAAAAAGGTTTTAAGTCAAAATGAGTAAAAACTCAAAAATGCAAAACTGAAATTGAACCAAATTGAAAACAAAACAAATGAAAGCAGTATGCAAATGGAGTGTAAATAAGTTAGAATGACTTACCTGCTCCTAGCCTAAGGCTTGTGTTGCAAGGAAATGGAAGAGGCTTGGATGCTTATGGTTTTGCAAGGTTGGACAAGCTTGATGAACAACACTTAACCAATGACAATTTGCCTTTGTTTCTCACTCTTTGTGAGAGGTTTAGAGGCTGTTTTGCTGGCTTGGTTGCTTTGTGTTGGTTTAGGATGATTTGTGTAAGAAAGGATTGGAGATTTTCCTCTAAAACTTACCAAAACCAACTCTGTTTTTGTGAGGAAAAAGTGTGCAACAATTCACTCGAATTTGCACTGGTTTTGAACTCTCAAACCTCTGTGTGTTAACCCTCTAAAAACTCTCTCTTTTCCTCTCTTGAACTGCCCTTGATTCAGCAGCAATGCCTTGCTTTTATAGGCCAAAAGGAGATCAAAAGGTCATGATGACAAAATCTGCAGCAGGGCTGATTTTGTGCCATAATCATGACTGAAATGCTTTGCATTTAATGCTAAGGATAAGAGGTGACCTTGCCTTGCTGCAAGGGTCAAGACCTTGGACGAATTCAGCTCCCAAAGCAGCTGAATTCTGACAGAAAAATTATGGAAATGATGAAAGCAAGGCTGTTTGCAAAACAGGGGCAACAACTTTGCCTTAATCCTTGAGTGGTTTTGATAAAGCCTATGGCAAGGTGGTTGCTGGCAAGTAGCAGGGTCAGTTGCAGGTCAAGTGGGAGGGGAAATGACTGCCCAAAGTCAGCAAGTGGCTGGGTTACTTGATCAATTTTGCTTCCTCTTCCTTTCCCTTTTTGCTTTTTCAATTGTCACATGTTTTCTTTGATTTCTTGGTCAAATCCAGCATTAATCATACTAATAATAGATGATAATAATAATAGATAATGACTGGAATAGCAATAAAAGAAAAGGAAAACAGAAAAATCAAAAATCTGAAAATCTGCAGAAAATTCGCAGACTTCGCTCTGCGAAGTAGACTTTGCTCTGCGAAGTCCTCATTTCTGGGAGACTTCGCTCTGCGAAGGGGACTTTGCTCTGCGAAGTCCTCATTTCAGCAATGTTGACTTTTTGTTGACTTTTTGACTTTTCTCTTTTTTTTTGATTTTTTTTTGAAAAGGCTTAGGACAAAATTGGGGTACTACAGCTGCCCCTACTTAATTGTGTCTTTGCATAGAGTATGTGAGTGCCAAGGGCATCTCATGGACTCTTTGCGAAGATCAATTAAGTAAAAGAAGGACCCGAATTTTGTCCTTTGCGGTACGAAAAGATTGCAGTAAATAGTAAAATAAGTAAATGCAAGGTCACCTGGTCGGGCTACTGATGCATAAACTAAGGTAAAAGATCGTCACCTAATCCGGTGATTGGATCTGACAAGATAAAGGATCGTCACCTAAACAGGTGGCCAATATCTGACAAAGATAAAGGATCGTCACCTAAACAGGTGGCCTTAATCTGGAAAAGATAAAGGATCGTCACCTAAACAGGTGGCCTAAATCTGGAAAAGATAAAGGATTGTCACCTAAACAGGTGGCCTTAATCTGGCAAAGATAAAGGATCGTCACCTAAACAGGTGCTTAGATCTAAAAAGATAAAGGATCGTCACCTAAACAGGTGGCCAATATCTGACAAAGTCGTCGCCTCGAAAGGTGCTTAGACTGAAAAGATAAAAAGATCGTCGCTTAAACAGGTGCTTAGATCTGAAAAGATAAAGGATCGTCACCTAAACAGGTGCTTAGATCTGAAAAGATAAAGGATCGTCACCTAAACAGGTGCCAATATCTGACAAGTCGTCGCCTCGAAAGGTGCTTAGACTGAAAAGATAAAAAGATCATCGCCTAAACAGGTGCTTAGATATGAAAAGATAAAGGATCGTCACCTAAACAGGTGGCCAATATCTGACAAAGTCGTCGCCTCGAAAGGTGCTTAGACTGAAAATATAAAAAGATCTCGCCTAAACAGGTGCTTAGATCTAAACAGGTGGCCAATATCTGACAAAGTCGTCGCCTCAAAAGGTGCTTAGACTTCTCTGGGGATAAAGGTGATCTTATCTAGCCGCTTACACTAGAGGTGGACACCTATGGATGGAGTTTTTCTCTAGAAGAACTTACAGGGGAAGCTCTTGAATGAGGTTCACTGGGGAACACTAGAGATGATTGATGGATGTGGGTGAATATGTGATACTCACTGGGGAATCCTGGTTAATGATGCATGACATGAATATGAGATGCATGTATATGAATGATTTGGTATAATGCATGCATGAATGAGTTTGACATGATGCATATATTATGAATGTAAGATGCATATATGAATGATTTGGTATAATGCATGAATGATTTTGATATGAATGCATGTATATGAATGACATGTGGGATGACAGACGTCATATTGTACACTGGGGTTATGATATGATGCCGAGCAAGGTCGGGCTTGGTTGTGATTGTGCCAATGATGATTGGGCTTTATTTGGAAATTATGTTTGTGAGTGCCAATAATGATTGGGCTTTGGGTTGACTTTACTGGGGAAATGCCAATGAAAATTGGGCTTTATGGCTGGGTGCCAATGAATATTGGGCTTTGTGGTCGGGTGCCAATGAATATTGGGCTTTGTGGTTTGCCAATGAAGATTGGACTTTGGTTTGCCAATGATTAATGGACTTTGGTTTGCCAATAATTATTGGACTTTGGTTTGCCAATGATTATTGGACTTTGATTTTGTTGCCGAGCGAGGTCGGGCTTTTTGATTTTGGTGGTCGAGCGAGGTCGGGCTTTTTGGTTTTGGTTGCCGAGCGAGGTCGGGCTTTTTGGTTTTGGTGGCCGAGCGAGGTCGGGCTTTTTGGTTTTGGTTGCCGAGCGAGGTCGGGCTTTTTGGTTTTGGTTGCCGAGCGAGGTCGGGCTTTTGGTTTTGGTGATCTCACTGGGGATATAAGGATCATTTTGGAAGCATGATCGATATCCAACCTTGTTTGATGGAAGAGATGTTTGGGGTGTTTTGACTGGGAAATTTTGTTCCTCCGACACCCGGGATCTTTGCGTTTCACGTATCGTGAGCTACGCACTTATTTCTGCTGAAGAGCATGAGTCTTAAAATGACTGATGCAGAGCTTCAAGTTTTGAGTCCTCTGATGCAATACCGGGGACCAACGAAATTCTTTCGACATTTAACGTCCAAGTAAAAAACACACACATTTTTTGCAAGTTTTTTTTTATTTCCCATATTTCAATGCATTATCTATCATGAATAAAAACACATTTTATGAGCAAGTAAGGACGCATAACAATGAAAAGGTTTAAAAATGATTTTTTATCAACGAAACTTAGTCCCTTGTATGGGTAACTATTTGTGAAAATGTAATCCCTATAAGAGGTGATTACTGAGATAGAGAAAAAGGAAGAAACAAAAAGGCAAATGAAGATTTGCTTGGGTTCTAGGCTACTTTCCCTATGACTTCGAAATAACTCGCTTTTGAAAGATGATAATGAGGTTGACTCTTTCCCTCTTGAATTCTGTCCGGACCTCACGTGCCGCAGTCTTTTGCCTTCCTCTTTTTTTTTGAAACCCCTAACTTTTGCCTGGACCGCTCTTTCGAGTTTTCAGTACACCGGGGTGTATTTCCTTTTTTGATGTCCTTAATTTTTGCCTAGACCGCCTTTTCAGGTTTTCGATCTACCAGGACGCTCTCTATTGCCTAAACCGCCCTTTCGGTTTTTCGATTTAGCGAGCTCTTTCTTCTTTTTGGCATATATATTTTTTGACTGCGCCGGAGTTTATTGATAGGGGGGATCCTTGTGGATGGGTAACACCTTTTTTCCAAGCATTAAGTCTCCTTCTCTAAATTCTCGAGAATGAACTTTCTTGCCGAGTTGTCCATTCCACAATGCTGTGAGGTGTTTCTCTTTTATGAGGTTTAGCTGGTCGAACCTTGTTTGTGTTTGTGAATGCCAATGAAAATTGGACTTTGGGTGTGTGGATGCCGAGCAAGGTCGAGCTTTTTTTGTTTGGATGCCGAGCGAGGTCGGGCTTTTTGTTTGGATGCCGAGCGAGGTCGGGCTTTTGTTTGGCTTCCGAGCAAGGTCGGGCTTCTTTTTTTTTTTTTTTTGGATGCCGAGCGAGGTCGGGCTTTTTGTTTGGCTTCCGAGCAAGGTCGGGCTTTATGATTGGCTTCCGAGCAAGGTCGGGCTTTTGTTTTTTGGATGGGAATGCCAATGAAAATTGGGCTTTTATTGGAAATGGGGTTTGTGAGCGCCAATGGAAATTGGGCTTTTTGTTTGGAAATTGTGTGCGCCAATGAAAATTGGTCTTTTGTTGGAGATGTGAGGAATGCCAGTGACGACTGGGCTTTTTGTGTT
Source organism: Medicago ruthenica (assembly GCA_018208015.1). NCBI lineage: Eukaryota > Viridiplantae > Streptophyta > Magnoliopsida > Fabales > Fabaceae > Medicago > Medicago ruthenica. The sequence goes on from CM031371.1 coordinate 79,681,786, forward strand.
TGGGGATGCCAATAAAAATTGGGCTTTTTGGCAATGAATATTGGGCTTTGGTTTGCCAATGAAGATTGGGCTTTGGGTTTGGAAGGACTCCTCATGGATTTCTTCGGTGAGCATGACTGTTTCAAGTTTATCCACACGTTTGAGTGAGACTATGATTTCTCTTATAGAGTATGCCCCGGCAGAGGGAGAACTGTGGTGCTATTTTTTTTAGGGTTCTCTTGGTGAGGTTGTATTACCCTATCCTCTTGATCCCCAAGTCTGGACAATCCTTCAGGAGGTTCAAAATCGTCCCTATTATCATCTTCCGTTTGGTTAATTTGAAGATTGAAGTCAAAAGGGATCGTAGCAGTGTTATTTTTGGTGGTGTATTTATGATGATTTTTTTTTTGTAGGGTTTACGAAAAAAAAATTTTGAGAACGAAAGAAAAACGAACTCTTTTGAACATAAACTGCAAATTTATTAATGACAGAAATGATTTGAAATATGGGGGTCCCATAAAATTAATCGTTTGCCTTGGGAAGAGCAAAACGATGTTTTTTTTGAAAAACAAGATAAATTACTTGGACAAAGAAATGATTTGCAGAATTTCGATGGCCTTCTGGTTGCTCGGATCTCATCCGAAACGCTACTGTACACCGGGTCGGGTACTTCCCTCTTTTTTTTGCGAGGGAATAATGTGAGGGTTCCTCTTTGAAATGCATGAAAATGCATGTGAATGTATGAATGCAATGAGTATGCAAAAATATGCCCCTTTATTTTGTTTATGCGAAAATTTTTTTTCATCAATGCAAATGTTATGATATGCAGGGGTTTGGTATATGAAGGTTCGAAATTTCCCACATCCTCACGTGTAGGCTCTAGAGATGAGATTTCCTAAGAAGAGGTCCCTAGAGTCATAGATCTCACATGGAATTAGGGTTGTCTATGGACATACGTCGACATGACTTCAATTAATTCCACGTGAAAATCTCCTCTAAGCGGGGTTGGGCATCCTACCTCACGGACATACGTCAACGCGGGCTTCCGCTCACAACCACCATTCTAACCTAGTTTTTTCTCAAGCTCGGGTAGAGAGCCTCACACGTCCGGCATTAACCCGAACAATGTGGAGTAACATCGCTCAAGTAACATCCCCGCATTTGATATATATGATATGAATATAAAGCAATATAAAGCAGTTATAAACATAAAGCATGGGAATGATATAGATAAATAAAATAAAAGCATGCGCGCAAAGAAGATAAAAACAATTAGCTTAAAAGCCAAATAGGATAGGCTTGACTCGCTAGTGGGAAAAAGTATCCCCAGTGAAGTCGCCAGCTGTGCGCACCTCGTTTTTAAAAAACGCGCAATCCTCCGAGGACGTCCGCGAACGCTCGGAGGGCCTTGTGAAGTCGCCACAAAAGTTTTTGTGTAAAGGGAACGTTGATAAACCCTTAAGTTTTTTGTTTGAAGGGAAACGATAATAAAACCCTTGACGATGAGGAAAAGGACTGGTCATCGCAACCATTGTCGGGTTCGGGAGTCGATTACGCAAGGGGAAGGTATTAGCACCCCTCACGTCCGTTGTACTCAACGGGAACCTTCTATTTGGCTAAAGCTTAAATTGTTTTTAAATGTTTTGCGCGCATGCTTATCTATGTCAAAAGAAAATATAATAAAAGGGGGGAGAAAGAGATGAAAACAAACGAAAGGAAGAAAGAAAGTTTTTTATTATTGCGCTTGACAAGATGTCGATCTTGCTCCTACGTATCTCCCGGTAGTCGGAGAATTCAAAGCGTACGTAGTTCTTTGGTAGAAAAACGTTCATATGTTGGTTATTTTTAAATGAACGATGCTTTGACCGTATTCTTGCGATTAAACGTAGCTTGTATGCTCGCGGATGGGAGACTTAAGCGTATAGCTTGTATGCTCGCGCATGGGAGGCTTAAGCGTTTGTTTACGAATCGCGCTTAGAATAGGTAAAACATGTCCGTTGGGTAAAAGGGTTCGCATTGGTCGCTATGGGACCAAAAGGGGTGCATTTGGTCACGGCGGACCAAGAAAAGATTGTCACCTAATCAGGTGATTTCGATCTCCGAGACGTGTATGAACGCTCGAAAGGAAAAGATTGTCGAGACGTGTATGAACGCTCGAAAGGAAAAAAGACCACCGAGACGTGTATGAACGCTCGAAAGGAAAAGATTGTCGAGACGTGTATGAACGCTCGAAAGGAAAAAAGACCGCCGAGACGTGTATGAACGCTCGAAAGGTAAAGATTGCGAGACGTGTATGAACGCTCGCAAGGTAAAGATTTCCGAGACGTGTATGAACGCTCGAAAGGAAAAAAAAAGACCGCCGAGACGTGTATGAACGCTCGAAAGGTTGAAAGATTGTGAGACGTGTATGAACGCTCGCAAGGAAAAAGATTTCCGAGACGTGTATGAACGCTCGAAAGGAAAAAGACCGCCGAGACGTGTATGAATGCTCGAAAGGTCGAAAGATTGCGAGACGTGTATGAACGCTCGCAAGGTAAAGATTTCCGAGACGTGTATGAACGCTCGAAAGGAAAAAAAGACCGCCGAGACGTGTATGAACGCTCGAAAGGTCGAAAGATTGCGAGACGTGTATGAACGCTCGCAAGGAAAAAGATTTCCGAGACGTGTATGAACGCTCGAAAGGAAAAAAGACCGCCGAGACGTGTATGAACGCTCGAAAGGTCGAAAGATTGCGAGACGTGTATGAATGCTCGCAAGGTAAAGATTTGCGAGACGTGTATGAACGCTCGAAAGGAAAAAAAAAGACCGCCGAGACGTGTATGAACGCTCGAAAGGTCGAAAGATTGCGAGACGTGTATGAACGCTCGCAAGGAAAAAGATTTCCGAGACGTGTATGAACGCTCGAAAGGAAAAAAGACCGCCGAGACGTGTATGAACGCTCGAAAGGTCGAAAGATTTCCGAGACGTGTATGAACGCTCGAAAGGAAAAAGACCGCCGAGACGTGTATGAACGCTCGAAAGGTCGAAAGATTGCGAGACGTGTATGAACGCTCGCAAGGAAAAAGACCGCCGAGACGTGTATGAACGCTCAAAAGGTCGAAAGATTGCGAGACGTGTATGAACGCTCGCAAGGAAAAAGATTTCCGAGACGTGTATGAACGCTCGAAAGGAAAAAGACCGCCGAGACGTGTATGAACTCTCGAAATGTCGAAAGATTGCGAGACGTGTATGAACGCTCGCAAGGAAAAAGATTGTCAATGGACTCAACGGAGTCGAGCATTGATTAAAATGGTCACGGGGGACCGAAAAGGGTTTCGATTGACTCAACCGAGTCAAGAGAGGGTTTAATTGGTCCCGAAGGACCAAGAAAGGTTCGTATTGACCACGAGGGCCAAAATTAGCGTGTTTGGTTTATTTTATGTTTTTGAAAATAGAATGACGATTGTCCGAACGACGAGACATACGTCACGCATTCGTACAACCGGGGAAATGGAGAGCCATACGTCACACCATCCCTTTTTCATTCAAGTTTTTGTATGAAACTCAAGAAATCCCAAAGTGAACAAAACACTTGGTTGTTGCAACTTATGAACAAAGGTTGTTCAAGTTTATGGAAAAGCACAAGTTTGTGAATAATGCACAAGTTCGGCTCAATTTTGAAAACGGTTTTGAAAAGCGAACAAGTTCGGCTTAAGTTCACGTTTGATTTGAAAATCATGAACAAGGCTTTTGTTCAAGTTTGGTTTTGAAAATGGTGAACTAAGCTTATTGCTCAAGTTTGTTTTGAAAGTTTGTGAGCGTAACTTGTTTCGCAAGTTATTCAAAAAAGTGTTGCTCAAACTTGTGAATTTGCCAATATCATGCAAAATCTTTGTTATGGTTTGAATAAAATGAATTTCAAACCTCTTAGGTTCTGAGCTTTGGGTTAGAACCTCAAAAATTGGCTTTTGGAAGCCTGAATTCATGCTCTGAATTCTGTCATGGTCGCACTGCGACCAGACCTTCGCACTGCGAAGTATGCGAAAATTTGAGTTCAGAAGCTGCTTCTGAACTTCTGTTCAGAAACAACTTCTGAACAATCTCAGAACCTTTAAGGGATTGAAAAGCTTTTGAAATTAGCAAATAAAGGAGTGCAACAACTTGGTTTAAAGGTTTTGCAAACCTTGGGATTTCTTTTGGGTTTCAAAAAGGTTTTAAGTCAAAATGAGTAAAAACTCAAAAATGCAAAACTGAAATTGAACCAAATTGAAAACAAAACAAATGAAAGCAGTATGCAAATGGAGTGTAAATAAGTTAGAATGACTTACCTGCTCCTAGCCTAAGGCTTGTGTTGCAAGGAAATGGAAGAGGCTTGGATGCTTATGGTTTTGCAAGGTTGGACAAGCTTGATGAACAGCACTTAACCAATGACAATTTGCCTTTGTTTCTCACTCTTTGTGAGAGGTTTAGAGGCTGTTTTGCTGGCTTGGTTGCTTTGTGTTGGTTTAGGATGATTTGTGTAAGAAAGGATTGGAGATTTTCCTCTAAAACTTACCAAAACCAACTCTGTTTTTGTGAGGAAAAAGTGTGCAACAATTCACTCGAATTTGCACTGGTTTTGAACTCTCAAACCTCTGTGTGTTAACCCTCTAAAAACTCTCTCTTTTCCTCTCTTGAACTGCCCTTGATTCAGCAGCAATGCCTTGCTTTTATAGGCCAAAAGGAGATCAAAAGGTCATGATGACAAAATCTGCAGCAGGGCTGATTTTGTGCCATAATCATGACTGAAATGCTTTGCATTTAATGCTAAGGATAAGAGGTGACCTTGCCTTGCTGCAAGGGTCAAGACCTTGGACGAATTCAGCTCCCAAAGCAGCTGAATTCTGACAGAAAAATTATGGAAATGATGAAAGCAAGGCTGTTTGCAAAACAGGGGCAGCAACTTTGCCTTAATCCTTGAGTGGTTTTGATAAAGCCTATGGCAAGGTGGTTGCTGGCAAGTAGCAGGGTCAGTTGCAGGTCAAGTGGGAGGGGAAATGACTGCCCAAAGTCAGCAAGTGGCTGGGTAACTTGATCAATTTTGCTTCCTCTTCCTTTCCCTTTTTGCTTTTTCAATTGTCACATGTTTTCTTTGATTTCTTGGTCAAATCCAGCATTAATCATACTAATAATAGATGATAATAATAATAGATAATGACTGGAATAGCAATAAAAGAAAAGGAAAACAGAAAAATCAAAAATCTGAAAATCTGCAGAAAATTCGCAGACTTCGCTCTGCGAAGTAGACTTTGCTCTGCGAAGTCCTCATTTCTGGGAGACTTCGCTCTGCGAAGGGGACTTTGCTCTGCGAAGTCCTCATTTCAGCAATGTTGACTTTTTGTTGACTTTTTGACTTTTCTCTTTTTTTTTGATTTTTTTTGAAAAGGCTTAGGACAAAATTGGGGTACTACAGAAACATAATGTCTCAGTGAGCTCCACCTATTCTAGGCTGTATGGAAACCTCAGGGAAACCTACGATTGTCATATTCTAATCTCAACCCATTTCGGGTTTATACGTGTCTGTGTCTTCTATATTGTGTAGTCGTGAAAACTAGACTACAATCTGCTAACTCGGTGATCGAGGGGAAACTAGGATCACTATCTGGTAACTGGTATCTGTCTTGTCATATTAAGGTATCTTTCTGATATCTAACATATTCTCATTGCAATGTAATCATCTTTCTGTTATCATTAAGTTAGAAAGTTAGCCTGTAACAAACAATTATCATCTGGGTTCATTTTATGGAGTGCATCCGAGTGGAGTAACCCCGGAATACATCTCCCTGCTACCGGTGAAAACTCATCTCTGAGGCTAGTCATCAGACTCCTTTTGTCGTCGTGCGGCCATCCTTGCAGATTAACTCGTCCCACTAGCGTGAACCTCCTGTGTCCCACTAGCGTGAACAACAGAAGACACGACTTAACATTTTAATTAATCTCTTATGTGCGGCTATCCTCGCGGATGATAACTACACTGATCTAGCTGTATCCGGAACCCCCGTGCTCTAACTAGCGAGAACACTGGAGACACAATTTAACTCTTAATAAATTCTCTTAGCTTAAGACGTAGTAATCCTGTCTCATACTCTAAACATATTTGGGACAGTAACCTACCAGTATTTAACATTGTTAGTATACTCTCTTAGAAATGTTAACTCAAAGATATTCAGTTTTAAGGCTTGATTTATACTCATTTAGCTTGGTTTTTGGATGTTGTAAATGGCTCTTGGACAGTATGGTACAATTATAAAAGAATTAGAAAAACAAGGGTACTTCGCTTAGCGAGCATTAGCTCGCTCAGCGAAGCTGTTAGTGCAAAATGCAGGACAGTTCACTCAGCGAACTCCAAGCAAAGTCCAACCGAAGTGTTCCAGAACAAAATGCTGTCATGGTCGCTCAGCGAAGTTCAACTTCGCTCGGCGAACTTGACAGGACAGAAAGTGTTCAAAATGTGATTTTTCATTCCAAAACAGTACCCAATTGCCCAATAGCCAACTATCAATCCCATAAAGTAACATTTATCAAAATAACCAAGTATAAACCAAGATTTAACATGAGTAGACATGGGCTAACAAATTGGGGCAACTATAAAACATTAAAATCGCTAAAATTATGGATTTTTCCTCTCAAAACAAACACACGTCCAAGGTGAGGTTTTCTAATCTAAGGAACTCACCTGAACATCTTGATTGATTCTTTGCCAAGCTCCTACTCAAATCCCTAGATTTTATTTCTTCCTTCCTTTCTTGATTCCTCTAGTTTCTCTTGTCTCTGAGTTCCCAAAAGTGAGCTTGCATATGGATTGAGAGATTGACATGGAAATTTGATGATTATTGGAGGGAAGAAGGAAGAAGGATGGCGTGAAGGAGGGTGTAGAGAGAAGGGAGAGGATTTGTTGTCTAGAGAGAGAAGTGAAAAGGAAATATGGAGGAAAGAATGAGCTTTGGCCATATATATAGCCCTTGAGCGGTAATTACCAAATTGCCCTTCACTTAAAAATATCTCTGACACATCGTCACAACACTGATAAATTTCTAAGTCAGAAGCGGGATGTTACAAACCATTTCTGGAGAAGATCATTTACATTCTTGTTGATCTATGTACCATCCATGTCTGGAGACGATCATTTACATTCCTATAGATCTATGTACCAATCACGCCTTGAGACGATCATTTAGATTCTTGTCGATTTGTGTACCAGCAATGCTTAGGGAGGATCATTTACATTTATGTCGATCTAAGTACCAGCAACATATGGAGACAATCAACCACACTTCATTGCATTCATATCTAACAAACTTCTGCATTTACAAGATTTTGCATCACCATTTCACCAACTTTCCCATTACAACTTTTTTCAGTTTTCTCGTTATTTTGAAGGACAAAATTTGGGTCCTTATATTTACTTATCTTTTACGACAACACTATGAAAACAACTGTTATTCATATTATCTGTTAAATTATCATTAAGTATGGGCAATTGTAGTACCCAAATTTTGTCTAGACAAATTCCAAAAATCACAAAAATAAGTGATAATTTGTTTAATTTTATTGTTTCCCATCATTGTTAATTTCCTCCAAAAAAGTATAAAAAATGTGACATAAAATGAAATGTGTTTTCATCGAGAATGATCTGGAGCATAGACCTGAATGTTTTCAAGAACGTTCTGGTCATACTACAAAAGTAATAAGGTGACATCATCATAACAGGTGGCGTCCATTAACCCCTTGCACATACTAGCTGATCCTCCAAAACGTTATGGACTCTCTATTTTTCAGCATAAAAAGAGAGAAAAATCAAGGGGAGCTTATGCCACTTTGGAAAATGTGTCATAAAACTATAATCACTTGTAATCTTGATCCCCAAGCTTTAAAAACAGCTATATTCCAAACTTGATCTCCAAGTTTCTCCTCTTTTATAAATAGAGGGAGAATTTACCATTCAAGGGGGATGTTTTGGGGAGAGAAAGAAATCCAAACAAGAGACTTTTTGGAAGAAACCATAAACAAATAAGAAGAGAGTAGAAAAATAAGAAAGATGTAGAGCGGTAGAGTGGTACGCGTACAAAAAAATTAGGTATTTCAAGGTGGTTTACTAAGTGCAAATATAAAATGTTCAAGTAATATTATAAAAAGATCAAACCGCATAAATTGGGGCGTTATAGCTTCATATAACTTTTCAGCGGTAAACTTTCTTGGTTATTTAATGGTTGGCTACATGTTTGGTAAAATCAAAATGTGCAAGCAATGCGTCTCCAGAAGTTATTTGAGTCTTCAGAAGCAAGAAATTGGATTTGAGGAGGTTCAGAAACTGAAAACTGGATTTACTGTTCATCAGAAGCTGGAATGGCCTTCATTCGCAGAACTGGCCTTCAGACGCAGAAATGGCCTTCAGACGCTGAACAGGTCTTCAGACGCACTGTTCAGACGTTGACTTCTGTTGACCTTCAGAAGCTGCCTTCAGACGTTGACTGGCGTTGACCTTCAGAAGCTGGATTTCTGCATACTTTGTGATTAATTCCTTGCGTATCTTTTGAAGATTTATTGAGGTTTTATCCAGGCATTTGTTTTTCTAGAAGGCTGATAATTTTGGTGAAGATCTTGGTGAAGATTGGCTTCGTGTTTATGAATGAATATATTTTCAAAGGGATCTTTGCAAAATATAATTCAGAAATATATGTTTCCTTATTGAGCTTCAAAGAATTTCAGAATTGTATTTTGAAGAAGATATGATTCAGAATTATGTGTGCCTGCTGAAGACTATATAAGAAGATGTGCTGCTCTATTGAAGATTGATTGAGTCAAAAACCAGAAATCAGAGATTAAGTGTTTTAGTGTTTTTGTCTGTGTAAGCTTTAGGTTTTGCTTTGTACACCACTCATCTGAGTTGGTTTAGTTGTTTTGAGTTGTAAATCATTCTAAGCTTTTAAGTACGAATGATGTTTTTGTTCTGTTGAAGAGTGTCTTCATCGTATTTTGTTTTATTGAAGAGTTTACAATCACTGGGTTGTAGTTGCTTGGTTAGGAAGTAAGAGGGGGTTCTTATACCTAGGTGGTGTTCCTGGGTAGAAGTCTAGACTGGTAGAGATTAAGTGACAAGACTGGAACAGGGGTTGTGTCTGAGTCTTAGAATTAATTCTACTTAGTGGATTTCCTTCCTGGATTGGTATCCCCAAGAGTAGGTGAAGTTTGCACCGAACTGGGTTAACAAATTTCTTGTGTTCCTTTACTTTCTACACTTTATTTTTCTGCTTCTGAACTTTAGATTTCATACTCTGTTTTACTGGTTCAGAACCAGAATTGCCAGAATTTAAAACTTGTTTCCAACAAAATAAATTAATCATTTGGTATCACAACAATAAAATAAAGTTTATAAACATTAAAAGTTTAGGAAAGTAGTTAAAAAGGTTTATAAGTTCTCAAAGGTAAAAGCGTGGGTTAAATAACGAGTCAGTTATGATAGAAATATGCTACGATATACAGGGATATAACTTTCTATATCTTCCTGGCAACCTTGTGGCCTTTGGGGTCTTTCAACTCATCCATCATGTTAAGCATGGGAAAACACACATTTCGGGGTACAATCACAGTACTTAACATGAAATATTACTTGGTTGGTCATTAGTAGATCTCCATCATGGGAGAGACTGAGTCGTGGCCTAGGACAAGAATCCTAGTTAGATCTTGGCGCATCTCTAGGCATTTCCAAGATCTTGTTTAAATTCAAGTAGTCATTCTTGTTCTAGTCTCCTTTCGGTACTTAGGGACGTAACCCATAACAAACAAACATGTCCATTTCCATCTTCTTTCAGTCTCAGGGAATTTTGCATTAAAAACAAAAGGGATCTAGTTTTACTATCAAAGATTGACGTTAAAACAGTTTGTTTGAAAAAGCCTGAAGCTATAGCTCTTTAAATCTTAAGTAAAGAATATCATAACCTCATCATGTCTAAACTGTTGTACCCTAATTTTGTCCCAAGCTTTTTCAAACAAAATTACGAAAAAAAGGAAAGAGAAGAAGTCAAAGTCAACAAAAGTCAACAAAAAAGTCAACATTTCAGAGATGAGGACTTCGCAGAGCAAAGTCCCCATCGCTCTGCGAAGTCTGCGAATTTTTTGCAGATTTTTTAATCTCTTTGATTATTTTCATTATAGTTATTATTATTATTATCACCTATCATTATTATTATTGTTATTATCATCAATTATGGCTGTTTGGGCTCAGCAAAGCAAGAATTGGAGCATGTGCCATTAAAGCCAAGGTGAGAAGGTTTTTCTTCCAACCAAGCATGTGCCAAGCAAGTTGGCTTGTCCCTCCCAATTGACCTGCTACTGACCCTAAGCTTGCCAGCCACCAGCTTGTTTGTTTTTCTTCCTGCTTTCTCCCCCAAAACCAGTCAAACACAGCTAGTTTTCACTTGTCCAAAGGCTTGTTTTGCTGCCCTGTTTTCAGCAGCTTTTCTTCCTCCTCACACCAGCCCACATGTTCCCTTTTGTTTCCCCCAACTTCTGCTCATCACAGTGCACATTTTTCTTGCTTAACCCTCAAGATTGCAAGGACCAATCCCAAGGGACAGCCAATTGCAAACCAGCCCTGTTTTTCCCCTTTTTCATCATCATTTCTATCCAAAATCAGTTGCATTAATGGCTGGATTTGCCAAAGTCTTGACCATTGCAGCAAGGCAAGGTCACCTCTTCACTTTTGCATTAAATGCAAAGCAAGATAGCCTGGTTTCTAGCCCACAAATCAGCTGGATTCTAGAGATTTTCATCATTGCATTGGATTTGGTTTTTGCCTATAAAAGGGATGCTATGCATAAGGATTCAACTAATAATTGAACACACACTTACTTACAACCTTCCAGCAAGAAAACAATTGAACACACACTTACTTACAACCTTCCAGCAAGAAAACACTTGAAACAGCACTAGATACACAACATCCAAACCTTCAAAACATCATACAAAGAGTGAGAGATAGTAGCAAACACTAGTGTTATTATCATCCATAAACCTCCAATATCCAAACCTTGCAAAATCACAATCCTTCAAGCCACTTCTTATCTCTTGCACAAGCATTGCTAGGAGTTCTGTAAGTGTTCTAAAGTCTTTATCTTTCATTTAGATTTGTTTCTTGCATCACTTATTTTGTTTAAATTCATTTTGCTCTAAAAAACCCCTTTTGAATTTCAAAGAAATCCCAAGGATTGCAAAACATTTAAACTAAGTTGTTGCACTCCTTCTAGCGCTAATTTCAAAAGCTTTTCACTACTCCAAAAGTTCTGAGATTGTTCAGAAGTTGCTTCTGAACAGCAGTTCAGAAGCAGCTTCTGAACTCAAAATTTCGCAGAGTTCGCAGTGCGACCATGACAGAACCAAAAAAGCCAATTTTTTAAGGTTCTAACCAAAAAACTCAGAACCTAAGAGGGTTGAAACTCATTTTATTCAAACCATAACAAGAGTTTTGCATAATATGGGAAATTTCACAAGTTTGAGTAACACTTTTTGAATAACTTGCGAAACAAGTTACGTTCATCAAACTTTCAAAATCCAACTTGAGCAATAAGCTAAGTTCATTATTTTCAAAACCAATCTTGAACAATAACCTTGTTCATGATTTTCAATCAAACGTGAACTTAAGCCGGACTTGTTCACTTTTCAAAATCTTTTTCAAACTTGAGCCGAACTTGTGCGTTTTTCACAAATTTGTGCATTTTGCCATAAACTTGCTCATTTTCATGCACATAAACAAGGCAAACTTGCTCATTAGGTTGCAACAACTAATTTGAACATTGAATCCATTTCATTTGAGCTTTAAACCAAGTGGTTTGATAACTTTCGGATTCTTTAAATTTCAAACAAAAACTTGAATGAAAAAGGGATGGTTTGACGTATGTCTCTCCATTTCCCCGATTGAACGAATGCTTGATGTATGTCTCGTTGTTCGTACAATCATCATTCCATTTTCAATATATACAACCACACCAAACCAATCCTTGGCCCTTTGTGGTCAATTTGAACCCTTTTGGTCCCCCGTGACCATTTGATTCAATTTTCGACTCGTTTGAGTCACTTTGGTCAATGTTCGACTCGGTTGAGTCCATTGAACCTTTTCTTGATCCCGTTGGATCAATCGAACCCTTTTTCGACTCGGTTGAGTCACTTTGGTCAATGTTCGACTCGGTTGAGTCCATTGAACCTTTTTTTGATCCCTTTGGATCAATCAAACCCTTTTTCGACTCGGTTGAGTCACTTTGGTCAATGTTCGACTCGGTTGAGTCCATTGAACCTTCCTTGATCCCGTCGGATCAATCGAACCCTTTATCGACTCGGTTGAGTCTCTTTGGTCAATGTTGGACTCGGTTGAGTCCATTGTACCATTTTAATCTTTTTGGTCCCCTCGCGGCCAATTCAAACCCCTTTTTCCCCAACGGACATGCTTTTAACATTTCTAGCGCGATTTTAAACAAACGCTTAAGCCTCCCACGCGTGAGCATACAAGCTACGTTTGATCGCAAGAATACGGTTAAAACATCGTTCATTAAAAAATAACCAACAAATACGTTTTTCTACCAAAGAACTACGTAGCTTTGATTTCTCCATCGCACCGGGAGATACGTAGGAGCAAGATCATCATCTTGTCAAGCACCATAATAAAAAACAACTTTTTTCCCCTTCATCATATTTTATTTTTCCCTTTATATAGTCAAGCATGCAAGCAAAACTTTAAAAACATTCTAGCCTTAGCTAACTAGGAGGTTCCCGTTGAGTACAACGGACGTGAGGGGTGCTAATACCTTCCCCTTGCGTAATCGACTCCCGAACCCGGTAATGGTTGCGATGACCATCCTTTCCTCATCGTCAAGGGTTTTATTATCGTTTCCCTTCAAAATAAAAAACTTAAGGGTTTATCAACGTTCCCTTTAAACAAAAACATTTTTTTGGCGACTTCACACAACCTTGCTAGCGTTTGCGAACGCTCGAGGTTTACGCGTTTTTAACGAGAGCGCATAGCTGGCGACTTCACTGGGGACGTATGTTCCTCACTGGGGACGATTTCCCTCTAGCGAGTCAAGCCTATCCTAGTTAGCTTTTAAGCTAAATGTTTTTATCTTTTTTGCTTGCATGCTTTTATCTCATTGTCTATATCCTTCTATTGCTTTATATTTATAAATGCTTCATATTGCTTTATATTCATGTATTATATCAACTGCGGGGTTGTTACATGAGCGATGTTACTCCACATTGTTCGGGTTAATGCCGGATGTGTGAGGCTCTCTACCCGATCTTGAGAGAAAATTAAGATAGGATGGGGTTGTGTAGCGGAAGCCCGCGTTGACGTATGTCCGTGAGGTAGGATGCGGAAACCCCGCCTAGAGGAGATTTCACTTGGAATTTATTGAAGTCTCACGAGTAATTTGCGATTGACGACCTTATTTTCCCTGTGGGATCTGTGATTCTAGGGACCTTTTTAGAAAATCTCATCTCTAGAGCCTACACGTGAGGATGGGGGGAAGTTTTGAACATACACACCTTACCTTTGCATACCATCCATTTGCATTCATGAAAATAATTTTCGCATATCATTTTGCTTTATAGGAATTTAAAAAGAACAACCAAATATTAGCACAGAGAAATATAGATTCCGGAAATTGAAATACGTTCGCCTTCAACATCAAGGCTCCTAAAGTGGAAAGCTTGTTAGCTTTAAGTAGAAGGCTCTCTTTGGTCGACAAGAGTATTTTCGAAGCAAGTTATGGACTAATACTTGACCTCCTGCCTGTGAAGATAGATTCAGCGGCTTTAACCACTTTGGCTCAATTCTTTGACCCACCTCTCCGGTGCTTGACCTTTCAAGACTTCCAATTAGCTCCAACCTTGGAAGAATTTGAGAAGATTTTGGGGTGTAGCATGAAAGACCATGGGCTTTATCTCGGTTCGGGAAAAGACCCTACTTTAGAGGCCATTGCCGAATCCTTATACCTTAATGTCCAAGACATAGCACCTCACTTGGAAACTAGAGGAAACATTAAGGGGTTCACAAGAAGGTTCTTGGAGACCAAAGCTCGGGCCTTGTTAGCTAACAAAGAGGGAAAAGCATTCAACGCCATCCTAGCCCTTTTGGTCTACGGGATAGTTTTATTCCCCAACATGGATGATTTCATAGACCTTCCGGCTTTAGAGGTGTTCATGACTATGTTGGAACAAAATGTGTTTAACAACTCTCTTATGTATAAAGGGGGAGATTGTTGAAACATTATGTGTAAACATATCTCTCTTTATGGTTTTGATGATAACAAAGTATTAAAGAGAAAATTGGTTATTTGCTAATGCTTTGTTCAAGTGTTTTCAGAACCATGTGCTTTATGATTATTTATTAAGAATGGTTATGGAAGAACAAGCTTAGAGCAAGGAAGGAAAGCTAAGAAGCAAGGTTGCAAAGCTAGAAGGAAACTGGGTCTGAAGAAGTACTCCTGAAGAAGTGCTCCTGAAGTAAGAGCTTCTGAAGTGGTCCTGAAGAAGTGCTCCTGGAATGAAGCTTCTGAAGTGGTCCTGAAGTGGTGCTCCTGAAGTGCAGCTTCTGAGTCTGAAGGCAGCTTCTGAAGACTGGGTGCTTCTGAAGAAGTCAACGCAAAGTCAACTCCTGAAGCCAGCTTCTGATCCGTACAAGGCAGCTTCTGATGCAACAGCTTCTGATGCACTGTTCACAGAGAAGCTTCTGAAGCTGATGTGGCTTTGATATTGACCAGTACTGTGCGCATTTAATGCCTGGATGTGTCAGAACAACTCAATGGAACAGTTGTCTCCCTGACCCAAACATTCTCCAGCTTTTAAGGTAGGCCATTTCAAAAATGGCAACTGCTCTGTTCTGAATGATAAAGTGCAGCACACATTTGCAGTAACCTAGCCCAATTGCAACGGCTCTTTCCTCAATTCAAGCAAATCTTCAAACAGCTATTTTCTCATCTATAAAAGGAAGAAGATTTGAAGAAGAAAATGACTAAGACTCTTGAAACAAAAAACTGAACTCTTGCTCTGTTTTGCTGTCAAAAATACGCAAGTTACCCAACCTCTTAGAAATTCTTTCATCTTTGTAATTTAGAATTTCTTAAGGTTAAGAGTCTTAACCTGTGTTGTATTTAGAGAACACCTCTGATATTTGATCAAGTGTTCATCCCAAACTCCTTTACTTGTAAACCAGTTTGGTCCCTAAAGTCTCAGTCTGTATACTGAGCATTTGTAACCTCATTCCTTTGTGGTCTGAGTCAGAAGCCTCTTGACTTAGTGTCTTGACCATTGAGAAGTCTCTTGTCTTAGTGACTTGAGCATTGGAAGCCTCTTCCTTGGTGGTTGAGCATAGAAGCCTCTTTCTTAGTGATTGAGAAAAGTGTAATCTTCAGATTATAGTGAAACTCTCTTGTTGGAAAACAAGGGGACTGGACTACTTCTCACATTGAGAAGGAACCAGTATAATTTCTGTGTGCCTCTCTTTACCCTTCTCTTTTCATTATTGAATCCGCTGCATAACTCCTGATAACAGTTCAGAACTGATTCATATCAGTTTCTGAACTTAACCTTAAGTTTGAAAAGAAAAGATAACAAGTTTTTTAAGACACACAATTCAACCCCCCCCCCCTTCTTGTGTGTGTGTTTTTCTCACCTTCAGTTGGTATCAGAGCCTGGTTCTGATATTAACACTTAACAGTGTGTCAGTAGGATCCTGAGAAAAACATGACCTCAACTAGTGGTTCACCTCCACCATCTCCCAGAAATTCACCATCTCCCAGAAATCAAAGAAATGTACAATATGACTATGGTACTGATGAAAAGAAGTCTAGGTCACACAATAAACCTCCTATGTTTACTGGTGACCCAGAAAAATTCTCTTGGTGGAAGAGTAAAATGTACAGTCATATTATTGGAGTTGATGATTCACTATGGGACATCATAGAAGATGGAATCACCATTCCAGTTGATGAAGAAGGTCTTGCTGTCAACAGAAGAGCTCTGAGTGATGCAGAAAGAAAGATCTATAGGAAGCATCACCATGTCGAAGGTATCATTGTGGACTCATTACCTCACACTGAGTATCAGAAGCTGAGTGACAAGTCCACAGCAAAAACCATCTTCACATCCCTCTGCTCTAACTATGAAGGTAATAAGAAAGTTAGAGAAGCTAAGGCAAACATTCTTGTTCAGCAATATGAACTGTTCAGAATGAAAGAGGATGAAAATATTGAGACTATGTTCTCAAGATTTCAGACTCTGGTTTCTGGACTTCAGATTCTGAAAAAGAGTTATACCACAGCTGACCATGTGAACAAGCTCTTAAGAAGTCTGCCATCCAAATGGAGACCTAAAGTGACTGCTATTGAGGAAGCTAAGGATCTGAATACTTTAAGTATTGAGGATCTTATAAGCTCCCTCAAGGTGCATGAACTAGGACTCAATGAGGATGAGTCTGTTAGAGAGCCAAAAACATTAGCTCTGAAGTCTAAAAGAAAACCTGCTAAAGCTTTGAAAGCAATTGAATCTGAAGAAGAGTTTCCTGAGGGAAATTCTGATGAAGATTCAGATGCTGATGAGCTTGCAATGATTTCTAAAAGGCTTCAGTATCTGATGAACAGAAAGAAAAAATTCTCTAACAGAAGCAGTAACTTTAGAGGATCTAGTTCTGGTTCAAAGAGGGATATCCAGAAAGAAAGCTGCTACAACTGCAAGAAGCCTGGCCACTTCATTGCTGATTGTCCTGATCTTCAGAAGGAAAAATCCAAGGAAAAAGCAAAGAAGTCCAGCTCAAAGTCCAGCAGTTTCAAAAACAAGCTTAAGAAGAGTCTCATGGCAACATGGGATGATCTTGATAATGAGTCAGAATCTGATGAGGAAGAAGCCAACCTGGCCCTGATGGCAACTGCATCCTCTGATGCTGAATCATGCTCATACTCTGATGAAGAAGATGAGGTATACTCTGAACTCTCTAGATCTGAATTGATTGAAACGGTTAATGATCTTATGAGTCATCTTAAAAGCAAGTTAAAAGAAATCAAATCTTTGAAAAATCAAAATAACTTGCTGTCTGAGGAAAATCTTAAACTTCAGAATCAAATTTTTGAATATGATGAAGAAGTTGAAGAACTCAGAAAAGAGGCTCATAAGAAATCTGAAGAGGTTCCTAATGATCAGGAAATAGCTCTTCAGGATTTCATGTTAACTGGGTTCAATAGAACTAAAATTGCCTCCATGATGTATAATATGATCAGAAACAAAGGTGAAGGCATTGGCTATGATGCATTTAAATCTTCAAATGAATTAAACTCACCTTCATGTTCTGAAAATATTTTAAAAGGCAATGGTATATGGTTTGTGCCTGCTTCTGATAATTCTGAGAAGTTGAAAGTATCAGAATCTGAGACTAAGTCAGAAGTTCTGAACAACTCAGACTCTGAAGCTTCTGAAACTAAGGGTAAGATGAAGGCAGATGTTAAAATCCTGCCTAAATCTAAGCCAAAAGGTCCTAAGCCTAAGAGTAAGAGAAAATCAGACTCTGAACCTAAACCTGTTCAGAATCTGAAGTGTTCAGAACCTGAAACTAGTAAGTCTCAGAATCTGAACAAATCTGATTCAAATTTTTCAAAGACTGAGTTTATCAAAACTTCAAAACCTATTAAACCAGTTAATGTAAAACATTTTCAATCTCAGAATGCTAAGCAGAGCAAGCAAAAGCAAACCAATCAGTTTTCTGCTTCTAAATGTTTTAAGAAAGGCAAAACTGAAGCTTGCCTTGTGCATGAAGTAAACAGAGTTAGAATTCTGAGGAAATCAGAACCAAAGCACTCAAAAGGTCTGACTCTAAACAACTCAGAACCAAAGACCTTCAAGTCTCAGGTTCTGAAGTGTCATACCCCATTTTTTGACTTATATTTTTATGTGTGTTTCATCTTTTATTATTTTTTGTTTTTTATTATTACTTTGTATTATTTCCTTCTTATTGTAGTACTTTTGTTTGCATTTTATTACTAGCATTTCTATTAGCCTTAATATCATTAATAGTGTCATTTTGTTTTTCTTTAATAATATTATTATTATTACCTTTACTACTATTTATTTTAATTAATAAGTTTTATCTTTTTTATTGTCATTTTATTATTATTATTATTAAATATCATCATTTTTATTTATTAGTATTATCTACTATTTTCCTTATTATCATCATCATTTGCATTTCTTGCATTTTTTATCATCATTATCATCATTATATATTATTATTATTTTCCCCATTTTTTTCCTTTTATTTTTAAATACAAAAATAAAAAAAGTGAAGTTCGCAGTGCGAACTCACCTTCGCACTGCGACCTCTGCGAAAATTTCTGCAGATTTTTATACATTTGTTTATCTTTTTTGCTTTCAACTACAATTATCATTAGTAGCATTATTACTTGTATTCTTGCTATTTTGTGACTGATTTGGTGCAGCCAAGCAAGATTTAATGTGTGACATTAAAGGTAAAAGGAAAGAAGAACTTTCTTCCAACCTCTCATGTGATCAAACAAATTGGCTATCCTTGGTCAGATTTTGTCCCCCAAAATTGACCCCTTCCCCAACCCAAACATGCCAGCCAGCTGCTTGATCCATTTCTTTCCCTTTTTCCCTGCCAAAACCAGCCAATCCCAAGTGGTTTATGTTGCAAAAAAGCTGTGTGACATGCCCTGTTTTGAGCTGAATTTCTCCCCACACACACAAGCCCACATGCTAATTTTGATTCCCCCAATCTCCCTGTACATGGCAGTACACGTTTTGATTGTTTGACCTTCCAAGATTGCAAGGATTGATCCCAAGAATCATCCCTTTTGCAGCTGCCCTGTTTTACAGTTTTTACCATCATTACCTTCTAGAATCAATGGCATTTGTGGCTGAGATCAGTCAAGACCTTGCCCCTTGGCACAAGGCAAAGCAAGTTCTATCCATTAGCATTAAATGCAAAGTGATCTAGCCTGAGTTTAGCTCATGATCAGCTAGTGTTTAGGATTTTATTCATCATTGTTCATCATTGCAAAGATTTGCATTTATGCCTATAAAAGGAAGGGCAAGGCTTAAGGATCAGACAACTGAATACACATTGAAACCAGCTAAATACAGACCAATTCAGAGAGCCAACACACACGAAATCCACACAAAAATCCCTTGCATTGCAACACAAAATCAGTCATCACAAACACTTTGAACCTTGTTCATAACCTATCATCAAGCAAGCAAGCCACTTCCAATCTTGCCCAAGCATTGCTAGGAGTTCTGTAAGTCTCCTATAACTTTTCTTTTCTACTGTATTTGCTGTTTGCATATCTTGCTTTGTCCAATTTTTCTTTGTGAACCAAAACCTCCTTTGAACCTCAAAAAGGACCTCAAAGGGGCCGAGCTTTAAAACTGTGATTTTTCACTCTTTTTTCTTCCTTTTTGTCAAGTTTCTTAACCTCCTTTAGGTTCTGAATCTTACCCAGAAGCAGTTTCTGAACTTCTGTTCAGAAACAGCTTCTGGTTTGAAAATTCGCATACTTCGCAGAGCAAAGTATTGCTCGCAGTGCGACCACACCAGAACCTGACTTCGCAGAGCCAAGTTCTGGTCGCTCTGCGAAGTATGTGAAATTCAGAACATGAATCAGGCATTCAAGTGTCAAATTTTTGGGATTCTAGCCCTTGATTCAGAACCTAAAGAGGGTTAAAACCATTTTGGCCCAAACCCAACTCATAATCATGCACAACTTTGAAAATTTCACAAGTTCGTGCGACAAATTTTGAGTAACTTGTGAAACAAGTTATGTTCTTAATATTTTCAAAAACCAAGTTTGAGCAACAAGGTAAGTTCGTTTATTTCAAAACAAACTTGAACAACCATGTTGTTCATGATTTTCAATCCAAACGCGAACTTAAGCCGAGTTTGCTCACTCTTTTAAACCAAGCTCGAATCGAGCCGAACTTGTGAACTTTCCAACATTTTTGCATGTTTTATGATTGTGTTTGCCATTCAAACTTGAACCAAACTTGTTCTTGAGTTTCAATAACTTAAGCAACAAGTCACGTTCATGATTTTTAATAAAATCGAACAACAAATTTGTTCGCGTTTTTTCTTTTCTTTTACAACTTTCCTTTTAAAGCTTTGGTTCCCTTTGAGGTTTCTCCGAGTAACAAAACCAAACTTAAATGAAACGGGAATGGCTTGACGTATGTCTCCCCAAACCTCGATTGCACGAATGCGTGACGTATGTCTCGTCGTTCGGGCAATCGTCATTCCACCCTTGACGCGTCTAGCACGCTCAAATTTCCCTTGGCCCCCTTATGGCCATTTTATCCTTTTCTTGGCCCTCGTGGTCAATCCGAACCTCTCGCGCCTTGCGCGTTTATTTTTAACCTTTTTACGCCTTGCGCGAATCTTTCGCCTCAGTGCGTTTGTCTTTTGTGTATTTCCTTTTTAAAAAAACATTCACGCCTTGCGCGAGCTTATCGCCTAGCGTCCATCTTTCACCATTTTAAAACTTTGTACGTCTTCGTACGTTTTTAAAACCTTTGCTCACGTACGAGCGTAAAACTTTTTCACCCATATCATTTACTTTTATGCATTGTCGTCAGTGGCCAGCTCGGCAACAACCCGAGCAGCTGACTTTTTACTTTCTTGTCGTCAATGGCCAGTTCGGCAGCAACCCGAACAGTTGACATTTACTTTCATTACATCTTTTTTCTCAAACTTTTTCGCTCGGATGCGATCAAACTTTTTTTAACTAAAACGAATCAACATACAAACGTTTTCTACCAAAGAACTACGTACGCTTTGAATTCTCCGACTACCGGGAGATACGTAGGAGCAAGATCGACATCTTGTCAAGCCCATTAATAAAAAACTTGTTTTTCCCTTTTCGTTTGTTTTTATCTCTTTCTTTATCCCGCATTATGTCTTCTATATATTTCCTTTTATACATATTTAAACACGTAAGTAAAACATCGAACCATTTTAAGCCTAAGCCGACTAAGAGGTTCCCGTTGAGTACAACGGATGTGAGGGGTGCTAATACCTTCCCCTCGCATAATCGACTTTCGAACCTAAAATCTTTTCTCAAGGTAATTTAGAACTTTTTTCCTTTTTTCCCCGAAAAATTAAAAGTTCAGTCGTAATTTAGAATTAGTGATTCAAAGCTTCCCCAATAGCTTGACATCCGAAATTCGACGCGACAGAAATGGCGACTTCACTGGGGACATATGCATTAAACACTTTGTTTTTGCATAAACGAGTCAAGCCTATCTCAGTCGGCTTTTAGGCTAATTTGGTTCATTTTACTTACGTGTTTATGTCTTTTTGTCATTATTTGTCTTGTTTATTCTTATACTCCGCATACATATATATATATCATTTGTGCTTCATATTCATATATATCTCAATTGTGGGGGTTACTTGAGCGATGTTACTCCACATTGTTCGGGTTAATGCCGGACGTGTGAGGCTCTCTACCCGAGCTCGAGAAAAAACTAAGTTAGCAGGAGGTTGTGTGCGGAAGCCCGCGTTGACGTATGTCCGTGAGGTAGGATGTCCAACCCCGCTTAGACGAGATTCTCATATGGAATTAATTGAAGTCATGTCGACGTATGTCCATAGACAACCCTAATTCCATATGAGGTTGATGACTCTAAGGACCTCTTCTTAGGAATCTTACCAATTAGAGCCTACACGTGAGGATGGGGGGAATTTTGAACCTACATATCACACCCATGCATATGCATACATTTACATTCATGGAAAATAATTTTCGCATATCACTTTGCTTTATAAGAAATTAATTGCACTTTTTAATTTCCTTATAAAGCAAAGCAAATTTTTTCATGCATACATCATCCATTATCATGCATACGGTCATCCTCGAGTCCAAACTTATTTCCCTTTTCTTATCCTCAGGATTTCTTATAATCCAAATTGAGTCTTCAGTGTTTGCATTCTCTCCGCAACACTACGCGTCTTCTTGTAAGAAAAAGTGGCTCATCATCCCGAGGCAACTCACTCCTACAATACCCGAGCGACCCTAAAGAGGAAAATGGAAAACCTCGAGCAAGAGAATCAAGATCTTCGTGAAGAAGTAACGTCTATGAGAATGGAAATGGAAAAACTAACGGAGTTAGTGAAACTACTAGCAGCCGCACAAATCCCGGCACCTCCTCCTCCTTCTAGCTCCCAGGCTCCAGCACTAGCTTCTACTTCAACTCCGCCCTTACATGATGGAACTCAGCGCTACACTAAACCCCCCGGTTGCACATGGGGTATGCCATTTGAGTTTGGCGAAGAATCCGTCCCTATTCCAACTACTTCTCAAGAAGCCCCGGTCATTCAACCCGAGGTTACCTTTACCCAGGCTGCTGCAGCCTTCACTACACCAGTGGTTCACACCACTCAAGGGGATTACGGGCCTATCTTTCATACCGAAAGTTTAGGCGCCCAGGATAGGATGACGGATTTCCTTGAAAAATTCGATGAGATGCAAAAGGAGATCAAAGCCCTCCGAGGGAAAGATTTATTTGGGAAGGACGCCCATGATCTCTGCCTAGTACCCAATGTCAAGATCCCTCCTAAATTCAAGGTCCCGGATTTTGAGAAGTACAAAGGGAATACTTGCCCGCAAAGTCACTTGGTAATGTACGCAAGAAAGATGTCGACACAAACCGACAACCATCAGCTGCTCATTCATTATTTCCAAGATAGCCTAACCGGTGCCGCTTTAAAGTGGTACATGGGTTTGGATAGTACCAAAATCCAAACCTTTAATGACTTGGGAGAGGCATTTGTCCGCCAGTACAAATATAATTTGGACATGGCCCCGGACCGGGACCAACTCCGGGCTATGGCCCAAAAGGACAAAGAGACCTTTAAGGAGTACGCGCAAAGATGGAGAGAGATCGCGGCTCAGATTAGCCCGTCTCTAGAAGAAAAGGAAATGACCAAGATATTTTTAAATACCCTTGGTTCCTTTTATTATGAACGAATGGTCGCCAGCGCGCCAAGTGACTTCACCGAGATGGTAAGCATGGGCGTACGTTTGGAAGATGCGGTCCGAGAAGGACGCTTAATAAAGGAAAGTGCTCCGTCTAGTAGCACAAAGAGATTTGGGGGTAGCTACCCAAGGAAGAAGGAGCAAGATATCGGCATGATTGGTCACGGAGGACCTCATCAAGGGTACTCAGCATATCCGCATGTCTCTGCTATCTCACCTGCCATCTCTACGCCTCCAAATTACCAAGTTCAAGTCCCGCAAAGATCTCTCCCTCAATATCAGCAATCCTATCAACAACAGCATCCGCAAAATTCACAACAATCATACCAGCAGCCTCGCCCACAAGGTCAGCAGCAATTCCGACCTCAAGCACCTCAACAGCCCTTCAACCATCAGAATCGCCCAAGAGCGGCATTCGATCCGATACCCATGAAGTACGCGGACCTGCTCCCGGCTTTACTTGCCAGAAATCTCGTACAAACAAGAGCACCACCTCCCGTACCGAGTGAATTACCTCCATGGTATCGACATGACCTTACATGCGCATACCATCAAGGGGCATCAGGCCATGATGTTGAGCGTTGCCTTGCTTTAAAGAATGAGGTCCAGAAGCTAGTCCGAACCAAAGTGTTGACCTTCAAGGATTCAAACCCAAATGTCCAAACTAACCCACTGCCGAATCATGGTTCCTCAATCAACATGATTCAAGAGCACCAAGGAACCCATCCTATTTTGAAAGTCCAAAACATCAGGACTCCTTTGGTTCTATTACACATCGGAATGTGTAAAGCAGCCATATTCGAGCACGATCATGCTAGGTGTGAAGAGTGTTCAGTTAGTCCTCAAGGATGTATGCAAATCCAAAATGACATACAAGGACTAATGGACAAGAAGGAGCTCGTTGTCACCAAAAAGGACGAAAGGGTATGTGTCATAATTCCAGAGTTTGATATCCCGGAACATTTGGAGGTAGTCTTCAGCAGCCAAGAGCCTGCCACTACTCCACTTGTAATATGTTTGCCAGGACCTGCCCCGTACACTTCCAACAAAGCAGTTCCTTATAAGTACCTTGCAACCATGATAAACAACGGCCAAGAGACGCCTATTCCTCCCTTAGCCCCTGTTGATAATATCACGGACAGCAGTAAAGTACTCAGGAGCGGACGTGTTCTTCCCGCAATGGTCCAAGAGAAGGTCAGCACCCCGATATTTAAACCAAAGCCAACCCAAGACTCTTGCACAAGCCAAGAGATGGGTCAATCCAGTGGGGTAAAAGCCGATTCGGATCTTGATGAAGTATTGAAGTTAATCAAGAGGAGCGAATACAAGGTCGTGGATCAGTTGTTGCAAACACCTTCCAAGATCTCTATGCTATCCTTATTGTTGAACTCCGACGCACATAGAGAATCATTGATGAGGGTCTTGGACCAAGCCTTTGTGGAGCATGACATAACCCTCGGCCAATTCGGAGGCATTGTCGGAAACATCACTGTTTGCCATAGCCTAAGCTTTAGTGATGAGGAACTCCCGGAACAAGGAAGACACCATAATTTGGCATTACATATCTCGGTAAACTGCAAGTCGGACGCTTTATCAAACGTGCTTGTAGATACCGGTTCTTCATTGAACGTAATGGCAAAGACAACCCTTGACCAGCTTTCCTACCAGGGGACCCCCATGAGACCAAGTGGGGTAGTGGTTAAAGCCTTTGATGGCTCGAAGAAATCGGTAATCGGGGAGGTGGATTTACCTATTACCATCGGACCGTCTGTCTTCCAAATAACATTCCAAGTAATGGACATACAAGCAGCGTATAGTTGTTTGTTAGGTCGACCATGGATCCACGAGGCCGGAGCAGTGACATCCACACTGCATCAAAAACTGAAATTTGTGAAGAATGGGAAGCTAGTTACAGTGGGAGGAGAGGAGGCTCTATTAATCAGCCATTTGTCGGCTTTCTCGTTCATTGGTGCTGATATCGTTGACGGGACATCATTCCAAGGTCTTTCCTTAGAAGATGAGAGTGCCACGAAGAAGGAAGCGTCCATGTCTTCTTTCAAGAGCGCACAAAGAGCAGTGCAAGAGAACTTACTCCCGGATTGGGGAAAGACAATAAATCTGCCGGAGCGTAAGCATAAAGAAGGTTTAGGTTTCACTCCAACTACAAGAGTTACCAAACCAAGAACTAACATTGAGCCACTCGAGAACATCTTTCGTAGCGCCAGCTTTATTCACTCCGCAAAGGAAACCAACGCCATCACTGAAGATGGGCCGGAAGAAACAGCACCTGTCCATGTGACGCCCGGAGGAGCTTGTCGCAATTGGGTCGCCATCGATGTTCCCTCTGTTATTCAGTCTTCCAAGTAATGTGTTTGTCTATTTTATCTTTTTCTAAAAAACCCCTTTCGCCTCGCCCGGAGCGAAAGGAGACTCATGTAGGGCTTGTTTAATATACTATCATCAATAAATAAAAATCGTTGTTTCTATTACAACTTCCACGTATTTATACGTTGTCTTTTTCTTTTTATCTTTCATTATCAAAAACCCAAAAACATTTTCTTTTTAATTTCAAAGAGTCTGCATTTTTCATCTTTTACTAAAATCAATCATCCATCACATGCAGACTAAGCACCCATAAACCCGTCGAACACCTTAGCCCTAGACTCCCTCCAAACTTTGAATTCCCTGTTTACGAAGCGGAAGAGGAAGAGGATGAAGAGATCCCGGATGAGATCAAGCGCCTACTAGAACAAGAGAGGAAGACCATTCAGCCTCACGAGGAAACAATAGAGGTCATCAACTTGGGTTCCGAAGAAGAAAAGAAAGAGGTTAAGATAGGAGCGTTATTGGTTGCGCCCGTCAAAGAGAAAATAATCAAGCTTCTTGAAGAGTATGTGGATATTTTTGCATGGTCATATCAAGATATGCCAGGATTGGACCCTGAGATTGTGGAGCACCACTTACCTCTAAAACCGGAATGTTCGCCAGTCAAGCAGAAGTTGAGAAGAACTCGCCCTGACATGGCTCTTAAGATCAAAGAGGAAGTGCAAAAGCAAATTAATGCTGGATTTCTCGTTACCTCGGAATATCCTCAATGGTTGGCCAACATAGTGCCAGTGCCCAAGAAGGATGGTAAAGTCAGGATGTGTGTCGACTATCGAGATTTAAACAAAGCTAGCCCGAAGGACGACTTCCCGTTACCCCACATTGACATATTGGTCGACAACACCGCCAAATCCAAGGTTTTCTCCTTCATGGATGGTTTCTCAGGGTATAATCAGATTAAAATGGCTGTTGAAGATAGAGAAAAAACGTCTTTCATTACACCTTGGGGCACCTTCTGCTATCAAGTGATGCCTTTTGGCCTAACGAATGCGGGTGCTACCTACCAAAGGGGCATGACTACTCTCTTCCACGACATGATACACAAAGAAATCGAAGTGTATGTCGACGACATGATTGTCAAATCAAGAACGGAAGAAGAGCATGTCGAATATTTGTCAAAGATGTTTCAACGCCTGAGAAAATATCGGCTACGCCTGAACCCCAGCAAATGTACGTTCGGCGTGAGATCAGGAAAACTCCTAGGTTTCATTGTCAGTCAAAAGGGTATCGAGGTAGATCCCGATAAGGTCAAAGCCATCAGAGAAATGCCTGCTCCTCAAACTGAGAAGCAAGTAAGGGGGTTTCTAGGACGTTTAAACTACATTTCTAGATTCATATCCCATATGACAGCCACTTGTGGACCCATCTTCAAGCTGCTCCGCAAAAATCAAGAAGTGGTATGGACAGAAGATTGCCAGAAAGCTTTTGATAGCATCAAGGAGTATCTGCTAGAACCTCCAATACTTATTCCTCCAGTCGAAGGAAGACCATTGATCATGTACTTAACTGTATTGGAGGACTCCATGGGTTGTGTACTCGGACAACAAGATGAAACCGGTAGAAAAGAGCACGCCGTCTACTACCTAAGCAAGAAATTTACGGACTGTGAGTCCCGATACTCTCTACTCGAAAAGACTTGCTGTGCATTAGCCTGGGCTGCTAGGCGTCTTCGCCACTACATGCTTAATCATACTACTTGGTTGATATCCAAGATGGATCCAATCAAGTACATTTTTGAAAAACCCGCTTTAACCGGAAGGATTGCCCGTTGGCAAATGTTGTTATCAGAATACGACATCGAGTACCACACTCAGAAAGCCATCAAAGCCAGCATTCTCGCTGACCATTTGGCTCATCAACCAATTGAGGATTATCAACCGATCAAGTTTGACTTCCCCGATGAAGAAATCATGTACCTAAAGATGAAGGATTATGACGAACCACTATTCGGCGAAGGTCCAGATCCCGAATCTAAATGGAAGTTAATCTTTGATGGAGCCGTCAATGTCTATGGCAACGGAATTGGAGCAGTAATCGTCACCCCTGAGGGCAAGCATCTCCCCTTTGCTGCAAGACTATCATTCGACTGTACAAACAATATGGCAGAGTATGAAGCTTGTATCTTAGGAATTGAGGAAGCCATCGATCTAAGGATCAAGAACCTCGACATTTATGGAGACTCAGCTCTTGTGATTAATCAAATCAATGGAGATTGGGAAACTCGCCACACCGGCTTGATCCCTTACAAAGATTACGCAAGACGCTTGCTAACCTTTTTCAACAAAGTCAAGTTGCACCACATTCCTCGAGACGAGAATCAAATGGCGGATGCCCTAGCAACCTTATCTTCGATGTATGAGGTCAGTCGCCGGAATGAAATCCCAACAATCAAGGTTCAACACCTAGAAAGGCCCGCACATGTATTTGCAGCCGAAACAGTCATGGATGACAAACCATGGTTCCATGACATCAAGTGTTTCCTCCAAAAGCAAGAGTACCCGCATGGGGCATCCAACAAGGATAAGAAAACTCTGCGAAGATTAGCCGGCAACTTCTTTTTAAACGGAGAAGTTTTATACAAGAGGAATTTTGATATGGTGCTACTCAGATGCGTTAATGAGCAAGAAGCTGATCGTATAATGCATGAAATACATGAAGGCTCCTTCGGAACCCATTCCAGTGGGCACACAATGGCTAGGAAAATCTTAAGAGCCGGGTATTACTGGATGACCTTGGAAAGCGATTGCTACAAGCATGCCAAGAAATGCCACAAATGTCAAATCTATGCAGACAAGATCCACATGCCACCAACGGCTCTGAACGTCCTCTCATCGCCATGGCCTTTCTCCATGTGGGGCATTGACATGATTGGCAGGATCGAACCCAAAGCTTCCAATGGACATCGCTTCATCTTGGTAGCAATCGACTACTTCACCAAATGGGTTGAGGCTGCATCATATGCCAACGTCACCAAACAAGTGGTGGTCCGATTTATTAAGAATCACATCATCTGTCGATATGGTATTCCCAGCAAGATCATCACCGACAATGGGACCAACTTGAATAACAAAATGATGAAGGAACTATGCAAAGAGTTCAAGATCGAGCATCATAACTCTTCTCCCTATAGACCTCAGATGAATGGTGCGGTTGAAGCTGCAAACAAAAACATCAAGAAGATAGTGCAAAAGATGGTAGTCTCGTACAAGGATTGGCATGAGATGCTACCATATGCCTTACACGGATACCGTACTTCAGTACGTACGTCGACAGGGGCAACCCCTTTCTCTCTAGTATACGGCATGGAAGCAGTGCTCCCCGTAGAAGTCGAAATCCCGTCATTGAGAATCTTGATGGAAGCTAAGTTGTCAGAGGCTGAATGGTGTCAAAACCGATACGATCAGTTGAATTTAATCGAGGAGAAACGCATGACAGCTTTATGTCATGGACAACTGTACCAACAGAGGATGAAACAAGCTTTCGACAAGAAAGTTCGTCCTCGGGAAATCCAAGAAGGAGACCTCGTGCTCAAAAGGATCCTATCCTTTCAACCTGACTCTAGGGGCAAATGGACACCTAACTATGAAGGCCCTTATGTCGTCAAGAGAGTATTCTCCGGAGGAGCCTTGATTCTCACAACAATGGACGGCGAGGATTTTCCGCGTCCCGTGAACTCCGATGTAGTCAAGAAATATTTTGTCTAAAAACAAAAGAATAGCTCGGTAAGTCGAAAACCTGAAAGGGCGGCTTAAGCAAAAAAGAGCGTCTCGGTGGACTGAAAACCTGAAAGGGCGGTCCAGGCAAAAATTAGAGACATAAAACAAAAATAGCTATCCTGATAGGTCAAGCATCTGAAGGTGTGACCTATGCAAAAATTAAGGATTAAAAGACAAGGTAACTACATCGGATTGGTCGTGATCTACTCGGGACGCATCAATTGTCTGAAGACTCCGAATCGGAAGCATCCGGACAGGGAATTCAAAGTTGATAGGGATACTAGTGGCCATCGTGTTCAATGTACCCTTCCCTTTCATATTTACCCTTTTTTTAGATGTTGTAAGATTTGTGGAGCCACGCCTTTGGCAGGCTACCACCCCTTTAATAAATTTCATTTCCCAACGTTCTTTACATTTTTGTCAAATCCTTTTCATTCATTTTTTATTATTGATGATAGTACTTTTAAAACAAAAACATTTTCAAAATTTATTACATGAGTCTTCCATTTTTATCCAAATAACAAACACATTCCTTTTCGAACTTGCGAATACTCGGAGTGAACACCAATGTCTATCCTTAAGATAGATAATGCTTCGCAGGCCGAGCATGGTCAATCGCAAAAAGGAATTCCCCAATAGAATCCTTGGTGAATTAATTGAAAACTCCCCAGTGAGTTAAGAGCCCGAAAGGACCCTTCAGGCAAAGACCGACCAAAGCATAAGCGTTCCCGACGGAATCATCAGTTCTTCTCTCCAGCGGATTAGCACAATCCCCAGTGGACTACCAAATTCCCCAGGAAGTCAATATTTGTTCCATTCTCAAAAGCCCAATTACCATTGGCATCAAAAGCTGGATATCGATCATGCATCCAAAATGATCCTTATATCCCCAGTAAATTCACAAGCGAAGCCCAATCTTATTGGCATACCCCCCAGTGGAGTCTTACATCATCCAAGCCCGACCTTGCTCGGTATTCGAACCATAATTCCCCAGCGTCCCACGTGATGTCAGTCATCCCCCAGATCAGCATAATTCATGCATCATATCATAATCATTCATTAGCATGCATCTCATATTCATATCATGCATTTCCTTAACAAACAAGTTAGGTATCCCCAGTACAAGTCCATCCCTCACATGACGTCCCCAGTGACGTTCATACATTCATGCATTAGTATATTCATACATATGCATGTCATACATGGTTATTTCTAACCATCATGGGTCTCACCAAACAATCGCGAGCAATTCGTGAATTCTTTTTTCCCAGTGTCATCCCCAGTCCGTCTAGTTCAGAGATGTCATCCTTTTACGCCAAGTGACAGTTCTTTAATGAACAGCTTGTGCGTACTCCTCAGTGTTGTGCCAAGTGACAGTTCTTCAATGAACAGCTTGTGCATTCTTTCTCCCCGATTGAAGGGGCATTTTTTGTAAGGAACGGCTTGTCAGCCGCATCCCCAGCATCGTCAATGGCAAGTTCGGCAACATCCGAACAGTTGACATTTATTTTCCTGTCGTCAATGGCAAGTTCGGCAACATCCGAACAGTTGACATTTTCTTTTTCTGTCGTCAATGGCAAGTTCGGCAACATCCGAACAGTTGACATTTTCTTTTCCTGTCGTCAATGGCGAGTTCGGCAACATCCGAACAGTTGACATTTATTTTCCTGTCGTCAATGGCAAGTTCGGCAACATCCGAACAGTTGACATTTCTTTTTCTTGTCGTCAATGGCAAGTTCGGCAACATCCGAACAGTTGACATTTCTTTTTCCTGTCGTCAATGGCAAGTTCGGCAACATCCGAACAGTTGACATTTCTTTTTCCTGTCGTCAATGGCAAGTTCGGCAACATCCGAACAGTTGACATTTCTTTTTCTTGTCGTCAATGGCAAGTTCGGCAACATCCGAACAGTTGACATTTATTTTCCTGTCGTCAATGGCGAGTTCGGCAACATCCGAACAGTTGACATTTCTTTTTCCTGTCGTCAATGGCAAGTTCGGCAACATCCGAACAGTTGACATTTCTTTTCCTGTCGTCAATGGCAAGTTCGGCAACATCCGAACAGTTGACATTCTTTTCATTCCTTTGTCGCCAGTGGCCAGTTCGGCACCAACCCGAACAGCTGGCATTTACCTTTTCATTCTTTGTTGTCAGTGGCAGTTCGGTGACCACCCGAATAGCTGACACCTGTCCCCAGTGTGGTCTTCCTTTTTATTGTCTTTTGCATCCATATTTACATCATGCATTCATAGCATTTGCATACATGCATAACATTCGTAGTTCATGAAAATATTTAGTCAAAAAATGGTGTACTCTATATTTAAGTCTCTTCAACCCGTCCATTTCAAATCATTTTCAATCTCCGGGACGAAGAAACTTAAATAGGGGCATCTGTCATACCCCATTTTTTGACTTATATTTTTATGTGTGTTTCATCTTTTATTATTTTTTGTTTTTTATTATTACTTTGTATTATTTCCTTCTTATTGTAGTACTTTTGTTTGCATTTTATTACTAGCATTTCTATTAGCCTTAATATCATTAATAGTGTCATTTTGTTTTTCTTTAATAATATTATTATTATTACCTTTACTACTATTTATTTTAATTAATAAGTTTTATCTTTTTTATTGTCATTTTATTATTATTATTATTAAATATCATCATTTTTATTTATTAGTATTATCTACTATTTTCCTTATTATCATCATCATTTGCATTTCTTGCATTTTTTATCATCATTATCATCATTATATATTATTATTATTTTCCCCATTTTTTTCCTTTTATTTTTAAATACAAAAATAAAAAAAGTGAAGTTCGCAGTGCGAACTCACCTTCGCACTGCGACCTCTGCGAAAATTTCTGCAGATTTTTATACATTTGTTTATCTTTTTTGCTTTCAACTACAATTATCATTAGTAGCATTATTACTTGTATTCTTGCTATTTTGTGACTGATTTGGTGCAGCCAAGCAAGATTTAATGTGTGACATTAAAGGTAAAAGGAAAGAAGAACTTTCTTCCAACCTCTCATGTGATCAAACAAATTGGCTATCCTTGGTCAGATTTTGTCCCCCAAAATTGACCCCTTCCCCAACCCAAACATGCCAGCCAGCTGCTTGATCCATTTCTTTCCCTTTTTCCCTGCCAAAACCAGCCAATCCCAAGTGGTTTATGTTGCAAAAAAGCTGTGTGACATGCCCTGTTTTGAGCTGAATTTCTCCCCACACACACAAGCCCACATGCTAATTTTGATTCCCCCAATCTCCCTGTACATGGCAGTACACGTTTTGATTGTTTGACCTTCCAAGATTGCAAGGATTGATCCCAAGAATCATCCCTTTTGCAGCTGCCCTGTTTTACAGTTTTTACCATCATTACCTTCTAGAATCAATGGCATTTGTGGCTGAGATCAGTCAAGACCTTGCCCCTTGGCACAAGGCAAAGCAAGTTCTATCCATTAGCATTAAATGCAAAGTGATCTAGCCTGAGTTTAGCTCATGATCAGCTAGTGTTTAGGATTTTATTCATCATTGTTCATCATTGCAAAGATTTGCATTTATGCCTATAAAAGGAAGGGCAAGGCTTAAGGATCAGACAACTGAATACACATTGAAACCAGCTAAATACAGACCAATTCAGAGAGCCAACACACACGAAATCCACACAAAAATCCCTTGCATTGCAACACAAAATCAGTCATCACAAACACTTTGAACCTTGTTCATAACCTATCATCAAGCAAGCAAGCCACTTCCAATCTTGCCCAAGCATTGCTAGGAGTTCTGTAAGTCTCCTATAACTTTTCTTTTCTACTGTATTTGCTGTTTGCATATCTTGCTTTGTCCAATTTTTCTTTGTGAACCAAAACCTCCTTTGAACCTCAAAAAGGACCTCAAAGGGGCCGAGCTTTAAAACTGTGATTTTTCACTCTTTTTTCTTCCTTTTTGTCAAGTTTCTTAACCTCCTTTAGGTTCTGAATCTTACCCAGAAGCAGTTTCTGAACTTCTGTTCAGAAACAGCTTCTGGTTTGAAAATTCGCATACTTCGCAGAGCAAAGTATTGCTCGCAGTGCGACCACACCAGAACCTGACTTCGCAGAGCCAAGTTCTGGTCGCTCTGCGAAGTATGTGAAATTCAGAACATGAATCAGGCATTCAAGTGTCAAATTTTTGGGATTCTAGCCCTTGATTCAGAACCTAAAGAGGGTTAAAACCATTTTGGCCCAAACCCAACTCATAATCATGCACAACTTTGAAAATTTCACAAGTTCGTGCGACAAATTTTGAGTAACTTGTGAAACAAGTTATGTTCTTAATATTTTCAAAAACCAAGTTTGAGCAACAAGGTAAGTTCGTTTATTTCAAAACAAACTTGAACAACCATGTTGTTCATGATTTTCAATCCAAACGCGAACTTAAGCCGAGTTTGCTCACTCTTTTAAACCAAGCTCGAATCGAGCCGAACTTGTGAACTTTCCAACATTTTTGCATGTTTTATGATTGTGTTTGCCATTCAAACTTGAACCAAACTTGTTCTTGAGTTTCAATAACTTAAGCAACAAGTCACGTTCATGATTTTTAATAAAATCGAACAACAAATTTGTTCGCGTTTTTTCTTTTCTTTTACAACTTTCCTTTTAAAGCTTTGGTTCCCTTTGAGGTTTCTCCGAGTAACAAAACCAAACTTAAATGAAACGGGAATGGCTTGACGTATGTCTCCCCAAACCTCGATTGCACGAATGCGTGACGTATGTCTCGTCGTT
Source organism: Medicago ruthenica (assembly GCA_018208015.1). Lineage (NCBI taxonomy): Eukaryota > Viridiplantae > Streptophyta > Magnoliopsida > Fabales > Fabaceae > Medicago > Medicago ruthenica. Next base: position 79,715,675 of record CM031371.1, read on the forward strand.
CGGGCAATCGTCATTCCACCCTTGACGCGTCTAGCACGCTCAAATTTCCCTTGGCCCCCTTATGGCCATTTTATCCTTTTCTTGGCCCTCGTGGTCAATCCGAACCTCTCGCGCCTTGCGCGTTTATTTTTAACCTTTTTACGCCTTGCGCGAATCTTTCGCCTCAGTGCGTTTGTCTTTTGTGTATTTCCTTTTTAAAAAAACATTCACGCCTTGCGCGAGCTTATCGCCTAGCGTCCATCTTTCACCATTTTAAAACTTTGTACGTCTTCGTACGTTTTTAAAACCTTTGCTCACGTCCGAGCGTAAAACTTTTTCACCCAAATCATTTACTTTTATGCATTGTCGTCAGTGGCCAGCTCGGCAACAACCCGAGCAGCTGACTTTTTACTTTCTTGTCGTCAATGGCCAGTTCGGCAGCAACCCGAACAGTTGACATTTACTTTCATTACATCTTTTTTCTCAAACTTTTTCGCTCGGATGCGATCAAACTTTTTTTAACTAAAACGAATCAACATACAAACGTTTTCTACCAAAGAACTACGTACGCTTTGAATTCTCCGACTACCGGGAGATACGTAGGAGCAAGATCGACATCTTGTCAAGCCCATTAATAAAAAACTTGTTTTTCCCTTTTCGTTTGTTTTTATCTCTTTCTTTATCCCGCATTATGTCTTCTATATATTTCCTTTTATACATATTTAAACACGTAAGTAAAACATCGAACCATTTTAAGCCTAAGCCGACTAAGAGGTTCCCGTTGAGTACAACGGATGTGAGGGGTGCTAATACCTTCCCCTCGCATAATCGACTTTCGAACCTAAAATCTTTTCTCAAGGTAATTTAGAACTTTTTTCCTTTTTTCCCCGAAAAATTAAAAGTTCAGTCGTAATTTAGAATTAGTGATTCAAAGCTTCCCCAATAGCTTGACATCCGAAATTCGACGCGACATGAAGAAGTCTGAGTCCAAACCTTTGAGAACTCAGGTTCTGAAGACCTCAGGTTCTGAAACTCAGACTTATTCAAGATATAAGGATTCATATCCTAAATATCAGAACAAGTCTGAATATCATAACTTCAGACACAAGAAGCCAAAACCTTTCAGGACTAACCCCAAAGGACCCATGAAAATCTGGGTACCTAAGTCTGAGATTATTTCAATTGCAGATATGCTTGTCATCCAAAGAAAAGGAAAGGTCCTGGTACCTGGACAATGGATGCTCGCATCATATGACAGGGGACAAGTCTATGTTCCAAACCCTAACTTTGAAAGAGGGAGGAACTGTGGGGTTTGGAGGAAGTCAGAAAGGAAAGATCATTGGTACTGGTAAGATAGGTAATTCTTTCCTGTACATTGATAATGTTTGGCTGGTAGATGGACTTAGACATAATTTACTTAGCATAAGTCAATTATGTGATAGTGATTATGAAGTCCTGTTTAATAAGAACACATGTACTGTAATCAACAATGAAAATAAGTCTGTAGTGTTCAGAGGCAGCAGGAAAAACAATGTTTACAAAATTAACTTTTCTGAATTGGTTCAGCAGAAGGTAGTTTGCCTTCTGTCTGTGAGTGATGAGAAATGGGTGTGGCACAAAAGGATGGGACATGCTAACTGGAGACTCATCTCTAAGCTTAGCAAGTTACAGCTGGTCAGAGGCTTACCCCAGATTGATTATCACTCAGATGCACTGTGCAGTGCATGCCAAATTGGAAAGTTTTCTAAAACTTCTTTTAAACCAAAGAACATTGTTTCCACCTCTAAACCTCTAGAACTCATTCACATTGATTTGTTTGGTCCTGTTGGAACAGCTTCAATCAATGGGAAGAAGTATGGACTTGTGATTGTTGATGATTATAGTAGGTGGACTTGGGTTAAATTCCTCAGAACTAAGAATGAAACATATGATGTGTTTTTCAAATTCTGCAAACAAGTACAAACAGAAACTGATTTGAAAATTTTGAAAATCAGAAGTGATCATGGTGGTGAATTTGAAAATGAACCTTTTGAAAACTTCTGTGAAGACCATGGAATTCTCCATGAGTTCTCATCTCCTAGAACTCCACAACAAAATGGAGTTGTAGAGAGAAAGAACAGGTCTTTACAAGAAATGGCAAGAACCATGATCCATGAGTCAAAAATTGCTAAGTACTTTTGGGCAGAAGCTGTAAACACAGCATGTTATATTCAGAACAGGATCTATATCAGACCTATTCTAAATAAAACAGCATATGAATTATTTAAAGGAAGAAAACCAAGTATTTCTTATTTTCATCAGTTTGGTTGTACATGTTACATACTAAACAATAAGGTCTACCTAAAGAAATTTGATGCCAAGGCTCAAAAGGGTACCTTTTTAGGATACTCAGAGAGATCTAAGGCATACAGAGTGTATAATTCTGAAACACATGTTGTTGAAGAAGCTATACATATTAGGTTTGATGATAAGAAGCCTGGTAGTGAAATACCAGAGCTGGTTGAGAGTTTTGCAGATGTCAGAATCTCAGAAGAGCCTTCAGAAGCTGAACCCAGTTCAGGTTCTGATGAAGGTTCAGAAGCTGAAAACAATGAAGACTCTGAGAAACTCTCCAACAATGACACTACTCCTGGAGCTAATCAAGATCAACATGGTTCTGAACAAATCCCTGATGGTTCATCAGAAGCTAATCCACCCAGGACCTCATTCAAGTACAAGTCTTCACATCCTGAGGAGTTAATCATTGGAAACAAGAATAGTCCAAGGAAGACAAGATCAGCATTCACTCAGAATGAGTCCATGCTTGGCCTGCTATCCATGATTGAGCCTACAACTGCTGATGAAGCACTTGCTGATGATGGTTGGATTGTAGCAATGCAAGAAGAGCTGAACCAGTTTCAAAGGAATGATGTATGGGATCTTGTTGCAAAACCTGATCAGAAGAACATCATTGGAACAAACTGGGTGTTCAGGAACAAGCTCAATAAACAAGGAGAAGTGATCAGAAACAAGGCTAGATTATTAGCTCAAGGGTACAGCCAGCAAGAAGGAATAGACTACACTGAAACTTTTGCTCCAGTAGCAAGACTGGAAGTAATCAGGTTACTTCTTTCTTATGCTATTAACCATGATATCATCTTGTATCAAATGGATGTTAAGAGTGATTTCTTAAATGGTGTAATTTCTGAAGAAGTGTATGTCAAACAACCTCCTGGTTTTGAAGATGTTAAATATCCAAATCATGTTTTTAAACTTAAGAAGTCCTTGTATGGTCTGAAACAAGCTCCCAGAGCTTGGTATGAAAGGCTAAGCAACTTCTTAATTAAAAATGGTTTTGTAAGAGGTCAAGTTGACAATACACTCTTTAGAAAAACTGTTAAGAAAGAAATCTTAATTGTACAAATATATGTTGATGATATCATATTTGGTTCTACTAATGCCTCCCTTTGCAAGGAATTTTCTAAGTTAATGCAGGATGAATTTGAAATGAGCATGATGGGTGAACTGAAATTCTTCTTGGGAATTCAAATCAACCAATGCAAAGAAGGTGTTTATGCTCATCAGTCAAAATACACCAAGGAACTTCTGAAGAAGTTCCAGTTGGATGACTGCAAACTGATGACAACACCTATGCATCCCACCTGCACCTTAAGCAAAGAGGACAATGGCTCTAAAGTAGATCAGAAGCTGTACAGAGGTATGATAGGTTCTCTCCTATACTTAACTGCTTCTAGGCCAGATATTTTATTTAGTGTATGTCTGTGTGCTAGATTCCAATCAGATCCTAGAGAATCTCATATGACTGCTGTCAAGAGAATCTTCAGGTATCTGAACGGAACAACTAATTTGGGACTTCTGTATAAGAAATCTCTAAATTACAAGCTAGTTGGATTCTGTGACGCTGACTATGCTGGGGACAGGATTGAAAGAAAATCTACCAGTGGAAACTGTCAGTTTCTTGGTGAGAATCTGATATCCTGGGCCAGCAAGAGACAAGCAACCATTGCTTTGTCAACAGCAGAAGCAGAATACATCTCAGCTGCAAGTTGTAGCACACAACTGCTCTGGATGAAACATCAATTAGAGGATTATCAGATTCATGCAGATAATATTCCTATTTATTGTGATAATACTGCTGCTATATGTCTGTCTAAATCCAATTCTGCATTCTAGAGCCAAGCACATAGAAATAAAACATCATTTTATAAGAGATTATGTTCAGAAGGGTGTTTTAGATATTCAGTTCATTGATACTGATCATCAATGGGCTGATATATTCACAAAACCCCTAACAGAAGAAAGATTCAATTTTATTAAAAAGAATCTGAACATGCATTTTATCTCTTGAAAATGTGCTTGAATCTGAATGAAATCCTTGATTCTGAGTTTATCATAAGCTAAGACTTATCAAACACTCATCTTCTGAGAGTTTGAACAAAGTTAAGCCTGAAAAACTTCAGAGTCTGAAGGATCAGAACCTGGATTTTCTGACTTCTGAATCTGATATAAATCTAATGTTGGTCAGAATCTGATAAGTATGGCTATGGGCAATGATGATTAAAGCTTTGAAAGTTATACTCTAATCCTCCCAAAGTCATCAATTTAAAAATGTGATTTTCTGCTCTAATATTCATTGTTAAAATTGCTTGACAAACAACTTTCAGTTGGTATCAGTTTGTTTTCAAAATGTTTAGCATAGACACATTTTAAAAGCCCAAAGTGTATCAGACATGTTCCGTCTTAAGAACTCATTTTATCTTGGTATCAGCACTAAAATGTAGCTTTGGTGTCAGACTCTGAACCTTCATATTTTGAAATCAGGTTCTGATACAAGTTCAGTAGCATTAAAACTGTATTTTTGGTATCAGACTCTGAGATAAAATCCTCAATTGGTATCAAGCTCTGAGATATCTTTTCAGTTGGTCTATAATCTAAACTATTTTGTTTTAACATAAGTTAGACCTGCTCTGATCTGAACTATTTTCTTTAAACCAGCTCAGATTTGCTTTGATACCTTCTTGCAAAATTTGCTTTGATACTTTCTTGAGAAGCTTTGTTCTGATACTGAACACAATTTGGTCATTTTGTTCTGATACTGAACCAATTTATACTGAACAAGTCATGTCTGAACACAGAATGACCTGGTCAGAAGCTCCAAACTTTTTCTGCTTCTAAACAACATTCTATTTTTAATGCAAGTCATATACTCATTGAACATCAAGTAGGCTCTGATGATTATCCTTGCTGCTTGGTTATTCATATGATTGCATAAATATCTCACAAATTTTTGTTCAATCCCCCCCCTCACTCTGAATCCTTTTGAAATATGAAATGCTTTTCAAATTCTTTAAAAAAGGGGGAGACTGAACTGCTTCGATACATGCTTTCAAACTCTTTTAAAATCCTTTTCTGCTCTGATACAGATAAATTTTCAAAACTCTCTTAACAAAGGGGAGAAATTTTCTGTGATTGGGGAGTAAGTAAAACTTTTTGTTGATGACAAAAGGGGGAGAAAGTAAAACAAGTATTAAAGCACCTGAGCTCAAAAATAAGTTAAAATTGTCAGAAGCTAAGCTTATTAAGCTTTGATACAATTGTTAAGCTAGTTCTGATACAATTGTTAAGCTCTGATTCAATTCTGATTAAATTTAACTTATGAGAACTGTTTTTAATTCTTAGCCTCTGAATTAAGATTTATGCTTTTATGAATTTGAAATTCTGGCTCTGATACAATTCTGTGAGATACACTACTCTTAGTGAGTAAATTGAATTTAAAATAACTTGGATAAGACTCAGGGAGCTTACAAAACTCATCCTGTGGATTATCAGACTTAGGGGGAGAGCTTTGAAACCTCAGAACCTGAAGTCAACAAGTCATTTTGAATTCTGAGTGTAAATTTCACTATATTGTTTTAAGTTAAGCTTAACTAACATGGATAAGAATCAAGGGGAGCTTACAAACCTAACCTTGAGGACTGTCAGACCTAGGGGGAGCTTACAAACCTCTCCTGAAGTCAGATTGTTAATTAAACTCAACAACAATTCTGAAATTTTCACATTTGTGTTTTTAACTGAATTTAATTAACTTGGATCAGACTCAGGGGGAGCTTACAAACCTCACACCCTGTAGTTTACTTGTTAATTAAGTTAACAACAATTTTCTGTTTTAATACTTATGTTTGTCATCATCAAAAAGGGGGAGATTGTTGGAACAAAATGTGTTTAACAACTCTCTTATGTATAAAGGGGGAGATTGTTGAAACATTATGTGTAAACATATCTCTCTTTATGGTTTTGATGATAACAAAGTATTAAAGAGAAAATTGGTTATTTGCTAATGCTTTGTTCAAGTGTTTTCAGAACCATGTGCTTTATGATTATTTATTAAGAATGGTTATGGAAGAACAAGCTTAGAGCAAGGAAGGAAAGCTAAGAAGCAAGGTTGCAAAGCTAGAAGGAAACTGGGTCTGAAGAAGTACTCCTGAAGAAGTGCTCCTGAAGTAAGAGCATCTGAAGTGGTCCTGAAGAAGTGCTCCTGGAATGAAGCTTCTGAAGTGGTCCTGAAGTGGTGCTCCTGAAGTGCAGCTTCTGAGTCTGAAGGCAGCTTCTGAAGACTGGGTGCTTCTGAAGAAGTCAACGCAAAGTCAACTCCTGAAGCCAGCTTCTGATCCGTACAAGGCAGCTTCTGATGCAGCAGCTTCTGATGCACTGTTCACAGAGAAGCTTCTGAAGCTGATGTGGCTTTGATATTGACCAGTACTGTACGCATTTAATGTCTGGATGTGTCAGAACAACTCAATGGAACAGTTGTCTCCCTGACCCAAACATTCTCCAGCTTTTAAGGTAGGCCATTTCAAAAATGGCAACTGCTCTGTTCTGACTGATAAAGTGCAGCACACATTTGCAGTAACCTAGCCCAATTGCAACGGCTCTTTCCTCAATTCAAGCAAATCTTCAAACAGCTATTTTCTCATCTATAAAAGGAAGAAGATTTGAAGAAGAAAATGACTAAGACTCTTGAAACAAAGAACTGAACTCTTGCTCTGTTTTGCTGTCAAAAATACGCAAGTTACCCAACCTCTTAGAAATTCTTTCATCTTTGTAATTTAGAATTTCTTAAGGTTAAGAGTCTTAACCTGTGTTGTATTTAGAGAACACCTCTGATATTTGATCAAGTGTTCATCCCAAACTCCTTTACTTGTAAACCAGTTTGGTCCCTAAAGTCTCAGTCTGTATACTGAGCATTTGTAACCTCATTCCTTTGTGGTCTGAGTTAGAAGCCTCTTGACTTAGTGTCTTGAGCATTGAGAAGTCTCTTGTCTTAGTGACTTGAGCATTGGAAGCCTCTTCCTTGGTGGTTGAGCATAGAAGCCTCTTTCTTTGTGATTGAGCAACTGGAAGCCTCTTTCTTAGTGATTGAGCAAAGTGTAATCTTTAGATTATAGTGAAACTCTCTTGTTGGAAAACAAGGGGACTGGACTACTTCTCACATTGAGAAGGAACCAGTATAATTTCTGTGTGCCTCTGTTTACCCTTCTCTTTTCATTATTGAATCCGCTGCATAACTCCTGATAACAGTTCAGAACTGATTCATATCAGTTTCTGAACTTAACCTTAAGTTTGAAAAGAAAAGATAACAAGTTTTTTAAGACACACAATTCAACCCCCCCCCCCCCCCCCCCCCTTCTTGTGTGTGTGTTTTTCTCACCTTCAGACTAAAAATCCGGTTCCCACAGTTTTGGCAGATTTTTATCATTCCCTCTATTCTAGGCATGAACAAGGGAGAGGACGCACAATTTCTTGTTGTACTCCTTTGGTGCAAACTTGGTTGATGTCCCACATGCCAAGAAGCCGAGACTTTGTGGAAAACTGGGCCAAGCTCAAGTGGTCACAACGGATGACAACTCTCGCCGAGAAGGATATACATTGGTTTTCTCCAAATTTAGAGGATCCGAAAATCATCCTTAGTTGCGGGGATTTCCCTAATGTACCCCTCATTGGTACCAAGGGATGCATCAATTACAACCCGGTCCTCTCTCTCCGACAATTAGGTTATTCAATGGAAGACAAACCCAATGACCTTTTGTTGGAAGCTTTCTTCCTAAGGGAAGGAGATCAAGACCCGACATTGCTAGAAAGAATCCAAGGAGCTTGGAGCCAAGTGCGCAAAGGAAAGGTTGGCAAGAGGAATTGTGTGGCCAAACCTCTTTATACTCAATGGGTGAAGGAAAGGGTCAAAACAATCAAGCTACCCTTTGTGGTCATATGCCCTCCTAAACCTCCACCACCTAAGCCAATTGCAACCATTCCCAACAAAGAAGCGGAAGAACTCAAAGCTAAAATTCGAGAACTCCAAAACAAAAATGGGGAGTTAGAATTAAAGCATCTTCAAGCTTTAGCAGAAATCACTAGGACGAAGAGAGATCGAGACGAAGCAACAAAATCTCTCCTAGTGTGTGAAAAGCGGCTAAAAATCTCTGAGGGGAAGAGAGATTGGATCGGAGGTGGCTTGGTTAGTGCGGATGCCAACCTTGTAGCCAAGGACGAAGAGTTGGAAAGAGTCTTGCATTCCAACCAAGAGCTCAAAAAGTTCGGCGAGCTAGCCATCGAAACTCAGAAAATGGAGGTTGAAATTTCAAGAGAAAAATCAACAACTCCAAGAAGTCGTCAAGGACTATAAAGAGCAGCTGCAAGCCGAGCGCACGGCAAAGATATGAGAGCCTTTCTCATCAAGGGAGGCTAAAATGCAATCGTCTTGAAACCGACATCAAGAAATATGAAGAATATTTTGACAAGATTGCAAGAGCACACGGGGACCATATTGCACAACTACACGATGAGATTAGGAGTGTAAATGTCAAGCTAGATCAATGCAAGGAAGTGGTTGAGTTTGTATGGCAAGACGCCACCCGATTAAGTGAGGACTTCACTAAATTGGTTGCATTCTCGAACTTGGTCATTGCCCAACTTCCAAAGAAGCTAGCAAAGGCCGAGATGGTCATGCCCTACTTCGTCATCCCTAAGGAGATCCGGAAGTTCATGAAGTTCTGCAAAGACACCATAGACTTCTATAGGGAAGAAATGGACAAAGCTGAAAAGCGAGCGGCTATTTGATTTGTATTAGCATTAGTTACACCTTGTAATCTAAATGTTATCTAATCAAATAATATTTTGAAGCAATATCAATTTCCCGGCCTTTAATATTTCTAATTGCTAATATTAAATGTGCACCTTAAATTTCCTCGTAAAGCAAAATGAAAAAAAAAACGCATGTTTTTGCATACTCATTGCATACATATATTCACATGCATCTTCATGCATTTTTCATAAAAAAAACACTCATTCATTTCCCTAAAAACAGTTTGAAGCAATCATAGCCAGAAAACCCAAAAAGCCATCGGCCCAAGAGCCAGATCTCCAACACTCGTACGGAACACGAGCCAACAAGCAAAGGATCATGTATAATTTGGAACAAAATCAAGCGGCTTTGAGAGGAGAGGTTGATGAGATGAAAGGGAAGATGGATCAAATGTTAGAGTTAATGCAAGCTCTATCTGCCCGAGAAAGTAACCCTCGTCCAACCGTGGATGCGGCTAATGTAGTATGGCCTCCTTATGGTTTACCTCCAGGATATACCCCACCACTTGAAAATGATGGCCAGGTGCCACCTCCACAACCACAGCTTACAATCCCCGTTAGGAACAAAGAGCATCGTCCTCAAGGGAATTCCACCACTCATCATGAGAATGTTTCTCATAATGTGGAAGACAATCAGCCTAGACATTCTGCTCTCGACAATACTCACCAAGACGGCGATGCCGCCCAAATGTATCGCGTTTTGGAAGAAAGGTTAAAAGCTGTCGAAGGATCCAGTTCGTATTGTGCCTACAATGCTTTGGACATGTGCTTAGTGCCCGATGTGGTAATCCCTCCAAAATTCAAAGTACCGGACTTCGAGAGGTACAAGGGAATTCAATGCCCTAGGAACCATCTACGGATGTTCTGTAGGAAGATGGCGGCCTACGCAACGAACGAGAAACTCATGGTTCATGTGTTTCAAGACAGTTTGAGCGGAGCGTCATTGGATTGGTACATGCAACTTGAGCGTACCCACATCCAAACTTGGAAGGACTTAGCCGATGCTTTCTTAAAGCAATACAAGTACAATTTGGATATGGCTCCAAATAGGATGCAGTTGCAGAACCTTGTTGCAAAGAAGCAACGAGTCCTTCAAGGAATACGCTCAAAGGTGGAGGGAACTAGCTTCTCGCGTACAACCACCATTGTTGGAAAGGGAGCTTGTCGATACTTTCATGGGCACACTACAAGGCCCATATTATGACAAAATGATTGGAAGCACATCATCCGGCTTCTCCGATCTAGTCATAATTGGTGAAAGAATAGAGGATGGAGTAAAGAAGGGAAAGATCCAAGGCCATCCTGAAACTCAAGTTGGAGCCAGGAGACCCCCCAGCAACTTTCATAAAAAGAAAGAGGGGGAGACGAACGCTGTTTTAGTGGGACCATCTCGCCCACCATCAAATCAAATGCCTCGCTATCATTATCCTTATGTGGCAGCGGCAGCAGCTCAAGGGCATTCCGCACCTCAAGTAATTCCCACGACTCCACCTCGACAACCAGCGGTGTTGCCTCAACAAAATCGGCAACAACAACAAGGCGGGTACCCACCAAGGAACCAAATAGGCCCGAGGAATAACTACCACAATGTGTAGTTTGATCCTGTACCTATGCCTAATGGTCAAATCTTGCCATATTTAATCCAAAAAGGGATGGTCGAGCTAAAACCACTACAACCCTTGTTGCCACCATATCCACATTGGTATGATGCAAACGCAAGATGTGAATACCACGTGGGGACCCCAGGGCACAACGTCGAAGGTTGTAAAGCTTTCAAGCACAAGGTCCAGGACCTTATCAACCGGAAGTTGCTATCCTTCAAAGAGGAGAATCCCAATGTGAAGAGTAACCCATTACCGGAGCATGCGGGTCCTTCTGTAAACGCGGTGGAAGAACAAGAAAGCATCGGCCCAATCAAGGAGGTAGCCAATGTAAATACTCCCATATCAGTCATAAGGCAAAAATTGACCGGTTTTGGTTTGTTTGAGGAGATGCACGTCGACTGCGAAGCCTGCAAAATCAACCCGGACAAGTGTGGAAAATTGAAGAATTGTCTTCAAGAGCTAATGGACCAAGGTTGGATCCAAATGGGCTATATAAAGGGTAGCACGGACATTGCTACCTTGGAGTCTCATGACCCAAAACCTCTCGAAATCCCATACCAAAGGAGAGAGGTACCAATACCTATACAGCCCATAACATTCCATGTGCCGGCACCCTTCTCTTTTGAAAGCACAAAGAGAGTACCATGGAATTACCAACCTGTGGCCTATGTGGAAGGAAAACCATTGGCAAGAATTGAACCCAACATCACTAACATTACCGGTGTTGGAGGAATGACAAGAAGCGGTAGAGTCTTCGCTCCGAAAGAACTCGGGAAGGCACCAGCTGAACTACCAAGAGAGCCGCTCAAAGAAAAGAGCGTGGAAGAGGATGAGAACCAAGCGGGACCCTCTCAAAAAGCAGCCCCACAAAAGGAGGCCGAGGAGTTATTAAGAATAATCCAAAAGAGCGAGTATAAGATCATTGACCAGTTGGGTCAAACTCCCTCCAAAATCTCCATGTTATCCCTACTACTAAGCTCGGAGGCTCATCGAGAAGCATTACTGCGGATCCTCAGCGAGGCACATGTCACTAAGGACATCCCTGTGGACCAATTCGACGGGATAGTCGCAAATATTACCTCAAGTAGGTATTTGGGTTTCAACGATGATGAGTTACCCGACGAGGGGAATATTCATAACCGCGCTTTGCACATCTCCGTGAAGTGCATGGACCACATCCTCTCTCGAGTGTTAGTGGACACGGGGTCATCATTGAACGTCATGCCCAAGACTACCCTTCTAAAGCTATCATGTGAAGGGACAGTAATGAAGCCAAGCGCTTTGGTGGTAAAAGCTTTCGATGGGTCTAGAAGGGCCGTCGTAGGGGAGATTGACCTACCAGTTCAAATTGGGCCTAAGGTTTTCTCTATCACCTTCCAAGTCATGGACATTAATCCAACTTACAGTTGTCTTCTCGGACGACCATGGATTCACATCGCCGGAGCCATCACCTCTACCCTGCACCAGAAACTTAAGTTCATTGTTGTTCATTGAAAAACTAGGGTTCTTCTTTTGGGATTGATCCAAGGTTCTATTTATAGTCCCAATATGGGCCTATCCAGCCATGATTTTGGGCCTCCAAAATCATGTGACTGTCAGGTGGGCCTTGTACCCTTCTGGAGGGCGCCCAGCCTGATTCTAAGGGTACAAGCCCTTGTTCGTGGGGCCTAAAGGCCTAAAAGGTAAGATCTACAGTCCACAGCCCAACAAGCACGAGCTTTGGGACAAGGCGAAGTGATTAAACTGCTAGCCTAACATGGGGTGCTAGCCCAACATGGGGTGCTAGCCCACATAGGTGCTAGCCCTAACAAGGGGTGCTAGCCCAACATGGGGTGCTAGCCCACATAGGTGCTAGCCCTAACAAGGGGTGCTAGCCCAACATAGGTGCTAGCCCTATATAGGTGCTAGCCCAGCACGGGTGCTAGCCCTAACATGGGGGCTAGCCCAACATGGGTGCTAGCCCAGCACGGGTGCTAGCCCAACTCGGGTGCTAGCCCTAACATGGGGGCTAGCCCAACATGGGCGCTCGCCCAACATAGGTGCTAGCCCAGCACGGGTGCTAGCCCAACTCGGGTGCTAGCCCTAACATGGGGGCTAGCCCAACATGGGCGCTCGCCCAACATAGGTGCTAGCCCAGCACGGGTGCTAGCCCTAACATGGGGTGCTAGCCCAACATAGGTGCTAGCCCAGCTCGGGTGCTAGCCCTAACATGGGGGCTAGCCCAACAGGGGCGCTCGCCCAGCATAGGTGCTAGCCCAGCACGGGTGCTAGCCCTAACATGGGGTGCTAGCCCAACATAGGTGCTAGCCCAGCACGGGAGTATGATACATTCTTTTCTTTAAACTTCTCGTCTGTTCCTTTTACCCTCAAATTTATTCATTTTAGAAAGCATCTCTTAGGCGGCGGTCGTTATTAGCGTTCGTTTCGTAACAACATTGAGAATTATTTACAGCCACAGCCCAACAAGCACGAGCTTTGGGGCAAGGCGAAGTAATTAAACTGTTGCCCGGGAATTATTTGTATATGACTTCTTGCCCAACAAGTGAGACTTACCGGTTGTGAAACTATGTAAAAAATTTTAAATTACGAGGTGCTAGCCCAACGCAGGTGCCAGCCCAACACGGGTGCTAGCCCAACGCGGGTGCTAGCCCTAACATGGGCGCTCGCCCAGCACAGGTGCTAGCCCAGCACGGGTGCTAGCCCTAACATGGGGGCTAGCCCAACATGGGTGCTGGTGCTAGCCCAACACAGGTGCTAGCCCAACACGGGTGCTAGCCCTAACAAGAGTTTTTAGCACACGACGTCTTAGAGCCCTTTTATAGGGTTAAGGAATTAGGCGGAGATCTCTTTTTCTGCTCGCGACGTCTTAGAGCCCCTTTTGGGGTTAAGGAATTAGGCGGCGATCTTATTTTTCGGCTCGCGACGTCTTAGAGCCCTCTTGGGGGTTAAGGAATTAGGCGGCGATCTTATTTTTCGGCTCGCGACGTCTTAGAGCCCCTTTTGGGGTTAAGGAATTAGGCGGCGATTTCATTTTCTGCTCGCGACGTCTTAGAGCCCCTTTTGGGGTTAAGGAATTAGGCGGCGATTTCATTTTCTGCTCGCGACGTCTTAGAGCCCCTTTTGGGGTTAAGGAATTAGGCGGCGATCTCATTTTCTGCTCGCGACGTCTTAGAGCCCCTTTTGGGGTTAAGGAATTAGGCGGCGATGTCATTTTCTGCTCGCGACGTCTTAGAGCCCCTTTTGGGGTTAAGGAATTAGGCGGCGATCTCATTTTCTGCTCGCGACGTCTTAGAGCCCCTTTTGGGGTTAAGGAATTAGGCGGCGATGTCATTTTCTGCTCGCGACGTCTTAGAGCCCCTTTTGGGGTTAAGGAATTAGGCGGCATTTTCATTTTAAGCACACGACGTCTTAGAGCCCTGTCTTTTAGGGTTAAGGAATTAGGTGTGCAACCCTCACTGGGGTTTGGCGAGTGCAAGCTTCATTTTCTCTCCGGATATTGCCGGATTATGTCACCACCTTTTGCTTCAAATCTTTAAAGTGCGACACTTCATATCTCACCTATGCAAGAATTCAAAGACATGTTGACAAACAACAATTTGCACGGATTTTGGTGTTAGCGCAATGAAATGTGAGCTAAAACTTAAATGTGCCTGTTATGTTGAGCTTCACAAATAGTTCGAAATAATCGGAAATAAAGTAATAAACACAGTTTAGACTTTGTATACCAGTTGCAGCAATTATAAGATTCTTGAGCAAGCTTCTCAAAAATGTGATAGTATCAACACCAATTCCATGACAGTAACCCCGTATGCAATTGTTCAACTTTTGCCACCAACTCACATCCCTCCAATTCTTCGTTCAGCAGCACTCATTTCCTCTTTATCACTCCAGCCCACCTTTGTGATAGAAATTCAAGAACAAGGACCCAATGCACTAGCCACTGAGTACTATTATTAGATAAAGTGCAATATTGACTCCTTACCAAATTTGTGATAGAAATTTTATCACCCAAGAAAAACTTCCTTATCAGGCCCCATGACTACATACAACTAATTATATTATTTTTTGCACAAACATGAACTGAAGACTATGCAATAAAGTAGCAAAAATACCGTATAATCAACAACATATACACGTAGCAGAAAAAACCAGAAAATCAGTTGTTGCTATCAATAGAACACACCCAGAAACATTGCTAGACCACTTGATCTTGCCTATGGTAATTTTTGGAACTTAAAGCACAATATTTAGTGCTTAACCTCCCCTATATTTCTTCCTAACTTGAATATAATGCACCTTACCACCAACAAGATGAAAAAATATTGACAATTGACAAAGTAGTCAACAACCACAAATCAATTCAATTCGCAACAGAAAATTATCCAATTTGTATAGAAAATCGATTAAGGCAAAGGAACGGGTGCTGACACATGAACGGCAAAGGATCCCAATCAAAAACCTGATGATAAAATTGAGTTTAAAGATAACATTACTGATACACAGCCACCAAGTTGTATTCACGAAAGCTTGTCCGGATCAAAAGAGGATGTAGACGGTACACCTTTACCTTCTCCTCCGCAGGCTGTTCATGAAACGCCTTCATAGATAACACTTCGTAGCAAATCCGAGAAAGAATCCAAACATACTCGCCGCCGAACGAATCTGTTCCACGACGGCGGCACGGGAATTGTGGACGGCGGAGAGGTCGATGAAGAGGCAGCGATTATTTTCGTCGATGGCGAGGAGGAAGGTGCCGTCAGGGGAGACAGCGATGCGGGAGATGTTGGAGGATGATTGAATAGGGAGAGTTGTGGTTTGGGATTTGCGGAGGTCGGTCACGGAGACACGGTTGCCTACGGGAGAGAGGAGGAGAGTGTTGGAAGTTCATAGTTCATAGTGCGAGAAGTTCATAGTTCACCGTACGAAGGTTGGAGGTTCAGCCCCCTCCTTCTAGCGCCACTGTTCATTGAAAAACTAGGGTTCTTCTTTTGGGATTGATCCAAGGTTCTATTTATAGTCCCAATATGGGCCTATCCAGCCATGATTTTGGGCCTCCAAAATCATGTGACTGTCAGGTGGGCCTTGTACCCTTCTGGAGGGCGCCCAGCCTGATTCTAAGGGTACAAGCCCTTGTTCGTGGGGCCTAAAGGCCTAAAAGGTAAGATCTACAGTCCAATTGTCGATGATAAGATGATTGTAGTTTCTGGACAAGAGGATATGATGGTAAGCCATCTTTCGTCGTTCCGTTATATAGAAACGGACGAAGAAGCTGTGGAGTTCCCTTCCAATCTTTGGAAGTGGCGAATGTCGTGACCTTGAGCTCAAAGCCCAAGAAGAATTCTAGGACAGCCATATCATCATGGAGGGCAGTAAGAGAAGCTCTAGAAGAGAGTAGACCCACGGGATGGGGCAAGCTGGTAGACATACCAGAGAAGAAAAATCGCTTCGGTTTAGGATATCATGCATCAGCCGAAACCTCCTCAAAGCTTCCAAAGCAAGGGATCCTTCCCATTTTGGAAACATTTGTCAGTGCGGGTTTTATCAATGAAGACCAAGTGGCTCTGCTTGAAGACGCGGATGAAGACGTGCCTGATTTGGTATACCGTTGTGCTTCGGATGAAGCTTTGAACAATTGGTGGGCTATCGCAATTCCCGAAATCATTACCAAGCTCAAGTAATATACCATGTTTATTTTTGCTTTTAAAAAAAAAATCATTTAGCTCTGTCCAAGGAAAATGATTAGTTGTGTGGGGCCCCCATGTTTTAAGTTATTTTCAATCATAAATAAAATTGCATTTTTATGTCCAATTGAGTTCTTTTTCTTTTGTTCTTTAGTTGCATTTGCTTTTAAAAATTTTTTTTTGCTACAAAAGCCTAAAATCAAATCATACTCATGCAGATCCACAAATTCACCCACCAAAAACAACACTGCCTTAATCCCATATGACTTCAATTTCCCGATTAATCAAGCGAAAGATAATGAAGAGGACGATTTTGAACTGCCTGAAGAATTGTCCAGACTAAAAGATCAAGAGGATAGGGTAATACAACCCCATCAAGAATCAGTTGAAGTGATCAACTTGGGGACCGAAGAGGATAAGAAAGAGGTCAAAATAGGAGCCTCCCTGCAAGTGGATGTGAAAGGAAAGTTGGTTAAGCTTCTACAAGAGTATGTAGATGTGTTCGCTTGGTCGTATCAAGACATGCCAGGTTTAGACCCTAACATCGTCGTACATAAACTGCCACTCAAGCCAGAATGCCCACCAGTAAAGCAGAAATTGAGAAGAACCCGACCCGACATGGCTCTTAAGATTAGAGAGGAGGTCAAAAAGCAGTTCGATGCCGGCTTTTTAGCTGTAACCAAGTATCCAACATGGGTTGCCAACATTGTGCCAGTCCCAAAGAAGGATGGCAAAGTTAGAATGTGTGTGGATTACCGGGACTTGAATAAAGCAAGCCCAAAGGATGATTTCCCGCTACCACATATTGACATATTGGTAGATAACACCGCCCAATTCTCAGTCTTCTCCTTTATGGATGGCTTCTCGGGATATAAACAAATCAAAATGGCTCCAGAGGACATGGAGAAAACCACATTCATCACCCCATGGGGAACTTTCTGCTATAAGGTAATGCCTTTCGGATTAACAAATGTCGGGGCAACATACCAAAGAGCAATGGTGACTCTTTTCCATGACATGATTCATAAGGAAATAGAGGTCTACGTCGATGACATGATTGCCAAATCCCAAACAGAGGGGGATCATCTAGTCCATCTGCAAAAGCTTTTCGAACGCCTGAGAAAGTTCAAGTTGCACTTAAATCCTAACAAGTGCACATTTGGGGTTAGATCCGGAAAATTATTGGGTTTCATCGTCAGCCAAAGGGGTATTGAAGTGGATCCTGACAAGGTAAATGCCATACAAGATATGCCAGCGCCAAATACCGAGAAAGATGTCCGTGGGTTCTTAGGAAGATTGAACTACATCGCTAGATTCATCTCATATATGACAGCCACCTGCGAACCAATCTTCAAACTGCTAAGAAAGAATCAAACCGTTCAGTGGAATGAGGACTGCCAAGAGGCGTTTGACAAGATCAAACAATACCTGCAAGAACCACCAATTTTAATACCTCCGGTTCCGGGTAAACCCCTCATCTTATACCTAACCGTGCTTGAGGGATCAATGGGTTGCGTGTTAGGACAACAAGATGAAACGGGAAGAAAAGAGCACGCAATCTACTACCTAAGCAAGAAGTTCACCGACTGTGAATCAAGGTATACTCCACTTGAAAAGACTTGCTGCGCTTTTGCATGGGCGGCTCGACGCTTAAGACAGTACATGTTGACCCATACAACTTGGTTGATATCAAAGATGGATCCCATCAAGTACATCTTTGAAAAGCCTGCCCTCACGGGAAAGATAGCCCGTTGGCAAATGCTGCTGTCTGAGTACGACATCCAATATGTTGCTCAAAAGGCTATCAAAGGGAGTGTTTTATCCGAGCACCTTGCTCACCAACCATTGGAGGATTATCAACCCATACAATTCGACTTCCCCGATGAAGACGTTGTAGCCTTGAATGACGAAAAGGTCACAAGCGATGATGAAGGGCCAGAACCGAGAGCTCGATGGAAGCTCGCTTTCGACGGCGCCTCAAATGCCATGGGGCACGGGATCGGGGCAGTTTTAATCTCCCCAAGGAATGGATACCAACCCTTCACGGCAAGGTTATGCTTTGACTGCACCAATAACATGGCAGAATATGAAGCATGCATCCTAGGCCTCGAAGCAGCAATTGATCTGAGGATAAAAAATCTTGAAGTATACGGTGACTCAGCCTTAGTCATCTATCAAGTCAAAGGAGAATGGGAAACAAAACATCCTAATTTGATTCCCTGCCGTGCCCGGGTCGTAGAGCTGATTGAGCATTTTGATGAAATCACCTTCCATCACATACCTCGAGAAGAGAATCAGGTGGCGGATGCCTTGGCTACATTATCATCAATGTACCAAGTAAATTTCCACAACGAGGCGCCAATCATAAAGATGGATTGTAGGGACAAACTAGTTGTATGTGCATTAGTCGAAGAAAGACTTGACAACAAACCCTGGTTCTACGACATCAAGCGATACCTCAAAGAACAAGAGTATCCAGAAAATGTCTCACAAACCGACAAGAGAACCCTCAGGAGATTGGCATCCCAGTTCTTCCTCAGCGGAAACACCCTCTACAAAAGAAACTATGATCTGGTCTTGCTCAGATGTGTGGATAAACATGAAGCGGACATGCTCATCAAAGAAATCCACGAGGGATCTTTTGGAACCCATGCCAATGGGCATGCAATGGCAAAGAAAATCCTAAGGGCGGGCTATTACTGGCTAACCATGGAAGCTGACTGTTTTCGCTATGCCAAGACATGTCACAAATGCCAAATTTATGCCGACAAGGTGCATGTACCACCAACTCCCCTGAACGTCATGACCTCACCCTGGCCTTTCTCTATGTGGGGCATAGACATGATTGGAATGATCGAGCCCAAGGCTTCAAATGGACATCGCTTCATCCTCGTTGCCATTGACTATTTCACCAAATGGGTCGAAGCAGCTTCATATACAAACGTGACTAAACAAGTGGTAGCCCGATTCATCAAAAAGGAAATCATTTGCCGTTACGGCACTCCCCACAAAATTATCACCGATAATGGGGCAAACCTAAACAACAACACGATGAAGGAGTTGTGCAAAGACTTCAAGATCGAGCACCATAATTCCTCACCATATCGGCCAAAGATGAACGGTGCGGTAGAAGCAGCCAATAAGAACATCAAGAAAATCATCCAGAAGATGGTGAAAACATACAAGGATTGGCACGAGATGCTTCCCTTTGCGCTACATGGCTACAGAACAGCTATTTGCACTTCAACTGGGGCAACCCTTTCTCCTTAGTATACGGTATGGAGGCCGTGCTTCCCATTGAGGTTGAGATCCCTTCGTTAAGGGTCTTGATGGAAACCAAGTTAGAAGAAGCCGAATGGGTCCAAAAAAGGTTCGACCAATTGAAACTCATAGAGGAAAAGCGTCTAACAGCGTTATGTCATGGACAACTCTACCAAAGGAAGCTCAAAAGGGCATTCGACAAAAAGGTCCGTCCTCGAAAATTCAAAGGAGACCTAGTGCTCAAAAAGATATTACCTATCCACAAAGATCCCCGCGGGAAGTGGACTCCCAGCTATGAAGGACCATACGTGGTAAAGAAAGCCTTCTCTGGCGGAGCTTTAATCATCACTACTATGGACGGAGAAGAGTTCCCACTCTCAATAAACTCTGACGCAGTCAAGAAGTACTATGCCTAAAAGAAAAGAAAGAGAAAAGAAAAAGAAAAGCTCGCTAAATCGAAAACCTGAAAGGGCGGTTTAGGCAATAGAGAGCGTCCTGGTAGATCGAAAACCTGAAAAGGCGGTCTAGGCAAAAATTAAGGACATCAAAAAGGGAAATACACCCCGGTGGACTGAAAACTCGAAAGAGCGGTCCAGGTAAAAGTCAGGGGTCTCAAGTAAAAAAAAGGGGGCAAAGGACTGCAACATTCAAGATCCGGACAAGATTCAAGAGGGGAAGAATCGGTCTCGTCACCATCTTTCAAAGACAAAGGGATTTCAAGTCATAAGGAAAATAGCATGTGTTGTATCAAAACAACCCTCAAACAAATTTCTTTTTGTTTTTGCTTTTTCTTGTCTTTCTCTATCTTTTCCCCAGAGGAGTAATCACTTCTTACTTCATGTATTGTTACCCATTCAAGGGATCAAATCTGCATTGAATAAAATTCATTTGTTACCTTTTTCATTATTTTGTGTTCTCATTAGCGCATAAAATTTTGTTTTATTCATGATAAAAAAATGCATTGAAACATGGGAAATAACAAAAAAAAAACTTGCAAAAACAAATGTGTTTTACTTGAATTTTTGTAAATGTCGAAAGAATTTCGGTGGTCCCCAATGTTGCATCAAAAGACTCCAAGCCTGAAATGATTTGGGCAGTCATCTTAAGACTTATGCTCTTCAGCAGAAATAAGTGCGTAATTCACGGCACGTAAAACGCAAAGATCCCGAGGATCGGAGGAATAAAATTCCCCAGTCAAAACACCCCATGCATCTCTTTCATCAATTAAGGCTGGATATCGATCATGCTTCCAAAATGATCCTTATATCCCCAGCAAGTCACAAATAAAGGCCAATTTTTATTGGCATTCCCCAGTGGAGTCTCAACCCCAAAGCCCAATCATCATTGGCACACACAAATACAATTTTCATAACCAAAGCCCGACCTTGCTCGGCATCCAATTCATAATCAAAGCCCAACCATGCTTGGCACCTACACACACCCTAAGCCCAATCAACATTGGCACTCACAAACACAAATTCCAAAGCCCGACCTCGCTCGGCACACAATCCCAACCAAAAGCCCGATCTTGCTCGGCATCCAATCATATCAAACTCATTCATGCATGCATTATACCAAATTATTCATATACATGCATCATATCAAACTCATTCATTCATGCATTATACCAAATCATTCATATACATGCATCATATCAAACTCATTCATGCATGCATTATATCAAATCATTCATAGACATGCATCTCATATTCATATCATGCATCCTCAACCAGGATTCCCCAGTTAGTATCACATATTCACCAACATCTATCAATCATCTCTAGTGTTCCCTAGTGAACCTTATTCAAGAGCTTTCCCAGTAAGTTCTTCTAGAGAAAAATCCCCAGGTATCCACCTCTAGTGTTAGCGGCTAGATAAGATCACCTTTCCTCAGTGTTTCCATCTTCAGTGTAAGCGGCTGAATAAGACCACTTCATCTCAGGTATCCACCTCTAGTGTTAGCGGCTAGATAAGATCACCTTTCCTTAGTGTTTCGATCTTCAGTGTAAGCGGCTGAATAAGATCACTTCATCCCCAGGTATCCACCTCTAGTGTCAGCGGCTAGATAAGATCACCTTTGCCTTTAGGGATCTACCTTCAGTGTAAGCGGCTGAATAAGATCACTTCGATTCAGGTATCCACCTCTAGTGTCAGCGACTAGATAAGATCACCTTTCCCCAGTGTTTCGACCTTCAGTGTAAGCGGCTGAATAAGATCACTCCATCCCCAGGTATCCACCTCTAGTGTCAGCGGCTAGATAAGATCACCTTTCCCCAGTGTTTCGACCTTCAGTGTAAGCGGCTGAATAAGATCACTTCGATTCAGGTATCCACCTCTAGTGTCAGCGGCTAGATAGGATCACCTTTCCCCAGGTATCCACCTTCAGTGTAAGCGGCTGAATAAGATCACCTTTGCCTTTAGGAATCTCCCTCCAGTGTAAGCGGCTGGATACGATTACCTTTATCCTCAGTGGATCTACCTCCAGTGTTAGCGGCTGGATATGATTAACCTTGTCAGATCTAAGCACCTTTTCAGGCGACGATCTTTTACTTTTTCGATCTAAGCACCTTTTCAGGTGACGATCTTTTACCTTTTCAGTCTAAGCACCTATTCAGGCGACGACTTGTCGGATCTAAGCACCCTTTCAGGCGACGATCCCTTTTTACCTTTTCAGTCTAAGCACCTATTCAGACGACGACTTTGTCATTTTTCATCCTTAGTTTATGCATCAGTAGCCAAACCAGGTGACCTTGCATTTACTTTTATTCATTGCATTTGCATATCGTTATTACCGTTTTTTCTCACCTTGAAGGACAAAATTCGGATCCTTCTTTTACTTAATTGCTCTTCGCAAGGAGTTTATGAGATGCCCTTGGCACTCGCATTCTCTATGCAAAGACACAATTAAGTAGGGGCAGCTGTTGTACCCTAATTTTGTACCAAGCTTTTTCAAACAAAATTACGAAAAAAAGGAAAGAGAAGAAGTCAAAGTCAACAAAATTCAACAAAAATGTCAACATTTCAGAGATGAGGACTTCGCAGAGCAAAGTCCCCATCGCTCTGCGAAGTCTGCGAATTTTTTGCAAATTTTTTAATCTCTTTGATTATTTTCATTATAGTTATTATTATTATCACCTATCATTATTATTATTGTTATTATCATCAATTATGGCTGTTTGGGCTCAGCAAAGCAAGAATTGGAGCATGTGCCATTAAAGCCAAGGTGAGAGGTTTTTCTTCCAACCAAGCATGTGCCAAGCAAGTTGGCTTGCCCTTGGGCAGCTCTTGTCCCTCCCAATTGACCTGCTACTGACCCTAAGCTTGCCAGCCACCAGCTTGTTTGTTTTTCTTCCTGCTTTCTCCCCCAAAACCAGTCAAACACAGCTGGTTTTCACTTGTCCAAAGGCTTGTTTTGCTGCCCTGTTTTCAGCAGCTTTTCTTCCTCCTCACACCAGCCCACATGTTCCCTTTTGTTTCCCCCAACCTCTGCTCATCACAGTGCACGTTTTTCTTGCTTAACCCTCAAGATTGCAAGGACCAATCCCAAGGGACAGCCAATTGCAAACCAGCCCTGTTTTTCCCCTTTTTCATCATCATTTCTATCCAAAATCAGTTGCATTAATGGCTGGATTTGCCAAAGTCTTGACCATTGCAGCAAGGCAAGGTCACCTCTTCACTTTTGCATTAAATGCAAAGCAAGATAGCCTGGTTTCTAGCCCACAAATCAGCTGGATTCTAGAGATTTTCATCATTGCATTGGATTTGGTTTTTGCCTATAAAAGGGATGTGTCGCGTCGAATTTCGGATGTCAAGCTATTGGGAAGCTTTGAATCACTAAATGTTAAACCACGACTGAACTTTTAATTTTCAGGGGAAAAAAGGAAAAAAGTTCGAAATTACCTTGAAAAAGATTTTAGGTTCGAAAGTCGATTATGCGAGGGGAAGGTGTTAGCACCCCTCACATCCGTTGTACTCAACGGGAACCTCTTAGTCGGCTTAGGCTTAAAATGTTTCGATGTTTTACTTGCGTGTTTAAACATATATAGAAAGGAAATATAAAACATAGTGTGAAGCGAAGAAAGAGATAAAAACGAACGAAAGGGAAAAAAGGTTTTTTTATTAATGGGCTTGACAAGATGTCGATCTTGCTCCTACGTATCTCCCGGTAGTCGGAGAATTCAAAGCGTACGTAGTTGTTTGGGTAGAAAACATTTGCGCGTTGGTTCGTTTTAGTTAAAAAAGATTTGATCGCGTCCGAGCGAAAAAGTTTGAAAGAAAAGAGTAATGAAAGTAAATGTCAACTGTTCGGGTTGTTGCCGAACTGGCCATTGACGACAATGCATAAAAGTAAATGATTTGATAAAAAGATTTGCACTCGGACTTGATCAAAGGTTTTAAAACGCACGAAAGCGTACAAAGTTTTAAATGGTAAAAGACGGACGCTAAGGCGATAAACTCGCGCAAGGCGTAAATGTTTTGAAAATAAAAAGACAGACGCACAGGGGCGTAAAAAGGTTTGAAAATAAACGACAGACGCGCGGAGGCAATAAATTCGCGCAAGGCGTAAGTGGTTGAAAATAAACGCGCAAGGGCGCGAAAGGTTCGGATTGACCACGAGGGCCAAGAAAAGGGTAAAAATGGCCACAAGGGGGCCAAGGGAAGGTTGAGCGTACTAGACGCGTCAAGGGTGGAATGACGGTTGCCCGAGCGACGAGACATACGTCACGCATTCGTGCAACCGAGGTTTGGGGAGACATACGTCAAGCCATTCCCGTTTCATTCAAGTTTGGTTTTGTCGGGACTCTAAGGAATCTCAAAGGGAACCAAAAAATGCCTTAAAAGGAAAAGTAAAAAGAAGGGGATCACGAACAAGTTTGTTGTTCGAGTTTATTAAAATCATGAACATTGCTCGTTACTTAAGCTATCGAAACTCAAGAACAAGCGTAGTTCAAGTTTGAATGACAAACATAATCATAAGACATGCACAAAATTGGAAAGTCCACAAGTTCGGCTCATTTTAAGTTTG
This sequence comes from Medicago ruthenica, assembly GCA_018208015.1. Taxonomy (NCBI): domain Eukaryota; kingdom Viridiplantae; phylum Streptophyta; class Magnoliopsida; order Fabales; family Fabaceae; genus Medicago; species Medicago ruthenica. The sequence goes on from CM031371.1 coordinate 79,740,364, forward strand.
GTTTAAAAAGGATGAGCAAGTTCGGCTTAAGTTCGCGTTTGGGTTGAAAATCATGAACAACATGGTTGTTCAAGTTTGTTTTGAAAATAGACGAACTTTAGCTTATTGCTCAAACTTGGTTTTGAAAATTGAAGAACATAACTTGTTTCACAAGTTACTCAAAATTTATCGCACGAACTTGTGAAATTTTCAAAGTTGTGCATGATTATGAATTGGGTTTGGACAAAAAATGGTTTTAATCCTCTTTAGGTTCTGAATCAAGGGCTGGAATCCCAAAAATTTGACATTTGAATGCCTGATTCATGTTCTGAGTTTCACATACTTCGCAGAGCAACCAGAACTTGGCTCTGCGAAGTCAGGTTCTGATATGTTCGCAGTGCGAAAAATACTTTGCTCTGCGAAGTATGCAAAATTTTGAACTCAGAAGCTGTTTCTGAACAAAAGTTCAGAAACTGCTTCTAAGCAAGCTTCAGAAGCTAAAGGGGGTTAAAAAGCTTTGCAAAATTTGAGAAAAAGGAGGGTAGAAACTCAGTTTTAAGGCTTGGCCCCTTTGAGGTCCCTTTTGAGTTTCAAAAGGGGTTTTTGTGCACAAAGCAAAATTGAACAAAACAAAGGATGAAAACAGCAAACACAATGAAAAATAAAGATTAAAGGAGACTTACAGAACTCCTAGCAATGCTTGAGCAATAGATTGGAAGTGGTTTGCTTGCTTGGTTAGAGGTTATGAACAATGTTCTAATTGGTTTTTGCTTTGTGTATGAACTGATTTGGTGTTGCAATACAAGGGATCTTGGTGTGAATTTCGTGTGTGTAAGGCTGTTTATTTGTGTGTGCAACTGGTTTTTTCAATGTGTTGGTCTCTATGCCTTGCCATTCCTTTTATAGGCAAAAAATGCAATCTTTGCAATGATGAACCATATCCTAGAACACTAGCTGATTTGGGCTAAGTTCAGGCTAGAACACTTTGCATTTAATGCTAATGGATAGAAGTTGCTTTGCCTTGTGCCAAGGGGCAAGATCTTGATTGATCTCAGCCACAAATGCAGCTGATTCTAGAAGGTAATGATGAGAAAAACAGCAAAACAGGGCAGCTGCAAAAGGGGTGATTCTTGGGATCAATCCTTGCAATCTTGGAAGGTCAAGCAATGAAAACGTGTACTGCCATGTACAGGGAGGTTGGGGGAAGCAAAATGAGCATGTGGGCTGGTGTGTGGGAGGAGAAATCCAGCTCAAAACAGGGCAGCACAAACAGCTTTTTGCAAGTAAAAACCACTTGTGTTTGGCTGGTTTTGGTAGAGAAAAAGGGAAGGAAAGGGATCAAGTAGCTGGCTGGCAAGCTCAGGTTGGATGATGGGTCAATTTGGAGGGACAAGAGCTGACCAAGGGCAGCCAATTTGTTTGAGCACATGATAGGTTGGAAGAAAATCCTTCTTTCCTTTTACCTTTAATGTCACACATTAATTCTTGCCTTGCTGCACTAAATCAGTCAAAAATAGCAATAATAACAATAATAATACTAATAATAACCATTGCAAATGAAAACAAAAAGGATAACTCAAGATATAAAATTCTGCAGAAAAATTCGCAGAGGTCGCAGTGCGAAGTTACCTTCGCACTGCGAACTTCCCTTTTTTTGGAATTTTTTGCATTTAAAAATAAAAAGGTGGAAAATGAATAATAAATAATAATAATAATGATGATGAAAATGGCAATGCAAAATGCAAATAAAATAAAAAGTAATGAGAATGAAAATGATGATAATAATAATAAAATGAAAAGTTTAATATTATTAATTAATAAAATCTTAATAATAATAATAGATAATAATGATATTATTAAAGAAATAGAATAACAATAATATTAATAATGATGATGATAATAGTAATGCTAATTATGATAATGATAAAATGCAAATAAAATACTATGATAAGAATGAAATAATAAAAGGTAAAAATAAGCAATCAAATAATAAAAGATAAAACAAATAAAAAATATAAGTCAAAAAATGGGGTATGACAGGATGCTATGCATAAGGATTCAACTAACAATTGAACACACACTTACTTACAATCTTCCAGCAAGAAAACAATTGAACACACACTTACTTACAACCTTCCAGCAAGAAAACACTTGAAACAACACTAGATACACAGCATCCAAACCTTCAAAACATCATACAAAGAGTGAGAGATAGTAGCCAAACACTAGTGTTATTATCATCCATAAACCTCCAATATCCTAACCTTGCAAAATCACAATCCTTCAAGCCACTTCCTATCTCTTGCACAAGCATTGCTAGGAGTTCTGTAAGTGTTCTAAAGTCTTTATCTTTCATTTAGATTTGTTGCTTGCATCACTTATTTTGTTTAAATTCATTTTGCTCTAAAAAACCCCTTTTGAATTTCAAAGAAATCCCAAGGATTGCAAAACATTTAAACTAAGTTGTTGCACTCCTTCTAGCGCTAATTTCAAAAGCTTTTCACTACTCCAAAAGTTCTGAGATTGTTCAGAAGTTGCTTCTGAACAACAGTTCAGAAGCAGCTTCTGAACTCAAAATTTCGCAGAGTTCGCAGTGCGAAGCTCTGGTCGTAGTGCGACCATGACAGAACTCAGAATCTGAGTTCAGGCTTCTAAAAAGCCAATTTTTTAAGGTTCTAACCAAAAAACTCAGAACCTAAGAGGGTTGAAATTCATTTTATTCAAACCATAACAAGAGTTTTGCATAATATGGGAAATTTCACAAGTTTGAGTAACACTTTTTGAATAACTTGCGAAACAAGTTACATTCATCAAACTTTCAAAATCCAACTTGAGCAATAAGCTAAGTTCATTATTTTCAAAACCAATCTTGAACAATAACCTTGTTCATGATTTTCAATCAAACGTGAACTTAAGCCGGACTTGTTCACTTTTCAAAATCTTTTTCAAACTTGAGCCGAACTTGTGCGTTTTTCACAAATTTGTGCATTTTGCCATAAACTTGCTCATTTTCATGCACATAAACAAGGCAAACTTGCTCATTAGGTTGCAACAACTAATTTGAACATTGAAACCTTTTCATTTGAGCTTTAAACCAAGTGGTTTGATAACTTTGGGATTCTTTAAATTTCAAACAAAAACTTGAATGAAAAAGGGATGGTTTGACGTATGTCTCTCCATTTCCCCGATTGAACGAATGCTTGATGTATGTCTCGTTGTTCGTACAATCATCATTCCATTTTCAATATATACAACCACACCAAACCAATCCTTGGCCCTTTGTGGTCAATTTGAACCCTTTTGGTCCCCCGTGACCATTTGATTCAATTTTCGACTCGTTTGAGTCACTTTGGTCAATGTTCGACTCGGTTGAGTCCATTGAACCTTTTCTTGATCCCGTTGGATCAATCGAACCCTTTTTCGACTCGGTTGAGTCACTTTGGTCAATTTTCGACTCGGTTGAGTCCATTGAACCTTTTTTTGATCCTGTTGGATCAATCGAACCCTTTTTCGACTCAGTTGAGTCACTTTGGTCAATGTTCGACTCGGTTGAGTCCATTGAACCTTCCTCGATCCCGTCGGATCAATCGAACCCTTTCTCGACTCGGTTGAGTCTCTTTGGTCAATGTTCGACTCGGTTGAGTCCATTGTACCATTTTAATCTTTTTGGTCCCCTCGCGGCCAATTCAAACCCCTTTTTCCCCAACGGACATGCTTTTAACATTTCTAGCGCGATTTTAAACAAACGCTTAAGCCTCCCACGCGTGAGCATACAAGCTACGTTTGATCGCAAGAATACGGTTAAAAGATAGTTCATTAAAAAATAACCAACAAATACGTTTTTCTACCAAAGAACTACGTAGCTTTGATTTCTCCATCGCACCGGGAGATACGTAGGAGCAAGATCATCATCTTGTCAAGCACCATAATAAAAAACAACTTTTTTCCCCTTCATCATATTTTCTTTTTCCCTTTATATAGTCAAGCATGCAAGCAAAACTTTAAAAACATTCTAGCATTAGCTAACTAGGAGGTTCCCGTTGAGTACAACGGACGTGAGGGGTGCTAATACCTTCCCCTTGCGTAATCGACTCCCGAACCCGGTAATGGTTGCAATGACCATCCTTTCCTCATCGTCAAGGGTTTTATTATCGTTTCCCTTCAAAATAAAAAACTTAAGGGTTTATCAACGTTCCCTTTAAACAAAAACTTTGGTGGCGACTTCACACAACCTTGCTAGCGTTTGCGAACGCTCGAGGTTTGCGCGTTTTTAACGAGAGCGCACATAAACCACAAGAAGAAATTTAGCTCATGATGAGGTTAACCACAAAAAAGATGATGGAAGATGACATAAATAATAACATAAAAAAGCTAAATTAATAGACAAAAAAGAGTTATGAATAGATTGCATGAAGGTGAGAAAAACACAAGAAGGGGGGGTTGAATTCTGTTGCCTTTTTCTTTCTCAAAAAAAACTTAGAGTTAGTTCAGCTTGTGATGGAGATTAGAGTCTGAAGCTAAATTCAGAGTTAGGATGCAGCTGATTGAAAGTAAATGAGAGAGAGAGAGAGAGAGAGAGAGAGAGAGAGAGAGAGAGAGAGAAGCAATTATCCTGGTTCCTTCCACAACCCGGAAGTAGTCCAGTCCCCTTGTTACTTACAAGAGATTTTTCACTATAATCCAAATGATTACAAAAATGCTCAAGCACACAAGCAAGAGACTTCCAAATGCTCAAACACACAGTAAGAGACTTCTAATTGCTCAAGCACACAAGCAAGAGACTTCTGATTGCTCAAGCACAAAAGCAAGAGACTTCTAAGCAAACAGAGTTACAAAGAAATATGTTTGAGTTGAACACTTGATATACTATCAGTGGTGTTCACAAAATACAACACAATTTCAGACTCTAGACTTAAGAAGTTCTAAGATAAGAAAGTTTGTAAGAATTTCTAAGTAATTGATGCGTATAGAATTTGGCAGAGTATTGGCACTTTTTAGAGACTTGTATATTTTCATTTTCATCAGGTCTTCAATCCTTTATATAGAGGAGTAGAGACGTTGAGAAGAGGCCAAAATACGAATGTCAGTTCATCAAAAGAGTCGTTTGAACTGAAGCTTGATCCAACATTGATTTGTTCCTTGATTTGGTGTGCGTACCATGAAAAATAACGTTTGAATCCTTTGCTGAAAATGGATTAAATGTTTTGTCCATGGAGACAATGTTTCAGAGCTCGTTCTGACTCTGAGGTTGTTGCAGAGGTTATGGTTGTACAATGTCCTTTTGACAGTGATAGCAGTTGACTTCTGATTCTCCTTCAGACTTCAGACTTCAAACTTTGAGAGTCAACTTCTGATCTTCCAGAGCCTGATGCTTTCGGATCCTGATAGTCTTCAGATTCTGACTTGAGACTCAAGCTTCAATATATTCCTTTTCTCTTTAACTTGATCTTTCAGAACCACTATTAGATACATAATTTAATTATATGGTTCTGCACACTTAGAACAAGTATTAGCATATCCAATTTTCTTTTTAATAACCTGTTATCATCAAAACTCAAAAGAGGCTTGTTCATACATTTTGTTCCAACATTACACTCAACATGGAAAGATGTGAGGTTGAAGCATCACCAAAGTAATCCTAACTCTAATTCACTAAGGACTAGCACTCATACTCATATATCAAAAAGATGAGATAGAGTGAGAACTTTAGTGGCTGCTAAACCTAACTGAAACTTGACTGCTCAATTAAACTAAACAAATTTCGGACCCTTGGCACTAACATGTGGTTGTCGTTTTATAGTATAAGGTTAACGACTACAAGTTGTACCCTTTAGTCATTTCGATTATGTGGTGTCCTTATCTTATCTTTTCAGTACATAGTATATTCTTTTATTCCTCATACTACTAATGATTGGCATCAACTCAGAGAACTTAGCCCTTAAGAAATGATAAATAAGGGTACTATAAGTTCGTACAATTGTACGACCATCCTAGAAGATCAATAACGATATATCTTTAGACCACATCCTAGTGTCGTATCTTCATACTTCACTAGACTCTGTTTGCACATTGTATCTTCTTGTATCTCCATAACATTTCCTCAACTTGTTCCACAAAACATCCACAACGAACATTACTAGTTCAAAATGACTAAATAAACACTAAAAACTACTTAAAATAATAAATTCATAAACTATCCAAAACCTCTAATTCTTCAACAAATCAAAACAAACTTTCAACCCACACCAAAGATTCCACTTTCCTTCATAAAATTCTCATTTTATTGCCAAAATCAAATCATTTTCAATCCTTTGACTTGCATTAGTTATGCCAAATTGTTGGCTAACCATGTATTCCATGTCAATAGTTTCTGGGAGCTTGTTTCAGACCATACAGTGATTTCTTAAAGTTAAAAACAAAGTCTAGATGTTTTAAATCTTCAAAACCAGGAGGTTGTTTGACATACACTTCTTCAGAGATGACTCCATTTAGAAATGCACTCTTAACATCCATTTGATATAAGATGGTGTCATGATTAACTGCATAAGATAAAAGTAACCTTATTGCTTCCAATCTTGCAACTGGAGCAAAAGTTTCAGTATAATCAATTCCTTCTTGTTGACTGTAACCTTGAGCAACAAGTATTGCCTTATTTCTGACTACTTCTCCTTGTTCATTCATCTTGTTTCTGAACACCCTTTTTGTTCCAATAATGTTCTTGTGATTTGGTTTTGCAACCAACTCCCAAACATCATTTCTTTGAAACTAATTGAGTTCTTCTTGCATAGCCATAATCCATCCATCATTAGAAAGTGCTTCATCAACTGTTGTAGGTTCAATCATTGACAGTAATCCAAGCACTGAATCATTCTGTCTGAATGCTGATCTGGTCTTTCTTGGACTATCCTTGTTTCCAATGATTAACTCTTCAAGATGTGATGACTTGTACTTGAAGGTGTTTCTGGGTGGATTTGCTTCCCGAGATTCATTAAGACCTTGTTCAGAAACATCTTGATCTTGATTAGCTTCAGAAGGAGTGTCAGCTTCTGAGTGGTTTTCAGCTTCTGAGAGGTTTTCAGCTTCTGGAAGATTTTCAGCTTCTGAACTTTCTTCAGACTCAGAAATCTGATCAGGTTCTGAAGTATCTTCTGAAAGTTGAATATCTGCAAAACTCTCAGCTAGCTCTGATATTTTATTATCAGTCTTCTTGTCATCAAACCTGATGTTCATTGATTCTAAAATTCCTGGCAGGACTGGTTCTGAACCGTAAAACAGAGTATGAAAATAGCAGTTTAGAAGCAGTAATATAAAGGACAGAAAATAAAAGAACACAGTTGATTTGTTAACCCAGTTCGGTGCAACCTTCACCTACATCTGGAGGCTACCAAGCCAGGAAGGAAATCCACTAAAATAGTATCAATTTGAAGTCCTATGACACATCCCCTGTTTCACAGCCCCTATGACAACAGCCCCTGTTTCACAGCCCCTTCTCACTTAATCATTACCCATGGTATTTCAACCTAGGAACTCCTAGACCTGAGACCCCTCTCACTTCCCTTAGTCAATCACTGCCCCAGTAATTATCTGACTTTAACAAAACAAACAAAGTTGAAGACACTCTTCAAAACATAAAACAGTCACTCTTGCTTAAAAGCTTTGAGTGATTACAACTCAATAAAAACAACCAACTCTAAACACTTGAGTGGTGTAAAAAAAGACAGAGCACAAAGCTCACAACTAACAGACTCAAAAACCTAAGACTCTTTCAATACTAACTTCTGGTTTTTGATGTGTGAATTCTTCAATAGCAGTGTCCTCTTTAAATAGTCTTCAGCAGCACATAATTCTGAACCAAATCTTCAAAGATATACTCCCAGAATTATTTTAGAAGCAAATAGAAGCACACATATTATTCACAAATATATTTTCCAAAGATTTCCTAGAAAATATATTCACAAATAATTGAATCCAATCTTCAGTACATATCTTGCGCAAAAATACTTCCTTCTAGAAATGAAGCTTGGATAAATCTTCAATTAAATCTTCAAAAGATACTGTCAAAGATTTAACACAATTCAGACGCTGAAAACATGCTTCTGAAATGCAGCTTCTGAAGGTCAACAAAATTCAGCGTCTGAACAGCAGCTTCTGAAGGTCAAAAAAAGTCAACGTCTGAATAGTGCGTCTGATGAACAGTACCACCGTCTGAAGACCAGTTCAGCTTCTGATGAACAGTACCAGCGTCTGAAGACCAGTTCAGCTTCTGATAAACAGTACCAGCTTCTGAAATCCAGTTTCCAGCTTCTGAAGACAAAAATTAGCTTCTGAAGACGCATTGCTTGTACATTTTGATTTTAGCAAACATGTAGCCAACATCAAAATACCCAACAATCTCCCCCTTTGGCAAATTTTTGGCTAAAATCAAATTGAGCACAACAAAAAGCAAATTCTTCAAACATCAAGGTACGCAACCATGAAGAACAAACACAAATGTAGCAATAACAGAGTCAGCAGCGGATGAATCACTACATTTCACACATAACACTCCCCCTGCAACATACAACAGCAGTTTCTGAGGTACAGCTTCTCCCCCTGAAACATACATTCAGGAACTCCCCCTAAAACAGACATTCAGAAACTCCAACTCCCCCTGAACTGTTGAACAGCTTCTGAAATAGACACATATTTCTCCCCCTTTTTAGCCAAACAATGTTGACAAAATAACCAGCAATCACCAGGAGCAGAGAAAACACAACACAGAACAGCATACCACAGAACCACATCAGAACCAGTTTCAGAATCAGCATCAAAAACATCAGCACAGAACCCATCACAGCACCAACATTAGGATCAGAACCACATAGCATACACACACAGTAAAACAAAAAATAACAACTGCAAACCAGAAGCACAAACAGAAATCCAAGCAATCAGTCAAAAATTCACAGTCTTCAGACTCAGCAACAGATGTTGTTTCATCATTAGACACAGCATCAGAAGCTGTTTAGTTAATGTGTGCTTCAGGCACATTCACAGGAATCTTCTTCCCAGCAATCTGCTTCTCAAGATCAGCAATTCTCTTCTGAACACATGGCATGGTATCATGCTTAACAACATCTTCAGACTTACTAGGATCCACTTCCTTTCCTTTTAGTGCTTTCTTCTTTGGTACAGGTACCAACACTTTGCTCCAACATTTAGGTGGTCCAGCAACAGAACTCTTCTTTGCAACAGGAGTGGGCCTGCTGTCAGCAGCAACATCCTTTCCTTTCCTTTTGTTCAGCCTCTGAGCAACACTTGCACATTTTGGTCTCCATTCCTTCTTGACCTTGGTTTTGTTCACAACTGGTAACACTTTTCTTTGTTGAAAGTGCTTGGGGTATCCATGCAGCTTGTAACAAAATGGCTTAATGTGTCCCTTTTTACCACAGTGATGACATACCCAAGGATGAGATGCCCTCTTGCTTTTAGATCCCTGAGGTTGGTTCTGGTGTTCCAACTTAGGTTTATCCATCATTGGATCACATGTTTTAGCAGCTGCACTGACCTTTTTAGTTGGATTTTGCTGTTTGTTCAAGGTCCTATCATCAAACCCAATTCCTTTTGGTTTCCCTTGGTTCTGACTCTCCAAAATCTCTTCAAGCATATCAGTACCAGTGTTCAACATTCTGACTTGCTTCTTCATATGTTCAAGTTGAGAGTTCAGTTGGGTTACCTTATCATTGAGCTCAGAAATTTGTGCTAGATAGTCACTTCTTTCAGCATGTAGTTGACTGATAGTCTTCTACTGATTTATATACATCTTGTGTAGTTCTTTGAAAGAGACAAGAAGTTCTTCATAAGTTAATTCTCCTTCTGAGTCCATTATGCCAGAAAAACCTTCCCTGGAGCTCACCCAAATACAGGAAGGGTGCCTGCTCTGATCCCAATTGAAATTCCTGGCACGACTGGTTCTGAACCGTAAAACAGAGTATGAAAATAGCAGTTCAGAAGCAGTAATATAAAGGACAGAAAATAAAAGAACACAGTTGATTTCTTAACCCAGTTCAGTGCAACCTTCAGCTACATCTGGAGGTTACCAAGCCAGGAAGGAAATCCACTAAAATAGTATCAATTAGAAGTCCTATGACACATCCCCTGTTTCACAGCCCCTATGACAACAGCCCCTGTTTCACAACCCCTTCTCACTTAATCACTACCTTTGGTATTTCAACCTAGGAACTCCTAGACCTGAGACCCCTCTCACTTCCCTTAGTCAATCACTGCCCCAATGATTATCAGACTTTAACAAAACAAATAAAGTTGAAGACACTCTTCAAAACATAAAACAATCACTCTTGCTTAAAAGCTTTGAGTGATTACAACTCAATAAAAACAACCAACTCTAAACACTTGAGTGGTGTACAAAAAGACAGAGCACGAAGCTCACAACTAACAGACTCAAAAACCTAAGACTCTTTCAATACTAACTTCTGGTTTTTGATGTGGGAATTCTTCAATAGCAGCGTCCTCTTTAAATAGTCTTCAGCAGCACATAATTATGAACCAAATCTTCAAAGATATACTCCCGGAATTATTTTAGAAGCAAATAGAAGCACACATATTATTCACAAATATATTTTCCATAGATTTCCTTGAAAATATATTCACAAATAATTGAATCAAATCTTCAGAACATATCTTGCGCAAAAATACTTCCTTCTAGAAATGAAGCTTGGATAAATCTTCAATTAAATCTTCAAAAGATACTGTGAAAGATTTAACAGAACTCAGACGCTGAAAACATGCTTCTGAAATGCAGCTTCTGAAGGTCAACAAAATTCAGCGTCTGAACAGCAGCTTCTGAAGGTCAAAAAAAGTCAACGTCTGAATAGTGCGTTTGATGAATAGTACCACCGTCTGAAGACCAGTTCAGCTTCTGATGAACAGTACCAGCGTCTGAAGACCAGTTCAGCTTCTGATGAACAGTACCAGCTTCTGAAATCCAGTTTCCAGCTTCTGAAGACAAAAATTAGCTTCTGAAGACGCATTGCTTGTACATTTTGATTTTAGCAAACATGTAGCCAACATCAAAATACCCAACAATCTCCCCCTTTGGCAAATTTTTGGCTAAAATCAAATTGAGCACAACAAAAAGCAAATTCTTCAAACATCAAGGTACGCAACCATGAAGAACAAACACAAATGTAGCAATAACAGAGTCAGCAGCGGATGAATCACTACATTTCACACATAACACTCCCCCTGCAACATACAACAGCAGTTTCTGAGGTACAGCTTTTCCCCCTGAAACATACATTCAGGAACTCCCCCTAAAACAGACATTCAGAAACTCCAACTCCCCCTGAACTGTTGAACAGCTTCTGAAATAGACACATATTTCTCCCCCTTTTTAGCCAAACAATGTTGACAAAATAACCAGCAATCACCAGGAGCAGAGAAAACACAACACAGAACAGCATACCACAGAACCACATCAGAACCAATTTCAGAATCAACATCAAAAACATCAGCACAGAACCCATCACAGCACCAACATTAGGATCAGAACCACATAGCATCCACACACAGTAAAACAAAAAATAACAACTGCAAACCAGAAGCACAAACAGAAATCCAAGCAATCAGTCACAAATTGACAGTCTTCAGACTCAGCAACAGATGTTGTTTCATCATCAGACACAGCATCAGAAGCTGTTTAGTTAATGTGTGCTTCAGGCACATTCACAGGAATCTTCTTCCCAGCAATATGCTTCTCAAGATCAGCAATTCTCTTCCAAACACAGGGCAAGGTATCATGCTTAACAACATCTTCAGACTTACTCGGATCCACTTCCTTTCCTTTTAGTGCTTTCTTCTTTGGTATAGGAACCAACACTTTGCTCCAACATTTAGGTGGTCCAGAAACAGAACTCTTCTTTCCAACAGGAGTGGGCCTGCTGTCAGCAGCAACAGCCTTTCATTTCCTTTTGTTCAGCCTCTGAGCAACACTTGCACATTTTGGTCTCCATTCCTTCTTGACCTTGGTTTTGTTCACAAATGGTACCACTTTTCTCTATTGAAAGTGCTTGGGGTATCCATGTAGCTTGTAACAAAATGGCTTAATGTGCCCCTTTTTACCACAGTGATGACATACCCAAGGATGAGATGCCCTCTTGCTTTTAGATCCCTGAGGTTGGTTCTGGTGTTCCAACTTAGGTTTATCCATCATTGGATCACATGTTTTAGCAGCTGAACTGACCTTTTTAGTTGGATTTTGCTGTTTGTTCAAGGTCATATCATCAAACCCAATTCCTTTTGGTTTCCCTTGGTTCTGACTCTCCAAAATCTCTTCAAGCATATCAGTACCAGTGTTCAACATTCTGACTTGCTTCTTCATATGTTCAAGTTGAGAGTTCAGTTGGGTTACCTTATCATTGAGCTCAGAAATTTATGCTAGATAGTCACTTCTTTCAGCATGTAGTTGACTGATAGTCTTCTACTGATTTATATACATCTTGTATAGTTCTTTGAAAGAGACAAGAAGTTCTTCATAAGTTAATTCTCCTTCTAAGTCCATTATGCCAGAAAAACCTTCCCTGGAGCTCACCCAAATACAGGCAGGGTGCCTGCTCTGATCCCAATTGAAATTCCTGGCACGACTGGTTCTGAACCGTAAAACAGAGTATGAAAATAGCAGTTCAGAAGCAGTAATATAAAGGACAGAAAATAAAAGAACACAGTTGATTTGTTAACCCAGTTCAGTGCAACCTTCACCTACATCTGGAGGCTACCAAGCCAGGAAGGAAATCCACTAAAATAGTATCAATTAGAAGTCCAATGACACATCCCCTGTTTCACAGCCCCTATGACAACAGCCCCTGTTTCACAGCCCCTTCTCACTTAATCACTACCTATGGTACTTCAACCTAGGAACTCCTAGACCTGAGACCCCTCTCACTTCCCTTAGTCAATCACTGCCCCAGTGATTATCAGACTTTAACAAAACAAATAAAGTTTAAGACACTCTTCAAAACATAAAACAGTCAATCTTGCTTAAAAGCTTTGAGTGATTACAACTCAATAAAAACAACCAACTCTAAACACTTGAGTGGTGTACAAAAAGACAGAGCACGAAGCTCACAACTAACGGACTCAAAAACCTAAGACTCTTTCAATACTAACTTCTGGTTTTTAATGTGTGAATTCTTCAATAGCAGCGTCCTCTTTAAATAGTCTTCAGCAGCACATAATTATGAACCAAAATTTTCAAAGATATACTCCCAGAATCATTTTAGAAGCAAATAGAAGCACACATATTATTCACAAATATATTTTCTAAAGATTTCCTTGAAAATATATTCACAAATAATTGAATCAAATCTTCAGAACATATCTTGCGCAAAAATACTTCCTTCTAGAAATGAAGCTTGGATAAATCTTCAATTAAATCTTCAAAAGATACTGTGAAAGATTTAACAGAATTCAGACGCTGAAAACATGCTTCTGAAATGCAGCTTCTGAAGGTCAACAAAAGTCAGCGTCTGAACAACAGCTTCTGAAGGTCAACAAAAGTCAACATCTAAATAGTGCGTCTGATGAACAGTACCAGCGTCTGAAGACCAGTTCAGCTTCTGATGAACAGTACCAGCTTCTGAAATCCAGTTTCCAGCTTCTGAAGACAAAAATTAGCTTCTGAAGACGCATTGCTTGTACATTTTGATTTTAGCAAACATGTAGCCAACATCAAAATACCCAATAGATTCTTCAACAACATGTGTTTCTGAATTATACACTCTGTATACTTTAGATCTCTCAGAGTATCCTAAAAAGATACCCTTGTGAGCCTTAGCATCAAATTTCTTTAGGTAGACTTTGTTGTTTAAAATGTAACATGTACATCCAAACTGATGAAAATAAGAAATGCTTGGCTTTCTTCCTTTGAATAACTCATATGCTGTTTTATTTAGAATTGGTCTAATATAGATTATGTTCTGAATATAACATGCTTTGTTAACAACTTCTGCCCAGAAGTACTTTGCAATGTTAGATTCATGAATCATGGTTCTGGCCATTTCTTGCAAAGACCTGTTCTTTCTCTCTACAACTCCATTTTGTTGTGGAGTTCTAGGAGAAGAGAACTCATGGAGGATTCCATATTCTTCACAAAAAGTTTTAAAAGGTTCATTTTCAAATTCACCACCATGATCACTTCTAACTTTTAAAATTTTCAATTCATTTTCAGTTTGTACTTGCTTGCAGAAGTTGTTGAACACATCATATGTTTCATTCTTGGTTCTAAGAAATTTTACCCAAGTCCATCTACTGTAATCATCAACAATTACCAATCCATATTTCTTCCCATTGATTGATGTAGTGCTAACAGGACCAAACAAGTCAATGTGAAGCAGTTCTAAAGGTCTGGAGGTAGAAACAATGATTTTGGATTTAAAAGAACTTTTAATGATTTTTCCTTTCTGGCATGCTCCACATAGAGCATCTGAGTGATAGTCAATGTCTCGTAGGCCTCTGACCAGTTGTAACTTGCTAAGCTTAGAGATTAGTCTCCAGTTAGCATGTCCCAACCTCTTGTGCCATACCCATTTCTCATCACTCATAGATAGAAGACATACAACCTTCTGATCAATTAGTTTAGAAAAATCTATTTTATAAACATTGTTCTTCCTCTTTCCTTTGAACACAACAAATTTATCTTTGTTGTTGATTACTATACAAGAATTCTTATCAAACAAGACATTGTAGCCACTATCACAAAATTGACTTATGCTAAGTAGGTTATGTCTTAGTCCATCTACCAACCAAACATTATTAATAGAAATGGAAGAATTACCTATCTTACTAGTACCAATGATCTTGCCTTTCTGGTTTCCACCAAATCCCACAGTTCCTCCCTCTTTCATATTCAGGGTTTGGAACATAGACCTTTCTCCTGTCATGTGACGCGAGCAACCACTGTCCAGGTACCATGACTTCTCCTTTTCTTTGGCTTTTAAGCATATCTGCAACATAAATGATTTCAGACTTAGGTACCCATATCTTTATGTTGGAACAAAATGTATGAACAACTCTCTTTTGGGTTTTGATGACAACAAAGTGTTAAAAAGAAAATTGGATATGCTAATACTTGATTCTAGTGTGCAGAACCATGTACTTAAAGATTGGTATCTAACATTGGTTATGAAAGAACAAGTTAAGAGCAAGAAGGAAATTATAGAAGCTTATGTTGCAAGAATAAAGAAAATCAGCGTCCGAAGCAGCTTCTGAAGACCAGCCTCTGAAGGCAGCGTCTGAAGCAGCTTCAAAAGACAGCTTCTGAAGGCAGCGTCTGATGAACAGTGTGTCTGAAGACCAGGTTCTGAAGAAGTGATTCTGATGAACAGTGTCTGATGCCAGCTTATGAAGAACTGCGTCTGAAGGCAGCTTCTGATGAACAGTGCCTGAAGCCAGCTTCTGAAGAGAAGCTTCTGAAGTCTGAGATTAAGCAGTCAACGTTTGCAACTGTCAACAGTGAAGTATTGTACTGTCAGAACAGCTCAATAGAACAGTTGTCTCTCTGTACGAAACATTCTCCCTGTTTTAAAGGAAACAATTCAAATTCCTTTGAACTGCTGCTCTGTTTTCGCACACAAGGTCAGGAAAGAAATTAATGCTGGACATAGCTTCTATGGCAACGGCTCTTTGGTGAAAACTGACTCTTCTCAACAGCTCTTTCATTCTCTATAAAGGATTGATGAATTGAAGAAGAAAACTAAGACTTATAAAACTGAAATTGCAGTGCTCTGTTTTCTGAACGCAAAACTGCCAGAACTGAAAATCACCAAAATAACTTAGAAATTCTTACAAACTTCTATCTTAGAATTTCTTAAGTTTAGAGTCTTAAATCTGTGTTGTATTTTGTGAACACCACTGATTGTATATCAAGTGTTCAACTTAAACTCATTTATGTGTAAAATCTGTTTGATTCAAAGTCTCTTACTTAGTGTTTGAGCAAGAAAGTCTTAGACTGTGTGTCTGAGCGTAGGAAGTCTCTTACTTAGTGTTTGAGCAATTGGAAGTCTCTTACTTTGTGTTTGAGCATAGGAAGTCTCTTGCTTTGTGCTTGAGCAAATTGTAATCTTTGTGATTATAGTGAAAATCTCTTGTAAGTGACAAGGGGACTGGACTACTTCCGGATTGTGGAAGGAACCAGGATAAACTATTGTGTGTGTGTCTCTCTCTCTCTCATTTAGCTTTTACCCGCTGCAAAACACTCTGAAAAAATAGTTCAGATCTGATCAATATCAGAATCTGAACTAACATAAGTTTTTGAGAAAGAAAAAAAAAAGCCCACACAATTCAACCCCCCCTTCTTGTGTGTTTTTCTCACCTTCACTTTATGGGTCCTCTTTGGTTAGTTCTGAATGGATATGGCTTCTTTTGTACCTTTTGTCTGACATTCTGAGATTTAAAAGGTTTCACATACACTGTTTTCTTATCTTTTGAAGATTTCACAAGCACAGTCTTTTGAAAATGTGAGTCTGAATTTTTTAGAGTCTGAGACTTACTTGTCTTGGGTTCTGATCTTTTCAGACTCTGAACCTTTTCAGGATTAGAATCTGCTTTCCTTATAATCTTATACTTAGAACCTTTTGGTTTAGATTTTGGTAAAGTTTTAGATTCTGCCTTAATCTTTTCCTTAGGTTCAGAAGTTTTGGATTCTGAGTTGTACAGAACTTTAGGTTCAACAGTCTTAGTTTCTAGTAAATTCAGTTTCTCAGAAATGTCAGATGCAGATACAAAACACACCTCAGTGCCTTTCATAATATCTCCTGAACAGGATGATAGGTTTGTTTCTTTTGAATGATTGAATGGACCATTTTTGAAACCAATACCTTCTCCCCTGTTTCTGTTAATATTGTAAATCATAGAAGCAACTTTACTCATGTTGATTCCAGTTAAGATGAACTCTTGAAGTGCAATATCTTGCTCACTTGGGTCTTCATCAGGTTTCTTATGAGCCATTTTTCTGATTTCTCTAACTTCTTCATCAATCTCATTGATATGATTCTGAAGTTGGAGATTCTCATCAGCCAGCAAGTTATATTTCTTTTTCAAAGATGTTAATTGTTATATCTTGCTTCTGAGATGGTTCATAAGTTCCTTAACTGTATGAACAAGTTCAGATTGAGTAAGTTCAGAAAATACCTCATCTTCATCCTCAGAGTCTGAACCTGACTCTGTATCAGAAGATGTTGTTGCCACTAAAGCTAGGTTAGCTTCTTCTTCATCATCCTTTTCAGATTCAAATTCATTATCAAGATCATCCCATGTTGCCATAAGACTTTTCTTGAGCTTGTTTATGAAGTTGCATGATTTTGAGCTGGTCTTCTTGGATTTCTCCTTTGATTTGTCCTTCTGTAGCTCAGGACAGTCAGCTATGAAATGACTATTCTTTTTGCAGTTGAAGCAACCCTTATGATCTTCCTTCTTGGAACCAGATCCTTTGAAGCCATTACCTTTGTTAGAAAACTTCTTTTGTCTTTTGACTAAGTACCAAAACCTTTTAGAAAGCATTGCTAGCTCCTCAGCTTCTGAATCTTCTTCAGAACTTCCCTCAGGAGATTCTTCATCAGATTCTATAGCTTTTAGAGATTTTGATGACTTTCCTTTAGATTTAAGTGCTATAGACTTAGACTTTCTAACAGGTTCATCTTCATTGGGTCCTAGTTCATTCACTTTGAGAAAGCAGATAAGAGCTTCAATACCAAGTGTGACGCCTCGAGAAATCTCAGTTATAGTAATGAGATACCTCAAGAAATCACAGATATCGACTATCCAAAAATATTACTTATTATTTCTTTTTAAGATAAAAGATACTAAGTTTAGCTACTGTACAAAAAGGTTAAGTTATTTATGTTATAATTTTGCTACATAAACTTTTACACAAGCTACAGTCATAATAATTAAGGTTCTTTCTCCAGGCTCCACTACTACCATCCATACTACAGGCTTCATATACATGTACATAGATATATTACATTATTGATTCATATATCTAACTATGTCTTCTAGCAGTTAGGGGTACGAAGAGGCTCTGCATACAGTGAAGTTGTCCACATGTCAGCAAGCGGTATGTAAAAAGACAAGGTTACGGCACGGTGACAAGTCCTGGTGGCGAGGTTGGGGTATACGCCAGAGGTAATGTGAATAGCAACTACCCCATCAAAAGTCACAGTGAAGTTTGGAAAATCAGTAATCCAAGTTCCGTCCGTAAATTCCAGGCGTACAGCAGGGTGGGGTTCATGGTTCTCCATCTTTAAATAATTAAAATACAAAACCACAACAACAAACAGGGGTGAGTTCACATCAACAAATTGGAACAAGTAGTAGAATCTACAATAATTAATTTTAGAATTAATAAAGTAACATTATTCATGATATGATTATGTAACGCACATGTATTATATTCATCTTATATGTGACTCTTTCCTACTCCATGGAGATTCTATATGAGAGGAGCAATCGGGAGTACATGTTCTGTTTCAATTCTCATTGGTACATTTCTCTTTTCTTTTTATTCATCATTTTAACAGAACACTCTCCACCGATCATAAGTTCTTGCAGTGTCACGTCAGGTTCGTCACTGTGTGGCATCGAATACCACGACACAGGGGAGCTACCACCTGGTCACTTGTGGGGTTTCGCACCGTGACGCCCCCAAGGTCCCTTAACCTTCACTTACGCAATCTCGCTTGTACCAAAGTGTGGCTCACTCTTGGACTCATGTGAACCTACTTTAAAATTTCAGTATTATTATTGGTACAGCAAGTAAATCTATTCAGCTTCTCTAATTTATTTCTTATGACCAAGAATGATTATTTTTAAGAGAATGTTTCACCTGCATAATTAGATAACATACCTCCTATGACACTTTAAAATATACTAATAAGTAATAAGTTCCTTCGTCCTATTCCAAGTATATGTATATGAATTCTATTTATCATTGGTATCTTTAAATTCTAAAGATCAGAATCTGCAGAATCAGAGTCTGAAGATCAAACTCTGAAGGTTAGGTTCTGAAGGTTGTACGGTTTTAGAGTCCGGAGGTGAGTGTAACACCCATACTAAATTATCTAGAATATTTAGCATGTGTATTAATCTGATACTGGGTACATTAAAATTTTCAATAATAATAATAAATACATCTGAATGAGTACAAGTTGTCTCGTTAATACATTTATCCAAACATCATCTATAAATACATAAACATATCCTAGTAACCTTCTGAACTTCTCCGCGACAAGCAACTGCACTCCATCCAGCGTCTTCCTGGTGAAAATCTTCATAAACATCACTAGCTTACCTGGAAACCTGCACCAGAAGGATGGGGATGAGACATAATGTCTCAGTGAGCTCCTACCCTACCTACTGTTGGCAACCTCGGGGAACCTAGGGTCGCCGTGCCTACCTCGGCAATCTTGGGGATACCTATGATCGCCAAGTCTTAACCTTACCCATAGTGGGCTATCTGACTGATCCTGCTAAACTAGTGATCAAGGGGAAACCTAGGATCACTATCTGATAACTGATACTGAATAGTCCTGAGAACTAGACTATATCCTGATAACTGGGTGATCGAGGGGATTCTAGGATCACCGCCTGATAACTGATTATCTGATACTTGTCTGATAACTATTCTCTATCTGATAACATAATAAAATAATTAACTGATAAATGTCTTATGTTAGCTGTTAGCGTTGAACAAACATTATTATCTGGGTTCATTTTACGGAATGCCCCCGGGTGGAGTAACCCCGAAGCACATTCCCCTGATAACCGGTGAAAATTCCTATCATATCAGGCTAACAACGGACTCCTCTTGTCGTCGTGCGGTCATCCTTGCGGAATAACACGTCCCACTGGCGTGAACCTCCTGTGTCCCACTGGCGTGAACAGCAGAAGACACGACTTAACTTACGCGTATACCCCCCCGTGTCCCACTGGCGTGAACGACGGAAGACGCGAATTATTATATATCATTATTAATCTTAACTGATGCGTATACCTCCCGTGTCCCACTGGCGTGAACGACGGAAGACGCAATAAATAATCTTTAATCTTATGCATGAACCTTTCATGTCCCACTGGCGTGAACAATGAAAGTCACGACTTAAAAGTATTAATCTCATTCTTAACTCTACGTGAACCATTCGTGTCCCACTGGCGTGAACGACGAAGGCCACGGCTTATCTTACTAATTCTTGTACTCTTAACCTATATAAGGTTCTAGACTTAAAGCCTATATCATTCTTGAGTTTGCTTGTACTTAATTGTATATGAATATTTGCTGAGTAAAGGATAATTCCTAAACTAGCTCTTATATTCTCTATAATGACTTGAGGATTAAGTTATGTATCCTCTCAAGCTTATGCCTATCCTCTCCCTATAATGTTGGTTTAAACATCTTAAGGATAGGTCTTCATATGTTCTTTAACAATGCTTGATCATTACATGTTGATCCTTAAATCCGAAGCAGTTTTGAATAGCCGAAACGGAGCAAGAAAAGATGAAAAATTAAGTCATCCTGTCCAGCCCAAAATCGTGACACGATTGGGCAATCGTGTCACGATTTCTTACCCAGAAATCGTGTTTGGCACTGCCTGTGAAATCGTGACACGATTGATAAATCGTGACACGATTTTACCTGCAGTTGGACAGTTTTTGGCAAGTTTAAAACGTGATTTTCACCAATTCAGCTTATTCAAACCTACCCAGGCATCATAACAACTTAAATAATAAATTCAAAGACATATCAACAGGAAACAACACCCAATGATCAAGAATTGCTATCTAAATTAACTTAGGGTTCAAGGATCATAACTTGCTCAAAAGCTAAAATTCATAAACTTACTCAATCGGGTTATAAAACCCTGTGGAGCTCACCTTAATCCTCCTATTGGTGCTTGCTATTTCTGATTCCCCAAAGCCTTGGCTTAACTCTACTACTTCTCTCAAAATCTTCCTTGTTTACTCCTTGTTTCTTGCTCTTGTTTCCAGCTACACAACCAAGCTTGCTTGTGAAGTTTTCTCTTAAGAATTGGATGATGAAAAGATGAGTTAATGGAGAGGGAGTGAGGCGTGTGGGTTGGGAGAGAGTGGGAGAGGATGAGCTGAAAATGGGAAAGAAATGGAAATGGAAGAGTGTAGATTACTCTTTCTACTTCTTTCTTTTAAACATTCCCCCCCCCCTTTTAACTTATTTACCATAATGCCACTCCAAACATTACTAATTTACCATGCTTCTTAATCGCGTCTAATACTGATAATAATTGCATCTAAGCGGGATGTTACAGTGAGTTTCTGATAAACAGTGTCAGAATCTGAGAAATCAGAGTCTGAAGGTAAGCTTCTGATGGTTAGAATCTGAAGGTTAGCTTCTGGAGTTGAAATAGTATCAGAGTCTGAAGGTGAGCTTCTGTTGATCAGCGTCTAAAAATCAGAGTCTGATGAATAGTACCAGGGTCTGAGTCTGATGAACAGTACCAGGGTCTGAGTCTGATGAACAGTACCAGGGTCTGAGGAATCAGCTTCTGATGAACAGTACTAGAGTCTGAGGAATCAGCTTCTGATACTGAAGATCAGAGTCTGAACTACTGGTTTTCTTGCAGCTTACTCTACTTCATTTAAGTTAAATTTTCTGGATGTTAGTTCTTAATCTAATCCTATCCCTCCCATTTTCCATTAATTATAATCACTTCTATTGTTAGTTTTCATTCTAGAAAGTTATTACACCCTTTTGTTATTCAATTGTAAAGAGCGAAATCGTACCAGACTTATTCCTAATACCTTATACTGGTAGTTGCTGCATCTTCCCAGATACTAATTACTACTGCAAATTCTCAGAAATATTATGCCATTATGTTTAACCTTAACTACACACACTTTTATCAGCCTGGTTATATATATAATTTCTGCAGCACACAAATACACAGCAAAACACATATATAAATCTGATAGGTAACATTAATTCATGATTAGTGCAGATTTGTAAAAGTCTTTTAAAACCAAAAGAGTTAGGGCCACTCTTGACTCAATTGATTCTACCATATTATCATTGTTGAGATTCCTCACCCCCTACCTTTATAGTTTCTCTTTTTGGTTGACAAATTATCAGGATCCTCTCAAATCTAGACAAAAGCAGAATTTTAACAAAATGAGTTTTTTTCTTTAAGAAAAGAGAATCATAAACAAAATGTGTAGTAGAAATAAATATGAAATAGTTTCACCTTCAGAATCTCATAATGAGGTGCACAACTCCACTTAATGAAAGCTTATTAGCTTTAAGAAGGCTGAAGAAAGTGGGTGATCGTATTTAGTTTATATAGTGAAATATTGTTGGTTTGTTGTGTGAATAACTTAAGCCAAGGGTGTGGGTATTTATAGTAGAAATGGAAGAGTAAAAAGTTCATATAATGGTTAAAATTAGTGCAAGGTGTCATTTAATTAAGTGAGCCATGTAGTTACTTAAGATAAAGTCAAATTTACCATTTAATAGGTTCATTGCACATGTGCTTATTTATTACATTTTTTTATTCTAGTTCTTTGTACCTAGTTACTGTTTTATCAGAACATAAATGTATCTAGTTACCCTTGTTAGTTCATTTGTAAAGAAATTTTTATGCATCTAGTTACTATATCATTAACCCATGCATGCATATAGTTACTACTATTGGTTCATTTGTAAAAGATGCACAATTTATTTACTTGCCTTTCCTTATATTATTTATAAATTAATTAATAAGTTTTAGTTACTAAATGCTTCATATATCTATAACTAATGAAACTTCACATTTTGCTAAATAGACTATATGTAACATATTTTCTCAAACTAATGCTAATTATTGCTATAATGTATATTTTACTAAAAATATAATATTTAAAAAATGGGATGTTACAATTCTCCCCTACTTAATAAAATTTCGTCCTCGAAATTTGCTTACCTTAAAACAGGTACGGGTATTTTTCTCGTATGTTCTCTTCTAATTCCCACGTAACATCTCCACTCGTCTCATTCCATATCACTTTTACCAAAGGAATCTGCCTACCCCTGAGCTGCTTCATTTTCCTATCTGCGACTCTAACAGGTAGAGTCTAATATGTTAAATTTTCTTTTAACTGTACTGTATCAGGCTCAATGAAATGAGAAGAGTCTGGAATATATTTTCTTAACTGTGAAACATGAAAAACATTATGAAGGTTTGAAAGAAATGGAGGCAAGGCAACTTGATAGGCTACAGGGCCGACTCGTCGAAGAATTTGATAAGGCCCAATAAATCTCGGTGTAAGTTTCCTAGATTTCATAACTCTACCAACCCCAGTCGTTGGCGTGACTTTCAAGAATATGTGATCACCTGCTTGGAATTCAAGGGGTCTTCTCCTTTTGTCAGCATAACTTTTCTGTCTGCTTTGTGATGTTTTCATTTTCTCCTGAACCATCTTTATTTTCTCGGTGGTTTGTTGTACTACTTCTGGTCCTAAAACAAGATTTTCTCCTGTCTTATACCAACATAAAGGCGTTCTGCATCTACGTCCATATAGCGCTTCATATGGAGCCATGCCTATACTAGAATGAAAACTATTGTTATAAGTAAATTCAATTAGTGGCAATAGTTCATCCCAGTTTCCTGAATGTTCTAAGACACAAGCTCTCAATAAATCTTCTAAGGATTCAATTGTGCGCTCTGATTGTCCATCCGTCTGCGGATGATATGCATAACTCATTTTCAACTTTGTACCCAATGCTTGATGAAGACTTCCCCAAAATCTTGAGGTAAACCTCGGGTCTCTATCTGAAATTATGCTTGAGGGTACTCCATGCAATCTGACTATTTCCTTGATGTATGGTTGAGTCAATCTTTCCAATGAATATTTTATACCAATTGGCAGAAAATGTGCTGACTTGGTTAACCTATCAATGATTACCCAAATTGAATCATGCCCCTTAGGCGTTTTTGGTAATCCTGCCACAAAATCCATAGCTATACCATCCCATTTCCATTCTGGAATATCCAGTGGTTGTAGCATTCCTGCCGGTCTTTGATGTTCAATCTTTGCTTTCTGACAAGTTAGACAGGTTACCACGTAACATGCTATTTCCTTCTTCATTTTTGGCCACCAATACATCCTCTTAAGATCTTGGTACATTTTTGTTGTTCCTGGATGTATACTTAGCTTGCTCTTGTGTGCCTCTTCTAAAATTAACTTCTTTATCTCGCTATCATCGGGGACACATATTCTATCTTGAAATTTAATAACTCCATCAGTGTCCTTCTTAAACTCTGCAATCTTTCCTTGTTCTTTTAATCTCATTCTTTCTTGAAGGTATTCATCCACTTCTTGCTTGTCTTTGATTTGTTCTAATAAACTACAAGTAACAATAATCATGTTCATCTGAAGTCGGTTATTTACCACATTCATTCCTAAGTTCAAATCCCTAAGTTTTTCAATAAGTTCCATCTCTCGCACCATCATGGCGGAAATATGTAAGGTTTTTCTACTTAATGCATCTGCTACAACATTTGCTTTTCCCGGATGATATTGGAGTTCAAAATCATAATCTTTAATGAACTCCATCCATCTCCTTTGTCTCATATTTAGCTCTTTTTGATCAAAGAGATACTTCAGACTTTTATGATCACTGAAAACATCAAATTGTGGTCCATACAAATAATGTCTCCAGATTTTCAAAGCAAACACAACTGAAGCTAACTCTAAATCATGAGTTGGATAATTCTTTTCATGTGGTCTTAACTGCCTCGAAGCATAAGCTACTACTTTCCTATCTTGCATAAGAACACATCCCAACCCGTGTTGTGAGGCATCACAATATACTTCAAAACGTTTACTTGGATCGGGAAGGATCAAAATAGGTGACTTTGTTAGTCTCTGTTTTAATTCCTGAAAACTTTGTTCACAACTATTTGTCCACACGAATGCTTGTCCTTTTCGAGGAAGTTGGGTTAAAGGTAAGGCAATTTTAGAAAATCCTTCAATAAATCTTTGGTAGTATCCAGCTAAACCAAGAAAGCTACGAACTTCAGTGACAGTTTTTGGTCTTTCCCATTGCAAAACAGCTTCTACCTTAGCTGAATCTACAGCAATTCCGGCTTTCGAGATCACATGTCCTAAAAATTTTACTTCTTCCAACCAAAACTCACATTTGGACAACTTTGCAAATAACTGCTTTTCTTTTAAGATCTGAAGAACAATTCGAAGATGTTCTACATGTTCTTCCGGATCTCGCGAGTAGATAAGAATGTTGTCAATAAAAACAACAACAAACTTATCTAGGTAAGGGTGGAATATCCTATTCATGTAATCCATAAAAATCGCAGGAGCATTCGTTACTCCAAATGGCATCACCTGATATTCATAGTGGCCGTATCGCATTCGAAAGGCGGTCTTTGGTATATCTTCAGACTTTACTCGTATTTGGTGGTACTCTGATTGTAAATCAATCTTTGAAAATATTGTCGCTCCTTTAAGTTGATCCATCAAATCATATATCCTAGGTAGAGGATATTTATTTTTGACGGTTACTTTATTCAACAGGCGGTAATCGACACACAATCTCATGGTTCCATCCTTTTTCTTGACCAATAGTACAGGAGCTCCCCAAGGTGACACACTTGGTCGAATGAATTTCTTCTCTAACAATGCCTCTAATTGTTTCTTCAACTCGGCCAATTCGTATGGTGACATCCTATAGGGTGCAATGGAAATTGGTCATGTTCCAGGCAACAGATCGATAGAAAATTCTATCTCTCTTTCCGGGGGTAAACCTGGAATTTCTTTGAATATTTCAGGGAAATTGCTGACGATGGGAATATCCTCCAAAGTCACACCCTTTTTAACTTCCATAGAAGATAATGACACATATCCTTGTGCTTCTTCTCTTAGAGAAGCAATTGGTTGGTTGGAAAGTGGATTTCTAGGACACTTTGGATCATGAAAAATCAAGGTTTTGGCTGGACAATCTAATAAGACATGATTAGTAGACAACCAATCCATGCCTATTATTACATCTATTTGAGTTAAAGGTAGACAAACTAAAGTTATAGAAAAATTGATATTTTCAATAGTGATTTGACAATCCAAACAGGCTAAACTAGTTGTTACAGGGTCATTGGTAGGGGTTGAAACAATTAAATCAAAAGGAAGTGGAGAAATAGGTAAGCCCAATTGTTGAGCACAATCAAAAGATATGAAAAACAGTAGCACCCGAATCATACAGTACATTTAAAATTCTGTTTCCTATGAGACACTTACCTTGTATAAGTTCGTCAGACAGAGAAGCTTCAGCTCCACTCAGTGTGTAGACTCTTCCTTTCGTCTTTGGCCTGGAGTTTTGTTCCTTGTCGGCCACAGCTCCAACTTTAGATTGGTCACAATCTCGTGCGAAATGACCTGGTCGTCCGCATTTAAAGCAAATCACTTCCTTATTCAAACAATCCTTCGTGTCATGCGCTCCTCCACATTTAAAACATTTAAGGAGAGTTTGATACACCTGATTGAATCCTCCTTTTTGCCCCCTATTCTGGTTATTGTATTGATTTCCTTGTGGGCGGTCATATGGTTTCTTTTTGAATTTATCGTTTCCTTTAAATCGTGAGGGTCCTACATTATGAAACTTTCTATCTCTGGTTTTCTTGAGATCCTCAATAACCCTACACTTATTTACTAATTCGGGAAATTCTTAGACATTTAATGAAACTACAGCTTCCCGAATTTCATATCTCAACTCTTCTTCGAATTTTCGACATTTCCAGCTTTCATCTGGATGATGCTGAAAATACATTGAGAATTTTGACAATGCTTCAAATTTTGCTGCATATTCTCCTACAAACATTTCCAGTCTCGCTTGTGCCAAAGTGTGGCTCACTCTTGGACTCATGTGAACCTACTTTAACATTTCAGTATTATTATTGGTACATCAAGTAAATCTATTCAGTTTCTCTAATTTATTTCTTATGACCAAGAATGATTATTTTTAAGAGAATGTTTCACCTGCATAATTAGATAACATACCACCTATGACACTTTAAAATATACTAATAAGTAATAAGTTCCTTCGTCCTATTCCAAGTATATGTATATGAATTCTATTTATCATTGGTATCTTTAAATTCTAAAGATCAGAATCTGCAGAATCAGAGTCTGAAGATCAGACTCTGAAGGTTAGGTTCTGAAGGTTGTACGGTTTTAGAGTCCGGAGGTGAGTTTCTGATAAACAGTGTCAGAATCTGAGAAATCAGAGTCTGAAGGTAAGCTTCTGATGGTTAGAATCTGAAGGTTAGCTTCTGGAGGTGAAATAGTATCAGAGTCTGAAGGTGAGCTTCTGTTGATCAACGTCTGAAAATCAGAGTCTAATGAACAGTACCAGGGTCTGAGTCTGACGAACAGTACCAGGGTCTGAGGAATCAGCTTCTGATGAACAGTACCAGGGTCTGAGTCTGATGAACAATACCAGGGTCTGAGTCTGATGAACAGTACTAGGGTCTGAGGAATCAGCTTCTGATGAACAGTACCAGAGTCTGAGGAATCAGCTTCTGATACTGAAGATCAGAGTCTGAACTACTGGTTTTCTTGTAGCTTACTCTACTTCATTTCAGTTAAGTTTTATGGATGTTAGTTCTTAATCTAATCCTATCCCTCCCATTTACCATTAATTATAATCACTTCTATTGTTAGTTTTCATTCTAGAAAGTTATTACACCCTTTTGTTATTCAATTGTAAAGAGCGAAATCGTACCAGAGTTATTCCTAATACCTTATACTGGTAGTTGCTGCATCTTCCCAGATACTAATTACTACTGCACATTCTCAAACGAATTCTCTATAGGTGAGGACGACCTCAATGTTCTCTATGTGCTCGTCGGGACCAGTCGTCCGGTCATACGAGTCCATTTGCGGGGGCTTCTCTAGCCCCTGAGAGATCCGAACCTCTCAAAACGCCTAGTGAAGGGGCCGTATGCGGGTCGTTCATCATCAGAAGCTGATGTGGAGAACGAGCGCCTGCTCTGTTGGTATAAGCCCTAGAGGCCAATAGTTTATGTTAAACTTTTCATATGTATCATGACTTTTATTATTAATAAATTATGGCGTTCTTTATTACACTTGTTATAAGATAAATAAAGTCCCTAGAATAGTTGGTTCATGTGATGGAATATTAAGTGTGACTTAATCATGAGATTACATCAACGGAAAGAACACTATTCTTAAATGTATCCGTAGTCAAGCTTTAATATGAATTGGGATAATAATAAAGCGTTGAGACTATTATGTATGTAGACTGATGACCGTATCTCATTGGTCATGAATATGAGATATTAAGTCTATACATAGGTATAAGTATTAGGAGTAATATTTATACTGGATTGACCCATCGTGAGAATACTACATAGTATGTTATGAAATCGTCATAAGTTATTCTCACAATGATAATAGTGTATATCACTCTTAGACCTGAAACCACTGTGATCCCTAGATGTGGACTCAAGTGCTTTATTGCCATTCAAACGTTATCTGTAACAAGATAACTATAACGTTGGTTAATGGGCACTCGACGAATCATGCTGAGGGACATGAGTGTCCTAGATGGGATTTGTCCCTCCTTCATAACAGGAGATATATCTTTAGGCCTCTTGATGAAATATGACTGGAAAAATGCATGGCCATGCCGAATTAAGTCAATATGAGATATTGGACTTATTCGTTATTCAGTATATTTCGGGATCAAGAAATATAATTATTGAGCTAAGCAAGGGTGTCGTAATCTATGCCTTGTGTTCAATAAAGATATCAGGACAAAGGAGTAATCGTACACATATATATTATTATGGAAAGGTTTCGTCAGATCACTTGACATTCTTGTCACTTGGGTAGCAGTGATGTGTTGCTAGATACCGCTCACTGTTTATAATATTAAATATGGGATTTAATATTATTGCCAACGTTATAAGAACCTATAGGGTCACACACAATAGAACGGTAAAAAGGAGAAATATAAGTAATACTTATATGATGGGGTGCGTTTAGCAATTGACGCTAATTAGTTAGCGGAAGTTGATGGGTTAATGGGCTTATGGAAGCTCAAGCTGATTTTGTGCAGCAAGGAGTTCTATAAATAGAAGCTCTAGTGCTGAAATCAGCAAGTACTTTTCGTGTAACCCTAAAAGGCTAAACCGAATTCCATACTTCTCTCCCTAACCTCTGATCGCTTGGCTAGCACCGGGAACCAGAGGAAGCCGTTCGTGTGGACGAGTAGAGGCTTTGCTTACTTGCTCAGCTGTGATCAAAGAAACAGTTTCTGCATTACAAAGAGGTAACAATTCTATCACTGATTCATGTAATATTTGTAATGATCCAAGGAAAGGAAATCAAAATTTTTAAACTTCCGCTGCACCTTGTATGTCGATTTCCCTTCATGCTCCGCCTGGGTGGAGTCCTTCTTTCAAGAGATCGTCTGGAGTATCTCCTACTGGGCGACCTTCGGTTGGGCGATCTCATGATCGGAGATCTCCGACTGACTAA
The DNA here is from genome assembly GCA_018208015.1 of Medicago ruthenica. NCBI lineage: Eukaryota > Viridiplantae > Streptophyta > Magnoliopsida > Fabales > Fabaceae > Medicago > Medicago ruthenica. The sequence goes on from CM031371.1 coordinate 79,769,914, forward strand.
ATGTCTGGGCGACCTTGATCTGGAAGGACGCGGGCTACCTCCCCTTCTTCTACGTGGTGAAGAAGGAGGCCTTCTGTGCGATGGATGTTGTCTTTTAGGACGCTCTTTCTCTATGTCCATCAAGCGCCGGTTCTGCTCCTTGATAATCAACGTTTGACGTTGTACTGTGCAGAGAATGTTGGTCAGCAAGGCTTCTGCGGGAGACGAGTTGTTTGCTTCCTCCCTAGGCCAATGGGGACCGTAAAGAGGTTGCTCTTGTAGTGGCATGACGGCTTGAGGGATTTGGTGGAGTGCCTCCTCCCTAGGACTATCTACAGGGGACGGTGTATAAGTGTGTCCGTCGTGTAGACGCGGTGGATTTCACTCCGTACCTGGGATGTAGCACCGTTGGTAGTCATGGTATATGTGAGTATATATTTGTGAAAGCTTTGGTTTTTTGTCAGTTAAAAAATGGGGAGAGCTTGTAGATCCTCACAGACAGCGCCACATATCTTACCTGATCAGAAATGGACTACTGGTGCAGTATGTATGCGGTGAGTGAGAGTGCTCACTGTTGACTGGAAAGGCGGGGGGGTGTGTACCTGCAGGCACTCCGACGCTCAAGTCAGTATGAGTTAGAAGAGGGGGGGATTAGAGAATAAGGAGAATCTAACCTTGGGGACTGCTGAGAGTCCCTGTTATATAGAGGTGGGTGATGCAAGAGCCGTTGTATGGCACACGTGTGTCTCGGCGGTTACGAATTCGTAAGAAGTGTAACCGTCGAGGAGAGATTCGCGGGAACGTGCGTGAGACGTTACTGATTGTTTGAACCAGTCTCCGTTTGCTCCGAGCACCCCCCTCACGGAGAGGAGGTGAGTTGCGAGTAACTTATCAGATGTTGGATCTGGGTCAGTTTGTATTGGGCCTAAGTAAATGGGCCTAATGCTATTTGTTCGCTCCAGAACATTCATATTAATATCTTTAAATGAAAAATGAAAACTAATATTCTTACATTTATGATATTGTTCTTGGTAAATTAGTACTTAATAATTAAGGTCATTGACTTGTTTTTGTTTTTTGGTCAAAGGTTATTGACTTTTTAACTAATATTTTTACAATTGCAAGCTATACTATAAAGTTCTCTTGGTAAATGATGTAACTATTAATATCAAAAATATTTTACTAAGAAACAATTTTTTATTTTTTTTTTATAATTTTGCTATAGCTTGCATAACATATTATAAAAGAAGAATAACCTCAAACGTTAGACCAAAAATTATTAGAAAATATTTAAGAACGGATTATTATATAAAAAAACATTTAACATTGAAATTATTAAAATATTTGATTTTATGACATGTACTCCTCATTCTACGATAAGTGTCACATTTGCAAAAAAAAATGTATGAAACTGAATGTAATATTTTGTAAATAATTTCTAAGTAATTATATTTAATTTGCATTTACGATAATAGTGAATACATGAATAATTTTTTTTTATTTATACATGACGTGACAAACACCATATCAAACTTACTCATGCAATATCGACATTGTTGGTTGAACTAGATCTTATAGTCAAATACAACAATACTTACTAATGATAATTTTGTAAATTTTTTCTCTTTTATTACAATATGTAAAATGACAAATGTGGCAATCTTTGTGGGACAGACACATATAATATAGGGTTAAATATGTTTTTGGTCCCTATAAAATTGAGAAAGTTTAGTCCTTACTTAATTTTAATAGGCTTTTTAGTCCCTATAAAAAAAATTTACTTAGAATTTTAGTCCCTGCTAAAACAAAGTTTGTTTAATTATCCTTAAACTCTTAAATTTTTGAACGATTTTTTTGAGACAAGTTTAGAACACCATGAAAGGTTCATTTACAAAAATTTAGAATTTTTTAACATGAAACGAATTAAATATAAATTTTTTAAACCGATAAAAGTAACAAAATTTGGACGTAGAAATCAAATTTTGCGATAATTTTTTGCGGAGGAACTTTTAGTAATGTTCTTAACATGTATGCAAAAAACTGTTCAAAAACTTAAGAGTTTAAGTATAAATTAAACAAATTTGAATTGAGTAGGGACTAATACTGAGTGCCGAATTTTTTTTTAGGGATTGAAAGAACTATTACAATTAAGTAAGGACTAAACTTAAAATGTCTCAATTTTATAGGGACCAAAAACATATTTAACCCTATAATATATTCTTTTAAAAAAGTTATATTATTTTCGTCCCACAATGATTGTCTCTATTTTTTCTTTTGGTATTTGTTTCTACCATTTTATTAGTTAAAAGAAAAAAATAAAAGAAAATAAAATAAAATAACCTTATACTATGTCTTGGTTCCTTGTATTTGTTATTGTTGCAATATTTAGTCAACTTTCCTAGCTCAAGGACTTAGTAGTTTTTTCAATTATAAATAAGACAACCAAAGCTACAAGAGTTAGCAACAAAGGAGAATGGCAACCACATTTAAGTGTCTTGTTTCCATAATCTTCCTTGCTTTTGTCATTAAAGGTATGCTCTTAATTATAATTCCTTCAAGTACACATGCTATTAACTATGCTTTTTTTCAACTTTAGTTTTTGACCCAATTTTTCTTTTAAGGATCATGTGGCCAAATGTGTCCGTTGAACAGCCTTCAAATTGTCCAAACAAAGACTGGGCAAGTAGTAGCTGGCAGGCCTCAATGGAAGGTGGAGGTTATCAACAATTGCATTTGTGATCAAAGCCAAATAATGTTGTCTTGTAATGGGTTTCAATCTTCAGAGGGTATTGACCCGCTAATTCTTAAAAAGATAGGTTATAATTGCCTCTTATATAACGGGCATGCATTGAGTCCAAGAGATATTGATGTATTTGCCTATGCTTGGGATTCATCCTTTCCTTTTGTACCTGTAAGCTCTGTTACAGGTACATGCCATCAAAAAGAAATATAGTGTATTTGAAACATAATATGGATTTCAAAGGATTTAGGAACCTTTGAATTCTCCTTGAGATTGTAATTTTATATATATTTGGTTGATGTCCTAAAGTAATAAAAACAAGATCTTTATATTTTTTTTCTGAGCAGAAGAGCTATATATTTAACTGTTTGAATTAGTGAATTTAAATATTATATGATCCCAAATCAATAGACCTTAGTTATTGTGGCTTATAATGATTGAAAATAAACTAAATGATAATAGGATTTCCCTCTAGATCTGAGAGATGCTGACATTTACTGTTGTTTTGAATATGATTAACTCCAATGAAGAAAATTGTGAAAAACGAAAAAGAAACTATGTAAAAGTATGGCTTGATATAAAGTTAGTGTAATTACTCGTGCTTTACGCATGAGATTGATGATTTTTATTTTATTGGTAATTACTCGTAAAGACGAGATCTCAACTTTGTTGGCACCTTAAAGTTACCACCTATCATCATTTGCAACACTTTGGAAGAACAATTTCAATAATAAAAAGAATGAACATCGAAGAACTTGGAGGACTAGACCAAAAACCAAAGATACAAGTCGGAGGACCGACAACATTTGTCTCATTCAAAATCTAATCAGAGATATTCAGAAGAATAAAACCTAGGTGAAGAAAAAAAAGGTGCAATACAAGATAACAAATACAATACGATCCAAACAAAAAGAATAAGCAAGCATAAATGGTGTTTCTAGGCCAAAGCCTATTTCAATGAAAGCGGAAAAATGGAAGACCAACCCTATTTTTAGCAAAGTCATAACTTATGCAATTTGGCATACCGTCACAACATGAAACTATTGACATGGAATACATGGTTAGCCAACAATTTGGCATAACTTATGCAATTTGGCATAACTAATGCAAGTCGAAGGATTGAAAATGATTTGATTTTGGTAATAAAATGAGAATTTTATGAAGGAAAGTGGAATCTTTGGTGTGGGTTGAAAGTTTGTTTTGATTTGTTGAAGAATTAGAGGTTTTGGATAGTTTAGGAATTTATTGTTTTAAGTAGTTTTTAGTGTTTATTTAGTCATTTTGAACTAGTAATGTTCGTTGTGGATGTTTTGTGGAACAAGTTGAGGAAATGTTATGGAGATACAAGAAGATACAATGTGCAAACAGAGTCTAGTGAAGTATGAAGATACGACGCTAGGATGTGGTCTAAAGATATATCGTTATGGATCTTCTAGGGTGGTCGTACAATTGTACGAACTTATAGGACCCTTGTTTATCATTTCTTTAGGGCTAAGTTCTATGAGTTGATGTCAATCATTAGTAGTATGAGGAATAAAAGAATATAATATGTACTGAAAAGATAAGATAAGGACACCACATAATCGAAATGACTAAAGGGTACAACTTGTAGTCGTTAACCTTATACTATAAAACGACAACCACATGTTAGTGCCAAGGGTCCGAAATTTGTTTAGTTTAATTGAGCAGTCAAGTTTCAGTTAGGTTTAGCAGTCACTAGAGTTCTCACTCTATCTCATCTTTTTCATATATGAGTATGAGTGCTAGTCCTTAGTGAATTAGAGTTAGGATTACTTTGGTGATGCTTCAAGCTCACATCTTTCCATGTTGAGTGTAATGTTGGAACAAAATGTATGAACAAGCCTCTTTTGAGTTTTGATTATAACAAGGTATTAAAAAGAAAATTGGATATGCTAATACTTGTTCTAAGTGTGCAGGACCATATAATTAAATTATTTATCTAATAGTGGTTCTGAAAGATCAAGTTAAAGAGCAAAGGAATATATTGAAGCTTAAGTCTCAAGTCAGAATCTGAAGACTATCAGGATCTGAAAGCATCAGAGTCTGGAAGATCAGAAGTTTACTCTCAAAGTCTGAAGTTCGAAGTCTGAAGTCTGAAGTTTGAAGTCTGAAGTCTGAAGGAGAATCAGAAGTCAACTGTTGTTACTGTCAAAAGGACATAGTACAACCACGACCTCTGCAACAACCTCAGAGTCAGAACGTGCTCCGAAACATTGTCTCCTTGGACAAAACATTTAATCCATTTTCAGCAAAGGATTCAAACATTATTTTTCATGGTACTTAAATTGATTTCATTCGTTCACCGTCACTCGTTCGAACCCCTGATTCGAACACATGTTCAGATAAACATCTCTTGAACGTGAACCTTTCTGACACATACCCCGCGTAAAATTCAGAACTATCGCGCTCGGATTCCCCAGTACAAAACACACAAGTATACATTATCCATACAATCGGAGTGAACACTTGGGGCAGGAAAGGCAACATCTCTAAGTTTCTCTAAGTTTCAACTTGAGAGAACGAGCAAGTCGTTCGACACTCACTATTTCTAACCCTTGCATAAAGTCTAGCCGCTACTTTGCAACAAAGCAACAACTACGAGGGGGAAGGTCCTACCCTTGGCCCACTCAATCTACTCTTGATTAAAAAATGCTTGGTTACTTAAAACTAACCCTGCGAGTATACACCTAAGTCGAAACATTTCTTATTTACGAGGATATGTGTCGCAATTCTAATATAAAAGCCTCGCACCATGAGCATTCCGATCGCACATTATACTTAGAAAATTAAACATACATTTTCACAAGGTATTAAAGAAAGTAGCGAGCAGGAATTGAAACGAAATAAATGGTACAAAAAAAGGCGTGCTAACCACAAAGGGCGCACATTGTCATGGCAGAAGGCCGGTTACACACCAATAAAATTTTTTCAAATATTACAAGGCCATATAGGCTCGGGCTTATTCAACATGCCCATCATTTTCTTCTGGAGGAGGGGACTTGAAAGCACCATCTTCAACCCACTTCAAAAGATAAATCCCTTCAGTTGAGAGCTCAACCATAGGGTTCACAAATTTCATCTGCTGCACGGCATTCTCGAAGGCATGAGTGGCCGCTCCCACGAGACTAGACTCCAGCTCACCGATCCTCGCCACCAAGCCAACACAATCCAAACCAACGGTGACCTCGGCTTCTTCGTCTCTCGGGTTGATAGCGGCCACAAGTTTCTTTTTGTCCTCCTCCCACTTTCGGCTAGCTTCCTCTAACTCCTCCAGCTTGAGAAGATCTTTCTTCTCTTTCTTTTGCTCCTTGAGGTCAGACTTGCTGAATTTGGAGTCGTGCTCGACCACGTTTGTGTCCAGAGTGCTCGCATCAATTTTCTCGTCATCCTTAGAGGATGATTTTGTCGACAAATTTGAGTTCTTCTGGTAGGTTCTCGGTGTTAGCTCGGAAGTTCGTGTTGGCACCAGTTCGCCAATTGAGTTCGTGTTGGCTTCAAGGAGGCTATACGACTATCTTTCTCCTTAACCACCTCAGCAAGATCGGCTTCTAACTTAGCTTCTTTGGCCGTCAGGGCGTCCTTCTCCTTCACTAGCACATCAGCCCGGACCACATCCTCGGTGGAAGAGTTATTCTAGGCCATGGCTCTTTCCAAAGCCTTCATCGCAGAGATAACCCATTCGGTCATCACCTTGCTCTGGCCAGAAACACAAGGGTCATGAATAACCTTCAGCTCCGGGTCACTCAAGCAAAGCGAGGAGTGTGCACCATAATAATTTGGGTCGGACCACACGTTCGGCAGCATCAGTAACTCCTCGTCATCGGGCTAAGTAAAAGAAGAGGTGGTGGGCACAGGCTGCCCTTTCCAGCATAGACCACCCTCTTCCTCTTGAAGGATTCAGTGACCTCCTCCACAACATCATCCTCCAGCACACTCATGGGCATTAGGGGCGCACCAGAAGAAGAGCCTCCCGCAGCACTGGCGATAAAGTGGTTCACACTATGAACATCACTCTGCTGCCCAGCTTTGTGGCTGCTCACCTTTTTGATCGAACACCTGATCAGTTCATTCATTGAAGACATGTTCCCTGCGAACAAAAAGAACGAAAAGAAAGTCAGTAACAAACAGAAAATATCAATGCAAAACTAAATGTGAATCCTACAAAATTCTACCAAGCAAATCCATCGGGTTTTCAGAAAGAACAAGATAGTGCGTGTTGATGTATCGAGGCTCCGTCACCTCCTGTCCAGTGGAATCAATCAAAGGGACACCATCTTCCCTCAACATTTTGGCGGGCACAAAAGAAGATACGAAAGCCCATAACTTTTCGTAACTCTTCTTTTCCCCCGCACTCAGCCCAGTATACCCAGAGCCGAAGTCAGAGGGTTTATGCTCGTAGTGGTCCTTCCACCAATAAAAGGGAAAACGAGGAACCCTGAAGTGGTCTTCCCCTCCACTTCCTTGGGTCGTCATGACCGTCTTCAAGACGTTGTTCAAAGCAACCTCCGTCTTCGGTCACACCAGGAAGAAACGGTCCTTGAAAGGTCTCACCTTGCCCACAAAAAGGGAGAAAAGTTTCTTTGTCTGGCGGAAAGAAACCCAAGCGTGCCCCCCGCCTTTCTCTATCCCTCACTGGACACTGAAGAAAGTGAAAAATAGATTTACTGCTGACTCGACCTCCAGATGCCGGCACACCAGTTCAAAAGCCCTCATGAAGGGGTAGCAATTTGGATGGAGCTGCGAAGGCGACAACTCCGTCCACATCAAAACTAATCGGACGAAAGGAGAGAAAGGGAGTTTGAATCCCATGTCTTTAAATATGACTTCATACATAGGGAACTTGTTCCCCGTGTAATGCGAGCATATCCAATCAGGCATGCTCGGGAGCAGACCTCCCAGTCCTCTTTGCGTCCAATATCGCTGAACGGCTTCTCCGCCGTACCATCCGACACAAATGTCGAAATAGCTTTTAACGGCTCATCCCCTATCCAAGACGAGTCGTACTCTTTGGCCTCGTTCCTATTTGGGTTTCTAGCCATGACTAAACCTGAAAAGAGGTGAATTTCGCATTCAAATCCACCCTTCCTCCACCTCCAATTCTATCATAGCGATAAAGGGCCCATCGTCCTCCAAAACGGAAAGATCAAAAAGTTTTTAAAAGTAACGACTTGGAGGGAAAGCCAAAAGGCAAAGCAAAAAGGCCTCTGCATACGGAGGAACTACGCCACTCACAGTGGTGATAGGTTAAACGTCTAACAGGTTGAAAGCCTGCCACCGGTGGTGTTGAGTATTTTGGTGTTGGCTGCATGTTTTGGCAAATCCAATGTGTTGAATAGTAACATCTCCATGTCTAGAACAAATCTTTAGTTGCAAGATTTTCATTTTGAAGTCATTCAGAAGCTGAAATCACCATCAGAAGCTGAAAGTTGCTTCAGAAGCACTGTAGCTCTTCAGAAGCTGAATTCAGAGTCTGATGCCAGCGTTGACTTTGGTTGACTTCATCAGAAGCTGATTTTTTCAAGTTGTTTCTGCGCGAATCTTGGCAAGATTTATCAAGGAATTATCCACGCGTATTGCTTCTAGAATGGTGGTTGTTTTGGAGAAGATTTAATGAAGATTTGGTTTGTTGTTGTGAAAACACGTATTTTCCAGATATAATCTTTCAAGATACAATGTGGTTTTATTTGTTTCCTTATTGGACCAATCATAATTCAGAAACAAATCATGTGCAGAAGATTGGTTTGTTTTTTATGCTGCTTGTTGAAGGTTATAAAAGGAGGAGTGCTGCTGCTTTCAAGACATACGCATAATTGAAGAAATTCAGAGAAAAGAGTCTTAGAGTTTTAAGCTGTTAGTTTTATTTGTGCACCACTCATTGTTTGAGTTGGTTTAGAGTTTTATAGAGTTGTAATTCATTCTAAGCCTTTAGGTACGAATGAAGTTTTGCTATTGAAGTATTTCATCAAAACAGGATAGTTTGGTTTAAGGGGTTAAGTAACAGGTTTGTTACTTGAATAGGAAGTTAGTGGTCTCTAATACTCAACGTGTTGGGTAGAATTCAAGATTAGGAGGAAGTTAATTGCTTAGGCTGGGAACTGGGAGTCAGTGTCTTGAGTCATAAGGATTAATTCATATAGTGGAATTCCTTCCTGGATTGGTATCCCCCAGAGTAGGAGGTGTTTACTCCGAACTGGGTTAACAAACCTTGTGTGTTCTTTAGCTTTCCTGAACTTTTATTTTCTGCTGATTATTCGCTATTATATTGTGCTAAGTTCTGTTCAGAACCTGTTGGTTCAGAACCTGTTAGTATCTTATTGCCTGGCCAGAATTTCAATTGGCATCAGAGCAGGCACCCTGCCTGTGTTTTGGGTGAGATCCAGAGGAGTTAATATCTGGCAAGCATGGATAGAGAAGGAGGCTATGTCAATAGACCACCCCTACTAGATGGCACAAACTATGAGTATTGGAAGTCTAGGATGTGTGCTTTTCTAAAGTCTATTGACAGCAGGACTTGGAAAGTTGTGATTAAAGGCTGGGATCATCTTGTGTTTACAGACAAAGATGGTAATAAGACTGAGGTTTTGAAGCCTGAAGAGGAATGGACCAAAGCTGAAGATGATCTGTCACTGGGAAATTCAAAAGCTTTGAATGCAATTTTTAATGGTGTAGATCAGAATATGTTCAGACTCATCAAGCAATGTACAGTTGCAAAGGAGGCCTGGGAAATTTTAAAAACAACTCATGAAGGAACTTCTAAGGTGAAGATGTCCAGATTGCAGTTACTGACCACCAAGTTTGAGAACCTGAAGATGAAGGAGGATGAATGCATACAAGATTTCTACATGAATGTGCTGGACATGGCAAATTCTTTTGATTCTCTTGGTGAAAAGATGTCTGATGAGAAGATTGTAAGAAAAATCCTCAGGTCCCTGCCCATAAGATTTGATATGAAGGTCACAGCAATTGAGGAGGCTCATGATATTTCTGCTATGAAGGTTGAAGAGCCCATTGGTTCTTTGTTGAACTTTGAGACTGGTTTTTGTAAACAGCCTGAGAAGAAAGGAAAAGGTGTAGCTTTTACTGTGAATTCTGAAGCTGATGATCAACAAGAGTCTGATGAGGATGACTTATAAGAAGCTCTAGTGTTGCTGGGAAAACAATTCAACAATGTTGATAGATGAGTCTGAAGAATGTTGATAGAAAAGCCAAAGCCAAAGGTCAGAACTTCAGATTCAACAACAAGAAGCAACAAACTGATGTGAAAAAGACCAAGTCTGAGGAGAAAAGTAATCAAGCTAAAGGTGTGCAGTGCTATGAGTGTGAGGGTTATGGACATATCAAAACTGAATGTCTTACTTTTCTTAAGAAGCAGAAGAAGAAGAGCCTAGCTGTTGCATGGTCTGATGATGATTCTGAAGAAGATGCTGTAAGTGAATCTGGCTTGTGTGATACTGGTCTGGTAGTAAGGTCAGGAGCTATCTTGAAGAAAGAAGCTGTTTTAGAGTCTGAGACTTTCTCAGAGTTTGACTCAGAGTCTGAAGCTTCATCTGTGTCTGAAGCTGCTAAAACCTCATATGATGAACTAGCTGACAACTATAGGAAGCTATATACCTGAAGTGCTGAGGTTTGCAAACAAGTTCTGGATCAGAAGGAGACTATATGTCAACTGGAGGCTGAAAAAGGAGAACTGTTAGTACAAAATTCAGAATTAAAAGAAGAATTAAGCCAGCTAAATTCCCAACTTGAGAACATGAAAAAGCAGGTCAGGATGATGAATACTGCCACTGATGTGTTGGAGGAAATTCTAGGTGCTCAGAAACAAGGAAAAGCTGGTTTAGGTTTTGTTGATCAGACTCAGAACCCCAAACAGAAGATTCTTGTTAAAAAGTTTGTTCCTGCCACTAAAACTGATAATCCTGTGATTGGGACATCTCAGATGAGACCTCAGATGCAAGGTCAAAAGCAAGCCCAGATACAAGCTCATAAGCATGCTCAGAAGCAACCCCAGAAGTTCAACAGAAGAAGGAGGAATCATACCTGGATCTGTCATCATTGTGGAAAGAAAGGGCATATCAAACCATTCTGCTTCAAACTTTATGGCTATCCTGAACATTTTCAGTATAGAAGAGTGGAACCAGCTGCTATCAGACACAATGTTCAGAAGGTGTGGAAGCCCAAAGTTCAGAATGTTGGCCTTATAGCTCATACTTCATTGAGAGCCACCTCAAAAGAAGACTGGGATTTTGATAGTGGGTGTTCAAGACACATGACTGGTGTTAAGAAGCTGCTGAGTAATATAAGACCTTATTCCAGAAGCTATGTAACATTTGGAGATGGAGTAAAAGGTCAGATTCTGGGTATTGGTGATTTGATCAGTGAAGGTTTGCCCAGACTAAATGATGTGCTACTGGTGGAAGGATTAACTTCTAATCTGATCAGTATTAGCCAACTTTGTGATCAAGAATTGAAGGTTAGTTTCAACAAGCAAGAGTGTTTTGTGACTGATCAAGAAGATAAGATTTAGATGAGGGGCTGCAGATCCAAAGATAACTGTTATCTATGGGTGTCTGAAGAAGAAAGAAGCCTGACTTCTTGTCTCATGAGCTCAGAAGAGGAAGTCAAGCTCTGGCACCAGAAACTGGGTCATCTGCATCTGAAAGGCATGAAAAAAATCCTAAGTACTGAAGCTATAAGAGGTGTACCTAATCTGAAGATCAATGAGGACAATGTTTGTGGTGATTAACAAATTGGGAAACAAACAAGAAAGTCTCATCCCAGATTAGTTCATCAGGTAACTACTAAAGTACTAGAACTATTACATATGGATTTAATGGGGCCTATGCAAGTAGAAAGTATTGGAGGAAAAAGGTATGCATTTGTAATGGTAGATGACTACTCAAGATTCACATGGGTTAACTTTGTTAGAGAGAAGTCTGATACTTTTGAAGTGTTCAAAGATTTATGCATTCAGTTACAAAGAGAAAAGGATTGTGGTATTGTCAGAATCAGAAGTGATCATGGCAAAGAGTTTGAAAACAAGAGTTTCTCAGAATTCTGTGCTTCTGAAGGTATAAAGCATGAGTTTTCTGCACCTATAACACCTCAGCAAAATGGTGTAGTTGAGAGGAAGAATAAAACATTAGCAGAATGTGCAAGGGTCATGCTGCATGCTAAGAAACTGCCTTATATGTTTTGGGCTGAAGCCATGAATACTGCCTGCTATATCCATAACAGAGTTACTTTGAAGAAAGGAACAGTTTGTACCTTATATGAATTATGGAAAGGGAGAAAGCCAACTGTGAAATACTTTCATGTGTTTGGGAGCAGATGTTACATCTTGGCTGACAGGGAAAATAGAAGAAAACTGGATCCTAAGTCTGATGAGGGCATATTTTTGGGATATTCAGTAAACAGCAGAGCCTATAGGGTGTTTAACTCAAGAACCAAAGTTGTGATGGAGAGCATAAATGTGGTTATTGATGATATGTCTGCTGAGAATGAAAAGAATGAATCTGAAGTTATTCCAGAGTCTGAAGCCTCAAAAGAACAAACTTCAGAAGCAGAAAAGCATCCAGAATCTGAAGAAGCAGAAGTGCATCCAGATCATGATCCTACCAATAAAGGGCCATCAATTAGAGTTCAGAAGGATCATCCTAAGGAGCTTATCATTGGGAGTTTGGATCAAGGGGTCAGAACCAGGAGATCAGACCCAGCTGCTACTGATTCTTGTTTTGTGTCAAAGTTTGAACCCAAAAATGTGAAAGAAGCCCTAACTGATGAATTTTGGATTGAAGCAATGCAAGATGAGTTGAATCAATTCAAAAGGAGTGAAGTGTGGGATCTGGTTCCAAGACCTGAAGGGCTGAATGTCATTGGCACTAAGTTGATATACAATAACAAAACAGATGAAAATGGTATTGTGGTCAGAAACAAAGCAAGGTTGGTTGCTCAAGGCTATACTCAAGTTGAGGGACTTGATTTTGATGAGACCTTTGCACCTTTGGCCAGACTAGAGTCCATAAGACTATTGTTAGGTGTTTCCTGCATTCTCAAGTTCAAATTATTCCAGATGGATGTGAAGAGTGCATTTCTGAATGGATACCTGCAAGAAGAAGTGTATGTTGAACAGCCTAAGGGTTTTGTGGATCATCAGTTTCCAGACCATGTGTACAAGTTGAAGAAAGCTTTATATGGATTGAAACAAGCACCAAGAGCATGGTATGAAAGGCTTACTCAATTTCTTGTGGCTCAAGGTTACAGAAAAGGAGGTTCTGATAAGACATTATTTGTGAAGAATGAACATGGAAGTCTGATGATTTCTCAGATCTATGTTGATGACATAGTATTTGGTGGAATGTCTCAGAAGATGGTCAAATTGTTTGTTCAGCAAATGCAGTCAGAATTTGAAATGAGTTTGGTTGGTGAGCTGACATACTTTCTTGGATTGCAAGTCAAGCAAATGGAAGATACCATCTTTATTTCTCAGAGTAAATATGCCAAGAACATTGTGAAAAAGTTTGGTATGGAATCTACTGCTCATAAGAGAACACCAGCTGCTACTCATCTGAAGTTAACCAAAGATGAACATGGAGTATCAGTTGATCAAAGTCAATATAGGAGCAAGATAGGAAGCCTACTGTACTTGACTGCAAGCAGACCTGATATCACATTTGCTGTTGGAGTTTGTGCAAGATATCAAGCTGATCCTAAGATGAGTCATCTGACACAAGTTAAAAGGATCTTGAAGTATATGAATAGCACAAGTGACTATGGAATCATGTATTCACACAGTTCAAGTTCTGAACTGATAGGATATTGTGATGCTGACTGGGCTGGAAGTGCTGATGACAGGAAGAGCACCTCAGGAGGTTGTTTCTTTTTGGGAAATAATCTAATTTCTTGGTTCAGCAAGAAACAAAACTGTGTTTCATTGTCCACTGCTGAGGCTGAATACATTGCTGCTGGGAGTAATTGTTCACAACTGGTTTGGATGAAACAGATGCTTGAAGAGTATAACATTGAACAAAGAACTATGACATTGTTTTGTGACAATTTGAGTGCTATCAACATCTCTAAGAACCCAATACAGCACAGCAGAACTAAACACATTGATATCAGACACCATTTTATCAGAAATCTTGTGGAGGACAAGATTATTCAGCTGGAACATGTGGTTACTGAAGACCAAGTTGCTGATATTTTCACAAAGGCTTTAGATGCTAAACAGTTTGAAAATCTGAGGTGCAAGTTAGGTGTTTGTTTACATGAAGAGTTATAGCAATTAATGCAAACTGGATGTGAGGAAGATAGAGTACCTGCCAGTGTTGCTAATGTTGTGTGTGTGTCTGATCCTGAGTCTGAAGTTAATGCTGGAACATATTTTGTAAATTGTTGTTCAGTGTTCAAACCCTATGTGATGCATGTGTTTTGTCATAATTTTGTGGCTAAAAAGGGGGAGAAAAACCTGAGTTCAGACTGGAGTTGGAGTGGTTGTTTTGTTCAGAAGGTATGCATTTTGTTCAGAATTCAGAAGCTGACAGTTGTACTCAAAGTTCAAACCCAATGCAACATGAACTGTGCAGATGTGATTAAAGGGGAGTATGTGTCTCAGGGGGAGTGCATGAATTTTATGTACCTGAGTGTGAAGTGTTGTTTCAAGTTTCAGAAGTGTTTCAGTTCAGAAGCCACTGCAGTTCAGAAGTAAGGGGGAGTTTGATGTATGCTGAGTTGCAGGGGGAGCTGGTATATGTGAGTGTTTGTGATGATCAGGAGTTGATCAGCAGCTTATGTGTGCTTCAGTAGCTGAGAATATTAGAAGCTGATATGTTGTGTTGAACTGAAGCTGGTTTGTGTTTTTCATGATAATCATAGCTGAATCCGCTGCTTATCTCTATGTTATGATTGATCTTGTGGAGTTCTTCATTGCTGAGTTAATTTTATGGGAGATTGAAGAACTTGGGTGTGTGAACATTGGTTTTAGCCAAAAATTTGCCAAAGGGGGAGATTGTTGAGTATTTTGGTGTTGGCTGCATGTTTTGGCAAATCCAATGTGTTGAATAGTAGCATCTCCATGTCTAGAACAAATCTTTAGTTGCAAGATTTTCATTTTGAAGTCATTCAGAAGCTGAAATCACCATCAGAAGCTGAAAGTTGCTTCAGAAGCACTGTAGCTCTTCAGAAGCTGAATTCAGAGTCTGATGCCAGCGTTGACTTTGGTTGACTTCATCAGAAGCTGATCTTTTTCAAGTTGTTTCTGCGCGAATCTTGGCAAGATTTATCAAGGAATTATCCACGCGTATTGCTTCTAGAATGCTGGTTGTTTTGGAGAAGATTTAATGAAGATTTGGTTTGTTGTTGTGAAAACACGTATTTTCCAGATATAATCTTTCAAGATACAATGTGGTTTTATTTGTTTCCTTATTGGACCAATCATAAATCAGAAACAAATCATGTGCAGAAGATTGGTTTGTTTTTTATGCTACTTGTTGAAGGTTATAAAAGGAGGAGTGCTGCTGCTTTCAAGACATACGCATAATTGAAGAAATTCAGAGAAAAGAGTCTTAGAGTTTTAAGCTGTTAGTTTTATTTGTGCACCACTCATTGTTTGAGTTGGTTTAGAGTTTTATAGAGTTGTAATTCATTCTAGGCCTTTAGGTACGAATGAAGTTTTGTTATTGAAGTATTTCATCAAAACAGGGTAGTTTGGTTTAAGGGGTTAAGTAACAGGTTTGTTACTTGAATAGGAAGTTAGTGGTCTCTAATACTCAACGTGTTGGGTAGAATTCAAGACTAGGAGGAAGTTAATTGCTTAGGCTGGGAACTGGGAGTCAGTGTCTTGAGTCATAAGGATTAATTCCTATAGTGGAATTCCTTCCTGGATTGGTATCCCCCAGAGTAGGAGGTGTTTACTCCGAACTGGGTTAACAAACCTTGTGTGTTCTTTAGCTTTCCTGCACTTTTATTTTCTGCTGATTATTCGCTATTAAATTGTGCTAAGTTATGTTCAGAACCTGTTGGTTCAGAACCTGTTAGTATCTTATTGCCTGGCCAGAATTTCAGGTGGTTTACAAACAAACAAGGCAGTTTCTACGTCCTAAAAGGCTCAACCTACGGTGGAAACCACCATCATCTATGATGGAATCCACCAACTTCCTACCAAAAAAAAGACTAGCCTACTTAATCACAAAGACAGAACGGCAAAAACACAAAAAATAAAAGCATAATGACGAAGCAACCTTACCTTGTTAAACGAAGATGATGTTGTAGGTTGAACGGTGATGGGGAAAAACTCCTTGAACTTCTGAGAAATAAAAAACTTGCAGAGCGAAAATGGCGAGAGTGTTTTCCAAAACACTCGAAGCTATTTATACCTCCTTCGCAGCCCTTCAGAAGACAACGAGTTCGATCCGATGCAGCCCTTCACCTGTGACCCAATGCAAAAAATCAAAGCAATGGTTCAGATCACATCTCATCACACTACTAGAAAAATGACATTTAACATCAGGGTATCCACATCAGTGGTCAAATACCTGATGTGGAAAGTAACACGGTGACATTTAACATCGGCTACTGTGAATGCCTGAGGGGAAAATTAGTCACTGAACCTTTTTAACATCGGTGGAAATTATACCTGTAGGTAAATATAAACGCGGTGGCAGTTTTGTAAATTTGGCGAACTACATTTAACATCAGGTACATCATACCTGTAGGGAAAACTGTGTCCTTCTATACAATTTTCACTTTCCCAATTTCACTCTCACACTTACGTACGTTTTTCCTCTTCTCTCAATCGCTCGAACCCTTCAATCTCAAACCCTCAATCACTCGAAACCTTCATCTTCTCTCGATCGAAACCACCAAAAATCACTTGAAACCCTCAATCGCTCGAAATCATATTCTCTGATGTGTTCGTCGTCATCACAGCTGTGCTCGAAACCATCACCTTCGCTCGAAATCCTTCTCTCTGTCGTGTTCGTCATCATCGTCGTCCTTAATCCATCACTGTTGCTCGAAACCATCACAATCTGAAGGTGAATTGTTTTCCTTGTTTTTGCTTCTTCAATTTCTGGTTTGATTGTTTGCATTTAGGGTTTTTGTTAAAAATGAGATAAATTCATGTTAAGAAGCTCTGTGTGAGTTGATTTTCTTATATTTATTCTTTTGGTCCTGTGTTGTCGGTGCTGCATAGGGTTTTATTCAGTTTGACATTGTTTTAGGTTTTGGGTTTCTATTATTAGTCTCAATTGAATTGAATTAATATCTTTGACAATTTGTGTTTGGTTGTATATATAAAAATAAAATATAGTTATCTACAAGAATATTGATCTATTAAGCGTCACATGTCACACCGACACACGTTCCATTAGAAACGTTGGTGCTATTGATTCTAAATAATGTGTGTGAATGGATGGTTGTTGTGTTTTGGTTTAATCTTTTAGTGTGTGTGGTTTTTTTTTTTTTTTGACAGTGCAGAAGAAGCTAGGAAGAACATATATTCTGTTTCAACTAGACACTACTTTGCTTTTGGAGCTCTTTGTTCTGAAGAGCTTTCCTACAAACTGAAAGGTGTATAATACATGGTTTAACATCCGAAACTCTTGTTATTCTTGTTTTCATCTATATCATTAACAGTTTAAATTTTCTGTTTGTCAAATTGCAGAACTGCCCAAGGTTCGATGGGTTCTTCCTGATTCTTATTTGAATGTGAAGGAGAAAGATTATAGAGGTAAGCTCTGTTGTCCTCTCACCTGATGGTTTGGTGATTGGTAAGCAAATTGGGCATACAAATTTTCTTAGGTTTGCATAATTTTTAATGTTAGCATCTATACGGTTACATAAAAAATTTAAATAGTACACATGGTTTGGATATCATCAAAACTTTGGTTTATTGGTGGAATCTTGTCTTGTGATAACTCCTGACATATTATCAACTAAAGCAAATTTTGGATAAGAAACACCGTAAAATAATCTGAATTTACATCTAATATAATCTGAATTATTTTTTTGTTATGTTAGCCTGCACAAATGATGTAACATACATGTCTGAATTGGTTTAGCTGTGATAGAGCATACCTGAATTTCAACTTCGGTTAACTTGCTTTTGATACTTGATTCTGAATAAGTTAGTTCTGGTTGAATCTGTGTTTTTTAGTTTACTTTCAAACATGTGTGTGGATTCTACTCTGTTGGTCAGTTTGTTAAATTGGCGCTAGACTTACTAATAATTGAAACTATGCTTATTTGTTCTTTTATTTCTCCTGCTTAAGTTCATATTTGCAGGTTTTTGATTTTTTTCCCCTTTCGTTTTTGTCCCCTTTATATTAGTTTGAGGTTTCAATTTCTGTTTTTTTTTTTGTAATTAAATTTTCAGCTCGTTTTGTTTTTATAGTTCGATTGGTTTGTGACTTTGTCTTGTTCAAATATGTCTTGCTCTGCATGTTGGTACAGCTGCACTGGCTATGTTAACAGGTTGCAGCTGCTGGTGTGCTGTGCGCACCTGCTATGCAATGCTGCCTCTGCTGGGTGCTGCTGTGTTTAGGAGTTTTAGGTGCTGTTTCGTCCCGTACGGGGCTGGTTTTGTCTTAGCTCGGTGGAGCGCCTAAGTGTATGCACTTGGCTTTGTATTTTCTCGTCCTTCCCGCCGTTCCTGTTGTGCTTTAGCAGAGGGCTTTGTTTGAATATATGCTTGTCATACCCCATTTTTGACCCGTGTTCGATTCATTTCTCTCGTCTTTTAAGCCAGAAATTTTCGTCGTTTCAGACGAAATTTCGGCAGAGAGGTATTTTAAAATACCTTATTTTTTGTTCCGAATGTGAGCTTTTTATTTTTGTTTTTTTATTCGTTTTATTGTTATTAATCTTTTTCATTATTATTCATTTATTATTTTTTTTTTAGTTTTATTATTATATGTTTTTATATTTTTACCTTTATTTTTCTGTTTTTATTTATTTCATTTTCGTTATTATTATTTTTTATTTTATAAAAATTGTATTTTTATTATTTTACTGTTACAGTCCATCCACTTGAGTCAGATGCCCAGGGGCATTTTTGTCCATAGAAATTTCACAAACCCTAATTCAGGGCTATAAAAACAACAGTAATAATGCACAAGAACCAAGGGGGAATATACAGTAGCAGCAACCACACAACCACTGAACCACCACAAACCACCAGAATCAAAAACTTTTTCCTTCCTCTCTTTTTTTCTTCAAAATCACAAAGCACTCCTCCCTAATACTACACACACACCCGCGGCCACCACTACATACCACACACCAATCACGGCCCTCATCACCAACAGCCCTCAACTCACAACCCAACACCACCGCGCGCAACAACCCTCAACCCAGCACACACATCCACGCAAAAATCGAACCCATTCCACAAGAACCGAGCCAAAGCCATTAAAACCGAGCCAAAGCCATTAAAGCCGAATCAAACTAGCTCAAACCGAACCTAAAAAACAGATCTCAAGAGGTATATTTTCGAAATTTCAAGCTTAGATCTAGGGATTTTGGTTAGGTTTTTGTGAAAACTAAATCCGGATTCATAACGAGGATAAAAATGGATTTTAGAAAAGCTAAAAAATTTTGAGAAAAGGGTGAGTTTTGTGCTCCGGCGCGGTGGCGCCGCCGGCGGCCGCCGCGCCGGAAAATCTTTCCGGTGACTGTTTTTGAGAGAGAAGGCAGAGGGTTAGAGAGAAGAAAAGATGAGGAAAGAGAGAGGAGGTGAAAAAATGAGAGAAAATCTGATTTTTTTGAATATATAACCCAAACCCAGCAAGCCCAGCCTTAGGCCCAGCGCGGCCCACTTCTTCTTTCTCTTCCTCTCTTTTCTGATTCTACTCATTTGCTTCCTGCACCCCCCATGTTTGCTCCTGCACCCCCTTTCTTTTATTTTAATTTCTTTTGCTTATTTCTTGCATTTTCATTCCTTTTATTTTTTTTTTCTTTTTTATTACTTGTTGGCTTTTATATTTTCATGTCATTTTACTTTTGCTCTATTTATTTATTTTTATTTTGCTTTCTTTCTTTATTTATTTTTATGTCATTTTTTCTTTATAACTTAGATTTATTTTAATGCATTTTTCTTTTCTTTTGTAGTATAGTTTATTTTCATTATTTATTTTTGCATTTTTATCTTATGTCTTGCATTTCATGCATTTTTTTATTTTCTATATTCATTTTATGTCTTGCATCTCTTGCACTTTTATTCTTTTATTTATTTATGCAACATGTTTATTTAATGTCTTCCATATCATGCATTTTTTTTTTATTTATTTATTCCAATGCAACATATTTATTTTATGTCCAACATTTCATGCATTTTTATTTTCTTTTTTATTTTAGGTAGCATGTTTACTTAATGTAAAGTCCATTTCCTGCATTTTTATTTTTATTGTTTATTTTGCATATTTATTTATTTTATGCACTTGCAATTTATTTTTCTTTATTTATTGCTTTATTATTTTTACTTTATTATTGATACTGAGAATGTATTTAGGAACAATGTAGAATATAAATGAGAATATGCACCGACACACACATTTATTTATTCCGCTTTATGTTTAAAACGCAAAAGTAACGAACGTATCCGAGGAAAAGGGGATCTCACTTCGATTCAACGTCTTTGTGAGAAAACCCTCGCGCTTAGTTTTTTTTTCGACTACCACTTAGTTTATTTTAGTTAATTAACTTAATCAAAAAACCAAAAACATTTCAAATAACAAAAAGCCAAAAAAATCTTTTCTCAATCAAATTTCATTTTCAAGTAAATTAATTCCTACTTTTTCTTCAAAAAACAACTTCAATCAATTTTACTTATTTCAAACCTTTTTTCAAATTAAAATCAATCAAACTCACATCTTTATCCTTCTATGCCTTTACGGCCTCTCATCTTCCCTAAACTTTTTTTTTCAAACTTTAAAATCAATCAAAACAAATCACTCGGCTTTTTCCCCGAACTACATCGGTTTTGATCCCATTTGGGTATGTAGGCAAAGGACTTTGTCCTTCCAAACCAACTAAACAAAAATCAATAAAAATAACAAAAACATTTTTTTCTTCAAACAAAATAACAAAAACTTTTTCTTTCTTTTAAATTCATCACTTTAACTTTCTTTCACACTTAAGCATTTATTTACACATTAAGTAATTAATTTAGCATAAAGATAAATAAAACAAGAGGTTCCTATAGAGTACTATAGACGTTTAGGGTGCTAATACCTTCCCTTTGCGTAACCAACCCCCGGACCTTGGTCTCTCTTAAAAATATAGGTTTTTTCGAACTTTCTCCCTTTTCCTCGGAAAAATAAAAGCTCGGTGGTGAAATTAATTTGTGAGTCAACGCTAATTAATAGCTTGATATCCGAAAATCACCGCGACAAAAATGGCGACTTCACTGGGGACCAAAATCCTAAGTGGGTTAAACCTATCTTGCTTTTCTTTATCTTTATGCTTTATTATTACTTGTAATTGTAAATACGTGCTTAAGTGTTTATCTTTTTACGTGAGTGGTGAGATAAGTCCTACACCCGGACTTGAGGGAAACATAAGATAGGATGGTGGTATAATCATAGTGTCTTTCCGAGAGTGAGTTTCGGATGTGGCACATGTGATAACCCCGCTCAATGAAGGAATCTTGGAGGTATTACTATGTTGGCATGAGTAGTCGTGTTCGGCATTAATATTTTCAAGTGACCTATGAAGTTGAGGACCTTTAGTTACCTTTAACCCATCTTGGCCTTTTAGGACATAGTGCGGTGGCTAATCAAGAGTAGTCTTGAATTGGTTGATACGCGATACTACACTCAAACGAGACTTTCCTACGAACGTTGGTGGACCGGGAGTCAGTCCCGTAATCCGACAATATTCGAAAGTGGTCAATGACTCTGGGAACTTGGTAGAACCCGTGATACAGGTACATATGAAACCATAGTCCTTACCAAATGGCGTGTTTACCCTCAGCTCCAACATTACGAACTTAACCTCACCATGTTTTCTCCGTTTATTTAGCATAACCATGCATACATGCATTCATTCATAAACATTTTTTCATCAAGTATCAAAAGACTTAGACAAGTTTTGTTGTAAACATCGTAGGAATGAACTTCACAAAGAGAAACACTCAGAAATACAATTTCAAAAGCTCAGATTTGACAAACTTAAGGAAGCTAGGATCTTTAATGACTGGTCCGGAGAATTTTCCAAACTCGTTATGGGAGATCACTTGGCATCCTCAAGTTTGAAATATCGGGGCCTTTTAAGGTTTCTATTGATGAGTTTCTGAGCATATCCCTTGGCTTTGTTCCTAAAAAGGGGATTGTTTGTAATATTTTAAATGAAACATTCAAAACTATGGTGTTTACAATTACTTCGACAAGTCCTTCGATAACAAAACTTTTTTTGCATAAGCATAATCATGCATCATCCTGCATTCATAGTTTCCAATCGAGTCTTACATTTTGTTCACCAATAAAAGGTCAATCTGCCGTCGTCAAAGAAAGTGGCCCAGCGTGTTCATTGCAAGCCTACTCGCAGTCACAACACTCAAGCACATCAGAGAAAAAGAATGGATCCGTTAGAGCAAGAAAACCAGAACCTCCGGGAAGAGGTGGCCAATCTCCGGGAAGGGATGGAAAAGTTGACCTCCATGATGAATGCTCTGTTAGCTTCCCAAGCCCAAACGTCAGTTCCTCAGCCTGCTGTCACTGCTCTTGAGCAACCAATCTCGATTGCTTTGCCAACCTCTACCGTGCTTACTCCTCCGCCCGGTCTGTCATTCACTCAAGCGGCTGCAACAAATTCAACACCTCTTATCCACTCCATCCAGCAAGAGGCAGAGCCTGTCTTTCATGCCAAAAGTGTTGGAGCCTTCGATAAGATGGACGAGCTTCAAGAGAAATTTGATGGGATGCAACGAGAAATCGAAGCCCTCCGTGGAAGAGATTTGTTTGGCAAAGATGCTCGAGAACTCTGTTTGGTTCTTAACGTTGTAATACCGCCTAAGTTCAAGGTCCCTGACTTTGAAAAGTACAAGGGGAACACATGTCCACGAAGCCATTTGGTGATGTACGCAAGGAGGATGTCTGCACACACCAACAATCATAAGCTCCTCATTCATTTCTTCCAGGACAGCTTGACTGGGGCCGCTTTGATGTGGTACATGAATTTGGAAAGCGCTAATATCAGAACTTTCAATGACTTAGGGGAAGCCTTCATTCGCCAGTACAAGTACAATCTGGACATGGCTCCCGACAGAGACCAGCTCCAGGCTATGGCCCAAAAAGAAAAGGAAACCTTCAAGGAATACGCCCAACGTTGGAGAGAGATTGTTGCACAAGTCAACCCGCCTCTAGAAGAGAGGGAGATGACAAAGGTGAAATTCTGGCCAGGCAATACTTAAGAGAAAACAGGTTCTGAACCTAACAGGTTCTGAACAGCACGCAGGGCACAATAGTTTGCAAAACAGAGCACAAACAGAAACACACACAGACAGCAAATATAAAGTGCAGGAAAGTAAAAAGGCACAGAAATTTGTTAACCCAGTTCGGAGTAAACACCTCCTACTCTGGGGGATACCAATCCAGGAAGGAATTCCACTATAGGAATTAATCCTTATGACTCAAGACACTGACTCCCAGTTCCCAGCCTAAGCAATTAACTTCCTCCTAGTCTTGAATTCTACCCAACACGTTGAGTATTAGAGACCACTAACTTCCTATTCAAGTAACAAACCTGTTACTGAAACCCTTAATCAAAAACACTCTGTTTTTCAGAAAACTTCAAAAACACAACTTCATTCGTACTTAGAGGCTTAGAATGAATTACAACTCAATAACAATCCTAAACCAACTCAAAGCATATGAGTGGCGTACAAAAATAAAGCCAAAAGCTTAAAAACAACTAAGACTCTATTTCTCTGAATAATACTCTTAAATTTTCGTATATTGAATAGCAGCAGCCCTCCTCTATTTATAGCCTTCAGTCTTGCAGAATAAAATAACAAACTAATCTTTCTGATTTGATTTGTTACTGAAATAAGATTGGTCCAATAATGTAACAAATAAAACTGTACTGAATCTTTTAAAGATTATATCAGGAAAATATGAATTTCATATCTTTGAACCAAATCTTCAATAAAATCTTCTCCAAATAAATCAACATTCTAGAAGCCATATGCGTGGATAAATCTTCAATAAATCTTGCAAAGATTCGCATAGAAAAACCTTGAAAATAACCAGCTTCTGATGAAGTCAACATAAGTCAACGCTGGCATCAGAACCTGAATTCAGCTTCTGACGTGCTACAGTGCATTCAGCTTCTGATGACATTTTCAGCTTCTGAATGGCTTCAAAACACCAAACTTGCAACTGAAGAAATGTTTCAAATATGGAGATGCTTCTATTCAATACTTTGGTTTTGCCAAAACATGCAGCCAACACCAAAAGACTCAACAATCTCCCCCTTTGGCAAATTTTTGGCTAAAACCATCCAAGTTCTTCAATCTCCCTTATAATCAACTCAGCAATGAAGAACTCCACAATAATATATCATAGCATAAACATAAGCAGCGGACACAACTATGAATAACACAAACCAGTAAGTACTGATCAACTTCTGATCACAACCATGGTATCAGAGCTACTGATCAACTCCTGATCATCACAAACACTCCCCCTTACTTCTGAATGTCCACAACACTCCCCCTGCAACTAATCTTCTCATACAAACTCCCCCTTACTACTGAACACAGAGAATTGTTATCAGAGCATATCAGAAGCAAACTTCAGGATCACAGAAACACTCAGGATCATAACAATCTTGTACTCCCCCTGAGACACATACTCCCCCTTAATATCATCTTGACAGCTCTTCTTATATTGAATCTGAACACTGAACTTCACACACAACTTCTGAACCACAGTGAAAACTGAACATCTGAAATTTGAACTTCTGAGCAGCAATACTTTGCATAAGACTTTTGGTATCAGAGCCAACAGAGCCAACACATTACATAAGATTTTCTCCCCCTTTTTAGCCACAAAATTCTGACAAAACATAGTCTTCATATACGGAATAAAATCAAAACAAGTAACACAGATCCTGGAAAAGCTATCAGATTCAGACACAGAATCACACTCAGCATAAGCACAACTGGCAGGTACTCTATCTTCCTCACATCCAGTTTGCATTAATTGCTATAAGTCTTCATGCAAACATACACCTAACTTGCTTCTTAAGTTTTCAAACTGCTTAGCATCCAAGGCCTTTGTGAAAATGTCAGCAACTTGTTCTTCAGTAGCTACATGTTCCAGCTGAATGACTTTATCTTCCACAAGATTTCTGATAAAATGATGTCTGATATCAATGTGTTTAGTTCTGCTGTGCTGTATTGGGTTCTTAGAGATGTTAATAGCACTCAGATTGTCACAAAATAGTTTCATGGTTCCCTGTTCAATGTTGTATTCCTCTAGCATTTGTTTCATCCACACCAGTTGTGAGCAACTACTCCCAGCAGCAATGTACTCAGCTTCAGCAGTTGATAATGACACACAGTTTTGTTTCTTGCTGAACCATGAAATCAAGTTATTCCCTAAGAAGAAACAACCTCCTGAAGTGCTCTTCCTGTCATCAGCACTTCCAGCCCAGTCAGCATCACAAAATCCCACCAGTTCAGAACTTGAACTATGTGAATACATGATTCCATAGTCACTTGTGCTATTCACATACTTCAGGATCCTTTTAACTTGTGTCAGATGACTCATCTTAGGATCAGCTTGATATCTTGCACACACTCCAACAGCATAAGTGATATCAGGTCTGCTTGCAGTTAAATACAATAAGCTCCCAATCATGCTTCTATATTGACTTTGATCTACTGATATTCCCTGTTCATCCTTAGTCAACTTCAGGTGAGTAGCAGCTGGTGTCTTCTTATGAGCAGCAGAATCCATTCCAAACTTCTTCACTATGTTCTTGGCATACTTACTTTGAGAAATGAAGATTGTATCTTCCATTTGCTTGACTTGTAATCCAAGAAAATATGTCAGTTCACCAACTAGGCTCATTTCAAATTCTGACTGCATCTGCTGAACAAACAATTTGACCATCTCTTGAGACATCCCACCAAACACAATATCATCTACATAAATCTGAGCAATCATCAGACTCCCATTTTCATCTTTCACAAACAAGGTCTTATCAGAACCACCTTTTCTGTATCCTTGAGCAACAAGAAACTGAGTCAGCCTGTCATACCATGCTCTTGGTGCTTGCTTCAATCCATATAAAGCCTTCTTTAACTTGTACACATGTTCTGGAAACTTAGGATCCACAAAGCCCTTAGGTTGTTCAACATATACTTCTTCTTGCAGATATCCATTAAGAAATGCACTCTTCACATCCATCTGAAACAACTTGAACTTGAGAATGCAGGAAACACCCAACAGTAGTCTTATGGACTCCAGTCTGGCCACAGGTGCAAAGGTCTCATCAAAATCAAGTCCCTCAACTTGAGTATAGCCCTGAGCAACCAACCTTGCCTTGTTTCTGACTACAGTACCATTTTCATCTGTTTTATTCTTGAATATCCACTTAGTCCCAATCACATTCAGCCCTTCAGGTCTGGGAACTAGATCCCATACTTCACTCCTTTTGAATTGATTCAACTCATCTTGCATTGCTTCAATCCAAAATTCATCAGTTAGGGCTTCTTTCACATTTTTAGGCTCAACCTTTGACACAAAACATGATCAGTAGCAGCTGGTTCTGATCTCCTGGTTCTGACCCCTTGATCCAAACTCCCAATGATAAGCTCCTTAGGATGATCCTTCTGAATTCTAATAGATGGCCCTTTATTGGTAGAATTATGTTCTGGATGTACATCTGCTTCTTCAGACTCTGGATGAATTTCAGCTTCTGAAGTTTGTTCTTCTGATGGTTCAGACTCTGGAACAACTTCAGACTCACTTCTATCTTTCTCAGCAGTTAGATCATCAATTACCACATTAATGGACTCCATCACAACTTTAGTTCTTGAATTAAACACCCTATAAGCTCTGCTGTTTACTGAATAACCCAGGAATATGCCCTCATCAGACTTAGGATCCAGTTTTCTTCTGTTTTCCCTGTCAGCCAAAATGTAGCATCTGCTTCCAAACACATGGAAATACTTCACAGTTGGCTTTCTTCCTTTCCATAATTCATACAAGGTACAAGTGGTTCCCTTCTTCAAAGTAACTCTGTTATGAATATAACATGCAGTGTTCATTGCTTCAGCCCAGAACATATATGGAAGTTTCTTAGCATGCAGCATTACTCTTGCACATTCTGCTAAAGTCCTATTCTTCCTCTCAACTACACCATTTTGCTGAGGAGTAATAGGTGCAGAAAACTCATGCTTTATACCTTCAGAAGCACAGAATTCTGAGAAACTCTTGTTTTCAAATTCTTTGCCATGGTCACTTCTGATTCTGATAATACCACAGTCTTTTTCTCTTTGTATTTGAATGCACAACTCTTTAAATACTTCAAAAGTATCAGACTTCTCTCTAACAAAGTTAATCCATGTGAATCTTGAGTAGTCATCTACCATTACAAATGCATACCTCTTCCCTCCAATACTTTCTACTTGCATAGGCCCCATTAAATCCATATGAACAAGTTCTAGTACTTTAGTAGTTACCTGGTGAACTAATCTGGGATGAGACTTTCTTGTTTGTTTCCCAATTTGACACTCACCACAAACACTGTCCTCATTGATCTTCAGATTAGGCACACCTCTGATAGCTTCAGTACTTAGGATTTTCTTCATGCCTTTCAGATGCAGATGTCCCAGTTTCTGGTGCCAGAGCTTGACTTCCTCTTCTGAGCTCATAAGACAAGAAGTCAGACTTCTTTCTTCTTCAGAAACCCACAAATAACAATTGTCTTTGGATCTGCAGCCTCTCATCTGAATCTTATCTTCCTGATCAGTAACAATGCATTCTTGCTTGTTGAAATTAACCTTCAATTCTTGATCACAAAGTTGGCTGATACTGATCAGATTAGAGGTTAATCCTTCCACCAGTAGCACATCATTAAGTCTGGGCAAACCTTCTCTGATCAAATCTCCAATACCCAGAATCTGACCTTTTACACCATCTCCAAATGTCACATAACTTCTGGAGTATGATCTGATATTGCTCAGTAGCTTCTTCACACCAGTCATGTGCCTTGAACACCCACTATCAAAATACCAGTCTTCTTCTGAAGTAGCTCTCAAAGAGGTATGAGCAATCAGGCCTACATTCTGAACTTTGGGCTTCCACACCTTCTGAACATTGTGACTGATAGTAGCTGGTTCAACTCTTCTATATTGGAAGTGTTCAGGGTAACCATACAATTTAAAGCAGAATGGTTTGATATGCCCTCTCTTTCCACAATGATGACAGACCCATGGATGATTCCTCCTCCTTCTGTTTCTGAACAAATTCTGGGGTTGCTTCTGAGGTAGCATCTGAACATGTTTCTGACCTTGCATCTGAACATACTTCTGACCTTGCATCTGAGGTCTCTTCTGAGCTTGCATCTGGGCTTGTTTCTGAGGTCTCCTCTTTGATGTTCCATCCATAGAGTCATGAGTTTGAGTAGCAGGAACAAAACTCATCTGTTTAGGAATCTGAGTCTGATCAACAAAACCTAAACCAGTTTTTCCTTGTTGCTGATTCCCCAAAATGTCCTCCAACTTATCAGTAGCAGAATTCAACATCTTCACTTGCTTTTTCATTTGATCGAGTTGGGAGTTCAGTTGCTTCACTTCTTCTTTTAAATCTGAATTCTGCACTAACAGTTCACCTTTTTCAGCCTCCAGTTGAAGAATAGTCTCCTTCTGATCCAAAACTTGTTTGCAAACCTCAGCACTTCTGGTATACAGCTTCTTGTAGTTATCAGCTAGTTCATCATATGAGGTTTTAGCAGCTTCAGACACATATGAGGCTTCAGACTCTGAGTCAGACTCTGAAAAGGTTTCAGACTCTAAAACAGCTTCCTTCTTCAAGATAGCTCCTGACCTCACAACTAGACCAGTATCACACATATCAGATTCACTAACATCATCATCTTCAGAACCATCATCAGACCATGACACAGCTAGGCTTTTCTTCTGCTTCTTAAGAAAAGTAGGACACTCAGTTTTGATATGTCCATAACCTTCACACTCATAGCACTGCACACCTTTGGCTTGGTTACTTTTCTCCTCAGACTTGGTCTTCTTCTCATCAGTTTGTTGCTTTTTGTTATTGAATCTGAAGTTCTGACCTTTGGCTTTGGCTTTTCTGTTAACATTCTTCAGAATCTTGTTGAATTGTTTTCCCAGCAACACAAGAGCTTCTGATAAGTCATCCTCTTCAGACTCTTGTTGATCATCAGGTTCAGTATTCACAGTAAAGGCTATACCTTTCCCTTTCTTATCAGGCTGTTTGCAGAATGCAGTCTCAAAATTGAGCAATGACCCAATAAGCTCCTCAAGCTTCATAGCAGAAATATCATGAGCCTCCTCAATTGCAGTGACCTTCATGTCAAATCTTCTAGGCAGGGACCTGAGGATTTTTCTCACCAACTTCTCATCAGACATCTTCTCCCCAAGTGAGTCAAAAGAATTTGCCATGTCCAGCACATTCATGTAAAAATCTTGAATGGATTCATCCTCCTTCATCTTCAGGTTCTCAAACTTGGTGGTCAGCAGCTGCAATCTGGACATCTTCACCTTAGAAGTTCCTTCATGAGTGGTCTTCAGAATTTCCCAAGCATCCTTAGCCACAGTACATTGTTTGATGAGTCTGAACATGTTCTGATCAACACCATTAAAGATTGCATTCAAAGCTTTTGAATTTCCCAGAGACAGATCATCTTCAGCTTTGGTCCATTCCTCCTCAGGCTTCAGAACCTCAGTCTTGTTACCATCTTTGTCTGTATACACAGGATGATCCCAGCCTTTAAACACAGCTTTCCAAATCCTGCTGTCAATAGACTTTAGAAAAGCACACATCCTTGACTTCCAATACTCATAGTTTGTGCCATCTAGTAGGGGTGGTCTATTGACATATCCTCCTTCTCTATCCATGCTTGCCAGATATTAAGTCCTCTGGATCTCACCCAAATTACAGGCAGGGTGCCTGCTCTGATGCCAATTGAAATTCTGGCCAGGCAATACTTAAGAGAAAACAGGTTCTGAACCTAACAGGTTCTGAACAGCACGCAGGGCACAATAGTTTGCAAAACAGAGCACAAACAGAAACACACACAGACAGCAAATATAAAGTGCAGGAAAGTAAAAAGGCACAGAAATTTGTTAACCCAGTTCGGAGTAAACACCTCCTACTCTGGGGGATACCAATCCAGGAAGGAATTCCACTATAGGAATTAATCCTTATGACTCAAGACACTGACTCCCAGTTCCCAGCCTAAGCAATTAACTTCCTCCTAGTCTTGAATTCTACCCAACACGTTGAGTATTAGAGACCACTAACTTCCTATTCAAGTAACAAACCTGTTACTGAAACCCTTAATCAAAAACACTCTGTTTTTCAGAAAACTTCAAAAACACAACTTCATTCGTACCTAGAGGCTTAGAATGAATTACAACTCAATAACAATCCTAAACCAACTCAAAGCATATGAGTGGCGTACAAAAATAAAGCAAAAGCTTAAAACAACTAAGACTCTATTTCTCTGAATAATACTCTTAAATTTTCGTATATTGAATAGCAGCAGCCCTCCTCTATTTATAGCCTTCAGTCTTGCAGAATAAAATAACAAACTAATCTTTCTGATTTGATTTGTTACTGAAATAAGATTGGTCCAATAATGTAACAAATAAAACTGTACTGAATCTTTTAAAGATTATATCAGGAAAATATGAATTTCATATCTTTGAACCAAATCTTCAATAAAATCTTCTCCAAATAAATCAACATTCTAGAAGCCATATGCGTGGATAAATCTTCAATAAATCTTGCAAAGATTCGCATAGAAAAACCTTGAAAATAACCAGCTTCTGATGAAGTCAACATAAGTCAACGCTGGCATCAGAACCTGAATTCAGCTTCTGACGTGCTACAGTGCATTCAGCTTCTGATGACATTTTCAGCTTCTGAATGGCTTCAAAACACCAAACTTGCAACTGAAGAAATGTTTCAAATATGGAGATGCTTCTATTCAATACTTTGGTTTTGCCAAAACATGCAGCCAACACCAAAAGACTCAACAAAAGGTTTTCTTGAAGACTCTCGGCCAATTTTACTATGAGAAAATGGTTGCCAGTGCGCCAACAGACTTCACCGAGATGGTAAATATGGGAATGCGTCTGGAAGAAGGAGTCCGAGAAGGACGTTTAGTCATGGAAAATGCTTTTGATGCCAGCAATACAAAGAAGTTTGGGAATGGCTTCTCAGGAGAGAAAGAGGAAGAGGTAAGTATGATGGCCCATAGTCAGCCTCAACAACAGAATCGGGTTCAATGGATATCCCATTTTGATCCAATCCCCATGGCATATGCAGAGTTGCTCCCCGCTCTCCTCGATAAAAATCTTGTTCAAACTAAGGCACCCCCTCGGGTACCTGAAAGGTTGCCACATGGGTATAGACCTGATCTCTCTTGTGCTTTCCATCAAGGGGCACCCGGTCATGACATTGAGCGCTGTTACGCCTTGAAAGCCGAAGTCCAGAAATTGATCCATGCGAACATCTTGTCCTTCAAAGAATCTCAAAGAATCAAACCCTAATGTGCAAGCTAATCCACTACCGGATCATGAGACCTCATCTGTTAATTTGGTGCAAGATTGTCCAGAAGCTTATCCTGTTGAAGATAATCTTGAAGAAGGTGCCAGTTAATTTTGTGACACATGGTAGAATTTACCGCAATTGGATCGCTGTAGACGTTCCTTTTCGCTTTTCTTTTTTCCAAATAACAGTTTGTTGTTTTCGCTTTTAGTTTTTATAAAAAAATCATTTCGTTTCGCCCGAGATGAAAGTGAACTTTTAGGGCTTTTGTTTCTTGCATTCCCATCATCAAATAAGAAGTCGTTTTGTTCCTGACTATGTTTTTATTGTTCTTAGCTTTTTCTGGAAAATGGTAACACAAAAAACCAAAAAGTTAATTATCTTTCTTTTATTTGTTTTCCTTTTAATCATTTTCAAATGTATGCATTAACTCATTTTCTCAAATCAATCAATCATCAATCATATGTAGACTAAACATCAATAAACCCGTTGAACACTGTAACCCTATGCTCTCTCCCGACTCTGAGTTCCCTGTTTACAAAGCTGAAGAGGAGGAGGACGAAAGGATCTCTCGGTTACTAGAATACAAAAAGAACATCATTCAGCCACATGAAGAAGCACTGGAAATGATTAACTTGGTTTCCGAAGAACTGCCAATACGGTACTCCTACCCTTATCCCAGATGAATGGTGCTGTTGAAAAAGGACAAAAAAAAAAAACAAAACAAAAAACAAAACAAAAAACAACAAAAAAAAAAACAACACAAAAACAAAAAGAAAATATATCAAGAAGATTGTCCAAAAGACGGTAGTCACCTACAAGGACTGGCATGAGATGTTACCGTACGCTTTGCGCGGGTATCGTACTTCAGTACGCACTTCAACAGGGGCAACCCCCTTCTCTTTGGTATATGTCACAGAAGCAATGCTCCCCGTAGAGGTCGAGATCCCATCAATGAAAATTCTAATGGAAGCCAAGTTGTCAGAGGCTGAGTGGTGTTAAAATAGATTTGATCAGTTGAATTTGATTGAAGAAAAGCGCATGAATGCCTTGTGTCAGGGGCAGTTATATCAACAGAGGATGAAGGAAGCTTTCGACAAGAAAGTTCGTCCCCGCGAATTCAATGAAGGAGACCTCGTGCTCGAGTAGATCCTATATTTTCAACCCGATTCCAGGGGCAAGTGAACGCCTAACTGTGAAGGTCCATATGTCGTCAAGAGAGCTTTCTCTGGTGGTGCATTGACTCTTACGACTATGGATGGTGATGAGCTTCCCCGTCCTGTGAATGCTGATGCAGTCAAGAAATACTTTGTCTAAAAAATAAAAGAACAGCTCGGTAAGTCGAAAACCTGAAAGGGCGGCTTAGGAAAAAATGAGCGTCTCGGTGGATCGAAAACCCGAAAGGGCGGTCCAGGCAAAAATTAGAGACATCAAACAGAAAAATAATCATCCTGATAGGTCGAAAACCCGAAAGGGCGATCTATGCAAAAGTTAAGGATCAAAAGACAAAGTAACTGCATTGGTCTGATCTTTACTCAATTGGGGCACAATTAAATATCAAATGGGCTCTGAATCTGAAGCATCCAAACAGTGGAATTCAAAGTTGTCAGGGAGAATAGCGGTTATTGTGTTCAATGTACCTTCCCCTTTATATTTACCATTTTCCAAACTTTTTAAGATCCGTGGAACCATGCCATTGGCGGGTCACCACTCTTTTAAATAAATTTGAGCATGTTGCCTTTCATTTGGAATTCTCATTTATTCAATTTATAAAAACTTCTTCTATTTTTGATGGTAGTGTTTGAAACAAAATATTTTTCAAAATCATAAATATTTTCATGTCTTTTTGAAAAGCACAAACAACAAACACATTTTCTTTGAACTCACGAATAAGTGAAGGGTGCGTCAACAGCTATCCTGAGAACGGATAAACTTTGCAGGCTGAACATGGTCAATTGCTTAAAAAAAAAAAAAAGAAAGAAGAGAAAAGAAAAGAGCTCGGTAAGTCGAAAACCCAAAAGGGCGGCTTAGGCAAAAATGAGCGTCCCGGTGGATCGAAAACCTGAAAAGGCGGTCCAGGCAAAAATTAGGGGCATACAAAAGAATATATTCCCGGTGGGCTGAAAACCTGAAAAGGCGGTCCAGGCAAAAATCAGGGGTTCAAAAAAAAAAACAAACAAAAGATAAGCATGACCACAGAAGCACGAGTTCTTCTACCATGGTTTCGGATTGACACGCTTCCCCCCAAGAAGTGTTTATTCCCCATCAATTGTTGCATGTCGGGCTTTACCCCATCATTGTTTTGATACGCCCCCAGTGGCATCATCCCCATCGAAGATTGCCGAGCGTTTGTTATGCGACGTCGGGTCACTTTCCATCTTATCCGTCCAATCTTGTCTCATCAAGTCGGTCTTTCATACAGTCATACAAGTCAGTCTTTCATACAATCATACAAGTCAGTCTTCCGTACAATCTTATCAGTCAATCCTTCATACAGTCACAAGTTAATCAGTCATGCCAGTCGTACAAGTCACATCATCATTCATGCATCCATACATTCATGCATATACACCTTCTTGCATA
The DNA here is from genome assembly GCA_018208015.1 of Medicago ruthenica. NCBI lineage: Eukaryota > Viridiplantae > Streptophyta > Magnoliopsida > Fabales > Fabaceae > Medicago > Medicago ruthenica. Next base: position 79,803,997 of record CM031371.1, read on the forward strand.
CACAACATGCACATAACATCATTCATACATGATTGCATTGACCACCCTGAGTCCTGTTTTTCATATCCATCAATCTGAACAATTTGTAACTCTCTTTATCCCCAAGTGTCATCCCCAGTGTGTCTGGTCCAAAGATGTCACCCTCTTTTCGCCAAGTGGCAGTTCTTTAACGAACAGCTTGTGCATTTTCCTATCCAGTCTTTTTGTCGTCAGTTGACTCGTTCGGCAATAACCCGAACAGCTGACATTTATCCTTTTTGTTTCCTGTCGTCAGTTGACTCGTTCGGCAATAACCCGAACAGCTGACATTTACCTTTTTATCCTGTCGTCAGTTGACTTGTTCGGCAATAACCCGAACAACTGACATTTATCTTTTATCCTGTCGTCAGTTGACTCGTTCGGCAATAACCCGAACAGCTGACATTTATCCAATCTTTTGTCGTCAGTTGACTCGTTCGGCAATAACCCGAACAGCTGGCATTTATCTTTCATCCTGCTTTTATATTTCATCCTGCATTTATCCTTCATCCTGCTTTTATATTTCATCCTGCATTTATCCTTCATCCTGCATTTATATTTCATCCTGCTTTTATATTTCATCCAGCTTTTAAATTTCATCCAGCATTTATCTTTCACCCAGCTTTTAAATTTCATCCAGCTTTTATCTTTCATCCAGCATTTATCTTTCACCCGGCATTTATCTTTCATCCAGCTTTTAAATTTCACGCGGTATTTATCTTTCATCCAGCTTTTAAGTATCATCCAGCATTTATCTTTCATCCAGCTTTTAAATTTCATCCAGCATTTATCTTTCATCCAGCTTTTATCTTTCATCCAACATTTATATTTCATCCAGCATTTATCCGGCTTTTGTTTTTCATCCAGCTTTCACCTTTCATCCAACGTTTACATTCACCTTTGCTTCTTGTCGTCAGTGGCATGTTACTTTTATTTCCGTCTTTATCTCAAGTGGCAAGCCCTACCAACGGGCAGCTTGTGGTCGGTGTCTTTTCCCATATCATACCTTTTTCTTCAGCTGTCAATACGATAGTTGATCCCTTTCCCCAGTGAAACCATGTTATCCCCAGTGGAGTCGGACCCCGTTTCTTTTAACAGACTCGGGTATCCTTTTGTTTTGTTACCCCCAGTCGAGCCATCCTCGCCGTCTTGCATTCATACTTGCATCGCGAGCATTCACAACATTACATGCATGGCATCACATGCATAGCATCCATGCATAGTATTGCATTCATAGCATTTTGCAGTAGAAATTGGTCAAAAATGGTGTACTCTGTATTTAAGTCTCTTCGACCCGTCGATTTAAAATTTCACTTTTAAATCTCCGTAACGAAGAAACTTAAATAGGGGCATCTGTCATACCCCATTTTTGACCCGTGTTCGATTCATTTCTCTCGTCTTTTAAGCCAGAAATTTTCGTCGTTTCAGACGAAATTTCGGCAGAGAGGTATTTTAAAATACCTTATTTTTTGTTCCGAATGTGAGCTTTTTATTTTTGTTTTTTTATTCGTTTTATTGTTATTAATCTTTTTCATTCTTATTCATTTATTATTTTTTTTTAGTTTTATTATTATATGTTTTTATATTTTTACCTTTATTTTTCTGTTTTTATTTATTTCATTTTCGTTATTATTATTTTTTATTTTATAAAAATTGTATTTTTATTATTTTACTGTTACAGTCCATCCACTTGAGTCAGATGCCCAGGGGCATTTTTGTCCATAGAAATTTCACAAACCCTAATTCAGGGCTATAAAAACAACAGTAATAATGCACAAGAACCAAGGGGGAATATACAGTAGCAGCAACCACACAACCACTGAACCACCACAAACCACCAGAATCAAAAACTTTTTCCTTCGTCTCTTTTTTTCTTCAAAATCACAAAGCACTCCTCCCTAATACTACACACACACCCGCGGCCACCACTACATACCACACACCAATCACGGCCCTCATCACCAACAGCCCTCAACTCACAACCCAACACCACCGCGCGCAACAACCCTCAACCCAGCACACACATCCACGCAAAAATCGAACCCATTCCACAAGAACCGAGCCAAAGCCATTAAAACCGAGCCAAAGCCATTAAAGCCGAATCAAACTAGCTCAAACCGAACCTAAAAAACAGATCTCAAGAGGTATATTTTCGAAATTTCAAGCTTAGATCTAGGGATTTTGGTTAGGTTTTTGTGAAAACTAAATCCGGATTCATAACGAGGATAAAAATGGATTTTAGAAAAGCTAAAAAATTTTGAGAAAAGGGTGAGTTTTGTGCTCCGGCGCGGTGGCGCCGCCGGCGGCCGCCGCGCCGGAAAATCTTTCCGGTGACTGTTTTTGAGAGAGAAGGCAGAGGGTTAGAGAGAAGAAAAGATGAGGAAAGAGAGAGGAGGTGAAAAAATGAGAGAAAATCTGATTTTTTTGAATATATATCCCAAACCCAGCAAGCCCAGCCTTAGGCCCAGCGCGGCCCACTTCTTCTTTCTCTTCCTCTCTTTTCTGATTCTACTCATTTGCTTCCTGCACCCCCCATGTTTGCTCCTGCACCCCCTTTCTTTTATTTTAATTTCTTTTGCTTATTTCTTGCATTTTCATTCCTTTTATTTTTTTTTCTTTTTTATTACTTGTTGGCTTTTATATTTTCATGTCATTTTACTTTTGCTCTATTTATTTATTTTTATTTTGCTTTCTTTATTTATTTATTTTTATGTCATTTTTTCTTTATAACTTAGATTTATTTTAATGCATTTTTCTTTTCTTTTGTAGTATAGTTTATTTTCATTATTTATTTTTGCATTTTTATCTTATGTCTTGCATTTCATGCATTTTTTTATTTTCTATATTCATTTTATGTCTTGCATCTCTTGCACTTTTATTCTTTTATTTATTTATGCAACATGTTTATTTAATGTCTTGCATATCATGCATTTTTTTTTATTTATTTATTCCAATGCAACATATTTATTTTATGTCCAACATTTCATGCATTTTTATTTTCTTTTTTATTTTAGGTAGCATGTTTACTTAATGTAAAGTCCATTTCCTGCATTTTTATTTTTATTGTTTATTTTGCATATTTATTTATTTTATGCACTTGCAATTTATTTTTCTTTATTTATTGCTTTATTATTTTTACTTTATTATTGATACTTAGAATGTATTTAGGAACAATGTAGAATATAAATGAGAATATGCACCGACACACACATTTATTTATTCCGCTTTATGTTTAAAACGCAAAAGTAACGAACGTATCCGAGGAAAAGGGGATCTCACTTCGATTCAACGTCTTTGTGAGAAAACCCTCGCGCGTAGTTTTTTTTTCGACTACCACTTAGTTTATTTTAGTTAATTAACTTAATCAAAAAACCAAAAACATTTCAAATAACAAAAAGCCAAAAAAATCTTTTCTCAATCAAATTTCATTTTCAAGTAAATTAATTCCTACTTTTTCTTCAAAAAACAACTTCAATCAATTTTAATTATTTCAAACCTTTTTTCAAATTAAAATCAATCAAACTCACATCTTTATCCTTCTATGCCTTTACGGCCTCTCATCTTCCCTAAACTTTTTTTTTCAAACTTTAAAATCAATCAAAACAAATCACTCGGCTTTTTCCCCGAACTACATCGGTTTTGATCCCATTTGGGTATGTAGGCAAAGGACTTTGTCCTTCCAAACCAACTAAACAAAAATCAATAAAAATAACAAAAACATTTTTTTCTTCAAACAAAATAACAAAAACTTTTTCTTTCTTTTAAATTCATCACTTTAACTTTCTTTCACACTTAAGCATTTATTTACACATTAAGTAATTAATTTAGCATAAAGATAAATAAAACAAGAGGTTCCTATAGAGTACTATAGACGTTTAGGGTGCTAATACCTTCCCTTTGCGTAACCAACCCCCGGACCTTGGTCTCTCTTAAAAATATAGGTTTTTTTCGAACTTTCTCCCTTTTCCTCGGAAAAATAAAAGCTCGGTGGTGAAATTAATTTGTGAGTCAACGCTAATTAATAGCTTGATATCCGAAAATCACCGCGACAATGCTGATTTCAAAAAAAAAAGTACTATATAAAAAATCTGGGCTTAAATACCACTTTCACTTTGGTCCCTTAACATACTTTAAAAGTACAGTTTCATCTTAACTTCAAAACTTGTCAATTTGATCCCTTAACTTGCGTTAATTAACTTCATATGGTCCCTTAACTTCTGTTACAATTGGTATACCAAGGAACTAAAGTTACTTTGATAACTATTGCAGTCTTGTACAATTTGCTTAAGCAATGAGAAGGACTTGGCCTTTGGTTGTGGACCCATGGCGTTCACTGTTGAATTGAGTTGTATGGTTCTGATGAACTATAGGTATTTGACTCAATCCATCATATGCTAGGAACTTTTGTGCAAACCATTTGTGTATGTACACTTGAAAAGGAAAATCCTATCACTTGATAATTTTGATTTCCACCCTTCACATGTTGTTGAAAAAACAAAGGCTGGGATATGCCGTACTTTATTGTGGGTTACTGAGAACATTGATTACCTTTTTGTTTTCTCTTATGTTTGTGTTTACTAATGTTTTGTAACCAAGTGCTTACTCCATGACAGTTGCCATAGCAAGAAAACTCATATGATTGTGGCCTCTTTCTGCTGCACTACCTTGAGCTCTTCCTTGCTGAAGCTCCTCTTACTTTCAATCCATTCAAAGTAACCAAGTTTTCCAATTTCGTAAGTCGTTTTCTCAACTCAGTATTGGCTTAAGTCAATATTTTTATGGAGAATCATTAAAAAAGGTCATTGGAAAAAAAGTTGCCATTCTAAAAATCAATTAACCACTTGATTGATTATCAATATTCAATGAGTGGCTAATGATTGACCCCTGATGCCTGATTGACTTAATTAACCATTTGGTGGGTTTGTTGTTTTCAAAGTTAGAAGTATTTTTATCCATGATTTTTTTTGTTTCAATTTTCTATTTTTGGTTTATCTTTGCCTGAGCTGCTGATCATGCTTATATTAACATCTCCCAATTTGTGGAGTTCCTTGTGTAGTTATCTTTAAGTTATCTGTTTTATTATTACAATATGCAAATGTGGATTCTTGGTCAATATTGAACTCACTACTACTATTGTTAATAATGACTAGCTTTCATTCTCCTTGTATCAACATTAATTTTTATATTGAAGTCCATGTGAATATTGTTCTTTTTCGTGTGCATAATCTATTCTAGTTCTATTCATTCATTACATATTTTCATTGTATTTATTTATTTATATTTATGCTTGAGTTTTTACTGAAAGAGGATATTAAGATAGAGTTTGTTTTTGATAAGATTGATGTAACATGACTAATTAAAAAACACTTTCTCCCAACATGACTAATTTGTTTAGTCAACACTTTTCCTTGATTATAAATTTATAATTGATGTACATGATTATAAAGTTAATATAATTTCTTTTATTTGATTGAAGGTTGATCTCTCAAACTCAATAGCTGCATCGATCTCACTCATTCAGCCGATCTCTGAATCTCACTCACTCGGTCAGTAGATCTTCCGAACCTGCTCTTAGTGTCACAGCTCCCTGAATCTCACGAACTCGCTCAGGTATTAATCATTGTTGTCTATAGTTTCATTGAAAGAATGCAGATTTTTTTTAACTGCTTATGTAGACTGAGAATTGTTGATTTTGTTATTGTGGGATTAGTTGTATACCCTAATTGAATGACAAAATATGCTATATAAAAATTAAATTCATTTGTAGGCAAGGGTGCAACCTAATTCTAATGATGGGTGTTCAATATACATTTTCTCTTTTTAGTTAGGTTTTGATTTAGCTTCATTGTTATATCAATTGATTTTGCAATATGTTTAATATCCATATTTGTTTTCAAAATCACTAATACAATCATTTTGTATTTGTTAGCTATAGCGTAATGCGTAATCACTTTACCGAAAAAGCTATTGTGTAATCACTCACACAAGTGAATCCGTGAATGTGAGTCAACAACACAACACAAGTAAAATGAAATCAACCTAATACTCTCTGTTCACTATTCTAGTGTAGACCGGTTAGATAAAAGCTGGAAACTGATGAAATCGGGGGAACATGGAATCAGTCACTATACTTGGGGGGGTGAGACATGAATGCACTTGGTTTTTAGTTTTTGAATAAGGCTTTTGGTTTTGCATAGTTGAATAAGGCTTTTGCTTCTCATTTTTGTGTAATTCACTTTCTTTGGATTCTTTACATATGCAGGACTTGATTTTTTTTTCTCTCTAGAAAAGCTTATGTGCATAGCGTTTTTGCAGGATTATGGTATCAATTTTTATGATGATGATCAGCCTGTGGAGCTGTTTTGGTGCAAATGTGGCAGTAAATTCTGTAGGAATATGAAGCGCTCAAATAGTAAGTTCAATCTTCCATTTGTATGTAATGTGCATAAGTTTGTTTTATTTTCAACATAAAAGATATGACATGTTACCTTTTATGATTATTCAATTCCTACACTGTGACCTTCTCTACTTCGTTTAAAAATTCGTTTTGGATTGTGATTTTTGGGTTTCAGCCTCCCTTATGGCTTATGGTTTATGCTGATGAGATATTCTGCATCCACTTTCAAATTGGTCCATGATTATGTTTGTTAGCAGCTATTCTTCGTTTAACATATCGATACCTGATTAATAGCTATTCTTCGTTCAACTTAGGGCCCGTTTCGATTGAGCTTAATTTGAACTTATAAGAAAAAAGCTTATGCAACAAACTTATGAATAATATATACAAGCTTATCCTTTTTCATAAGCTCAAAAAAAGCTCAATCCAAAAGGGAAATTATTTTATAAGCTCCAAAATAACATATACAAGCAGCTTGCACGGCTAATGCAGAGTTTTGCTTCATCCCTTCTTCAATTGTAGAAATGATTCATACATAAACACTTTTACAACAAACTTTCATTGAATATAAGCACTTAACCAAGTTGTTTACCCAAGTGCTCCCTCAATTGCTTGCTTTGTTGTAGATATTGTAAGCCAACTAGTTTTTGTACATATCACTCATTGTCTAGCTATTTTTTTTATCACATAGTTGATTTCGATTGAATGCCAAGATGTCAGGCATTAATGAGACACAATTAATCATGGAAGACTCTTGATTGTGTTTTCTGCTTGTTACAAACTCATAGTCTTGTGCTTACGGTTTAGTTAGTGAATCACGCCTGTCATTATCTATTCCATGAAACTTAATCACCTTAAGCTGTACACAATAAGTTTCCTTCTTGCATTACAATGTTATTAATTGGTTTTACCCTCTCATAATGCAGGAAGCATTATATTGTCAATTGTTGGGTGATAAATAGCTTTCTCTGCTAAAATAAATTTGTTGACAGAGATCCATGCTGCTTAGTCATGACCAACAAGACCCATGCTACTGAATCAGACCTAGTCTTCTATTTTCACTTGTGTGTTTACACTATGTTATTTTGAGTGTTAGTTTCACTTGTGAGGGTTATAAATGAAATTGTATTTATTAGCTTATTAAGTTTCTTTTTGGCATTAAAATGTCCATATTTGTTTTCATATAAATTTTTTTTTGGTATAATTGTTTTCATATTTTTAATATAGAAGAAAAGCACATGGTATAAGCTGATTTGGTAAGCAGTTTTAAAAAAAAAGTTTTTTTTTTAAAAAAATAAAATAGATTTCACATCGGTGGGACAAAAAACTGATGTGAAATATACTTATTTAACTTCAGTGTCTATCATACAACTGATGTGAAAAACCTATTGTTAAATTTTAAAAAGAATGTATCACATCAGTGGGAGAGAGACCTGATGTGGAAAGTTGGATATCACAACAGTCCGTACCCGATGTGAAAAGGTGTGGACATACCACATCATGCCACCTTACATCGGTTGCCACCTGATGTGAAAAGTGCTTTCCAACTGATGTGAAAACTCATTTTTCTAGTAGTGTCAGATATTCAACGGTCCTAATCAAACTCTTAGGAGTTCCAAACGTCAAGATTAAATCAACGGTGATGATGGAACCTCGAGAATAGTTTCCAAGACGCACTAAAAGGTCTATGTAATCAAGTGCATTACTAGCCTTTACACTTGGCAACCAAAGCCCAAACGTCATGTCCCCTCACTCACGTCCTCAAGACGTGGGCATTAAATGCAGATGGACAGACGACCAACTATCTGACGAGGGAATCTTGCAACCTCAACGATGCAGAGATCGAGGGACGAACTGATGTACAAATACAACTTCCTTTAATCTAATAAGTTCGTTCCAATCATGGTAGAGCAAGCTCCTCAATAATCCCAGTGAGCAATGATCTCCGGGTAGGATTCAATTGATCATTCTTGATCTTCTTCAAGGTCAAGATTCAATTAATCATTCTTGATCTTCCTCAAGTTCAAGATTCAATTGATCACACTTAATCTTCCTCAATCTGAACTCCTCTAGCGACCAGGGAAATGCATTCGATATATTCTTGGTAAGGAGGAAAATCATGTTTCCTTGTGAACAACACTGTTCCAAAACTGGTCAGTCCACCCACTGCGAGCTGTTTTCCCCTCATGTGAACTAGTTCCTTGCGAACACCTCTTTTTCAAACAACTGAGGTCTTCACCTCCCCAAAAAACTTCTCTTGAACAAGGCCTTCACATCTTCAAAGTCATCAATCTTTGCCAAGAGCAACGCTTGGGGGGTTTCTGTTCTGGAGCGAGCAAATAGCATTAGGCCCATTTACTTAGGCCCAATACAAACTGACCCAGATCCAACATCTGGTAAATTACTCGCAACACACCTCTTCCCCGTGAGGGGGGGTGCTCGGAGCAAACAGAGACTGATTCAAACAATCAGTAATGTCTCTCGCACGTTCCCGCGAATCTCTCCTAGTTGGTTACACTTCCTACGAATTCATAATCGCCGAGCCACATGTGTGCCATACAACGGCTCCTGCACCACCCACCTCTATAAACGGGGACTCTCAGCAGTCCCCAAGGTTAGATTCTCCTTATTTTTTTAATCCCCCATCTTCAAACTCATACTGACTTGAGCGTCGGAGTGCCTGCAGGTACACACCCCCCGCCGTTCCAGTCAACAGCGAGCACTCTCACTTACCGCATACATACTTCACCGGTAGTCCATTTCTGATTAGGTAAGATCAATGAATAATTTTATATTTTTGGATAAGCCAGGAGAAAGGACATGCATCAAGAGGGAGCAACAACATCCCAACTAGGTTGGCATCCCGCTGAACCTTCATCCTATGCCGCCTCACGCAAAAATCTTATTAAAAAAAGGGGAAAATATATACAAGAGGGGGGACCAACCCAAAACCCTCAAAATAGGAAAAAAGAAGAGAAAGAAAAGCACAACCGACTAAGGGAATCTGTAAGTAGGCAGATCACATTTGTCTCTAAAAAAGTCAATTTGCAACCCCGACGGTAACTCAGATAACCAAACTGTACCTCTAACAGTCCAAAAGAGGAAAATCATTGGGTAGTAGGTGAGATCTTTCCCTTGAATTGGGTTCTATACAGCGGATTCCCTTGAAGTTGTTGTTGCTTTAATTTCTGTTTTTGCTTATTAGATAAGACGGGTGTGAAAGGTACTTCAGCTGACGCCTTGTCATAATCTTTGATTCTTTGCTAGAGCTCCATGTCTCGCTGGATATTCAGATTTCAATGTTGTATAGAACCCTCTGCTTGCGTGATAATGGTGTTGTCAAGGGTTTCCACTTAGAAGGTAACAGTAGCAATCTGAATATCACTCAAATCTAGTGTAACAATTGAGTGCGCCGCAACCAATGCTTGTGCCTCCACTGTTGGAACCGCATCAATGTTGACTTGTGAAGTTGCTTCATGTAATGTAGGTGAGGCAGTGGTTTCATCAAATGCTACCAAGTTCTGGACCTGTGAATTACTTACCTCCCTTACCGAGTACAAAGTTTCTTCATCCGAGTGCCATGACGTCAACGTGCTCAATAGGAAAAGTAAGCAGAGCAGCCGCAACCAGTAACTTTTGAACACTCATGTCTGTAATTACTGTATGTCTTACCTCCACGTCATTAGAATGCACCTCATCACGCGCAACCGCAGACACCAATTCCAACACCAACAAAGAGAGATGAGGAAACACGCCTTGTGGAATTGCGTCCGAAAGCAAAGCTAAAGGAACTGTCTGACACATCCTTAAGAGGTGCCGCAGTTTGAGTTAAGGGCGGTGCTTGATTCACGACAGGTACTGCAGCAAAGGGACTGCCACTGCAACATATCTTAGAGTACCTGAAGTAGATGCTCCTATGTCATTACGGGGCTGCCGAGGGGGTTTTCATCTTACTGGTTCTGCATCCATAGACTTTTTTACCATAGTTATTCTCCTTTGTTGTTTCTGGGTGCAACCATTTACAATTCGCAACATTATGTCCCATAACATAACAATGATGGCAAAATAGCGGTCTCCTCTCATATTGAACTTCAACCTTGAAGGCAAAACTTTCCATTTCAACAAGAATTTTGTCATAAGCTCTTTTAGATAAATCAATGTCAACCAAAATTCTCACACAGTGCCCAAAAGCCCTATTTTGTGTTGGGGCATCCAAATCAATTGGTGTACCTACTGCACTTTCTATTTCCTTAAGTGTTTGTTCCCGCCAATACTCCTGTGGAAATTCAACCAGTCGAATCCATATGGATGCGTGAGTTTGCATTTGTGAGTAGTGATTAAAGTCCTTCGTCCTTTTTGAGAGACGAAGGAGACCCGACTGTAGAGAAATTGTACCAACTGCCCAAATTCGACATAAGTCATCAACATGCTCAAAAAGAAAATCATAGTAACCCTTGCCTAGGGAAACCATTTTCCATTTGTTAACCATCTTCCATAGGTTGCCTAGCTTAGAGGCTAAATATCTTGCAATGTAAGGCTTATCACCTTTATTCAGAATCAGACGTCCTCGAAGAGCATTCTGACATTCAGCCATTCCCTTAGTGTATTCCTTCAGAACAATACGAATACAGAGGGCATCACCCTTGATACAAGGGACCGGAAACGAAGCTTCATTAGAAGAAGTAAACTATGGCCACCTAGTTCCGCCGCAAAGGACTTTGGAGGTGTTGTAGCCATCTGAGATATGTTGACCGCCTGTGCAAAAGACAAAGGTTTGGGAGGAGCAACCACAACAAAGGATGAAGGAGCCTGCACGGTCGAGGAAGGAAACATCGGCACTGCAAGTTCAGTTTGCCAATCAAAAGCCATGGCAAGGCTTTCAATACAGAAACCCGAGCAGCTGTTTCTCTTCCAAAACTTGATAACCAAAATCCAAAATTGATGACTGATCACCAATTGGATTTATCAGCAAATTGGTATGCTAATTGAGTTCAATTGTGATAGTCAACTTCGTGGTTTACTTAAAATTCTGATGAATGATGACCAGGGGCGGACCTGGCCTGGGCCTGCTGTGGCAAGTGCCACACCAGCCCAGGCTCAATTTTTTTTTTAATAAAAAAATATGAAACATATGCAAAGTGAGAGTCTGAGATCACATCAGAAGCTGTCCCTCTTTCCTTCTTTCATCAGACGCGCTCCTCCCCTCTTTCCTTCTTTCATTTTCCTCTTCTCACACCACCACCCACCCACGTCCACCACCCACCCACCGCCGGCCACCACCATCATCGCATCACAAGTTCCTTCACTTCTTCTTCTTCAGAAAGCCAAACGCGTACCCTTTCCTTCTTCCACCAACCAACCAATCTGAACCAGTCCACCACCCATCGTCGTCGTTTTCCTCTCCTCTCTCCGCCGGTCAGGGGTTAGTCAGCAGCGCCCATCTCTTCTCCTCTCTCAGCCGGTCATCAGACATCAGGTCAGCCTTCATCTCCTCTATTTTTCTCTTTTAGGTTAAATTGATAGTAGTAGACAATAGTGAAATTGAAATTGAAATTGAATTTAGATACTGAGAGTAGTTAGAGTACTGAAATTTAGTACTGAAATTAAAATTGGAATTGAGTACTGAAATTGAAATTGAATTGATTTTATATTGAGTTAGGATGAAGAAATTTTATATTGAGTACTGAATTGATTTTATATTAAAAACATGAGTGACGAGAGCGAGAGAGGCAGGGCGAGTGAGAGAGGTGGGGGTTCTAGGCTTTACCTAGGACAACCACGACGGTGCTCCTTATCGCCGGCAGTGAGGAATTCAAGGGGGGGGAAGGGTTCCAAGTAGGGTGCCACAAAGGGGGGGGGGGGGTATAGGGGAGAATGGTGCGATGTGAGACGGTGGAGTCGGAAAGTGCGACGACAGGTTTATCATGGACAGGACAGACAGCGGGAAGATTCGAGGTCTGCTGACAGATGGGTTTCTATTTCTAAGCCAGGGCTGTTTAGGGCTAGGGTTCAATCACGCTCCCGAGGTAGACGGATGCGATCACGGTCTGGTGGTACTCAATTGCACTCACGCGGACGACAATCATGGCAGCTCGGCTGTAATCAGCGGTTTGATTCATGTGGTTGGAACGGCCATAGGGTGCAATCGGATGCGCCTAGTCATTTGGTTTCTCACGGTTTGGGAAAGGTTGCAGCTGGTACGGCTATGGTGGAGGGAAGGTGCGATCACGCTGGTGATTTTTCTGGGCATTCACACGTTTATGATGCAGATGGCAGGGGGCTGGAGTTTGGTTCTACGGTAAAGCGGTATGTAACATTCTATTTTACGAATATTCCGGATGATGTTTCGCATTTTCATTTGAAGAAGGCTTTTGAAGTTTGTGGGATCCTTGAACACGTGTTTTTGGCATGAAGGCGTAATAAGTATGGGGCTGTATACGGTTTTGTGAGGTTTTCGAATGTCCGTTCTGTTGACAAACTATTGAAAGTGCTGAATGGAATTTATTTTGGTCATCTGCGACTTTGGGCTAAGGTGGCGCAGTTTGATAGGGATGTTTCGGTTACGAGGGAGGTGGAGTGTGCTGTGAGGGTGAGGAAGAAGGAGCTCCGGGGTGGTGAGGGAGTCCATAGCGGGTGCTTGGAGAATGCTTTGGGTGGGAAGTGTCGGGAGGGTGAGGGAGAAAAAAATGTGAATGTGGGGCATGGGAGTCCTGGGGAGTGTAGGGAGGGGGAGGGAGAAAAAAGAGTGAGTGCGGGGCTGTTGGTGGATGGTGGTGGAGGGGAGGCCTTGGCGAGGATGGGGGTTGTTAGAGGGGATGGTGTGCAGGTTGGGGAAGTGGTGGTTCGGCTCCCTGGGGTGGAAGGTAGGGGGCATCCCGTTGGTCCGGTGAACCGGATGGCTAAGGTTCCAGAGAAGGTTAATCAGAAGTTGGTCCGCATGTATCGGTCAGTTGAGGACTATTTGTTATGGGCTAGGAAGGGTGTAGTGGCTACTGTTGTTAACAGAGAAGCTATTCCAGTGATACAAAATAGAGTAGAAGATGCGGGGTTTCCAGAGTTAGTCATTATTCCTTTGGGAGCTGATAAAGTGTTTCCGCATAGCAAATCTGAGCCTGATGTTATGTCTATTTTAGAGCCGGCAAATGATTTTTTTCGGCATATTTTCTCTAATGTTGTACACTGGGACAAACAAGCGGTCTCCTTTCAGCGGGGCGCATGGTTACGTATTTATGGTGTGCCACTTCACGCGTGGAATGAGAATTTTTTCAAACTGTGCACTATGGATTGTGGTCGTTTTTTGCGTTTGGACGGTTGTATAGTTGATAAGGAACGTTTTGATTACGCTCGTGTTCTGATAGCAACTGCTTCCTTGGAGGTCGTCAATGTTGTTGATAATTTATTGATTGATGGTATTCTGGTCGAGGTGAAGATGGTGGAAGAGTGGGGATTCAACATAGGAGAGGATGCGTGTTTGTTTGAAGCAGACGGTGTTTCCGAGGTAACTCAGTCAGATTTGTTCGAGGTACATGCTGATCCTGACCTTAATAATAATGTTGATGACCTGGTGGAAGACATGATGGATAAAGTGGCGGAGGTAGAGAGGTCACCAGAGTCTCGCTTGGAGGCTCTTTCCAAACCTCCTGCATGTTTGGAGAAGGCTGCAGGTTTACAGGGGGAGGCAACGGTTTCTCTTGTGCCCCCGGTTGATCGTGGTTTTGACACTTCGGTGAATTTATGTGGCTCTTCAGCTTCTGTTTCAGCTAAATCTTCACATTCTTTCCCCAAATTATCTTGTGGTAAGCGTACTCTTTCTTGTCCGCCAAACAAGGCTCGTTCAGTTTTATCTGGCCCGTGGAGTATGGATTGGTTCTCTGATCAAAACCTTGGAAATGCGGGGATTGTCTTTCCTCTAAGAAAAAGTCTAAGAATAAGGTGCAGTTAGATGGTCATAAAGCTCATTATCCTGGTAAAGTCAAAAAAAGAAGACACCCGGGTGGTTTTTTGAAACATTCCATTATGAATCTCAAAAAAGTAGCGAGGTTACCGAGCAAAGATCGTAATGAGGTATTAAAAATTTTAAAATAGAAGGTGCGGAAGCGGCGTGTTAGAAATGTGGATAATATGTCAGCGGCGTTGGTTTCTCAAAATGCATCGGCGGGTTCTTCTTCTTCAGTTTCTGTGAATAATGATTGGCACAACTGGGTGGTTATGCATGGCACTGAGAGATAGGTCGTGGAGGATGTAAGGGGTATAGGTAAATCTATTGGAGTCCTTTTTGATGGTGACAAGACGAATATGTTTAGTGTGCTTTCGGGGGCGGGGAGAGGGAGGACGGTGAAGACAGCTGTGCAGGAGAGGGAGGGAGCGGGTGCTAAAGGAGGGGGTAGATAGGGTAGTGGGAAGTTTGGTGCGGGGTGTGTGGGTGGGGGATGCAGATTCTTTCTTGGAATGTTCGGGGGTTGGGAGGGTGGGAGAAGAGAAGGGAGGTTCGGCAGTTGGTGGTGGAGAAACGTCCTTTTGTTATGTGCCTTCAGGAAACTAAGTTATTGGCTTGTGACAACTTCTTATGTGACTCATTGTGGGGTTCTGCGCCCTACAATTTTTCCTTTCGTCCCTCTATGGGGGCGTCCGGGGGCCTGCTGACTTTATGGGATTCTTCCGAGGTGGAGGTGTGGTCGTCAGTTAGTTTTGATCATGTGTTACTGATTCATGGTAGATTCATTCATTCAAACGAGCTTTTTTTCTTATTCAATGTTTATGCACCGTGTGACGCGGGTTTGAAGCAACTACTGTGGGCCTCCTTGTCTGGTCGGCTTCAGCCATTGGTGGGGGAGAAGGTGTGTGTGTGGTGACTTCAATGCTGTTCGGCGCCCTGAGGAGCGACGTTCGGTCAGTTCTTACTCCCGTCAGTTGGATCATGTTCCGTTTAACCAGTTTATTAATGCAAATGCTTTGGTGGATTTACCCTTGTGTGGTCGTAACTTTACTTGGTTTAAGGGTGATGGTCGTTCTATGAGTCGTTTGGACAGGTTTCTTTTATCAGAGGATTGGTGTCTGGTTTGGCCGAATTGTGTTCAGGTGGCTTCTTTGCGAGGCTTATCTGACCATTGTCCTCTTTTGTTGACTGTTGATGAGGATAACTAGGGACCTAGACCGTCTCGTATGCTGAAGTGTTGGAGGGATTTGCCTGGTTACAATCAGTTTGTCTCTACCAAATTGAAAACTTTTAGTGCTGAAGGGTGGGGCGGCTACATTTTAAAGGAGAAATTAAAGTTCATAAAAGGGGCTCTGAAGGAGTGGCATGCTTCGCATACTCGGAATTTATCTGGTAAGATTGCTGATTTGAAAAGTCATCGTGCAGTTCTGGATGGTAAAGGGGAAGATGAAGATTTGTCAGAAACCAAGTTGATGGAGTATCATAGCATTACTTCGAACATTCTTTCTTTGTCGCGGATAAATAACAACATTTGTTGGCAGCAGTCTCGTTCTAAGTGGCTCCGCAAGGGTGATGCTAACTCCAAGTATTTTCATTCTATTTTAGTCGCAAGACGCCGACGGAATGCTATTTCGTCTATTATGGTGGAGGGGGTGACGGTTGAGGGTGTCCAACCTATCCGTCAGGCAGTTTTTTCTCACTTTCAGTCTCATTTTAGGGCGCGACAAGTGGATAGGCCGGGGTTGGAGAATCTTCACTTTCGTCAGTTGTCGGTAGCAGAAGGTGGTGGTTTGATCAAACCTTTTTCGGTGGAGGAAGTCAAAATGGCGGTGTGGGATTGCGACAGTTTCAAAAGTCTCGGCTCTGATGGGATTAATTTTGGTTTCATCAAGGATTTTTGGGAGGACCTGAAGGATGACATTATGCGCTTTATTTCAGAGTTCCATCGGAACGGTAGGCTAACGAAAGGTATCAATAACACTTTTATTGCTCTTATTCCAAAGGTGGACAACCCTCAACATTTGAATGAGTTCCGGCCCATATCTCTCGTGGGCAGCTTATATAAAATCCTTGCTAAGTTATTGTCGAATAGATTGAGGTTGGTGATTGGCAGTGTTGTTTCTGAGGCTCAGTCAGCTTTTGTTAAGGATAGGCAGATTCTTGATGGTATTCTGATAGCTAATGAGGTGGTGGATGAAGCTCGCAAGTGTAACAAAGAATTATTGTTATTTAAAGTTGATTTCGAAAAAGCATATGATTCAGTCGAGTGGGGTTACCTAGACTCAGTAATGGGAAAAATGTATTTTCCTACTTTGTGGAGGAAGTGGATGAAAGCTTGTGTCTGCTCAGGTACAACGTCTGTGCTCGTCAATGGTAGTCCTACGGACGAATTTACACTTGAACGGGGTCTGCGTCAGGGTGATCCTTTGTCTCCGTTTCAGTT
Organism: Medicago ruthenica; assembly: GCA_018208015.1. Taxonomy (NCBI): domain Eukaryota; kingdom Viridiplantae; phylum Streptophyta; class Magnoliopsida; order Fabales; family Fabaceae; genus Medicago; species Medicago ruthenica. The sequence continues at coordinate 79,820,791 of CM031371.1, forward strand.
TTTGTTGGCGGCAGAGGGTTTAAATGTTCTTATCAAAGCTATGGTTGAGGCGAATCTTTTCACGGGTTATACTATTGGTTCGGGTAATTGTACTATTATTTCTCACCTCCAGTTTGCCGACGATACTCTTCTCTTGGGGGTTAAAAGTTGGGCGAATGTGTGTGCCTTGCGGGCGGTTCTTGTTCTTTTTGAATTGATGTCGGGCCTTAAGGTGAATTTTCATAAGAGTATGTTGGTTGGGGTAAATGTTTATGACTCTTGGTTGCATGCCGCGGCTCTAGCGTTAAATTGTCGTGTGGGAAAATTTCCTTTCTTGTATCTGGGTTTGCCTATAGGCGGTGGTCCGCGTTGTCTGGTGTTTTCGGAGCCTGTATTGACTCGAATCCGAGATCGCTTGTCTGGTTGGCGGAGTAGATTCCTTTCGTTTGGTGGTCGTTTGGTCCTCCTAAAGTCTGTCTTGTCGTCTCTGCCTGTCTATGCTCTTTCCTTCTTCAAAGCTCCATCAGGTATCATCTCTTCTCTTGAATCTTTATTGTTAAATTTCTTTTGGGGAGGGAGTGAGGGTCCTAGGAAGCTTTCTTGGATTGCGTGGAATAATATTTGTAAAAGTAAGGAGGATGGCGGTTTGGGGGTGAGGCGGATGAGGGAGTTTAACACTACTCTGTTAGGGAAGTGGTGTTGGAGGTTGTTGGTGGATAGAGGGGGTTTGTGGTATAGGGTGCTGTTAGCTAGGTATGGTGAGGTGAATGGGAGGTTGGAGGTAGGCGGACGGAGTGCTTCCTCATGGTGGCGAGAAGTGGCGAGAATCCGTGACGGAGATGGTGGGGCGGACAGTGGGTGGTTTGTTGGGTGTGTGGTTCGGTCGGTTGGGTGCGGCTCCACGACGTTCTTCTGGACTGATCTGTGGTTGGGAGGGAGGCCGCTATGTGAGAGGTATGGTCGCCTTTTTGACTTGGCTACTCATAAGTCCATTTCGGTGGCAGATATGTGTGGCTTAGGGTGGGGTTTGGAGGGAGAGGCGTGGCAGTGGCGTAGGCGGTTGTGGGCGTGGGATGAGGAGTTGTTAGCGGAGCTTAGGGTTTTATTGCTTGACATCTCTTTGCAGCATAATGTTTCAGATCATTGGAGGTGGAAGCTTGATTCCAATGGGGGCTATTCCGTTCGAGGTGTTTATCAGTTGCTCTCTAAACAGGAGATTCCTACGGTGGATGCTTGGTCGGATCTTGTGTGGTACAGACATGTACCTTTGAAGGTGTCTATTTTGGCGTGGCGCTTGGTTCAAAACCGTTTGCCATCTAAAGATAACTTGGTGGCTCGTGGTATAATATCTATAGAGGATCAGACTTGTGTAACGGGGTGTGGAGGCTATGAATCAGTTCAGCACTTATTTCTTTCATGTTCGTGTTTTGGCCCTTTGTGGAGTCTTATACGGGGTTGGCTCGGGGTCTACTCGGCTGATCCGCCCATTGTTAGCGATCATCTTATTCAGTTTGTGTCTTCAGCAGGTGGCTTACGTTCTAGACGATCTTTTATGCAACTTGTGTGGTTATGTACCGTGTGGGTGATTTGGACGGAACGGAATAACCGTCTTTTTAAAAATAAGGAGAGCTCTATCCGCCAACTTTTAGACAAAGTAAAAGTTCATACCTTTTGGTGGGTGCAAGCTTGTAATTTAAATGTCCGTAATAACTCACACTTTTGGTGGTCAAACCCCTTTGTTTTTATGGGTATTGGCTAACCATCTCTTAGGTGCTTTTCTGAACTGTTGTACTTGCGTTTTTGAGTCCTTGGTTGGCACACCTTGTGCTAGTTGAGAGGCTCAGTGTTTAGTAATATATTCCATTTTTGCTTGTTCAAAAAAAAAATTGATTTTATATTGAATTAGGATGAAGAAATTTTATAAACCTTAAATGATCGTCTGCTAACATATATAGAAAGAGATGTTTTTAAAACAATTAGTAATGATGAAAATTTTAGCTCATTTTCAACAAATGGAAAATAGAGCATTTGCTTTGTAATTTTGGTTGTTACAACCACTTTTAATATAACTTCTTATTAAATTTTGTATTATTTAATCATTTGACAAAATAATATTGCCTCACTGGTATTGAAAGTCCAGGTCCGCCCCTGATGATGACTCACCAATTTGTTGACTGATAATTGAAAACGCTATTTGTTGACTGATCACCGATGGAATAGCATTCACGTACAGAAGCAGGGTGAATTCGAAAAAGGCAACGGCGAACAGTAACAATTATCAGTTGGAATTGAAATTGAAATTCGATTGGAATTATCAATTTCAATTGGAATTGGAATTCGAAAACGACAGCAGCAGGTTCATCAACTAGCTAATTACGATTGGAATTGAAGCTCTAATTATGTACGGCCTATTTGAATTGGCTCTCGCAAATAATTCTATGAATATCACTCAAAAAAATATTTCTTCATCCTCTAAAAAAAAATATTAATATCGTCCTCAATATATAATATTTTTGGTACAAAATCTTTAGTATATTATGTGTGTGAGTAAGTTATTCTCTCTTTTTTTATAAATGAAAAAGGTTGGCAGTTATTTTTTTATCAGGGAAAATTGAATCTATGACTTCATTATCACTCCAGCTCGTGTATCCCAGCCTTAAAAAAAAAACAAAAACTCATGTATCCCTCGCCCTAAACCACTTTTTTTTTTTGAAGGAAAAGTTATCTCTATTAAAAATATATGTCTCTTCAATTAATTAAATTTTTTCATTTAATGGTATAAACATTCATATTAACTTTCGTGGCCTTAACTTTCGTGACCTTGAAGGTTTTAACCTTGCCATGCTAGGTAAGCAAGGATGGAAGCTCATCACAAACTCTTCCTCTCTCCTCACTAAAGTTCTCAAAGCTAAATATTTCCCTAGAAGCGGGTTTTTGGGCGCCACTATTGGTCATAGTCCAAGTTTCACATGGAGGAGTATCTGGAGCACTATTCTGATGTTATCTCTTGGTTATAGGTGGAAAATCGGTGATGGTAATGATATTAATGTCTGGAAAGACCCATGGATCCGCACTCGTCAGAATTTGCAGGCTACCACATTACCGGCAAGCAATCTTATCAACCTGACTGTCTCTCAACTTTTCAATCCAACAACCAACACTTGGAATCGTGACTTTATTGCTTCTATAATGAACACGCAAGACACATATGATATTTGTAAGTTGCCTTTGCACTCTCGAACTCACTCTGATACAATAATTTGGAATGCATCACCTAATTGCTCATACACAGTTAAATCTGCGTATAAGATGTGTTTGAGTATTTCAGACCAGCGGTCAAATTATCATGTCTCAGGGGAGTGGAAGTTGATATGGTCATTGTGCGTTCCGCCAAAATTCAAACATTTTTGCTGGAGATTGCTTCGCAACTGTTTACCTACAAGGTATAATTTGCAAAGTCGTGGAGTCCATTGCCAGTCAACTTGTGTGGTTTGTAATCATGACCTGGAAGATGAAATGAACATGTTTATGCATTGTAAATTTGCTACGAATTGTTGGAAAGCATCGAATCTTTGGGGTAAGATAGCATTGTACATGACGTCAAGCGGTAGTTTTTCATCTATTATGTTTTCCACTCTTAGAGCGCTTGAAGTGGAAAATTGTGCTAGATTTGTAGCTATATTATGGAGTATTTAGCATGCGCGTAATGCTTGCTTATGGGAACAAAAACCAGCCAATGCACATGCATCTTGTGTTCTAACATTGGATACTGTGCGAAATTTCATGTGGTGCAACCATCCCAATGTTACTATGCAGTCAGCTACTTCAGGATGGTCTAAACTGCAGGCAGATTGGATAAAGTGTAATGTTGATTGTGGCCTTTTCGAAGCCGAAGGAAAATTTGGTGTTGGTATCTATTTTCGAGACAGCCTTGGACATCTTATCCAAGCTCACTCAATGGTTTTTCCTTCTACTTCAACTGCAGCTGAGGGTGAAGCTACCGCTCTACAAATAGCCCTCCAAATTGCTCTCGATCTTGGTCTTAGTTGGGTAGTTTTTAAAACTGATTGTCAGCTAGTTGTGAATGATGTCCTTAGTAATAGCTCGTATGTTAATGAACTAGGAAGTTTACTCTCTAATTGTAGGGCGTTGCTTTTTTCTAATGCTAGTTATGCTCTAGCATATGTTAAGAGACAAGCTAATAGAATCGCTCATAGTCTTGCTCGAGTGTCTATATTACATGCTAAGCCCAGTATTTTCAGTCATCATCCATATTGTATTGACTCTATTATTTTGGTTGAACTGAAATGAGCCATCTTCCCATAAAAAAAACACATTCATATTAATTTATTAAATATTATAATATTTTTTGGTCAATCATTTGAGGTTATTTGTCCAAGTATTCTAATAGTTACTTTCTTAAGGACATAAAAGTGACTATTAGAATATTATTTTGGTGCAAATCGGATATCTTCTGCACGCAACTGAATCCAACATAAAACATATTATAATCATTATTAATACTAGCGTTTAGGCACTCTGTGCCAGTGCCCATCTGACCACTCTTTTTATTGCGATAATGTGTGAAAGTTATGAACAATATTTTTTATGAAATTAATTAGCTTTTGTTTAAAACTATACGTATAGATGTTTGTGATTTCAAATTATAACAACATGCATATCCTTTGTTTTTATAAGCCAAAAGTAGGTAGGGCTTCAAGGGGAATTAAGGACATCCCAACTAGGTTGGCACTCGCTGAAACCCCATCCTATACCACCTACTTAATATATATTATTAAAAAAAAAGGGAAAAATAAATACAAAGAGGGGGGACCAAACCAAAACCCTCTAAAAGGCATAAATTAGTGACAAATAAAATAGGCAAAAAAGTAACAAAGGGAAACGAAAAAATTCGGCAATCTATTACGATCCCTAGTGAAGAGGAGGTCCGAGTTTGATAGGCATCCTTTGAAGTTTTCATCTTCTGACTCTTAGATAAATATGGAGTAAAAGGGACCATTGTCCTTACCGTGGAGAAGAAAATGTGCAACGAAGGGACATGCATATCCTTTTAAATTACACCAAAAATATAACAAACATAATATAAAATTTTTCTTTTTCAATGATATCAACAATATAACATTATACAAAAAAATTTCTAAGGGTATAATTAGAATAATAAATAATCTAACCCAAAATCTCTTATTTTCTTTATATATTGATATAAATAATTGATTTGTTCGGTGAGGAACTGATGGAGCAAACGGTGGCGGAAGGTGCTCCGGTACCGTGGTGATGAGTCTTTGCGGTGGAACGAAAGGTGCCTGCAGGCACGTTAGCACTTTGATGCTCAAGTCGGTAATGGAACTGAGAAAGAGTGGGTGAAAAGTGTGGGTAAAGTGAATCTTACCTTGGGGGTGATGCTAACTCACCCTTATATAGGCGCGCATGAGAATAACTGCCTCCGAAATAGGCGGCGTGTGATTAGGGAACGGTTAGAGGACACGTGTACGATATCTGATGCACGAAGGCGTGCTATGGTTCGGTGATGTGCATTGACGTTGGTGTGTGCCTTCAAGCGACGCGCCTTGGAGTGGTGGCGTTAACATCCATGTGTCGCTGTTTGGTTGGCCTTCAGGCCGGTCCAGAACAGTTGCCTCCCAAGTCGTTGATGCCTTTATGGCGCAATGGCTTAATCTTGTGCGGCGCTCAATTGGGGCGTCCTTAGGGCTCTTGGAAAGGTTTTCCTGCCGTCCTACGTCAGTGATGGTTGGCGCCCTGGACAGGTGTTAGCCCATATTTTTATGAGCTAAGAATATGCTTTAAATATGCATTAAATGCTGAGGGGAATCTTGCAAGATTCTGTCTAATCGAAGAACAGAGAAGAATCTTGGAATTGTTCACAGGTTCGAAAGGATATTTACAAATACAAGGCTAAGGCAAAGAAGGAGGACTTCGAACCAGAAGGCAGATCGAACTGGCGTATGATCGAATCGAAGCAACAAAGTTCTGGACTTAGCACAATTCTGACAAACTTTCACAAAACTCAGTTCGACTTCGAAAGATGCAACCGTTCTAAGGAGCAGTTAAGTGCATGCAGGATGTACGTGGCAGGACATTTGGCATTAGTACAATGTTCGACCGTTAGGGCAGTTTATTTTCGAAAGTCTATATATAGTAGTTTTTTAGTCAGAAAAAAGGTCGCAATTCATTATATACAAAATCCTTGTAAACTCAAAGTACCCACGCTATCGAGAGAAACGAGTGAAATGGGATCCAAGTATGAATCTGTGAACCATCCTTTTATGTAAAGCATATTTTACAGTTCAATGCAATTTACCTTTTCATGCAAATGTATCTTTTAAGCACTTTAAGTTTCGTGTAAAATTTAATGCTTTTCATTTAAATTCTGTTCATTTATGTTTCGATCGAAACAAAGTGTTCATTCAATAAGAACTCGTTTTTCCTTGTTATTTGCAATCCAAGTAACTTTTATGTTTAATTCTCCCCAAAACTACCCTAAAATGTTTATGCGTAATGGACATTCATATAATTTAAAGAATTCAAACAAAGCACTATGCTCCTGAGATTCACTAGTTGGTCTCGCAAGCAATTAATTTAGACTAGCGGTTGTTTACCAAATTTCAGAGTAAACAAATTGGCACGCCCGGTGGGACTTGTGCTTTAATTGAATCTTTTCTATCAAAAAAATATTTTCGTTTGGATTTGCAAATTTCTATTTGTGCATTCTTTCTGGAAATTGCGTTAGTGCATGTTCTTGAGGAGTGGGAAAGTACTCCCTGAAATGGTTAGACCACCACCCAGAAATACAAACACAAATAATATGGAAAATGCAAATGTGAATGATAACAATGTGTCAGCGCCTTCGAGCGCATTGAACATTTCGAATGTGACTGGAGCGACTATCTCTGCTCCCAGTTCTTCGACATTGGGCGTTACTATGCCTATCAGTGCATCAACAACGATGCCCTTTACCACTGCAGGCCCTGTAGTTTCGATACCCGAAAATTTAGGGAGCCAGCCATCCCCAGCAAGAGGAGGAGGCACAATGGGCTCTACATTCAGTATGCCTTTTTCACAATATACGAATCAAGGCAACAGTAGGAATGTACCATATGGTATGCCTACAACGCTGATGCAAGGGCTACAAACTAACCCTTCATTATATTCAGAAACTGTGCCTGGTGTTTACTCGCCTACAAACCAACGATTGGCCTCCAGTTCTGTTAATCGAAATGCAGTGCCACCACTAACTAATACATCCTTGATGTCTTTAAGGCAACAAATGGATGAAAGTAATCATGATATGGTTAATATGTTGACACAACAAATTGGTACAGTGTTTAATCCTTTGATACAAAATACTAACCAGTCTTATCAATTGTTAGCCACCCAGATGGGTAGGATGGCTGATTTCTTTGGGGCTCCACATGTCCCTAATCAACCAGTCCCCCAGATTCAGAATCTGGCACCCATACAAAACATCCAAATACCAAATAATGCTATGGTGCCTATACCCAATAACCTAGTGGTACAACCTAATCAAGGACAATTACAAGTGGGTCCAATCGAACCACAAGTACAACCACAAATCGAACCAAATCCAGGGATAGTCTTAGTAAATCGAAATCAAAATGCTGATGAAGTGGTTAGAAATGTCCAACAAAATAATTTAGGGGCACAAAATAACATAGCAAATTTGGTCGAAGCTATTTTAGTCCAAAATGGTTTGAATGTAGGTTTACATAGACCAAATTTTGTTTCTGCCTTGTCAGAGTATGTGCTTCAGACTGAACTACCAAGGGGTGTCAAAATCCCAAAATTCACTAAGTTCGCTGGTGACACTAGCGAATCAACCGTTGAGCACATTGCAAGATTTCTGACAGAAGCAGGAGACATAGCAAATAATGAGAATTTAAGGATGAAGTATTTCCCAAATTCTTTAACAAAAAATGCCTTTACATGGTTTACAACCCTCCCTCCACATTCCATACATAATTGGAATCAATTAGAGAGAGTTTTCCATGAACAATTTTATATGGGACAATCAAAAATAAGCCTTAAAGAATTAGCAAGTGTTCGACGTAAAGCGCCTGAGTCAATTGATGATTATCTCAATAGATTTAGACTTTTAAAGGCAAGGTGCTTCACCCAAGTCCCTGAACATGAATTAGTCGAAATGGCTGCTGGTGGCCTAGACTATTCGATTAGAAAGAAATTAGATACTCAGTATTTGAGGGACATGGCTCAGTTGGCTGATAGAGTTCGACAAGTCGAACGACTAAGAGCTGAAAAGGCTAGAAATTCTAAATTTCATAAGAGGGAAAAGGTTGCATATGTCGAAGCAAATGACAGTGACCAAGAGTTCGATATCACTTATGAAGATATCGAAGACAATGAGGTTGATTTAGCAGAATTAAAACCTGGACCTCCTTATGTCTGTAAACTCCTTAAACCTTCGAATGGGAAAAATCCTGTTGAGCCTAAAAATGATAAATTTGTGTCTAAAACTTATACATTTGACATAACCAAATGCGATGAAATATTTGATTTATTAGTTACAGATGGCCAAATTATTGTTCCTAAGGGCTTAAAAGTACCCCCAATCGAACAACAGAAGAAAAGGGGTTATTGTAAATTTCATAATTTCCTTGGCCATAAAACCTCACGTTGTATTCTTTTCAGGGATCTGGTCCAAAAGGCTCTCAATGAAGGGAGACTCAAGTTTGGTCAGAAACCAAAGGCCACTCAGGCGAATGTTGAAACACCAAAAGCTGTTGAAACTCTCTATGCGGAACCTCAAGGAATAATGATGGTCGAAGCCATGGAGGTGTCTGAGGTGAAAGTTCAAGGCATATCTGAAGAAGACTACAGCGAAAAGATGAAGGTGGTGTATCCTCAGACTGAAGAGGATCTGATCGATTTTCTGAATAGATGCAAACTCGAAAACAAAAATGTAATGCTGTGTCCTCGCTGCAGTGCTGTATGTGATAGAGAGGCTACTGAGGGCCTTAAGAAGTACCAGGTTGTCAACAAGGGGGCAACGCAAAACCAGCGATTCGATAAAGGCAAGAGGATTATGGTCCAGTCGAACAACAACCAGAAATCTGGTCGAAAGAATACCTTTGTTCCTCCTGGTTCGATTCCTGTCGAAAAATGGATGCACCAGGGGCTCATAAGGTTCAACAAAGGAACTATGGAGGTAGGTGGTTCCAGCGGAATGAAGCAAGTTGGCCCACAGGAGGCTAATAAGTATTCTTACCGAAACAATTACAAGGGTAAGAATCCCATGACAAGGACCCAATGGCGCAGGTTTCAGCGTCAAAAGAAATTGGCCGAACAAAATTTGCAAACTGGCCAATATAAGGATGTGTCCAGGAGGCCAGCAAAAGAAAGACTCTTTCCTCCAGTGGATGAGGATAAGATCGAAGACGAGGATCTACTGGACTCTGAACCTGATTTCGACGTCATCTGCGTGGTGTCCATCTTGCCGTCTGAATATGATGTCGAATCTGAAGTTACTGAGATCGAAGGTGAATTCGATCATCTTGATATGGCTGACCCAAAGCCTGTATGTTACTATGTGATGAACAATGGCTGCATTGAGGAACAACTAGCCTCTTTCGAGCGGCCAAGTCTTGGGATGAAAAGCCATCTCAAACCCCTTTTCATCAGAGCAAAGGTTGAGAACGTTGGGATCAACAAAGTGCTCATTGATGGGGGAGCAGCTGTCAACTTGATGCCTCAATCTACGCTCTACAGGATTGGGAAATATGACAGCGATCTATCTGCCCACAACATTGTGCTTTCTAATTATGAGGGCAAAACTGGCTATTCGATGGGAGCCATACAAGTTGATGTTGCTGTGGGCAGCATAGTTCGACCAACTCTTTTCCTGGTGGTTCAATCCAAGGCTAACTTTAACTTGCTGTTAGGAAGGGAATGGATCCACGGAGTTGGGGCAGTACCATCCACTCTCCATCAGAAACTTATTATTTGGAGGGAAGATGGGATTGTTGAAAACATAGAGGCAGATCAAAGCTTCTATAAGTCAGAGGTTGACATTGTCACTCCACAAACCTTTGACAAAAATTTGGCTAATATAGCACCTTGTGGTGACAAGGATTCTGCTTTCGTGCCAAGTGACAATGTGATCCATTCTGTCAAGCTCCACCCTGCCTATGGCTTTATATGGGAGAGAGAAGAAATTAATGCTGTTTCTTCTGAAGATGGAGTCATTCCACCAACTGGGTGGAATATATATGAAGATTACTATGACTGAGGCCACTGCATGGGCCAGGATTACGGCTTATATGGCCGAAAATAGATTAAATACGGCCCTTGAGGCTGAGTTTCAACAAAATATGGCAGTGGAAGCCAAGATCGAAGATCTGGAAGTCAAAGAAACAAAGGATCGAAGACTTGACTGCATCTATGACGATGAGCCGCTGGGGTTCGAGAAGGATCCTATGAGTGAGGCGCCAAAAATGCAAGCACAAGATCCTTTGGAGGAGATCGATATTGGAGATGGCTCGATTAAAAGGCCAACTTATATCAGCGCCAATATCACTTCAAGTCTAAAAGAAAAGCTGGTGCTTCTCCTTAAAGAATTCAAAGACTGCTTTGCGTGGGATTACAACGAAATGCCTGGGCTAAGCAGAGAAATGGTCGAATTGAAGCTACCTATTAAAGAAGGAAAGAGGCCAGTGAAACAACTACCAAGAAGGTTCGCACCAGAAATTATGTCCAAGATCAAGGATGAGATCGAAAGGCTGCTGAGGTGTAAATTCATCAGAGCTGCCAGGTATGTCGAATGGTTAGCAAATATAGTCCCTGTTATTAAAAAGAATGGAACTCTTAGAGTATGCATAGATTTTAGGGATTTAAATAATGCTACACCTAAAGATGAATATGCTATGCCAGTAGCAGAAATGTTAGTAGATTCAGTAGCTGGCTTCGAATTTTTAAGCATGTTAGATGGTTATTCTGGTTATAACCAAATATTTATTGCTGAAAATGATGTGTCAAAAACAGCATTTCGATGCCCTGGTGCATTAGGTACTTATGAATGGGTTGTTATGCCTTTTGGCTTGAAAAATGCTGGGGCCACTTATCAAAGGGCCATGAATTCTATGTTCCATGATTTTATAGACACATTCATGCAAGTTTATATAGATGATATAATCATCAAATCTTCGTCCGAAGATAGCCATTTGGATTACCTTAGGCAGTCTTTCGAACGGATGAGGAAACATGGATTAAAAATGAATCCATTAAAGTGTGCTTTTTGTGTGCATGCAGGAGATTTCCTTGGTTTTGTGGTGCATAAAAAAGGCATCAAAATAAACCAGAACAAGACAAAGGCTATTCTTGAGACAAAGCCTCCTTCGACCAAGAAACAGCTTCAATCTTTGCTAGGGAAAATCAACTTCTTGAGAAGATTCATTTCGAATTTAAGTGGCAAAGCTCAAACCTTTTCGCCATTGCTTCGACTCAAGAAAGATGAACCATTCAAATGGGATGAAGAGCATCAAAAGGCTTTCGACGAAATTAAAGAATATTTGATTAAGCCTCCTGTACTAATGCCTCCTAGTCGAAGCAAAGAGATGAAGTTGTACATTGCTGCGTCTGACAAGACCATTGGGAGCATGTTGGCTCAGGAAGATGAAAATGGCGTGGAGCATGCAATTTATTATCTTAGTCATGTATTAAATGATGCAGAAACTAGATATACTGCCATAGAAAAACTTTGTCTTTGTTTGTATTTCTCTTGTATTAAACTTAAGCAATATATAAAGCCTGTTGATGTTTATGTGTATTCTCATTATGATATTATTAAGCACATGTTATCGAAGCCTATTTTACACAGTAGAATTGGAAAGTGGGCTTTAGCATTAACAGAATATTCTTTAACTTACAAGCCCTTGAAATCTGTTAAGGGTCAAATTGTGGCAGATTTTATTGTAGATCACTCAGTGATCGAAATGTCTCAGGACTATGTAGATACTGAACCTTGGGTTTTGTATTTCGATGGTTCTAAACATAAACATGGAACTGGGATTGGAATCTTAATAATATCCCCCACAAAAGTCCCAACTAAGTTTAAATATAAAATTAAAGGTCTTTGCTCAAATAATGAGGCTGAATATGAAGCTTTAATCACAGGCCTTGAAATTTTAATTAGCTTGGGTGCAAGAAATGTTAACATAAGGGGTGATTCAGAGTTAGTGTTGAGACAATTAACACAAGAATACAAATGTGTGAAAGAACACTTAGCAAAATATTTTGCTATAGCAAGTTCTCTTCTGAATCATTTCGATTATATTAACATTGAACATATACCTCGACTAGAAAACCAAGAAGCGAATGATTTAGCCCAAATAGCTTCAGGGTACAAAATGTCGAAAGAAAAATTAACTCAGTTGATCGAAATAAAAGATAAACTGGTGTTACAAGAGCCATTGAGCACTACATTATCAATGCCAAAACTTGTGGGGGCAAGTACACCACAAGGTAGTGAAGATGAAAACGTAGATGATCTTCAGGAAAAAATCCAAATTTTGGCCATTGACAATATGTTGGATAATGATTGGAGAAAATCCATTGTTGAATATTTGGAAAATCCAACAGGTAATGTGGCTCGAAAGATCAAATATAGGGCTTTGAACTACGTGATTATGGGAAATGAATTATTTAAAAAGACTGCAGAAGGAATTTTATTAAAATGCCTAAGCGAATCAGAAGCATATTTAGCAGTTTCCCATGTTCACAGTGGTGCTTGTGGATCACATCAAGCAGGCCATAAAATGAAATGGCTTTTATTTCGACAAGGTTTATATTGGCCGTCCATGTTAAAGGACTGCATAGAATTTGCTAAAGGCTGTCAAGAATGCCAAAAGCATGCAGGGATACAGCATGTACCTGCTAGTGAGTTACACTCCATAATCAAACCTTGGCCTTTCAGAGGATGGGCTCTGGATTTAATTGGTGAGGTTAAACCTGCTTCGTCTAAAAACCAACGATATATTTTAGTTGGAATAGATTATTTTACTAAATGGATGGAAGCAGTACCTTTACCAAATGTTGATCAGGAGGCAGTAATTAGTTTCATTCAAAACCATATTATTTACAGGTATGGTATCCCTGAAACAATTACCACTGATCAAGGTTCAGTCTTTACTGGACGCAAGATGCAAGAATTTGCTCAAGAAACTGGCTTTCGATTATTAACCTCAACACCATATTACGCGCAAGCAAATGGTCAAGTCGAAGCAGCCAATAAAATTATCATTAACTTGATTAAAAAACATATTGCCCAAAAACCAAAAAATTGGAATAAAACGTTGGATCAAGTTTTATGGGCATTAGAAGTCTTGACTAGGCAAAAGGAAAGAGTTGCAAAAGCTTATAACAAGAAAGTAAAGTCAAAGACTTTTAATGTTGGAGACTTGGTGTGGAAAGTCATCCTGCCCATGGATAGAAAAGATCGAACCCTGGGCAAGTGGTCCCCAAATTGGGAAGGACCATTTAAGATAGTTCAGATTTATTCGAATGGTGCTTATGAGTTAGAGGAATTAACTCCTGATCAACGTACCTTGAGCATAAATGGTAAGTATTTGAAAAGATATAAACCAGCGCTGCAAGAGGTTCGAATAAATCAAGAATAGTTCGAAAATAAATAACTAAAGTGGCAACTAGCGAAGATGCCAATAAAATCAAACATTCGAATTAAAAATGGTGGGTCTCATCCCTCAGCATACAAAGATTTTATCTTGGATTTTTCTACCCATCATAACTAAGATTTTATTCGAATTACAAAGGAAAAGTGGCACGTTAATCTTGAATGGGCCCTCATCTAAAAGAAAGACACGTTGATTTTGAAGGGGCTTTCATTTCGAATCCACTTCTGAGTCTGAGGAACGAAGGTACTCCTTGTTTTCATCATAAGTCGAAAGGAATTCTGCCCAATCAGGATCCGTACTATCAGACTCTGAGGAAGAAACCTCTGGTTGAGCCTTCGAAGGTGTTTTCCCTTCAGGAGGAGGAGGAGCCCTGCAGGTTCTTGAGCTTTCACCCTTGGAAGAAGGTTTCTTGGTCTTCTTTGAAGAATCAGCAACCTTTTTGTTGTCCTTCTTTGCAGATGTTGCTTTCTTTTTATCGGTGTTCTTCGCAATTTGTTTGCCTTTACCCATGTTTCTTTTTCAAAATTGATGATACTGGCTATAGTATTATAACTTGCAGAGTGAAGTGAGTAAGACGGATAGAGAATGACCATATATATAATGGTAGAATCATTAATGATTCTTCAACCGTTTCCTAATTTTTCTCAGAATTCACGCCAGTTCAGCAAGATTGTTTTGAAAACGGATGTTTGACTCGTTTTGAAATTAGAGCCAGTCAGAAATATGGCTTGATAGTTACGCGTTTTGTTATACGCACAATCTTATCCGTTACTAAAAAAGAGGTGTTTCAGTGTGTACCATAAAAACCAAGTAAACCTTCGATATCTGGCGTTTTTAAATGCTAAAATAATCAAAGTAATTCGAAGTAAATATATGCGCAGAATAAAACTTCAAAAGAAATTTCGAAATGATGGTTAAAGAAACTGCCACAAACTGGGCATGTCCTGAATATTACAATCAAAATATGCCAAAAGATGTTCGAAATTCACAAGAAAATTAAGGTATTACAAATGCTTTACAGACTCCCAGTACAATTTGGTTAAGCTGTTCATCTCCTTGTCGAAGACCTGACGAGCACTTTCCAAACTCTTAACCTCTTCAAGTAGTACTGCAGAAGCACTGTAAGCCTTAAGACCCTCCCGTCCCTTCTCATCAATTCGAGCCTTAATCGAATTGTTGATGTACTCTTCGAGTCGGTTGCGTTTGGCTTTCTCTTCAGCAATCTTCTGCCTATAGTTGTCGATTTGCAATTGCAACATGATGATGTTATTTTCCCAATCAGAGATGTTGTTATTGCAAGCCTTAATATCAGGGTGCGCTTCTTTGGTGAGATTTACTAATCGATCAACCTCAGCCTGTGCAGCTTTGGCCCTTTCGAGCAAATGGTCATGTGTTCGTTGCTGAGCAACAAGTCTCATGGCACTGTCCTCATCATGCTGCACAGTTTTGGCTAGTTGATCAATAATTGATTCGATTTGAATAACCTTCCCTAAGGTTTCGTCAGTAGTCAAGGGATTATGGAGTTTCTTCAAAAAATTGAGAAGTCCAAAAGCGGTGGAGGGATTTGCCTTGATTATGCTGGGCACATCTTGCATTACAAAATCTGTAGTCAGTTTTAGCAGAAGCGAGTCTTGGCGCACAGATGAATTAATTTCTTCTGCCGACTGAGTCGAATCAGTGGCCCTGTCACTTGAAGTCTGAGGAGGGGTTTGTCTGGCAAGCAGAAGTCGAAGGGTAGCTGCAGGGTCTGAACTTTGCATATGCATGAATTCCTCTTCAGGCAACCCCAAGCTGGCAGAAAGCTTCGAAGTCGAAGACTCCGGCAAGATTTCTGACCCTCCTACCTCAGCCTCCTTGATAGCCTCATCATCGAATTGGTATCTCTCAGGGGAGGGCGAATAACCCTTGCTCGACTCAGTAGAAACAGCAGCCTCTGCTTGTTCAGTCTCACATTCGACAGATTTGCCCCTCCAGCCACTAGGACCCTCAGACGCAGCTGGCTGATTTGGTTGGTCTTCTTTCTGTGGGTCTGCCTCAGCAACAGCTTCAGTTCTTACAGGACTGGGAGGCTCTTCGATAAGGGGGCTTGGAATTTTTTCTGTCCCTGCTGGAGCACCCTCTGCTGCATGACCTTCCACCTGATTCGAAATATAAACGAAGTAAAAAAGGATGCTAGCAAAGGCAATCTTATTCATAAAAGAAGAAGTTTATGTACAAATTCGTACCTCAACCTCTGCAATAATGGGATTTGGATTAAGGTCTTCAGGAGTCTTAACCCCTCCTTCATCCTCTTTGTCTTTAGGCTCTTTGTCAGCCTGATTGTCAACCTCAGTCGAAGCAGGCTGAGATTCAGAAGGAGTTGCTTTCGAATGATCTCCTGAAGACCTAGAAGACTTTTTCTTTTTCTTCTTCTCAACAGGTTCTTCTGCTTGTCGATCTGCAGATTTTTCAGGCCTGGCTTTCTTGTCTTTCTTCCTTTTCTTCTCTTTCGGCTCCTGAGCCTGAGAACTACCAAGGCCCGTCTGTTCGACGGACTCGATGGGTGTCGAGCTGGGGGGCGTTTTTCTTTTCCTAATAAGAGGAATTTCCTCCTCTTCCTGTGAAAAAAGGAAAAAGGATAAGAAAAGACTAAAGGGATCTACATTAGATCAAAAATTGAGGTAGTTGAAAACGTTCGAATGGGCTTACTTCTTCTTCATCTATACTATAGATAACCTCAGGTTTTGATTTTTTAGAGGTTGTGGTAGCCCCAGAGCTACTCTCTCTTTTCCGACTCTGCCATAATCGAAGTAGAACGGAGTTAGAGAATGTTGGAAATTAAAACAAGGTAAATAAAAATTAGTTACCTTTTCTTGTTTCTCCTTCGGGGCTTCCTGGATCTTTACGCCAGTTGATTTTTTGGACTTTTCCCCAGCTCGAGATGATTCGACACCTTTCTTTGTCACTGGTGCTTTGCCTGAACAAATGAAATCGAAAGGCATAAATAAATGAAACTAGCGTATATCAATAAGTGACAAAAATGAGTTTGAAACCTCGAGCAGGGAGCTTCGAACGAATGTTCTCAATGATTGGCTGAGAAAAGCCACTTTCCAGTCTGGAGATCATAGCTTTGGTATCTCCCACTGAGTGACCAGAAAAATGCTTCCCCCACCATCTCGTGAATTCTGTGGTGCAGAAGAACGAAGCACTGTATTCGAATGGGTGTAATTCGAATAGGAGCTCTTCAGATGACTTCAGAAATTTCTTGTAAAGTTTATCTGAGAGGTTAGCTCCCCTCAAAAAATGTCTGGGGTCTGAGAACATACCCTTGGGTCGAAGTTGAGAAAACCCAAACTGTCTTGACACTAGATGAGGTTGGTACCCAACCAAACCTAGGTAGTTCGATTTCACCCCAGTCCTACAGGAAAGTACGGAAGGATACAAGTAAGCTGACCATACTTCGTTTACTTCGTCTTCATTGTCTGGATCAATGGTGGGGAAATCTTCCGTAAACCAAGCTGGACCAAATTGTCTCTTATGGAAGGGGGCATGTTGTGGAAGGAAGTGTTTGAAGTCCAGGAAGATTTGCATATATGTGAGAAAGAGCCTCTTTGGGCTCTGGCCTAAAGTCCTGGGCGTCAGGCGAAGTGCCCTTTGGCCCTCAATAGAACGATTTGCAACTTCTTCAACGTAGTCTTGTGGGATGAACAATCCCATTTCCTTTTCGAAAGTGGCATTAAGCCACAGTTGAAGAAGCCACATTGGGCCAGACACCAGGAAGGAAGAACCATCCTTTGATTTTTTCAAGTCATCACAGGCCTCCCCAATCGAATCATAGAGAACGGCCAGCAAGAGTTTACCAAGCCCAAATGCCCTGCCTTCTCCAATTTGCTGGGCCATAGGAATAAATCTCTTTGCCACTTGCAGAGACTTCGAACAAAAGACAAAGTGCGACAGCCACAGGGTCAGGAATGCAACATGTTCTTCGAAGGATACTTCATCATCATCACCCCTGTTCTCAGCTATGTATTTAGCAAAAGTTGCCTCTTTAAAGTCAACTTTGATATCATCATTAGTGATGGTAGGGTCATAAGTATCCCCAGTAGGCCTAAGGCCTGTAAGAGCAGCTACATCGAAGAGGGTTGGAGTAAGCATCCCACAGGGAAATTGGAACGTGTTGGTTGAGCTCTCGAAGAAATGTAGAGCAGCAATGATCATCTCTGGTCGATACTCTGGACCAGTTCTTGAAAATTGGATAAGGTCGAAAATTTCGTGTCTTTTCCAAAACTCTCCGTAGTCTTTTTCGACTCGATCAAGCCAAGAAATATAATCTAGATTGCCTACGTACGGAGCTGATCGAAATAGCTTACTTGGTTTACTTAGAAAATTGAAGTTGTATGGGTCACTTAGGAAGATCCTGGGTTCACAGGTTGTGAACGAAGGGAATACCTTGTCCATAGCCTTCGATAAAGCTGGCTGGTCTGGAAGAGGCCCACCAAAAGCGTAAGTATGGCCGCCCACGGAAAATGGGATCATTACGTTCACCTCCCAGACGGTTTTCTTCGTGGCGTCCCCATGAGGTTCGGGTACCATATCTTTGCCGTCATTATTTGTGATAACACTTGGCCATCTTCCAGCTATGGGAACTTCTTGATTTTCTGAAGACATTATCGAAGAGGAAGATGAACAGCTACGAAAAAGGGTTTTAGATAACAGACTGTTTGAATCAATGCCAATGATTCTGAAGAGAGAGTTTCTTTACTAGAAATTCAAAAACGAACGATTGTGGAAGAAAACAACGGATTGGTTTGATTTGTAAGGAGTTAAGGAGATTAAGAAGCGAAAAGTGAAAAAGCAAGAACTCTGAAGGTTTTTCGTCTGGAAAAGTTCTTCAATGGCCGTTTCTGGCCTTTTATAGGGTTACTTTAAAAAAAAAAAAAAAAAAATCTGTCAAATCCAAAATCACTTCGACTTCCCAGTGTGACACGTGTCCCACTTTTACCTAGAAAGTTGGAACTCATGATGATAGTGGGAATCGAGGTGACAGTTATACAGTAAAACGTGCCATCATGACGCCGTTTCAGTAAACGTGGAGAAAAAGAAAAAATGTCAACTTCTTCTCTTCCTTCGATCATGAATCGAAGCAGACATTTTTTGGGGGCAATTTGTTAGCCCATATTTTTATGAGCTAAGAATATGCTTTAAATATGCATTAAATGCTGAGGGGAATCTTGCAAGATTCTGTCTAATCGAAGAACAGAGAAGAATCTTGGAATTGTTCACAGGTTCGAAAGGATATTTACAAATACAAGGCTAAGGCAAAGAAGGAGGACTTCGAACCAGAAGGCAGATCGAACTGGCGTATGATCGAATCGAAGCAACAAAGTTCTGGACTTAGCACAATTCTGACAAACTTTCACAAAACTCAGTTCGACTTCGAAAGATGCAACCGTTCTAAGGAGCAGTTAAGTGCATGCAGGATGTACGTGGCAGGACATTTGGCATTAGTACAATGTTCGACCGTTAGGGCAGTTTATTTTCGAAAGTCTATATATAGTAGTTTTTTAGTCAGAAAAAAGGTCGCAATTCATTATATACAAAATCCTTGTAAACTCAAAGTACCCACGCTATCGAGAGAAACGAGTGAAATGGGATCCAAGTATGAATCTGTGAACCATCCTTTTATGTAAAGCATATTTTACAGTTCAATGCAATTTACCTTTTAATGCAAATGTATCTTTTAAGCACTTTAAGTTTCGTGCAAAATTTAATGCTTTTCATTTAAATTCTGTTCATTTATGTTTCGATCGAAACAAAGTGTTCATTCAATAAGAACTCGTTTTTCCTTGTTATTTGCAATCCAAGTAACTTTTATGTTTAATTCTCCCCAAAACTACACTAAAATGTTTATGCGTAATGGACATTCATATAATTTAAAGAATTCAAACAAAGCACTATGCTCCTGAGATTCACTAGTTGGTCTCGCAAGCAATTAATTTAGACTAGCGGTTGTTTACCAAATTTCAGAGTAAACAACAGGTGAGTGGGCGTAGTTGTATTAACTTCCCTAAACTAAAACATTTCTGATGCGACGACTCTCTAGTTCCTACCTTCCACATGTTGGTGCTATGAATCCCACGCTTGTTGGGGGAAGCGCTTCACGCGTACCCCACTAGATTGCACTTCTCTGCCTGAGGTTGGATCTCATTCGTTGGATTGTAACCTTTAGGTTCCCCTTGATCTGGACCGTTGGTTCGTAGGGTTCAAGGTCTACAAATGGGGGGAAGTCTCTTCTCTTCTTCCATCTCCAAACTTCTCTCGATTCCATCACTTGCTTTCTTTGTTATCTATATTTTTCGTCATAGCTCTCCTTCATCCCCTTCTGGGCCCAGAAGGAAGAATTGTTCCTTGTTTTGTGGGTCCTGAAAACTTAGTGGGTTCGTCACCCAGCAGTTCGTCACTCCCTATAGGTGACCAGGGTGCTGGATCTGATGGATGTTGTCGTCATTTTGGAGTTGGTCTAGGTTACCCTTTCGTCGCTCTGGAGGACCGTTTTACAATTATGGGCTGTTATGGCGGTGATCCATCAGGGACTTTCGCGAGCCATTCAGTTTGACGTGACTAGGCTTCCTCTTAGCGAGTTTTGTGTCGCCTGGTTCGCCTTTTAATGTTAACAATTATGCCTGTCTATGGATGCCACCACTGCAGCTGTTGATGGACTTGAATCTTCTCTTGGCTTAAGATGTGTTACATTCACGTCTTTTGAGATACAAGGCCAATCCATGGGCACCGCCCTCCCTACAGAGTTCGTGGACATCCAATGGTTTGTACTTGGAAACTTCCTTCAGCTTTTTGCGTTTAGATTAGAGCTAGACGGGGCGAGATGTGCTCCGGCTGGCGTGCTTGTTTGCCTTCCTTTATTGTTTACGCAAACTCCATTGTGGCGCCGCTCTTGTAATGATTTGAACGTTTTAATGAAAAGAGACCCACTTTGTTCATTCCTTGTCATTTTAATTGCATTTGTTATTCCTTCCCATGTTAACAATTTGTTTCATGCTGTGATTCTGGTTTGAATTTCATTTGATGATGCGCCGCATCTTTGTCCTCTTCACACTTTCTTTAGTGCCCGGGGGGACGTGACCGACCAAGGTTTTTCCCCCCTTTTAGAGGGCGTTTAGGGTGCGAGAACTCTACGGTGGGGTGGCTATCCCCTTAGGCGGGTCTGCCACGGACGCTTTAGGCTTTCGTTCCACTTAAGAGCAGAAGTCGCGCCAGACGTTCACTTTTGAAGAAGATTTCCTTGATGGCATTGGGATTTCCGAGTCATGTCTACCAAAGGGCACAACGAGACGTATTTCTTTGAGGGAAAAACGCTCGTTTTATTAATATCACGAATTTTAAAGACTGAAAAACAAATTCGGAATTTTGAATAGAAAACTAGATACTTAGCTATAGTAGCGCTTGAGTTTGTCCGCGTTCCATGTCTTTAGGATTGGGGCGCCATCCAGGGTTTACAAGGTGTAGGAACACGTCCCCGTGCTGGCGCTAACCCTGTACGGTCCTTCCCAGTTTGCAGCCAGCTTCCCTTCTCTGTCGTAGCCTGCTTGACGGTGGCTTTTGTTAAGGCGGCGAAGTTTCTTGATTCATCGATGAAGTCTAGCTCTTCTAGCACGCCTTCAGTGTTGGGGACCTAGTCGAGCGGGTGTGCGATTCTCCAGCTTAATTCTTTCACCTCGATCGGTATCACTGTCTTGGTCCCGTGTGTAAGACAGAAAGGTGTTTCCCCGTTGGTTGAGTGTGGTGTCATGCGATATGCCCATAATACGTGTGGGAGCTCCTCTGGCCAGCTCCCTTTTGCATCCTCCAACCTTCTCTTGAGCCCCCTTAAAAGGACTCTATTGGCAGACTCCGCTTGTCCGTTCATCTGGGGCTGTTCTACTGAAGTGAAGTGTTTCTTAATGTTCAGCTCTTCTAAGAGCGCTCTTGTCTTTTTGTCTGCAAACAAGGTGCCGTTGTCGGTCACTACGGACTGGGACAAGCCGAACCTGAAAAAAAATGTTCTTTTTAAAGAACTTGATAATGTTCGCCGCTGTTATCTGGGCCAATGCTTCTGCTTCAATCTAATTGGTAAGGTAGTATACGGCGACGATTAGGAATTTTACCTGTTCGGCCCCTTTCTTGAAAGGTACCAGGATGTCCATCCACCATCTTATGAATGGCCACAGTGTGGTGAGGGCGCCAAGTTCTGAAGAGGGGGTGGTGAAAATGTCTTCGTGCCTATGGTACTTGTCGCACTTTTTCATATATTCCATGGTGTCGCCGTTTCTTTAACGAACTCGGGTATCCTTTTGTTTTGTTTTATCCCCAGTCAGGTCATCCTCGCCGTCTTGCATTCACATTTTCATCACGAGCATTTCACATTTTCTTAGGTCTAAAATTGGCGTACTCTGTATTTAAGTCCCTTCGGCCCGCCGAATCAAAGATTTTATCTTCAAATCTTCGGACGAAGAGACTTAAATAGGGGCATCTATCATACCCCAATTTTTGACCTAAAATTTCTTTTCTACTCGTCTGTTGGTTCGGAATTTTTCGTCGTCTCAGACTAAATTTCGGCAGAGAGGTATTTTAAAATACCTCATTTTTTTTGGTCTCGTTCGGGTCCGTCATTTTATTTTTATTTATTTTATTTTTTACCTTTATTTTTATTCCCTTAAGTGTTTTATTATTTTTATTTTATAATTATTATCATTAGTATTTTTATTATTTACCTTTTTTAAACCTCTGACTCTTGAATCCTGTTTAGGCAAGGCTTTTTAGTGAGGAGTAGTTTTCTTTTCAGAATTTTAATTTGAGTTAACTATCATTTAAACTGCCATTCATTGGCCTTTTTGGTCAGTGATCACAAATTAGTGTATTTAGGACACTGGCAAGGAGGACAGAAAAACACACACGGCTCCCATCAGAAAATTCATCAGAAACACAATCGGCCAAAAAACATCAGAATTCCATCAGTACCAAATCAGCCACCGTAATTACCACCAACCACGCGTCCACCACATACCACCACCACCAAACACACGCAGCCACAACCACCGCGGCCTCACCTCAACCTCCCAACACACCAACAGTCACAACCCATTCGGCCACCTCCTCTCCACCACACCCAAGACCGAATCACCTTCCCCTTACCACATACCAAGCCGCAACCACCTAACACCACACACAAACACACCCACGGCCACCAACACAAATCCAACACAAATCAACCAAAATCATAATCAGAATCAACCAAAAACACTACCACCATTCACCACACGCATACGGCCACCAACAAACTCACAAATCCAAACCAAACGGAACCCACAATACCACTCGAAACCGAATCAGTAACAACTCCAAAGCACAGAACCGAAACCCAAATCCAAAAAAAAACACACTGATCCGAATCGAAAGGAAAGAGAGGATAAAGAGAGGTAGCTTTTTTTTCTCTTTCTTTCTCAAAAATTTCTAATCTAGATCTAGACTTTTAACAAGCTTTTTTGAAAGATTTGAGTTCGGATCCTTGTAGAGGAGAGAAGAGGATGTACAAAAATGTAAAAAAGTTTTAAAAAAGCGGAGTTTCTTTGCTCCGGCCCGGCGCCGCCGCCGTCTAGGCTGGCAGCCACCGTGCCGGAGGAGCTTCCGGCCAGGTTTCAAAAAAGAAAAGGAGAGGAGGTGAGAAGAAGAGGAAGAGAGAGAAAGAACTTTGAAAATGAGAAAAACCCAGCATTTTGATGTATTTATGTGAACACTGAACCAGTTTGGTTCTTCTTGACCGAACCGGTCCAGTTCTTCCCTCCTCAGCCCAATACCTGATATGCGGCCCAACCTCCCCTTTTCCTTTTCTCTTCTGATCTCCTCTTTGCACTTCCCTTCCTGCTCCTGCACCCCCTTTCTTTTTCTTTTATTTCTTGCATTTTATACCTTTTTTATTTTCCTTTTTGTTTATTTTTCTTTTTTTGCATTTTTATTTCCATTCTGCATTTTATTATTTCATGCCATTTCATTTTTGTTTTATTTATTTTATTTGCCTTTTTTATATTTTTTAGTACTAGGTTTATATTTAATGCATTTTTTTTCTTTTTGGGTAGTCTAGTTTTACTTGTTATTTATTTTCTTTTTCTTTTTCTTCTGCATTTTTATTTATTTCCCGGCATATCATGCGTTTTTTAATTGTTACTTAACATATTTATTTATTGTTTTTGCATTTCATACATTTTATCCCTTTATTTATTTTGAGCATATTTATTTTAGTGCATTTGCAACCTTGTTCTTATTTATTATTTTGTCATGTTTTATTTCATTAAAATGTATTTAGGAACAATGTAAAATATAAATGAGAACATGCACCGACACTCACATTTATTTATTCCATTTTATGTCAGAAACAAAAAATGCAAAAAAATATTAGGTTAGTTTATTTTCAAAAGGATTTCGTGGTGATCCAACGTCACCACGGAAATTCCTCGCGTTTAGCTTTTTGTTATGTTTTTAGTCTTAGTCAATTATTAAAAAGAACAAAAACATGCAAAAAAGTCAAAATTCAAAAAAAATATTATCTTAAACAAACATTGATTCTCAATCAAGTACCCATTTTTCTTCTTTTATTTTCTTAAAAAATCATTAATCCATTTTAATAACACTTAAATCATTTTCAAAAAATAAAAAATACAAACAAATTTAATCTTTTTGCCCCTTGACTTTATTTTTATCTTTCAAACCTTTTCAAAAAAACTAAAAAATACAAAAACAAATCAATCGACATTTTTACCCCGAACTACGAGGCTTTGATCCCTCACGGGTACGTAGGCAAAGGACATTGTCCTTCCAAATCATAAAAAATAAAAAAACATTTTTTTTCCTCACCACTCTAATTCATTCTTTTCTTCTAAAAAATAAGCAAGTTATAGCCAAAATAAATAAATAAAATCAAGAGGTTCTCGTAGAATACTACGAACGTTTAGGGTGCTAATACCTTCCCTAAACGCAACTAACCCCCGAACCCTAAATCTTTAAAAAATGTGGTAATTTAGAACTTTTTCCCCTTTTCTTTTGAAAAAATTAAAAGTTCAGTCGTGAAATAAAATTAGTAAGTCAATGCTAATCAATAGCTTGATCTCCAAAAATCACCACGACAAAAATGGTGACATCAATGGGGAAATTCCCTAAGAGGGTTGAGCCTAACTTGGATTTATTTAATTATTTTGTGCTATAACTTGCTTAAAACAAAAATAAGAATGTAAATGCGTGCCTATGTGTTTTTTTCCTTTTGCGTGAGTGGTGAGATAAGTCCTACACCGGACTTGAGGGAAACCATAAGATAGGATGGTGGTATAATGAAAGTGTCTTTCCGAGAGTAAATTTCGGATGTGGCACATGTGATAACCCCACTCAACGGAGGAATCTTGGAAGTATTATTAGGTCAGCATGAGTAGTCGTGTCCGGCGTTATTATTTTCAAGTGACCTATGAAGTTGAGGACCTTTAGTTACACTTAACCCATCTTGGCCTTTTAGGACGTAGTGCGGTGGCTAACCAAGAATAATCTTGAATTAGTTGATACGCGATACTACACTCAAACGAGACTTTCTTACAAATGTCTTTGGACCGGGAGTCAATCTCGTAACCCGATGATATTTGGAAGGGGTTGAGGACTTTGGGAACTTGGTAGAACCCGTGATACAGGTACATATGAAACCATAGTCCTTACCAAATGGCGTGTTTACCCTCGGCTCCAACATTATGGACTTAACCTTACCATGTTTTCTCAGTTCTTTAACATAATCATGCATCCATGCATAAACCTTTTTTCCATCCAATTTATCGAAGGACTAAAACAAGTGTTTTGTAAACATCATAGATATGGACATTCCAAGGAAAAGCACCAAGAAGTACTTTTTCAAAAAACCAGATTTGTCAAGATTAAAGGAGCACTAGGAAGTACACCTTCAAGAGCCCTGATTTGTTGAATTTAAGGAAGCTAGGAGTCTTTAGATTTTTTTTAAAAAAAAAATCTAGCTTCCACTAAAGGACTTTTGAATTGGTCCCTTGGCTTGATTTCTAAAAAAGAACTATTTTGTAATGTCTTAATGCTTAAACGAAATGTTCAAACCATGATGTTTACAATTACTTCAACAAAGTCCTCCGATAACAAATCATTCTTTTTTGCATAAACATAATCATGCATCATGCTGCATTTATAGTTTCTGAATCGAGCCTCATCCTCTGTTTCACCACCAAAAGGTTAATCTGCCGCCGTCAAAGAAAGTGGCCCGACATCCTCATCCAAAACCGACTCACACTTACAACACTCGGGCAAATATAAGAAAGAAAATGGAACATTTGGAACAAGAAAACCAGGTACTCCGGGAAGAGATGACATCCATGCGGACCAAGATTGAGGAATTGAAAGAGTTGGTAAAACTGCTAGCAGCTACACAAGTTCAGCCATCGTCTCCTCCTCTCCACTGCCCTCTAGCTCAGTCAGCGGCTTCTACTACTCCAGCTCCGACAGCGCACATCAGTGCTCCACAACACACCATGCCCGACGGTTATCCTTGGGGCATCCATCTCAGCTCCGGTGAAGGATTTGTCCCTATTCCTGCTACACATCAAGCAATTCCTGTTCCTCAACCCGGTGTTACTTTTCCTCAGGCTACTGCGGCCTTTTCAGCTCCAGTGATTCATACCACCCCATATGACATTGAACCTATCTTTCACACAGAAAGTGTAGGGGCTCAGGATCGGATCGATGATTTCCAGGAAAAGTTTGACGAGATGCAACGGGAAATCAAGGCCCTCCGCTGGAAGGATCTGTTTGGGAAAAACGCCCATGACCTTTGTCTAGTGCCGAATGTCAAGATCCCGCCCAAGTTCAAGGTCCCTGAATTTGAGAAGTACAAGGGGAACACCTGTCCTCAAAGCCACCTGGTAATGTATGCTAGGAAGATGTCTACCCAGACAGATAATCATCAGCTACTCATCCACTACTTCCAAGACAGTCTGACTAGCGCCGCCTTGAAATGGTACATGAGTTTGGACAGCACCAGGATCCAAACTTTCAATGACTTGGGAGAAGCCTTTGTTCGCCAATACAAGTACAACCTGGACATGGCCCCAGACAGAGACCAACTCCGGACCATGGCTCAAAAGGATAAGGAGACTTTCAAATAGTATGCCCAAAGATGGAGGGAGGTTGCTGCTCAGATTAATCCACCTTTGGAGGAGAAAGAAATGACCAAAATTTTCCTAAATACTCTTGGTTCATTCTATTATGAGCGGATTATTGCAAGTGCACCTAGCGATTTCACTGAAATGGTTA
The DNA here is from genome assembly GCA_018208015.1 of Medicago ruthenica. Taxonomy (NCBI): domain Eukaryota; kingdom Viridiplantae; phylum Streptophyta; class Magnoliopsida; order Fabales; family Fabaceae; genus Medicago; species Medicago ruthenica. The sequence goes on from CM031371.1 coordinate 79,847,811, forward strand.
ATATGGGAATGCATCTGGAGGAAGAAGTCCGAGAAGGACGTTTAGTTATGGAAAGTGCTATTGCTGCCAGCAGTACAAAGAAGTTTGGGAATGGCTTCTCAGGAAAGAAAGAGCAAGAGGTAAGTATGGTGGCCCATAGGCAGCCTCAGCAACAGTATCAACAACAGCCTCGACAACAGGCTCCCCAGCAGTTCACCCAACAGAATCAGGTCCAGTGGATATCACAGTTTGATCCAATCCCTATGGTGTATGCAGAGTTGCTTTCCGCTTTGCTTGATAAAAAGCTAGTTCAGACTAAGGCGCCCCCTCGGGTACCTGAAAGGTTGCCACGTGGGTATAGACATGATCTCTCTTGTGCTTTCCATCAAGGGGCACCCCGATCACGACATTGTGCACTGTTATGCCCTGAAAGCTGAAGTCCAAAAGTTGATCCAGGCTAATATCCTGTCCTTCAAAGATTTGAACCCCAATGTGCAGGCTAATCCACTACTGAATCATGGGACTGTATCTGTTAATATGGTGCAAGTTTGTTCAGAGGCTTACTCTGTTGAAAACAATCTTGAGGAGGTGGCAGCTAGTTTTGTGACACAAGGCAGAGTTTGCCGCAATTGGGTAGCTGTTGACGTCCCTTCCGCTATTCATTGTTCCAAATAACATTTTGTTGTTTTCGCTTTTCGTTTTTTTTAAAAAAAATCTTTTCGTTCCACCCGAGACGAAGTGAACTTTATTAGGGCTTTTTGCTTTATGCATTCCCATCATCAAATAAAAAGTCGTTTTATCCCCGACTATGTCTTTTCATTCTTTTCTTTTTCTGGAAAATGGTAACAAAAAAAACCCAAAAAATATTTTATTTTCTTTTCACTCAATTTCAAAAGGTCTGCATTTTTCACTCATTTTCTAAGATCAATCATCAATCATATGTAGACTAAACATCAATAAACCCGTTGAACACTGTAACCCTATGGTCTCTCCCGACTTTGAGTTCCTTGTTTACGAAGCTGAAGAGGAGGAGGATGGAGGGATCCCCGAAAAGATCTCTCGGTTATTAGTGTATGAAAGGATTAACTTGGGTTCCAAAGAATTGCCATTACAATATTCCTAGTCGAATCCCAGATGAATGATGCCATTGAAGCTGCAAAAAAAAAAAGAAGAAGAAAAAACAATAACCAAAGAAAAACAAAAAAAAAAAAAAAACAAAACCAAAAAAAGAAAAAATACATCAAGAAGATAGTGCAGAAAATGGTGGTCACCTACAAGGATTGGCATGAGATGCTCCTTTTCGTTTTGCATGAGTATCGTACTTCAATGCGCACATCAGCAGGGGCAACCCCCTTCTCTTACAGTTATACCAAAAGAGGATGAAACAATCTTTTGACGAGAAAGTTCGTCCCCGTGAAATTCGAGAAGGAGACCTTGTGCTCAAAAAGATTTTATCCTTTCAACCGGACTCCAGGGGAAAATGGACGCCTAACTATGAAGGCCCATATGTCGTCAAGAGAGCTTTTTCTGGTGGTGCAATGACCCTTGCAACTATGATTGGTGATGAGCTTCCCCGTCCTGTGAACGCCGATGCAGTCAAGAAATACTTTGTCAAAAAAAAAAAGAACAGCTCGGTAAGTCGAAAAACCGAAAGGGTGGCTTAGGCAAAAATGAGCGTCTCGGTGGACTGAAAACCAGGAAGGGCGGTCCAGGGAAAAATTAGAGACATAAAACAGAAAAATAATGATCCTGATAGGTCGAAAACCCGAAAGGACGATCTATGCAAAAGTTAAGGATCAAAAGACAAAGTAACTGCGTCAGGTTGGCCATGACTCACTTGAGGCACATTAGCTGTCAAAGAGACTCTGAATCTAAAGCATCCAAACATTGGAATTCAAAGTTGTTAGGGAGAATAGAGGTTATTGTGTTCAATGTACCTTCTGTAGTACCCCAATTTTGTCCTAAGCCTTTTAAAACAAAAAAATCAAAAAAAGGGAAAAAGTCAAAGTCAACCAAAGTCAACAAAAAAGTCAACATTTCAAAAATGATGACTTCACAGTGCGAAGTTCACTTCGCAGTGCGAAGTCTGCGATTTTTCTGCAGATTTTTGGTTTCTTTGATTTAATTCCAGTTTTTGATACACATCATTTGCATTATTATTTTAATCAGCATTCATGGCTAATTGGGCTCAGCAAAGCCAGAGTTGAGAGACTTGCCATTAATGCCAAGGAAAGAAGCTTTTTCTTCCAATCTAGCATGTGGCAAGCAAGTGGGCTTGCCCTTGGGCAGCTCTTGTCCCTCCCAAGTGACCTGTTAACCACCCCAAGGTTGCCAGCCACCTGCTTGAAGACTTTCTTCCTGCTTGCTCCCCCCAAAACCAGGCAAACCCAGCTGGTTTTTCACTTGCAAAAACCATGATTGCTTGCCCTGTTTTTCAGCAGCTTTTCATCCCTCTCACACCAGCCCACATGTTGCTTTTTGCATCCCCCAACCTCTGCACATCAGTGCATGTTTTCATTGTCCAACCATTGAGATTGCAAGGATCAATCCCCAAGCATAGCCAATTTTATCCAGCCATGTTTCATCATCATTTCTATCCAAAGACCATTAAATTTGTGGCTGAAATCAGTCAAGGATTTAACCCTTGGCACAAGGCAAGGTTGCCTCTATCCATTAGCATTAAATGCAAAGCCTTTTAGCCTGAATTTAGCCCACAAATCAGCTAGGTCCTATGGATTTTCCATCATTACTTTGGATTGCATTTTGGCCTATAAATAGAGATGCAAGGCAAGAGGAAATGCAGCATTGAAACAGCATTAAAAGAGCATTATTCACACAAAGAAACACTACTCATAAACACCTGAAACACTTACAAACAACCAGAGAAAACCAGCCAAAGCACTAGCAAAAACCAATCCAAACACAAAGCATTACAAAGTTTAAAGTTCATCACCAATATTCAAAACCTTTGCAAGAACCTTCAACCAATCCAAGTTCATTGCAGCAGGAGCTTTGCTAAGGATTTCTGTAAGTTTCTAAGTCATTATCTTGCATCTATAATTGTGCTTGCATATCAATTTTGGTCCAAAACCTTTTTGTTCTAAAAACCCCTTTTGAATTTCAAAAGAAATCCCAAGGTTTGCAAAACATCAAAACTGGTTTGTCCAGCTCTTTTCATTGCCAAAACTCAAATCTTTTCACTCTCCTAAAAGGTCCTGAGTGTGTTCAGAAGTTGTTTCTGAACAACAGTTCAGAAACAGCTTCTGAACTCAAAAATTCGCATTGTTCGCAGTGCGAAGTCATGGTCGCAGAGCGACCATGACAGAACTCAGAATCTGAGTTTAGGCCCCCAAATGGCCAATTTTTGAGGTTCTAGCCCAAGAGCTCAGAACCTAGGAGTTTTAAAACTAACTTTACTCAAACCTATTCAAGGATTTTGCATAATATTGGAAAATTCGCAAGTTCGGGTAATACTTTGTGGATAACTTGCAAAACAAGTTATGTCCCCAATCTTTCAAAACAACTTGAACAAACCAGCTATGTTCATTACTCTCAAATCCAAACTTTAACAAAAACATTGTTCATGATTTTCAAACCAAACATGAACATTAGCCGAATTTGTTCGCTTTTAAAAACCGTTTGCAAAAATGAGCCGAACTTGTGCGTTTTCTAACAAAATTGCTAAAACTTTCTCACTTTGAGTTCCAAACCAAATGTTTTGATAAACTTTGGGATTTCTAAGAAATTCAACCAAAAACTTGAATGAAAAAGGGATGGTGTGACGTATGTCTCTCCATTGCCCCGATTGTACGAATGCGTGACGTATGTCTCGTCGTTCGGACAATCGTCATTCCATTTTCAACGTATCCGACCATACCGAACCAATCTTGGCCCCTTGTGGTCAATCCGAACCTTTTGGTCCCCCGTGGCCACTAGATTCAATCCCTCGACTCATTTGAGTCACTCCGGTCAATGTTCGACTCGTTCGAGTCCATTGTACCCGTTCTTGATCCCTTTGGATCAATCGAACCTTTCCCCGACTCGTTGGAGTCACTTCGGTCAATGATCGACTCGTTTGAGTCCATTGCACCCCTTTTGGTCCCATAGCGACCAATTCGAACCCTTTTACCCCAACGGACATGCCTTTTAACATTCTAGCGCGATTTTAAACAAACGCTTAATAAGTCTCCCATGCGCGAACATACAAGCTACGTTTAATCGCAAGAATTCGGTTAAAACATCGTCCATTTAAAAATAACCAACATATGTACGTTTTTCTACCAAAGAACTACGTACGCTTTGAATTCTCCGACTACCGGGAGATACGTAGGAGCAAGATCGACATCTTGTCAAGCACAATAATAAAAAAAACTTTCTTTTTTCCCTTGCATCATATTTTTTCTTTTTCCCTTTTTACATAGATAAGCATGCGCGCAAAACATTTAAAACATTTTAAGCTTTAGCCAAATAGGAGGTTCCCGTTGAATACAACGGACGTGAGGGGTGCTAATACCTTCCACTTGCGTAATCGACTCCCGAACCCGACAATGGTTGCGATGACCAGTCCTTTTCCTCATCGTCAAGGGTTTTATTATCGTTTCCCTTCAAACAAAAAACTTAAGGGTTTATCAACGTTCCCTTTACACAAAAACTTTGGTGGCGACTTCACAAGGCATTCCGAGCGTTCGCACACGTCCTCGGAGGATTGCGCGTTTTTAACGAGAGCGCACAGCTGGCGACTTCACTGGGGACCCTTTTCCCACTAGCAAGTCAAGCCTATCCTATTTGGCTTTTAAGCTAATTGTTTTTATTTTATTTACGCGCATGCTTTTATTTTATTTATCTATGTCATTTCCATGCTTTATGTTTATAAATGTTTTATTTTGCTTTATATTCATATCATATATATCAAATGCGGGGGTTACTTGAGCGATGTTACTCCACATTGTTCGGGTTAATGCCGGACGTGTGAGGCTCTCTACCCGAGCTCGAGAAAAAACTAAGTTAGAATGGTGGTTGTGAGCGGAAGCCCGCGTTGACGTATGTCCGTGAGGTAGGATGCCCAACCCCGCTTAGAGGAGATTTTCACGTGGAATTAATTGAAGTCATGTCGACGTATGTCCATAGACAACCCTAATTCCATATGAGATCTATGACTCTAGGGACCTCTTCTTAGGAAATTTCACCTTTAGAGCCTACACGTGAGAATTGGGGGGAGGGGGGGGGGGGGGGGGGGGAATTCAGAACCTCCGAATACCATACCTTTACATATCACCCATTCGCATTCATTCATGTTCGTTGCATTGTGTTTTATTTTATCAGGGGAAATCAACAATTATTTGTTTATTACTTGTTTTATATGCATAGTCATGGTTGGGGATAGAAATGACCAATGTGTTGAGAGGTAGCAAATTTTTTCAGAATTCGAGCACTTCGCAGAGCAAAGGTATCTTCGCGCTGCGAAGTTAATTCTGAAGTTCGCAGAGCAAAAGTACTTCGCAGTGCGAAGTATACGAATTTTGTCAGCTCAGTTTTCAAAACTGATAACCCTCATTTACTCCCTCTCAACCACCCATTTTCCCTCTCTCTTACCTATCCAACCGTTTTTTATTATTAAACAGCAAACACTTAAAACTTTTTATTTTCTTTTCTCATAAACTCTTCATAAAAACAAAAAAACATACCCATTTCCTTTTTCTTCATAATCTTTCTTTTCTAGTATTTTCAAGTTCTAATCTTCCATTTTCTGCAAGCAGCAAGATGGCACCAAGACCAACGGGAAAACGACTAAGGGGTGAAGCATCAGGATCTAGACCCCGAGGGGCATTTGACGCCTCCCGCTTCCTAAGCCTCCGGAATCAAGAGAGGTACGAGGAGCTTCTCGGCAGGACGTTCTGGGCTGAGAGGCAGTTCATCATAGGCGAGCAGGGCACCTGGCGAGAGTTGGCCCGGTTGATAAACCAGCGCCGTTGGGGAGTTTTGGTGAACCCTCCGCTAAAATTCAATTATGACATTATCCGGGAATTTTATGCAAACGCCATTCCCGTAGATCCGGAGGGAGAGTTCACCTATCAAACCATGGTGCGTGGTCGGATCATTAGATTCGATCGCGACGCCATCAACACTTATCTCCAAAACCCCTTCCAACTAGAGAATGATGAACTTTGTGCTTTCTGTGCGCACCTCGTTTTTTTCCTGAGAAAAAGACGCGTAAATCCCCCGAGGTCGTTCGTAAACGCTCGGAGGGCCTTTGTGAAGCCGCCACCAAAGATTTTGTGTAAAGGGAACGTTGATAAACCCTTAAGTTTTTTTTTGTTTAAAGGGAAACGATAATAAAACCCTTCGACGATGAGGAAAGGATGGTCATCGTAACCATTGTCGGGTTCGGGAGTCGATTACGCGAGGGGAAGGTATTAGCACCCCTTACGTCCGTTGTACTCAACGGGAACCTTCTATTTAGCTAAAGCTTAAATTGTTTTTAAATGTTTTGCGCGCATGCTTATTCATGTCAAAAGAAAATATACTGAAAAGGGGGAAAGAGATAAAAACAAACGAAAGAAAAGAAAAAAAAGGTTTTTTATTATTGCGCTTGACAAGATGTCGATCTTGCTCCTACGTATCTCCCGGTAGTCGGAGAATTCAAAGCGTACGTAGTTCTTTGGTAGAAAAACGTACATGTGTTGGTTAATTTTAAATGGACGATGTTTTAACCGAATTCTTGCGATTAAAACGTAGCTTGTATGCTCGCGCTTGGGAGACTTATTAAGCGTTTGTTCACGAATCGCACTAGAATTGTTGAAAGGTACGTCCGTTAGGGTAAAAGGGTTCGAATTGGTCGCTATGGGACCAAGAGAGGTGCAATGGACTCATACAAGTCAATCATTGACCGAGTGGACTCCAATGAGTCGGGCGATTGTTCGATTGATCCACTGAGATCAAGAACGGGTACAATGGACTCGGACGAGTCGAACATTGACCGAGTGACTCAAACGAGTCGAGGGATCGAATCTAATGGCCACGGGGGACCAAAGGGTTCGGATTGACCACAAGGGGCCAAGGTTTGGTTTGGTTAGGGTTGTACATATTGAAAAATGGAATGACGATTGTCCGAACGACGAGACATACGTCACGCATTCGTACAATCGGGGCAATGGAGAGACATACGTCACACCATCCCTTTTTCATTCAAGTTTTGGGGTAGAATTCTTTTAGAAATCCCAAGGTATATCAAAACATTTGGTTTGAAGCCCAAAGTGAAGAGATTTTGTGATTTTGTTAGAAAACGCACAAGTTCGGCTCATTTTGCGAACGGTTTTGAAAAGCGAACAAATTTGGCGTATGTTCATGCTTGAGTTTTGAAAATCATGAACAATATTTATTGTTCAAGTTTGGACTGAAATGATGAACATAGCTTGTTTGTTCATGCTGTTTTGAAAGTTTGGGAACATAACTTGTTTTGCAAGTTATCCACAAAATATCATACGAACTTGTGATTTCGTCAAGATTGTGCAAAATCCTTGTTATGGTTTGAAAAACATGGGTTTAAAAACTCTTAGGTTCTAAGCTCTTGGGCTAGAACCTCAAAAATTGGCCATTTGGACACCTAAACTCAGATTCTGAGTTCTGTCATGGTCGCTCTGCGACCATGACTTCGCACTGCGAAGCATGCGAATTTTTGAGTTCAGAAACAACTTCTGAACACCCTCAGGACCTTTTAGGTGAGTGAAAAACTTTGAGTTTTTGGGATGAAAAGGACTGGACAAACCAGTTTTGATGTTTTGAAAACCTTGGGATTTCTTTGAAATTCAAAAGGGGTTTTTTAGAACCAAAAGGTTTTGAACCAAAATTGCGATGCAAACACAATTGTAAATGCAAAACAAAAGCTTAGATACTTACAGAACTCCTTAGCAAAGCTCCAGCTGCAATGGATTTGAATTGATTGAGGGTTCTTGCAAAAGGTTTTGAATGTTGGTAATGGTTTTGAACTTTGTAAGGCATTGTGTTTGATTGTTTTTTTCTGGTTATTTGTGAGTGTTTGTAAGCTGGAATGGGTAGTGTATATTGCTCTTGAATGCTGTTATGTGTAGTTTTTCAGAAGTGCTTGAAACCTTGGGCATTGCCTTCTATTTATAGGCCAAAACCAAATCTATTTCATCATTACTAAATCCCAAAATCCAACTGATTTGTGGCTAGGATCAGGCTTAATCCTTTTGCATTAAATGCTAATGGATAGAGGCAACCTTGCCTTGTGCCAAGGGTTAAGTCTTTGACTGATTTCAGCCACAAAATCAACTAATTCTAGAAGGTAATGATGAAAAACAAAGCTGAATTGCAATTGGCCAAGCTTGGGGATCAATCCTTGCAATCTCAATGGTTGATCAATGAAAACGTGCACTGTAATGTGCAGAGATTGAGGGATGAAAAAGGCTATCTATGGCTGGTGTGAGGGGTGAAAAGCTGCTGCAAAAACAGGGTAGGCACTCATGGCTTTTCAAGTGAGAAAATCCAGCTAGTTTGACTGGTTTTGGGGGAGCAAGCAGGAGGAAAGTCATCAAGCAGGTGGCTGGCAACCTTGGGGTGGTTAACAGGTCACATGGGAGGGACTAGAGCTGCCCAAGGGCAAGCCCACTTGCTTGTCACATGCTAGGTTGGAAGAAAAAGCTTCCAACCTTGGCATTAATGGCAAGTCCTTCAATTCTGGTTTTGCTTGGCCCAAATAGCCATGAATGCTGCTTAAAATAAATATGGAAATGATATGCAACAAAATTTGGAATTAAATCAAAGAAACCAAAAATCTACAGAAAAATCGCAGACTTCGCAGTGCGAAGTGAGCTTCGTAGTGCGAAGTCCTCAATTTTGAAATGTTGACTTTTCTGTTGACTTTTGTTGACTTTGACTTTTCCTCCCTCTTTGATTTTTTTTTGATTTTTTTGTTTTTAAAAGGCTTAGGACAAAATTAGGGTACTACAGTTGCCCCTACTTAATTGTGTCTTCGCATAGAGTGCGTGAGTGCCGAGGGCATCTCATGAACTCTTTGCGAAGATCAATTAAGTAAAAAGAAGGACCCGAATTTTGTCCTTCGCGGAATGCAAATGCAATGGTTTGAAAAGGTTGATCGTATCCAGCCGCTAACACTGGAGGTAGATCCACTGGGGGATGAAGGTAATCGTATCCAGCCGCTTACACTGAAGGTAGATTCCTAAAGGGGAAGTGATCTTATTCAGCTGCTAACACTGAAGGTCGAACACTGAGGGAGGTGATCTTATCTAGGCACTTTCACTAGAGGTCGATACCTAAGCTAGGTAATCTTATTCAGGCACTTTCACTGAAGTTCGATTCCTAACGAGCTGTGATCTTATTCAGCCGCTAACACTGAAGGTCGAACACTGGGGGAGGTGATCTTATCTAGGCACTTTCACTAGAGGTCGATACCTAAGCTAGGTAATCTTATTCAGGCACTTTCACTGAAGGTCGATTCCTAACGAGCTGTGGTCTTACCCTAAATAGGTGCCCCTGGTTGAACCGGAAAACATGATTGTATGATGCATGTTATGCAGTATGATATGCAGTGATATGCAATGCAATATGATATGAGATGGACTCAAACAAAGATTCCTTCTGGGGAATTGGGGACAGTTAGTGAAGGAGGTTCACTGGGGAACGCTTACTTGACTGTTGATGGATGTTGGTGAATATGTGATGATCACTGGAGAAACCTTGTTGAGGATGCATGACATAATTTATGAAATGCATGTGTATGAATGATTTGTGTATGCATGCATGAATGAAATTGACATGATGCATGAATTATGCTATGCATGATATGAGGGATGCTGGTTGGGTGCCGAGCAAGGTCGGTCTTGGTTGTGGTTGCGCCAATGATGATTGGGCTTTCTTTTTTTTTTTGTTTTGTTTGTTTTGTTGTTGTTTTGTTTTTTTTTTTTGGTTGGTTTGGAAGGACCAGGTCCTTTGCCTACATACCCAAATGGGATCAAAACCGGTGTAGTTCGGGCTTGTCCTGGGGATTTGTGTTGGTCTGCCAATAATGATTGGACTTTTGTTTGGGGTTGAGACTCCCTGGGGGTGTCAATGAGGTTTGGCTCATGGGGATATAAGGATCATTTCGAAAGCATGATCGATATCCAGCCTTGTTGTTTGGATGCTCAGGGTGCTTACTGGGGAATTTGTTCCTCTTAACCCTTGGGGCTTTTGCGTTCCGCGTGCCGTGAGCTACGCACTTGCCTTTGCTGAAGAGCATAAGTCTTTTGGTGCAATATTTGGTGGGGATTACCGCAATTCCTTCGAAATTTACACAAATCCAAATAAAACAACGCTTGTTTGCTTTTTCCTTTTTTTTTTGGAAGAAAATTTCTTTTGTTTATTTCCCATGTTTTAATGCATTTTATCATGAATAAAACAAAATTTTATGCGCTACTGAGAACACAAAACAACAAAAGGAAATTTATTCGATGCAGATTGACTTCTTAAATGGGTAAAATACACACAAAGTGAGAAGTGAGATAGAGAAAGACAAGAAAAAAAGCAAAAAGAAAATTTGGTTTTGGCACAACACATGCTATTTCCTTATGACTTCGAGCTTTTTGTTTTTGGAAGATGCTGACGAGACCGATTCTTCTCCTCTTGAATCTTGTCCGGAGCTTGGATGTTGCAGTCATTGCCTTTCTTCTTTTGTTAACCCCTAACTTTTGTCTGGACCGCTCTTTCAAGTTTTCAATCCACCGGGGTATATTTCCTTTTTTTGATGTCCTTAATTTTTGCCTAGACCGCCTTTTCAGGTTTTCGATCTAGCAGGACGCTCTCTATTGCCTAAACCGCCCTTTCAAGTTTTCGATTTAGCGAGCTTTTTTCTTCTTTTTTTTTTAGGCATAATACTTCTTGACTGCATCAGAGTTTATCGAGAGTGGGAACTCTTCTCCATCCATAGTGGTGATGATCAGGGCTCCGCCTGAGAAAGCTTTTTTTACCACATACGGCCCATCATAGCTGGGAGTCCACTTCCCGCGGGGATCTTTATGGATAGGTAATATCTTCTTGAGCACTAGGTCTCCTTCTTTGAATTCTCGAGGACGGACCTTCTTGTCGAATGCCCTCTTGAGTCTCCTTTGATAGAGTTGCCCGTGACATATTGCCGTCAGACGCTTTTCCTCTATGAGATTCAGTTGGTCGAACCTTGTTTGGACCCATTCAGCCTCCTCTAGCTTGGTTTCCATCAAGACCCTTAACGAAGGAATTTCCACCTCTACGGGAAGAACAGCTTCCATACCGTATACTAAGGAGAAAGGGGTTGCCCCAGTTGAAGTGCGAATGGCTGTTCTGTAGCCATGTAGCGCAAAGGGAAGCATCTCATGCCAATCCTTATATGTTGTTACCATCTTTTGGATGATCTTCTTTATGTTCTTATTGGCTGCTTCTACCGCACCATTCATCTTTGGTCGGTAAGGGGAGGAATTATGGTGCTCAATCTTGAAATCTTTGCACAACTCCTTCATTGTCTTGTTGTTCAGGTTTGCCCCATTATCGGTGATGATTTTGTGGGGAGTGCCGTAACGGCAAATGATTTCCTTCTTGATGAATCGGGCTACCACTTGTTTGGTTACGTTTGCATACGAAGCTGCTTCTACCCATTTGGTGAAGTAGTCGATGGCAACGAGGATGAAGCGATGTCCATTTGACGCTTTGGGCTCGATCATTCCAATCATGTCTATACCCCACATAGAGAATGGCCAAGGTGAAGTCATGACGTTCAGTGGAGTTGGTGGCACATGCACCTTGTCGGCGTAAATCTGGCACTTGTGACAAGTCTTGGCGTAGTGGAAACAGTCAGCTTCCATGGTTAGCCAATAATAGCCCGCCCTTAAGATTTTCTTCGCCATTGCATGACCATTGGCATGGGTTCCAAAAGATCCCTCGTGGATTTCTTTGATGAGCATGTCCGCTTCATGTTTATCCACACATCTGAGCAAGACCATGTCATAGTTTCTTTTGTAGAGGGTTTTTCCACTGAGGAAGAACTGGGATGCCAATCTTCTGAGGGTCCTCTTGTCGGTGTGTGAGACATTTTCTGGATACTCTTGCTCTTCGAGGTATCGCTTGATGTCGTAGAACCAAGGTTTGTCGTCAAGTCCCTCTTCGACTGATGCACATACAACTGGTTTGTCTCTACGATCCATCCTTATGATTGGTGCTTCGTTGTAGGAATTGACTTGGTACATTGATGATAATGTAGCCAAAGCATCTGCCACCTGATTTTCTTCTCGAGGTATGTGATGGAAGTTGATTTCATCAGAATGCTCAATCAACTCTACAACCCGGGCTCGGTAGGGAATTAAATTGGGATGTTTTGTTTCCCATTCTCCTTTGACTTGATAGATGACTAAGGCTGAGTCACCGTATACTTCAAGGTTTTTGATCCTTAGATCAATTGCTGCTTCGAGGCCTAGGATACATGCTTCATATTCGGCCATGTTGTTGGTGCAGTCAAAGCATAACCTTGCTGTGAATGGTTGATATCCATTTCTTGGGGAGATTAAAACTGCTCCGATCCCGTGCCCCATGGCATTTGAGGCGCCGTCGAAAGCGAGCTTCCATTGAGCTTTCGGTTCTGGCCCTTCATCATCGCTTGTGACCTTTTCGTCATTCAAAGCTACGACATCTTCGTCCGGGAAGTCGAATTGTATGGGCTGATAATCCTCCAATGGTTGGTGAGCAAGGTGCTCGGATAAAACACTCCCTTTGATGACTTTTTGAGCAACATATTGGATGTCGTACTCAGACAGTAGCATTTGCCAACGGGCTATCTTCCCTGTGAAGGCAGTCTTTTTGAAGATGTACTTGATGGGATCCATCTTCGATATCAACCAAGTTGTATGGGTCAACATGTATTGCCTTAGGCGTCGAGCAGCCCATGCTAAAGCGCACCAAGTCTTTTCAAGTGAAGTATACCTTGTTTCACAGTCGGTAAACCTCTTGCTTAGGTAGTATATTGCGTGCTCCTTTCTTCCCGTTTCATCTTGTTGTCCTAACACACAACCCATTGATCCTTCAAGTACGGTTAGGTATAAGATGAGGGGTTTACCCGGAACCGGAGGTACTAAAATTGGTGGTTCTTGCAGGTATTGTTTGATCTTGTCAAACGCCTCTTGGCAATCCTCGTTCCAATGAATGGCTTGGTTTTTCCTTAGCAGTTTGAAGATTGGTTCGCAGGTAGCTGTCATGTGTGAGATGAACCTAGCGATGTAGTTCAACCTTCCTAAGAAACCCCGGACTTCTTTCTCGGTATTTGGTGCTGGCATTTCTTGGATAGCCTTTACCTTATCGGGATCCACTTCAATACCTCTTTGGCTGACGATGAAGCCCAATAACTTCCCGGATCTAATGCCAAATGTGCACTTGTTAGGATTTAAGCGCAGCTTGAACTTTCTTAGGCGTTCGAAAAGCTTTTGTAGATGGACTAGATGATCCTCCTCCATTTGGGATTTGGCAATCATGTCGTCGACGTAGACCTCTATTTCCTTATGGATCATGTCGTGGAAAAGAGTCACCATTGCTCTTTGGTATGTTGCCCCGGCATTTGTTAATCCGAAAGGCATTACCTTATAGCAGAAAGTCCCCCATGGGGTGATGAATGTAGTTTTCTCCATGTCCTCTGGAGCCATCCTGATTTGGTTATATCTCGAGAAGCCATCCATAAAGGAAAAGACTGAGAATTGGGCTGTGTTGTCCACCAATATGTCGATGTGTGGTAGCGGGAAATCATCCTTTGGGCTTGCTCTATTCAAATCCCGATAATCCACACACATCCTAACTTTGCCATCCTTCTTCGGAACTGGCACAATGTTGGCAACCCATGTTGGATACTTGGTTACGGCTAAGAAGCCGGCATCGAATTGCTTTTTGACCTCTTCTCTGATCTTGAGAGCCATATCGGGTCGAGTTCTTCTCAATTTCTGCTTCACTGGCGGGCATTCCGGCTTGAGTGGCAGCTTGTGTACAACGATGCTAGGGTCTAAACCCGGCATATCTTGGTATGACCAAGCGAATACGTCCACGTACTCTTGCAGAAGCTTAATCAACTTTCCTTTCACATCCTCGTGCAGGGAGGCTCCTATCTTGACCTCTTTCTTATCCTCTTCGGTCCCCAAGTTGACCTTTTCAACTGATTCTTGGTGAGGTTGTATTACCCTATCCCCTTGATTTGCAAGTCTGGACAGTTCTTCAGGCGGTTCATAATCGTCCTCTTCATCATCTTCCATTTGATTAATCGGGAAATCGAAGTCATAAGGGTTTAAGGCAGTGTTGTTTTTGGAGGGTGGATTTGTAGATCTGCATGAGTATGATTTTTTTTAGGCTTTTTGTAGAAAATTTTTTTTAAAACAAATGCAAAAAAAAGAAAAAGACTCAAATGAACATAAAAGAGTGATTTTATTCATGATTGTAAATAACTTTTAAAACATGGGGGCCCCACACGACTAATCATTTGCCTTGGGCAGAGTTAAATGATTTTTTTTTTTAAAAAAAAGTAAAAAACAAAACAAACATGGTTTATTACTTGATCCTGGTAACGATCTCGGGAATTGCGATAGCCCTCCAATTGTTCAAAGCTTCATCCGAAGCGCAACGGTACACCAAATCAGGCACGTCTTCATCTACGTCTTCAAGTAGAGCCACTTGCTCTTCATTTATAAACCCCGCACTGATGAATGTTTCTGAAATGGGGAGGATCCCTTGCTTTGGAGGCTTTGAGAAAGTTTCGGCTGATGGATGATACCCCAACCCGAAGCGATTCTTCTTCTCCGGTATGTCCACTAACTTGCCCCATCCGGTAGGTCGGCTTTCTTCTAGGGCCTCTCTTATCGCCCTCCACGATGACATCACTACAAGAAAAAAGGCATTTTGCGACTTCTGAAATCATGGATTGCGACTGTTAGAAGGGTCGCAGATATCCCTTTGCGACTGTTCCCCAACAGACACAGAAATTGGGGTCGCAAAGGGTATTTTGCGACTGTTCAACCAACAGTCGCACCAACAGTCGCAAAGGCTATTGCGACTGTTAGGAACAGTCGCAAAGGAAGAGCATTCACATGGTTTTGAAGGGACTTGCGACCCCTCACAACAGTCGCAAATGTTTAGTTTTTTAAAAAAAAAAAATTGGTTGGAGCAATTTTTATTGACAATTTAAATAAATATATTAATAAATACTTAAAATCTACATAAAAGACCAACTAAACAACACTGACTAAAGAATACAATAGTCACTTACCAAACTAAACAACAGACTAAAGAATTCAACATAACTTACAACTTACGGTTTCATATCAGTTCACAGAATAAAAAACTACACAAAATTGAATTGGCTATTGAAAATAATTTACTAATCCTTGCAATTTACTAACATCTTACAAAATAACTGAGGCCAGTAGAATGCTTACATTTCATAATGGAATCAAAAACAAACAAACTGGCTTTATTTTTAAAAATTGAATGAACTATATGATTGCTAAAGTGGGATATCACTGAACAAAAATGTCATCAATCCCAGAATTGTTCTAAACAATATAGTGAACACCCCCATTCAGGATCATTGGCTTTATTTCTAACTGACAATAGAATATCTAAGAAAAAACCCAACAACACATGCTCCAGCCATGACAATAAACACTAGCCTGTAACAATGACCTCCGACGCACGTGTTACCTCCTCCTTCTGTTGTTGTTGCTTCCATATCGTAGAGTATACCGGCAAGTAGACCGGAAAAGAGGAAAGAGCCAAGTGGAAGGTTGAGGATGAGAATATTGTAGATGAGACCGTAATATCTGAGTCCAAATAACTCTGATGCTGTTGGCACTGTAACAGCAAGGCGCACTCCATAACATATGCCGACGATAATGGAATTGCCTGACATAAAACTTCATAAACATCATGAAAATGTAAATTCTGATTAGCAATGAAATTGCCTGACATAAAACTTCATAAACATCATGAAAATGTAAATTCTGATCATAAGAGTGAGAATTAAATGCCTTTAACATAAAAGTGCACCAATAAACAATATATTTTTGTGGTCTCAACTTACAGTGACATAGATAACAGAGAAGCTAGCAATTGTCCAATATCTTCCCAAGTAAGAATCAGCTAAAAAGGCTCCAAGCAATGGAGTGATGTAGCATGTGCCTGACCAGGTTGTGAAACTTTTAGCAGCAGCTGCATTTCCCTGATTGAAACGTTGACCAAGATAGTTCACCAAGTTTGTACTCATACCATAGTATGCCAATCTTTCACAGCATTCATTTCCTGTCACAAAAATGTTTCAAAATTCAGCATCTTAGTATCTTCAAATCATAATACACAAGTATATATACAAAAGTGTTGTCAAATAGCAGCTCTAGCGTAGCGGTATTTGAACAAATTGATATAGTTCTGCAATACGCCTCTGCGATAAACCAGCGCTATAGCATAGCGGAATTTGAAAAAAATGACTATTTCCCTCGATTGACAACACTGATATACAAACATTCAAATACATTATTATGCAAGTTCACACAACATTGTTTCTATAAAGATTAATCCTATACCAAGAATGAACCAGCAAGCTTTCCAGTTTCCAGTCTTTTCCTTGTTGGCAGGTTTTCTGTTGATGTTAATGGTCCCATCTTGTGTGTAAATGTCATCTTCTGCCATAGTATCAATGCAGATTCTCTGTTCACTGATTCTGTTTTTCTTTGTTATCTTCAAAGACTCAACAATTTGTAGGCTTCGTGGAAAAAAAATGAATATTGATAATTAGAGGTCCAAACTATGAGACATAATTCTAAATTGAATTGTCAAATAGAACTTGCATTTTAATTACACAAACAAAAAAAAGGAACACTATGTTGATAATTTGATATCAAAGTACATTAAAAATACAAGCCAACCTTATGATAACAACACTTAAATGAAACAATATATGCCGACGTTTAAAATTTGCACACCTATGAAAATCAGATGCACGTTTAAAATATGCACATATAGCTGTACAACTTACATCCTCTAATATTGGGTTCAAATCATGAATCTTTCTAACTCATTTACCAAACATAAATATTCAAGTGCAAAAAGTCATGCATCAACTTAATTAAAACAATGGATAAAATGCATAGTTAAAACATTCACAAACCAAAACACTAATGACTAAACATTCAAAACAACTATAGCAGAATTAAAATTCCCTAAAAATATCTAAGTATCCCATAGTGATGTTGCTCCATTATCCTCAATGTCGTAGCTAGACTCGGATGAATGTCTACCAGGGAAGTTCAATCATACCGATGAGTGTTTTGAAGTGACAGAATAGGATTCTACGAGGGATCGAGAGAGAATTGTAGTATTTAGCGCCTTCAACCTTTCTTGATTATCTTCCATTCTTTTCATCCTTTTATCCTCGTATGGTGTCATGTTTTGACAAGAATGAGACCTTCAATACAATTATACTACAAGATTGACGATAAACAAAATCAGAACGAAGCAAATGGCTAAACATAGTAGGATAAGAAAATACTAGAAAAAATAACAAAAAAAATTTATATTAATAAAGTGCATATTATACCAAGCTTACACAAAAAGAAGCTTATACCAAACTTTATATTAACAAAGGTTCAACAAAAATCCCCTATCTATTTCAAGTAATGTTCTTATTCTTTCTAGACCAATAACAAAGGTTCAAATGAATAAATTTTACCTTCAAAAGTGAAGTATGAGAGCTGAAGAACTGCGAACGACGTCGAAACCCAATTGCACAGAACAGAGATGGAAAAGCTGAAATAAGAAATTACAAAGAATTTAAAAAATCAAGAAATTAAGTAACTATTGATAAACTATTAATAAACTATTGAAACCAAGAAGTAATAAGTAATTAATACATTCAATTTGAAACCGCTATATTATTACTACTATTTGTAACTCAAATGGAATGTATTCTAAACAATATTGGATGCAAAAATGTGTTGACAAATTGGTAAGAATGCTGATATTTCACTGTTAGATTAATTTAAAAATTTGGATTTCTTTGGATGCGTTGAACCTAAAATATCTGATTGAAAAGACTTCATAGCCACAAATAAAAGACTTCACATTACCGATGCTAAGTTAAAGTTGAATTCACTTGTGTATGTGTGTTAGTAAGTAGCATTCTTTCGTATACATTTTATTTCACTAGAACAAACTAGGCCATGTTGTATAGTATTATAACTGAACAAACTAGGCCTAAGCTTGCTCAAAGGAGGATTGAGCAAGGCATTATTACCTAGCCAAACAACGAATATTCCCAATTGCCTAAAACAGGGTCTGCATAACAGAATGTTGTACTTGCAATTCAACACAATACTACATTTTCAAGTACAATATCTTAAACAAAAGAGATTGTCAGAGCACCTGTTTCACAATGGTAGACCTTCGATCAGATAATTGTGTGCTTAATGGTCCAACAAGTTGTTTTAGGACTCCAAAAAAAACCCGGATAATTAGCAGCTCCTGAAAAGTAGCATACTCAGAAGATGTAGATCATTCATGCCACAAACAAAAAATGTTGTTTACTTCAATTGTAACATTTTGGTGAAATTTACAATGTAAATAATTAAAACTACTAAAGTACAGAACTCAAATAAATTATAAGACTGAACTTTTCTCTAGCCTAGCATTAATATATTTCACCTGAAACCACTGTGTACAAAATATACCTTTCACACCCATCAAAATGACAGGTTCATGCTCAGCAGAAAGAGTAAAGACAGTCCAGAATAGTGTAAAATGAAACAACAAAATCAAATCTTAATACTAAGATGGATAGAACACTGAAATTTATTGTTCAACTCACTTCCACCTTAACGTCTCCAAACATAAATCATTACTCTGCATACCTTAAACTCATTTTAAACTAAAACCAATCCAATCAAAATCATTTTTTACTACTGTAGAACCAAACACACTGAGTTTGTGTTTTTACTTACATGAATTGATTCCAAGACCTTTGATACTTCAGGAGTAGCATCCTAATAAAATGACTTTATGATAAAACATGCAGGGAAGAATCTGCTCAAGTCCTGCTGATGTACTACTTGTGACACATATCTGCATATCAAGAAGTAAATATGGATTAAATTGATATCAGAAAGTGACACAGACGCTTAATAAAATCTATAAAGATGAAGTAAATCTACAAAAAGATGAAGGGCATGAAAAGACTTTCTGTGTATAAAATAGCTTAAACCAAAGAACACTAAATAACTCTTAGAAACAATCTTCAACAAAAATATCTCACAATTAACTCAATTTGGAGAAACCATGAAACACAGATTGTACAGATCCAATAAAGCACAGACCACATGAACTCAAACTCCAATACTAAATTCTAGTAACATGATTTACTCAAAGTTTATCACAGCTAGGACTAAATCTAAAATCAAAATTTCTATAAGATTAGAAAAGATAGAAAGAAAGAAAAAAAAAACATTTTTCTAATCTTATTGCTCAAAAACAAGAAGAGCAACATAAACAATACTTTCAGAATCTACAAGTCTTCTCTCTACTATGATGTCATTACATTTATTCAATTGGTCTTACTTTGCAATAAATGGTTTCTCTAAGAGTTTTTCTAGGTATTCCTCTACTTCTAGTGACTTTGACTACTCTCCATGTTCAAACCACCTAAGCCCACCTCAAACTAATCACCAACAAAATTTCTACATCAGCCTAACTTAAAAACACAGATCACATGACTTATGATTCACGATAACTAGCAAAATTGATTAAAAACCAAGCTCACACAAATCATCAAACCCAAAATGATACAAATCATCATACAAAAAATTATATAAAACATAGAAAACACAAAAAATTATACAAATCATCATCATAAAGCCACCCCTTTTGCTTGAAAAAGTTACAATCATGCAAAACAACAAAAAAAAAAAAAACAAGCACACCCCACAATTCAAAGAAGCTAAAAAACGAGCCTTTGGGGCAAGAGAGTCACCAAAATCAAGTTTCCAATTATGGTAATAAGGAAAGGAGGTGAAGTAGAACGACCAAGGTTAAGACAATCAGAAGAATGAGTAGTATGAGTAAGAGGTGAGAGAGGAGAAGAATCCATGCCAAGAAAGTTATGAGAGCCATGAGGAGACAAAAGGGTCGCCGGATCGGTAATACCACCACGCCATTGAAGGATGAAAGCAATGGTAGCGAGGGAGACAGGAAGGAGAGTGAGGAGGAGGAGGATCCTGGAGGTGAAGGAGGAGGAGAAAGGAACAATGAGGAACCGAACATCAAGCATGAATTCGATTGGGTTTCACATTAAGGTTCGATTGAATCGTGGAAGAGGTGATTGAAACTGTAACAAAGCTTCGATTGAGACTGGAAAGAGGAAACCGATTGAGGTGGAAGAGGTTATTGAGTGAAAGCTTCAATTGACTTCGATTGAGATTGGAAAAATGAAAACTCAACTGATTGAGGGAAAGCTTTGATTGAGCAAAGCTTCGAGTGAGAGGGTTAGTGATGGTAAGAGCAAAGCCTTGAGGGGGAACAGTGAGAATGAGCAAAATCTCAGTGTGAGATTGGGTTTCAGATTAGGGGAAAGTGAGAATGGGGAATAAAATTGGGATTTAGGGTTTTGAAGTTGTAGGAGGGAGATCGAAATTAAGAAAGCGGGAGTGACAAAATATTTGGGCAAAAACCTTTAATGTGAACGCGCTCTAGTTAAAAAAAGCCAAAAAACTTGCGACTGTTGAGCCAACCAGCCGCAGTAACCGTCGCAAAGGTATATTTTGCGACGGTTCAGGGACAAGGGTCGCAAAGCCGGTGTCGCAAAATGCTTTTTTTCTTGTAGTGCATGGTTGTCCTAGCCTCTTCTTTGGGCTTCGAGCTCAAAGTCACGACATTCGCCACTTCCAAAGATTGGAATGGGACATCCACAGCTTCTTCATCCGTTTCTATATAACGGAATGATGAGAGATGACTTACCATCATGTCCTCTTGCCCGGAAACTACAATCATTTGGTTATCAATGATGAACTTTAGTTTCTGGTGCAGAGTAGAGGTAATGGCTCCGGCCGCATGAATCCATGGTCGTCCGAGAAGACAACTGTATGTTGGATTAATATCCATGACTTGGAAGGTTATGGTGAAAACCTTAGGCCCGATTTGGACTGGTAAGTCGATCTCCCCTATGACGGCTCTTCTTGACCCATCGAAAGCTTTTACGACCAAGGCGCTGGGCTTCATTACTGTCCCTTCACATGATAGCTTGAGGAGGGTAGTCTTGGGCATGACATTCAATGATGACCCCGTGTCAACTAGCACTCTTGAGAGGATGTGGTCCATGCATTTCACGGAGATATGTAAGGCGCGGTTATGAATGTGCCCCTCGTCGGGTAGCTCATCGCCATTGAAACCCAAGTACCTACTTGAGGTAATATTTCCGACTATCCCGTCGAATTGGTCCACAGGAATGTCCTTGGTGACATGTGCCTCACTGAGGATCCGCAGTAGTGCTTCTCGGTGTGCTTCCGAGCTTAATAGTAAGGATATCATGGAGATCTTGGAGGGAGTTTGACCTAGCTGGTCAATGATTTTATACTCGCTCTTTTGGATTATCCTTAGGAACTCTTCGGCCTCTTTTTGCGGGATTGTCTTTTGAGAAGGCCCCGCTTGGTTCTCTTCTTCCTCCACGCTCTTTTCTTTGAGCGGCTCCTTTGGTAGTACGGCTGGCATCTTCCCAAGTTCTTTCGGAGCGAAGACTCTACCACTTCTGGTTATTCCTCCCACACCGGTGATGTTAGTGATGCTGGGCTCAATTTTGGCTAGTGGTTTTCCTTCCACATAGGCCACAGGTTGGTAATTCCATGGTACCCTTTTTGTGCTTTCAAAAGAGAAGGGTGCAGGTACACGGAATGTTATGGGCTGTATTGGCATTGGCACCTCTCTCCTTTGGTATGGGATTTCGAGAGGTTTTGGGTCGTGAGACTCCAAGGTAGCGACGTCCGTGCCATCCTTTATATAGCCTATTTGGATCCAACCTTGGTCCATTAGCTCTTGAAGACAGCTCTTCAACTCTTCGCACTCGTTCGGGTTGACTTTGCAGGCTTCACAGTTGGCGTGCATTTCCTCGAACAAACCAAAGCCGGTTAAACGCTCCCTTATGGTTGACAGGGGGGTCTTAACATTGGCTACCTTCTTGATTGGACCAAAGTCCTCTTGTTCCTCCACCGCATTTACAGAGGGACCCGCATGCCCTGGCAATGGGTTACTCTTTACATTGGGGGTTTCCTCTTTGAAGGACAACAGCTTCTTGTCAATAAGATCCTGCACCTTGTGTTTGAAAACTCTACAGTTCTCGACATTGTGCCCCACGGTTCCTGCGTGGAAATCACATTTTGCATTTGCGTCGTACCAATGTGGATATGGTGGCGACATTGGTGGTAGTAGTCTTGGCTCGACCATCCCCTTTTGGATTAGATATGGCAAGATTTGACCATAAGGCATAGGTACGGGATCAAACTGCCTATTGTAATAACTGTTCCTTGAGCCCGCTTGATTCCTTGGTGGATATCCGCCTTGTTGTTGTTGCTGTTGATTTTGAGGCAACACTACCGGTTGTCGAGGTGGAGTTGCGGGAATCATTTGAGGTGAGTAACGTCCTTGAGCCGTTGCTGTTGCCACATAAGGATAGTGGTAGTGAGGCATTTGATTTGGTGGTAGGCAAGATGGTCCTACTAGAATAGCGTTTGTCTCCCCCTCTTTCTTTTTGTGAAAGTTGCTGGGGGGTTTTCTAGCTCCACTTTGAGCTTCTGGAGGGCCTTGGATCTTCCCTCTCTTTACTCCGTCTTCTATTCTTTCACCGACCATGACTAGATCGGAGAAACCGGCAGATGTGCTCCCAATCATCTTGTCGTAATATGGGCCTTGAAGTGTGCCCATAAAGGTGTCGACAAGCTCTCTTTCCAATAGTGGTGGTTGTACACGAGAAGCTAGTTCTCTCCACCGCTGAGCGTACTCCTTGAAGGACTCATTGCTTCTTTGCAGGAGGTTTTGTAGTTGCATCCTATTTGGAGCCATGTCCAAATTATATTTGTATTGCTTTAGGAAGGCATCGGCTAGATCCTTCCAAGTTTGGACATGGGTACGCTCGAGCTGCATGTACCAATCCAAAGATGCTCCGCTTAAACTATCTTGAAACACATGCACCATGAGTTTCTCGTTCATTGCGTAAGCTGCCATCTTCCTACAGAACATCCGTAGATGGTTCCGAGGGCATTGAATTCCTTTGTACTTCTCGAAGTCTGGTGCTTTGAACTTCGGAGGGATTACCACGTCGGGCACTAGGCACATGTCCAAAGCATTGTGGGCACCGTATGAACTGAATCCTTCGACAGCTTTCAACCTCTCTTCCAAAACTCGATACATTTGGGTGGTATCATTGTCTTGGTGGGTGGTGTCGGGAGCAGACTGCCTTAGCTGACTATTTTCCACATCATGGGGAATCACCTCATGCTGAGTAGTGGAAGTTCCTTGATGACGACGCTCTTCATTCCTTACGGGGATTGTGAGCGGTGGTGGAGGTGGTCCTTGGCCCTCATTTTCGAATGGTGGGGTATAATTCAGAGGTAAACCATAAGGTGGCCATTGCACATTGGCCGCATCCGTTGTTGGGCGAGGGTTACTTTCTCGTGCCGATAGAGCTTGCATTAACTCTAGCATCTGATCCATCTTTCCCTTCATTCCATCAACCTCTTCTCTCAAAGCTGCTTGAGTTTGTTCCAAATTGTCCATGATCCTTTGTTTGTTAGCTCGTGTTCCGTACGAGTGTTGAAGATCTGGTTCTTGGACCGAGGGCTTTCGGGGTTTTCGGGCTATGATTGCTTTGAACTGTTTTTAGGGAAATGAATGAGTTTTTTTTTTGAAAAAATGCATGAAGATGCATGTGGATATATGTATGAGTATGCAAAATATGTGTTTTTTTTTATTTTGCTTTATGGAGTTTAAAGGTGCACAATTAATATTTAGCAAATTCGAAATATTAAAGACCGGGAAATTGATTATGCTTCAAAATATATTTGATTAAATAACATTTGTTTACAAAGTGTAACTAATGCTATTACAAATCAAATAGCCGCTCGCTTCTCGGCTTTGCTCATCTCCTCCCTATAGAAATCTATGGTGTCCTTGCAGAACTTCATAAACTTCTGGATCTCCATAGGGATGACAAAATAGGGCATGACCATCTCGGCCTCCGCTAGCCTCTTTGGAAGTTGGGTGATTACCAAATTTGAGAATGCAACCAATTTAGTGAAATCCTCACTTAATCGGGTGGCGTCTTGCCATACATACTCAATCACTTCCTTGCGCTGGTCTAGCTTGACTCTTGCACTTCTAATTTCATCATGTAGTTGTGCAATGTGGTCCCCGTGAGCTCTTGCAATCTTGTCGAAGTACTCTTCGAATTTCTTGATGTCTTCTTCGAGACGATTTCACTTTAGCCTCCCTTGATGAGAAAGGCTCTCATGTCTTTGCCGTTGGACGCGTTCGGCTTGCAGCTGCTCTTTGTAGCCTTTAACTACTTCTTGGAGCTGTTGATTTTTCTCTTGAAATTTCAACCTCCATTTCCGTTGAGCTTCGATGGCTAGTTCGCCAAACTTCTTGAGCTCTTGGTTGGAATGTAAGATTCTTTCCAACTCTTCGTCCTTGGCCACAAGGTTGGCATCCACACTAACCAAGCCGCCTCCTAACCAATCTCTCTTCCCTTCGGAGATTCTTAGCCGTTTTTGGCATACTAGGAGAGAGTTCGTCACTTCATCACGATCTCTCTTCGTCCTAGTAATTTCTTCCTAAAGCTTGGAGGTGCTTCAATTCTAAGTCTCCGTTTTTGTTTTGGAGTTCTTGAATTTTAGCTTTGAGTTCCTCCACTTCTTTGTTGGGAATGGTTGCAATAGGTTTAGGTGTAGGAGGATTTTGGAGGGCTTATGACCACGAAGGGTAGCTTGATTGCTTTGACCCTCTCCTTCACCCACTGAGTATAAAGGGGTTTAGGCGACACAGTTTCTCTTGCCGACCCTTCCCTTGCGTACTTGGCTCCATGCTCCCCGGATTCTCTCTAGCAATGCCGGGTCTTCGATCGCCTTCCCTTAAGTAGAAAGCTTCCAACAAAAGGTCATTAGGGTTTATCCTCCATTGAGAAACCTAGTTGTCGGGAGAGAGGACCGGATTGTAAATAACACATCCCTTAGTACCAATGAGGGGTACGTTAGGGAAGTCCCCGCAACTGAGGATAATTTTCGGGTCCTCTAAGTTTGGTGAAAACCAATCGATGTCCTTCTCGGCGAGGGTTGTCATCCGTTGCGACCATTTGAGCTTGGCCCGGTTTTCCACAAAGTCTCGGTTTCTTGGCATGTGGGACATCATCCAAATTTGCACTACGGGAGTGCAACAAGTAATTTTGCGTCCCCTTGCTTGTTCATGCCTAGAGTAGAGGGTATGATAAAAATCCGCCAAGATTGTGGGAACCGGATTTTTAGTCATAAATACCTCTAGAGCCGGAAAGTCTACGAAATCATCCATGTTGGGGAATAAAACAATTCCGTAGACTAAGAGGGCTAAGATGGCGTTGAATGCCCTTCCCTCTTTGTTGGCTAACATTTCCCGAGCTTTGGCTTCCAAAAACTTTCTTGAAAATCCCTTAAGGTTCCCTCTAACTTCCAAGTTAGATGCCACTTCTTGGGTGTCGAGGTATAAGGATTCGGCGATAGGCTTCAAATGTGGGATCCTTTCCTGGACCAAGATAGAGTTCATGACCCTTCATGCTACAACCCAAAATCTTCTCAAACTCTTCCAAAGTTGGCGCTAGTTGGAAGTCTTGAAATGTGAAGCACCGTAGAGGTGGGTCGAAGAATTGCGCCAAAGTGGTTAAGGCCGTTGAATCTATTCTCATGGGTAGGAGATCAAGGATTAGCCCATAGCTTGCCTCGAAAATGTTCTTGTTGACCGAAGAGAGCCTCTTGCTTAGAGCTAATAAACTTTCCACCCTAGGAGCTTTAATCTTGAAGGCGAGTGTATTTTTGTTCCCGGAATCCATATTTCTTTTTGCTAATATTTGTTTGTTCTTTTTAAACTCCTATAAAGCAAAATGATGCGAAAATTACTTTCATGAATGCAAATGATATGCAAGGGTATGGTTTATGAAGGTTCGGAACTTCCCCCCATCCTCACATGTAGGCTCTAAATTGTGAAATCTCCTAAGAAGAGGTCCTTAGAGTCATAGACCTCACATGGACATACGTCGACATGACTTCAATTAATTCCACGTGAAAATCTCATCTAAGCGGGGTTGGACATCCTACCTCACGGACATACGTCAACGCGGGCTTCCGCACACAACCTCCTTCTAACTTAGTTTTTTTCTCAAGCTCGGGTAGAGAGCCTCACACGTCCGGCATTAACCCGAACAATGTGGAGTAACATCACTCAAGTAACCCCCGCATTTGATATATATATGATATGAATATAAAGCAAAATAAAGCAAATATAAACATAAAGCATAAATATGACATGTATGAATAAAATAATAAGCATGGCACGCAAAGAAAATAAAAACAATTGGCTTAAAAGCCAAATAGGTTAGGCTTGACTCGCTAGTGGGAAAAGGATCCCCAGTGAAGTCGCCAGCTGTGCGCACCTCGTTTTTTTTTCCGGAGAAAAAAAAGACGCGCAAATCCTCCGAGGTCATTCGTAAACGCTCGGAGGGCCTTTGTGAAGCCGCCACCAAAGTTTTTGTGTAAAGGGAACGTTGATAAACCCTTAAGTTTTTTTTTGTTTAAAGGGAAACGATAATAAAACCCTTTGACGATGAGGAAAGGATGGTCATCGCAACCGTTGTCGGGTTCGGGAGTCGATTACGCAAGGGGAAGGTATTAGCACCCCTCACGTCCGTTGTACTCAACGGGAACCTTCTATTTGGCTAAAGCTTGAATTGTTTTTAAATGTTTTGCGCGCATGCTTATCCATGTCAAAAGAAAATATACTAAAAGGGGGGAAAGAGATAAAAACAAACGAAAGAAAAGAAAAAAAAAGTTTTTATTATTGCGCTTGACAAGATGTCGATCTTGCTCCTACGTATCTCCCGGTAGTCGGAGAATTCAAAGCGTACGTAGTTCTTTGGTAGAAAAAACGTACATGTGTTGGTTAATTTTAAATGGACGATGTTTTAACCGAATTCTTGCGATTAAAACGTAGCTTGTATGCTCGCGCTTGGGAGACTTATTAAGCGTTTGTTCACGAATCGCACTAGAATTGTTAAAAGGTACGTCCGTTAGGGTAAAAGGGTTCGAATTGGTCGCTATGGGACCAAGAGAGGTGCAATGGACTCATACAAGTCAATCATTGACCGAGTGGACTCCAACGAGTCGAGGGATTGTTCGATTGATCCACTGAGATCAAGAACGGGTACAATGGACTCGGACGAGTCGAACATTGACCGAGTGACTCAAACGAGTCGAGGGATCGAATCTAGTGGCCACGGGGGACCAAAAGGTTCGGATTGACCACAAGGGGCCAAGATTTGGTTTGGTTATGGTGGGATACGTTTGAAAAGGGAATGACGATTGTCCGAACGACAAGACATACGTCACGCATTCGTACAATCGGGGCAATGGAGAGACATACGTCACACCATCCCTTTTTCATTCAAGTTTTTGGGTAGAATTCTTTTAGAAATCCCAAGGTATATCAAAACATTTGGTTTGAAAACCCAAATTGGAAAGATTTAGCAATTTTGCTAGAAAACGCACAAGTTCGGCTCATTTTGCGAACGGTTTTGAAAAGCGAACAAATTTGGCGTATGTTCATGCTTGAGTTTTGAAAAATCATGAACAATATTTATTGTTCAAGTTTGGACTGAAATGATGAACATAGCTTGTTTGTTCATGCTGTTTTGAAAGTTTGGGAACATAACTTGTTTTGCAAGTTATCCACAAAATATCATACGAACTTGTGATTTCGTCAAGATTGTGCAAAATCCTTGTTATGGTTTGAAAAACATGGGTTTAAAAACTCTTAGGTTCTAAGCTCTTGGGCTAGAACCTCAAAAATTGGCCATTTGGACACCTAAACTCAGATTCTGAGTTCTGTCATGGTCGCTCTGCGACCATGACTTCGCACTGCGAAGCATGCGAATTTTTGAGTTCAGAAGCTGTTTCTGAACTTTTGTTCAGAAACAACTTCTGAACACCCTCAGGACCTTTTAGGTGAGTGAAAAACTTTGAGTTTTTGGGATGAAAAGGACTGGACAAACCAGTTTTGATGTTTTGAAAACCTTGGGATTTCTTTGAAATTCAAAAGGGGTTTTTTAGAACCAAAAGGTTTTGAACCAAAATTGCTATGCAAACACAATTGTAAATGCAAAACAAAAGCTTAGATACTTACAGAACTCCTTAGCAAAGCTCCAGCTGCAATGGATTTGAATTGATTGAGGGTTCTTGCAAAAGGTTTTGAATGTTGGTAATGGTTTTGAACTTTGTAAGGCTTTGTGTTTGATTGTTTTTTTCTGGTTATTTGTGAGTGTTTGTAAGCTGGAATGGATAGTGTATATTGCTCTTGAATGCTGTTATGTGTAGTTTTTCAGAAGTGCTTGAAACCTTGGGCATTGCCTTCTATTTATAGGCCAAAACCAAATCTATTTCATCATTACTAAATCCCAAAATCCAGCTGATTTGTGGCTAGGATCAGGCTGAATCCTTTTGCATTAAATGCTAATGGATAGAGGCAACCTTGCCTTGTGCCAAGGGTTAAGTCTTTGACTGATTTCAGCCACAAAATCAACTAATTCTAGAAGGTAATGATGAGAAACATGGCTGAATTGCAATTGGCCAAACTTGGGGATCAATCCTTGCAATCTCAATGGTTAATCAATAAAAACGTGCACTGTAATGTGCAGAGATTGAGGGATGAAAAAGGCTATCTATGGCTGGTGTGAGGGGTGAAAAGCTGCTGCAAAAACAGGGTAGGCACTCATGGCTTTTCAAGTGAGAAAATCCAGCTAGTTTGACTGGTTTTGGGGGGTGCAAGCAGGAGGAAAGTCATCAAGCAGGTGGCTGGCAACCTTGGGGTGGTTAACAGGTCACATGGGAGGGACAAGAGCTGCCCAAGGGCAAGCCCACTTGCTTGTCACATGCTAGGTTGGAAGAAAAAGCTTCCAACCTTGGCATTAATGGCAAGTCTCTCATTTCTGGTTTTGCTTGGCCCAAATAGCCATGAATGCTACTTAAAATAAATATGGAAATGATATGCAACAAAATCTGGAATTAAATCAAAAGCACCAAAAATCTGCAGAAAAATCGCAGACTTCGCAGTGCGAAGTGAGCTTCGCAGTGCGAAGTCAGCATTTTTGAAATGTTGACTTTTTTGTTGACTTTTGTTGACTTTGACTTTTTTCTCCCTCTTTGATTTTTTTTTTGATTTTTTGGTTTTAAAAGGCTTAGGACAAAATTGGGGTACTACAAGTGCCACGAAACGTCTTAAAGAGAGCGACCTGGTCGTGACTCAACCTAGTAACAACTTCGGTAGATATTCTATTTCAAAATAGAATTTGGAAATCAAAATACAACAGTTTGGAAATCCAAAAACAACAGTACTTTTACTGTTGAGTTTCTTAAATTGCATCAATGATGAGATATGTGTTTAGGGATCAACTGTTACAATTTTCCTCTTCATTAGATAGAGTTCAGATTGCTCATAAGTTATGGTTGATGCCCTTTCATATGCATGTTAAAATGGTTAGTGATAAATGATATACAAATCTAAGCAAATTGAGTTTTCAAAACTTAAAAAACTTCATTCAACTCCTTCTCTAATAGTTGATATCCATGCCTCATTTTTTTTTGTGGTACAAAATAAGTCTCTGACAAACATTTATATTGAGTATTTGTAGAACGAGTTAACTAAGTTCTTATCTCAATAGGATGGTTAAATTAAGTTATGAACACATGTTCGAAGTTTCTCCTCATTCAGGTTAGAGTGACAATTATGCTCTTAGAAATAATTACTCGTCTTGTTTATCTCATGATATATTATACAATACTTGATTTTCTTATTTTATAAATCTAGTTAGTTTGCTTGTCATTCCTTGTGCTTGTGTATTTTTTGCAATTATGAGATAAACCTAGATGAATTACTTATTTCATCTTATTATTTGTTAATAACATCATCACTATTGAAAGAAGATATAAGGTCTAATAGATTACTTCTATAATATATAGAAAACCTATTCCTCTTTTATTTTTCATTGGCATCAAGACGGAACATGTTCGTCTTTCCGATGAAAATAATAGAAGTTCTAAAATTTTATCTGATTATTTAGAAAAATAATAAGTTATTTGATTGGTAAGAATGGGTAAAATTAATAGTAAAAAAACTACAGTGAATGATAACATTGGAAGATAAATGTTACACATATATTTTCTTATAAAGTATATTTGGAAATTTAATCATTTAATTAAATAAATAAATAAAAATAAAATAGTTTATATATATGATAAATTTGGAAAGGAAAAATTCACACTAAAAGATTTAAATTTAATGGATTGGCAAAGAGAGTAAACAAGAGTATATTTTTATCTATTGGACTATAATAATGGATTTAAGAGTAAAATTATTTTGAGTGTAATTTAGGTAGTTTGAAAATGGAGGATACAAGAAAATCAAAGGCAATGAAAGTGCTCTGGCGAAATATTAACTGTTCATCGTCACCTTCCCTCAACTAGCAACCCATCCCACCGCCTTGTCAAATACCTACCTGATGGCCTCAAAACCAGTCTTAATCCCTTGGCCATGCCTTCTGGATCCCAACCCTCCCACGATCGTCCCTAAACCAAAAAAAACCTTTGCTCAGGCTGTGAGTAATGTTTGTAACATCCCGCTCAGTCAGCTTCCCAAACCCAGCCTAAAGGGTGATGACTTTGTTATTCACATCCCAGAGGAGAAGTATGAGATAGGAGTTGAAGCATGCAAGAACAATTTGCATGCTCGGATCATATGGCCCAAAGGTTCCATGCCTTTGACGGTTTTTGCCTTGCACGAGAAGTTAAAGCCAATCTGGAAAACCCTAGGTCGTTGAGGAGTCACATCAATTAGTAAGGGTTATTATGAGTTTTCGTTTTCCTCTTTAGAAGATGGTAGAACTGTTAGATCGACTGGTTCATGGAACCTGAATCCTGGTTTGCTTAAGCTCTTTGCTTGGAGCAAGGATTTTAACCCCAGCACGCAGAGAAACTCTTCAGCTCAGGTTTGGCTATGTATTCATGGTTTGTCACATGAATACCGGAGGCCAAAAATCCTATTTTCTATTGCTAGCAGTGTAGGAAGTCCCATTTGCACGGGTGAGAGTACTGGAAGTAACATGCTAGGCCGTACCTTTGGCCATTTTGCTAGGGTTCTTGTGGACATTGATCTTGAAAATTAATGAGACACATGGTTCTGGTGGAAAGAAAAGGTTTTGCAATGTTTGTAGACCTTGAGTATGAGAAAGTTCCAAATTTTTGTACCAATTGTAGGATGATAGGTCATCAAGTTAGTAATTGCAGAAGATATATTGAAAAGGAAGCAGGGAAAACAAACAACATTCATCTCAACAAGAATGATGGAAAGAATGGTGATAAAAACAAAGGTAAAAATAAAACAGTGGATGTGGAAAAAGTTATTGACCTAGAAGCAGAGGAAACAAACAAGGAACAACAGGTATTTGGTGAGACTTCTGGTGTTGGGAAAGAATCCTTGCCATAAACCGTCCCAATTGTAGCTAATGAAGAAGTCAGACTATAGAATGATGATACTAGTTAGCTTGTAAACAACGAGGAAATTGGAGGAACAAACTCAGAAAATGAAAATGCAGGGTCAGTTAACTCTGAATTTATGGAAGATTCGCATATAGAGGAAGAGGGGGATGCATCAAGCATGCACAACTCACCTTGCATTGAGTCAACACCAGTCAGAATTCACAATGATATGCAATTTTTGCATCAATCTTGGGCTAACTTGGCAGATCAGGAAGAGGGACAAGAAAAGGAACAGCTAGCTCTGGAGGGTATTAACAATACTGACCTCATCAGCAATAAGGATAGGGAGAAAACTCAAGGTCCATCAGCTTCAAGGGAAGAGATTGAGAAAGCTATTGATGATGCAATATCAAGAGAAGAGGAAAGGAATCTGGCAGCATTTGGCTTTCAGCTGGTAACAAATAAGAAAAGAACCCAGAAGAGTAAAGCACATTCATTTAAAAGTAATTATGCTACTAGGTCCAAACCTAGTAACCCTAAACCTTTTAAATGAAGTGCATTTACTGGAATATTAGGGGACTGGCCAACTCCCCTTCCAGATTGGCTTTAAAAAGGTCAATCCTTGCTCATAAACCTGATATAGTTTTGATAGTTGAACCTTGGTTAAATTTTGCAAAGTTTCATGTTAACTAGTTGCATAGACTAGGACTTAATTTGTTTGCATTTAATGTTAGACAACATAATATACCCAATATTTGGTGTATTTGTAGCACCTCTATTGCCCTTTCCATCCTTGCCTCATCAGACCAACATGTTTCATTCACTTTCACCCTTAACTCTATTGTTTTTGGTATGTCTGCTATTTATTCTTCTACATGTTACACTCATAGAAGACATTTATGGAACGACCTTACCCTTTTATACTCTCAACACCCTTTTCCCTGGTGTAGTATTGGTGACTTTAACACCATCATAGGAGCATATAAGCATAGAGGATCCACACCTCCAACCAGACTTCCTATGACTGAGTTCCTAAACTGGTCAGATTAGAACAACTTTATTCATCTTCCCACTATATGTGCCTATTTCATATGGTCCAGTGGTAGAAGAAGAACTAGATTAACTGAAAAGAGATTAGATAGAGTTTTATGTAACCAATTATGGATGGATTCTTGCTCGGCAGTTTCTGTTTCAACCTTGATAAAACACCAGCCAGACCACTTCCCTCTTTTGTTTAATTTCATTTTCAAAGTTGACTCAACCTCCAAAGCCTCTCAATTCAAATTTTTAAAAATGTGGACCTTGCATGAAGCTTGTAAGAATGTGGTATTTGATAGATGGAACACAAATTTTGCTGGTTGTCCTATGTACATATTATCCCATAAACTGAAACTTTTGAAAACAAACCTCAAAGTTTGGAATAAAGAGACTTTTGGTAATATTCATGAAAATGTCTATCACGCAGAACAACAATTGCAGCTAATTCAGGAGGAAATTGATATCCATGGGCACACTGAAGCTCTTCTTAATCAACAAAAAGCTGCACAAATATATCTTGAGGAAACCTTCAATAAGTAGGAAGTTTTTTGGAAAGAAAAAGCAAATGCTAAATGGCATATGAAGGGTGATATAAACACTAGCTACTTTCACAGAATAGCCAAGATCAAAGCCAAAACCAACCAAATAACCTCCATCAGAAATGATGAACAGTTGATAACTGAGCCTGAGCAGATTGCACAACATATTACTAACCATTTTGAAAATATTTTTTGTACTTCATCTGTTTTGCAGGATAGCAATTTGATGGAATAAGTCATCCATGAGATGGTGTCAGATGCTACAAACAATATGCTGACTACACTTCCTTCAAAAGCTGAAATTCACAATGCAGTCTTTACCCTCAATAAAGATGGAGCACCTGGACCTGATGGCTTAGGAGCTGTATTTTTCGGACTTATTGGCAAATTATCAAGAAGGATGTGGAAAATGATGTGACTGATTTTTTCATCAAAAGTTGGATTATGCCAAACTTCAACGCAAATACACTCATTCTAATTCCAAAGATTCACAATGCAGACTATGTGGGACACTACAGACCTATAGCCCTAGCCAACTTCAAATTCAAGATTATTTCAAAGATAATTGCAGATAGATTGGCAACCATTATGCCTTCAATTATCTCTCCAGAACATAAAGGCTTCATAAAAGGTAGACAAATCAAAGACTGCATCTGCCTTGCATCTAAAGCAATTAACCTCCTTCACAAGAAAAATTTTGGTGGTAATTTAGCCTTTAAAGTTGATATTGCCAAAGCTTTTGATATAATAGAATGGTCATTCTTAATTAAAGTCCTTAAAGCTTTTGGGCTCAATTCTAAATTTTGCAAATGGATTGAAGTGATTTTGGAATTTGCAACTTTATCAATCTCTATATGGAACTCAGCATGGTTACTTCACAGAGGTGTTAGGCAGGGGGTCCTCTTTCCCCCCTTCTTTTCTGCTTAGCTGAAGATGTTCTGAGCAGAGCTAGAACTAAATTGGTGGAACAAGGAAAGCTTTAGTTAGTCAGCAGTTCTAGGCAACACAAAGTCCCATCTCATGTATTATATGCTGATGAATGTTATGGTGTTCTGTAAAGGCAGCATGTCTGGTGTAAAGGCTCTTAAGGATCTCTTCCTGAGATATGCAGCTAGCTCAGGACAGAACATTAACCCCTCAAAATCCACAGTCTTCTCAGGTTCAATGTCTCAGCAAAGACTTAGTTAAATTGTACATCTACTTAGTTTCAACATAGGAACCCTTCCATTTAACTACCTAGGGGTCCCAATTTTTAAAGGTAAGCCTAAGGCTCAATATTTGCAACTTATTGCTGACAAAATTAAAGCTAAGCTCTCAGCATGGAAAACTTCTCTTTTATCAGCTGCTGGAAGAATACAACTAGTCAAGTCAGTAATATATAGCATGTTAACTCATAGCATAACTATATACTCCTGGCCAATTTCCCTTCTTAAGGAATTAGAGAGATGCATAAGAAACTTTATCTGGAGTGGAGACATCACCAAAAGGAAGCTAGTCACTGTAGCCTGGTACAAAGTCTGCAAACCATATGAGAAATGAGGTCTTGGTATTAGATCTCTTACATCTTTAAATGCTGCAACTAACCTCAAGCTTTCTTGGGATCTTTTGAATTCTAATCAAGACTAGGCCATCAACATGAGACAAAGGGTTATCCACAATAGAAAACCAATAACTTATCACATTTCGTCATCCCTTTGGAGCAGTCTGAAGTCTGATTACTCTGTCATCTTAGATAACTCTCAATGGCTTCTTGGTTCAGGTACCATGATTAACTTCTGGACAGTTCCTTGGAGTGGTCATATCATTGCTGATGTACTGAACTTTCCTCAATATATTCAATCTAGTCTTCAAGCTAAGGTGAGTGATTTCATTTTAAACTCTAGCTGGAACATCCCCTTGACAGTTCTAAATACTTTCCCCCAACTAGCACAAATCATAAACAAGGTTGTGATTCCCACCGTGCCTGTGGAAGACAAACTGGTTTGGAACACTACTAACTCAGGTGACTTGCCCCTCAAGAAAGCCTATTTTTTCAAAACTAGTGATAGTCAGAATTGGACAAAGTATATCTGGTGTCCTGACATTCCCCCTTCCAAATCCTTCATAACTTGGAGGATTAGTCATGATAGGATGCCTACTGATGAGAAACTAATTGAGAGAGAATGCAGTATTCCCTCAATGTGCAGTCTTTGTCTTGCTAGTGCAGAAACTACTTTTCACTTATTTTTCCAATGTGCATATGCCACCAAAATTTGGTCTTGGTTTGCATCAATAATAAACACTAGTTTTCAATTTCAATCTATGGATGATATTTGGAAAATTTGTGATATGCACTGGACCCCTCAGTGCAAAGTAGCTATAAAAGCCTGCATCATAAATTTGTTCAACACTATGGGTCTGTTTGGCAAAAATAGCGGATAGCTGATAAGCTAGCTGATAGCTTATAGCTTATGACTGATAGCTGATAGCTTATAGCTAATGACTGATGACTTATGGCTAATAAGCTAATTGAAGTGTTTGGTAAAATTAGCGGTTCAACTAGCTGATAGATGTAAAATGACATGAAAAGACATTTTTATATCATTCAATTTTTTATGCAGACAAGAACAACATACATTAATAATAATTTTATTTAGTTCAAAATAACAAAAGGTATATTTTCATCAAATCTAAACACAACTGAAGGTATATTGATTTGCATGTAAAAAAAAGTATATTGATTTGTAAAAAAAAAAAAAAACTAAAAAACTGAAGGTATGCCGTATAAAGAATAAAGCAACGAAAGGAAATGATTTTTTTTGTTTTGAAAAAGAAGTGGATATTTATTAGCACAAGAGACATTAGTATTTATGATGCTGTTATATTAATAAATTGTAAAGGGTAAAAAAGGATTTTAAATAAAATAATAAGGGTAAAAGAGGAAGAAAAAACAATAAGCTATAAGCTCCTGAAATAAGCTATAAGCTCCTGACGAAATGACTGTTACCAAACAAGTCTTTTTTTGCCAAACAAGCTTATAAGTTATAAGCTATAAGACATAAGCTTATTTTTGTGCCTTACCAAAGAGACTCTGGTTCTCCATAAACCAAGCAAGATTTCAGGATAAGAGAATACATTGGAAATCTGCTATCAATCTTATTATAACAGGTGTATCTCTCTCAGGCACTACAACTCTGAAAACTGCAGCAATCAACATGATAGAATTTGTGATCTTCAAGCCCTAAAAATCACAATTCACCCTCCTAAAACTCCAATAATCAAAGAAGTTATTTGGGAACCTCCTGCTCATAGTTGGTTGAAGGCTAACACTGATGGTGTTGTGTTAAAAAAATCCTTTAAATGCAGCTTGTGGAGGTATTTTCAGAAACTCTCATGGATTCTTTATTGGATGTTTTGCTCAGAAACTATACACATATTCATCCTTCAATGTTGAGATCATAGCTGTTATGATGGCAATAGAGTTGGCTTATCAAAATAATTGGTTGAATCTTTGGTTAGAGACAGATTCAATGTTAGTTTTGCTAGCCTTTAAATCTTCTGCTTCAATTCCTTGGCCCCTATGTAACAGATGAATGAACTGCCTGCAACTTATCAATAGAATGAATTTCATTGTAACTCATATATTTAGGGAGGGGAATTCATGTGCTGATACACTCGCTAATTTTGGTTTAGGAATTTTAGACTTTCAGTGGTGGCAAATTTTACAAGATTTTCTTAGAGGGGAAACTGTTAGGAACATGCTAGGTATGCCAAAGTATTGGTTCATACATTTTTTAGATAGTGGGGGTCTGTCCCTACTCTTTTCCTGCTTTGTTCTTTGTACTTTGTTTTCCTTTTAATGAAAGTTGGGTAGAGCTTTCTGCTCTACTCTTGTTTTATAATTAAAAAAAAAAAAAGATAGTTTGAAAATAGTCTACAAGGAGAAAATTGTGTATCCCCTTTATTATTAAATATATGTGTTTTCATATAGCTTTATCATTTTGGCGTTTGATACATTTTTTGGAAATAAAGTGTTGAGTGATAATATATGAAATTTAATTTGTGTGTTTCTCCTAAATGTTTCATGTATTTTTCTAACCTTCTACTGTGTGTGTGTGTGTTTTTTTTTTTATATATTGACCTTTGTTCTATTGAACTAATCACCAGCTCAAATGTTGTAGATGTCAAAGCTCCGTGAAATGGGTTCATAGTTAGGCAAGTATTGTTTGGTGCTAGCCTCA
This sequence comes from Medicago ruthenica, assembly GCA_018208015.1. Lineage (NCBI taxonomy): Eukaryota > Viridiplantae > Streptophyta > Magnoliopsida > Fabales > Fabaceae > Medicago > Medicago ruthenica. The sequence continues at coordinate 79,885,398 of CM031371.1, forward strand.
TGGATTTTAGTGCCACTTGTCTTGTTATCTTCCTTTGAATATTAATTTCTCTTGAGGATGTAATTTATATTATATTTGCTTGCATGTGAAATTTGGTATAGAAATTTTAGTTATTTTTTCATGGCCCATCACTTGGTTACAATCTTTTCTATAAGTTTCATCTTTTAGCTTAAATTATATTTCTTCTAGCCAAATTTTGGTAACATTCAGCCTAAAATGTATTTTCTTAATTGTATTTCCTTGCGTGCCTATCGATTAAGAAACAAATTATTTATCCAAGTAAAGATCTTAGAATTATTAACATTGCATGTTTTCAAATCCTTCTCGTATTTTGCATCCTTATTATTTGTGAGTTTTAACATAGGGCCCATCAACAAAACTGCACATTCAGACATTCTATTTCCTTTCAAATTTCTTTTCATTACGTAGCTCCAATAAGATTAATTTTTTCAATTGAACTGGACACTGATATATTGAAGACCATCATTATTATTTTTTAAGGAGAAGGCGATCATAATTATCACATAGTGAGATATTTTCAAAATATTTATTTAGAAAGTTGTATTTCTATAAGATGGTCTAGTGAAAATACATGTTGGTGGAGTGCTTGAGGTTGCAAGTTCGAGTCTTGATCATCCTTCATTTCTCTAATGCATGAGTGAAGTGTAGTAAACATTTATTTTTAAAATATTATAAAAATATCCTGAATGAAATTCGTTGTTCATCCCATTTTTATCAAATAAACATTGTTGGTGGGGTGAATCAAATCTAAAGGAGAGTGTGAACAACAATCTTTAGAGTTATCTAAGTGAAATCTCCACCAATAACCTCTTTGTTCAAGTGTTGTAGGATCTTCCCAACAACATTTTTTCCAACAATCTTTATGTCTGGTTATTATTAATCAATGGTTGCACCACTCAAAGAAATGATTTTTGATTTTGTGAAATTGGAAAAATCTGATGGATGCTACTTTATCTGCCCGTAGAAAAGATGGAATTTTTTCTTACAACTTTGATGGTTGTTTATATTTCAAACACCACAAGACCATTAGAGAAAGATGAAGAAGAAACGGTTTCGAGAGAGAGAACAATGATGACTACATTTGTGTGGGTCATATTCTCAATGGTATATGAGACTCTTTGTTTGATAACTATCAAAGTATACATTATGTAAAGTAATTACCAAAAAAAAATAGAATGAAGATACATGCAAGAAGATGCTACAAGTAAGAAGTTTCCTTGTTTTTGACAATAGATCTGCTACGGAAAAATGCATGAAATTGAACACATTAATAACAACAACAACAACAACAAACATCAAAAGGCTCATGGAAAAACTCCCTAATTCGTTAGTGTATCCTCCATAATAGAAAAACTCCCTAATTCATGGAAATATTTCAAAGGAACCATGAAGTATAAGAAAGATGACATATCTCTTGAGCAATTAGGTAAGTTGAAAATAAGTTGATACTAAAAATCAAAAGGCTCATGAGAACGTCCATGTAATGGAGGAAGGAAATTTAAGTCATCTTAAAAGCATAAAAACTTACGAATTTGCCGATTAATCCAAGTCATTCTCCCTCATTTACATCATTTTAAATCATTATTCATTTCAATCATTATTCATTTCTCCAATACACGAGTGAAGCGTAAGAAACAATTTTCTATAAACTATTATCAAAATAAAGACTTGTTGTGTTTGTGTAAATCACAACAAGGCCTTCAAAGTAATTTGGAGGGAATTCGCTCTTCATACCATTTATATCCAATATCCATAAGTCGGTGGGGATAAATTGAACCTAAAAGTTGGTTTAGAAACACATACTTTAGAGTTATCTAAGTGTAATCTTCATTAACAACCTCTTTGTTCAGGTGTAGAAGTATCTTCCCAACAATAATTTTATTTCGTACAATCACTAGCCATATCAAACAAACACAATAAAATATAAATAAAAAATAAAAATGGATAATGTGACAAAGGAAAGCGAATAGTATAACTAACAAATGAGAAAATAAACCACCACGGTGAATAACCAACTCGCAATCAATAAAACCAATCATTGAAAAGCAAATCAAACAAAACCACGTCGAAAAAGAGAAGCAAATGTACCAAAAAATGAGAAGAAAAAAAAAGAGAAAAGAGACTATGGTTCTAATAACGTGGATAACAAAAGTAATTAATACAAAAGATGCAAAGAGTGTACGATTCTTCGACTAACACAGATATTGACTTAAACAAAGGCGGAGACAAGGGGGGAGGTTAAGAAAATGTTATCACCATTACGATTTTGACCATTAAAGATTCAACTCCTCCGAAGCTCCTAAATCTCACTATATTCAATTCTCGAGACAAGAGGGAAAGGTTCACTATTTCTATCTAACTTACCTCTTAATTTGGTTTTGCTTACTTACTTAGACATCATAATGTTTGCAGGTACCACTCACATCGCTACACTCAAAGTAGTGCTCAATTGTCCTTTAGAGAGCCAACCTATCCAATTGAGACTAACTATATCTATGTAAGTTTTGCATGGTAGACCCAATTTCTTGAGCAACATCACCGATGAATATGCAATAATTTTTGTTTTTTTTCTTTCTTTCCTCTTTATTGAAACATAATTAAAAAAATTGAAAACCTTTACTTTAAATTCCACACCTTTATAAAAGTAGTTTAAAACTTTAAAATTTTCAAGTAATCTTTTTATAACACGATTTCTTCTTTACTTTTAAATTTCTCTTTTTCAGAAAAAACAACATCCTAAAACAAATGAGATGCCATATCCTAGTTTTCTTTTTGAACTTCTTTTACCTTGTTTAAAAAAGAATAGAGAGAATAATGAAAAAAAAAAAACGGTACAACTTTTCTGGGAAATGGATCCTCTCCTGCCTTTATTGTTCAGCCATCCTCTCCTGCTTTCATCCAACGGTTGAGAATTCATAACAAATAAATAAATAAATAACAACCATTTTGGAAAGAGAGAAAAACATAGATGAGTGGTCGAGATGATGGCAGGACAGGCAGCTGCAGAGAAAATGCAGGAGAGAATCCAGATCCACTTTTCTGTAGTACAAAAAGCTACCATACAAAATGAAACAAATAATTTCAATTTTTTTAAATGTATTATTTTAAAACAATTTAAGTGACAACAAATTATTCCAATTCTAAACTTAGGATGTTAACCTTAACATAGTTTAGATCAACACTTAAGATGATTTTTTAAGTAAAAGAAACGTTCAACATCAAGATCCTATTCACAATACAGTGATGAAGAATAGGCAAAAGCCAAAAACAAACCCAAATTCAAATTTTCTTTCATTAAAATTCCACCACGTGGCGCGTGAATTCACACACCCATAACCCCCGCGTGCGTCTTATAACACCGCCCAATTATCGCAAGTTCCTTTCAGCCAAATAAATAAACGAATATTACGAACTTTCCGCGAAAATTATTTTTTTAATTATTCGCAAAAAAGAAAATTTCGCCGAATCCACTTTTTATCGAAAAAAAAAATTAAAATCATAAAAATTAAATAAAAAGCGAAGACTTTTTCTAATTATGATTATTCATCATTGATATTGATTTCTTTTGTTTTCATTCATGAATTTTTCTATTGTGCTAGGGTTTCATAATTTTCAATTTTCAAAGTTTTTTTTTAAACTGAGAAATTTGCGTTAAAGTTTTATTCTTTTTTGGTTTTTGAGTATTGGGTAATCGATTTTTGCGTTTTTTGGGATTTGGGTTATTGAATTGAAGGTGTTTGAAGAAAGTTGTGAAAGAGGGTTAGGGTTGAAAAAGGGGGAAAAAGATGATGGCTGGTTCATCTTCATCTTCAGCTAGTGTTGCAGTAGAGAAAGCAACAAGTGATCTTCTTATGGGGCCTGATTGGACCATGAATATTGAAATTTGTGATTCCATCAATTCTAATCATTGGTAACAATCTTTAACTATAAGCAAAGGGGAAAGATGGCATATCAATTTTGTAAAGTTTTATTTTTTATTTTATTTTATGGGTTTGACTTTAATCATCGTCCACATGTTTGTGTTTAGGTTTTTTAATATGATATGATGTTTCATGCAGATGTTTTTGTTTTCTTTTTAATATCATAATGATATTTAGGGCAAAAAATTGAATTTTTGTTTTAGGTTTTTTAATTTTGGGTGTTGTTGATTATATTATTTTATCACGTTTTGTTGAAGAATTAATCAATTGCAATCTTCCCAAGAAACAAGTGTTAAAAAAAAAATTGATTACTGTTTATATTTTTTTTTCATGCAAAGTGGTTGGGGTCAAAGTGTAACAATAATTTCTTATATGAATTTTCCTTATGAAAACTAAATTTAATGGATTTGTGAAGAAACTAGTTTGTCAACTTAGTTTTCGTGACTTTTCCTTATTTTTACTTCAATGAATTGGTTATTGGGTAATTCCCAGTGATTTTTTTAACTGAATATTTGATATCTTCAATTTATCAGGCAGCCAAAAGATGTGGTAAAAGCTGTGAAGAAGAGATTACAACATAGGAGCTCTAAAGTTCAAATTCTCGCTCTCACGGTAATTTGTTGGCAATGGTTTTTGGTTCTAACCTTTGCATATTTACCTCGAGTCGTTCTTTTTGTGAATGTGCCCTTGAATACTTAAATTCTAAATTCATTTGTTTAGAACATGATCTGTGGTTTCTTGTTGTCTGTTGATTAGCTTCTGGAGACAATGGTGAAGAACTGTGGTGATTACGTGCACTTTCAAATCACCGATAGGCATGTATTGGAGGAGATGATAAAGATCGTCAGGAAGAAGGTAAGGTAGTGGTGGTGGTGATTGGAAACTTCATATGCATTCTGTTTTAATTTGCACATTTGATGCTCAAAACATTATGGTGTTGTTTGATCCATGTAGCCGACCCGACTTAGTGGGATAAGGCTTGGCTGTTTTTGTCGTTGTTGATGCTCAAAACAAATTCCTGTTGCATTGTTCATACTTAGTATCAACTAGTATTTTTTTTTCTTCGAAATAATAATTAAGCGTCCAGTTTTGTTCAACCTTCAAATCTTGCATCTATCACTCCGACTTTGACAAACTTTCTGTTATCTATAATTTTTATATTAGTAAACGTAAAAAATTTTAACGAGAAATACAGAAAACATTGAGAAGAGGACAGTGATAATCAAGATTCATATTGACGATGTGATACCCACTTGCAACTCTTTCCAATAGTGGAAATAATTTTTGTTTCTCCCCATGGAACTGTTGTACGGCGGAGTGTGGACTGTTTTGGAAAATGTCCCCATTAGGGCGGTTAATACCAAAGTTTAATGCAAACATCGTAACTTAATTTATTTCATTAATACGGCATCTGGTGTTGTTGTCGTTTAGCAGCGCCTCGTGCCTTGTTCAATTTATATCCAAATCAAGTTTGATGTCCTGCTATCATTAATGACCTGTATCTTATACTGTCTACATTCTAGTGGAGATTTCTCATTTGATCCTATATTCCATCCTGTGTTGTTAAGTAGCAGCTATAGTGGCGCTGTAATGCTATAGCGTAGCAGAATTTAGACAATCCGCCATTGTTTCGCAATACACTATTTAGTACAAAATGTTCAAATAGCAGCTATAGTTGCACTATATAGCTCTATTGAGTAGCGGAATTTTAACGCTCCACTATTTTCCTCTGTATGCGATTGACAACTCTGATTCAGCCGTCATATTCATCGTTATGTATTTTTGGATTTAGCTGTACTTTTTACATGATCGATAACTATTGTGAACTATTTAAAATTTTATAGTCTTGTGGGTTGTCTCATCTAACTTAAATGCATTTAATGATAATTTAGGCAGACATGCAAGTGAGGGATAAAATTTTAGCACTGCTGGACTCGTGGCAAGAGGCATTCGGAGGGGCTGGTGGAAAATATCCTCAGTACTATTGGGCATATGAGGAATTAAAGGTTATTATACAGCTGTCTACTCAATAATATTTCTTGATTGTCTTTTATCCAATCTATATTGATAGCTTCACGCGCTACGCAGGATGCTAGGTTATCAAAATTGGTATTCACTTAACATCCGTGGATTTTCTATAAAATGATATTTATTGTACTTTATTTATGGGTGACATTTCACTTTTACAAATCTAGAAAAACGAATTTTGTTATGATATGTTTTTCCAAATCTGTATTTTATAACTTAATTTGGCACCTCAATAGTTTGTATAGATGTTTTCTATACAAACCTGAATTGTTATTTTGCAATTCTTTCAGAACAAATAGCTAGATTGGACGAATTTGTAAAGATTTGTTTTGTTTTAAAAAACATTTTATATTCAATTACAAAAATGCCTACTTGTTTTCACTTTGTTTTCTTTTTTCAAAGTTTTGTACTGTTTCCTTTACGAAACATGAAAATAACAAAATAAAATTAAGTAAAAACACAGTGGCAATGTGGCAAAGAAAATGTTTTTCGAAGGCCCTAAGTTTTCCCTCAGAACCTCAGTGTGCAGAACCATCTCCATGTTAAACCCAAGCATTGTCGCTTTTTTTACAAAATCACGTCAATTGATGGGATTGAAACTGCATTAATATCTGTTAACCATAATTACACACGAGTCATAATTCAATGGCCGTTGAATCCGTTGGATCATATTTTCAAATTATTGTGTTGGATTTTTTACATTGCAGCGATCTGGAGTTTCTTTTCCAAAGCGTTCACCAGATGCAGCTCCAATATTTACTCCACCTCCTACTCATCCATCTTTCAGGCAAACTGGATTTGGGATGCCAAGCAATTCTTCTAAAACGCTCGATGAAACAATGGCAACAGAGATAGAAAGTTTGAGGTGAACTCTAATTTTTTTGTCACTGAACTTCTATGTGCACCCAACTTCGTCTTTTGGCTGATTTTTCCCTTGAAATCCTTAGTATGTCAAGCTTGGAATCCATGCGGCATGTGTTGGACCTTTTGAGTGACATGCTACAAGCAGTAAATCCTAATGACCGTGCGGTATGTTAAACTAAATAGTGTTGCCTGGCCTTTCTAAATCCTCTTTGCAACTAAGTAAAATGGTTAAGTGTTTTCTTTTGATGCTCTCTAGGCTGTAAAAGATGAAGTAATTGTTGATCTTGTTGACCGTTGCCGCTCCAACCAGAAAAAATTGATGCAGATGCTGACAACAACTGGGTTAGTTCCGTTGAACTGGTTATAACATGTGTTGCACACCCAAATATAATCATAGGATTAATGGAATAGTTTTTTTTGTCCATCATCTTGGTTATATTGTAGGGTTTTTTTTTCTTTTTTCATCATCTTGGTTATATTGTAGGGATGAGGAACTTCTTGGGCGGGGCCTTGAACTGAACGATAATATTCAAAGTTTGCTTGCAAGGCACGATGCGATTGCTTCTGGTTCTTCTTTTCAGATACAAGGTGCAAGTTCCAGTACGATGTCATCTGAAGTTCAATCCAGTTTCAATCAAAACGAAGTAAAGACCTCCAGCCCTGCTGAGTCTGTTTCAACACCTAAAGCTAGCCCTCCTGCCGCACTTTATTCCGAGCCCAAGGGCGAGAATGATGAAGAGGAAGAAGATGAATTTGCACAGCTAGCTCGAAGGTATCTTAGAACTAATGGAAACTATTCTTATTCTATTGCATCTTTCATATGAAATTACGAAGTGTAACATGACAAACATCCAGAAACATAAATAATTTAGTATGTGTTCCCACTGTCAATTGTGGAAAATAGTAGCTTGTTCAATTTTGCTACTCTACTGTGTTATAGGGCCCGCCACTATAGCCGCTATTTGACTACACTTTGTACTAAATAGTGTATTGTTGAACAATAGCAATTTCTTCAAACTCCGCCACGTCGAAGCACTATGACACTGATATGGCCACTATTTGACATCGCTCTTACTTCCACAACATGCATTTTGGTATGTTCATGTGTGGATCTATATGGTCAAGTGTATTATGTACGGATTTCGTTCAGCTGAAATAAGAATCATTGCATGATGTGTTTCTTTTGTTTTTTAATTTTACACTACATACCATTGCATTCTATCCTATTAAGCACAGCTCTATATTATAAGCCTTTATTTTATTTTTATCATCAATTTTTTTCTGTAAATTGGTATATGCAACATGTTGCTGGACAGATTATGGTTAATCAAATTGTTCAATTCTGTCAGTGATGTTGTAATAATCAATTAATTTGTTTAAATTCTTCACTGCTGCAGGCATTCTAAGACACAATCAGTGACTTCAAAAGATACTACAATTGGATCCACTGAAAATTCAGGGTCAATGAACACTAGCAGCACAACTCCATATGTGCCAGAGCCCTCAACTGCTGGCCCATCCGCATCCAATGCATTAGCACTTCCCGATCCACCAGCACCTATTAGTACTACTTCAAAAGATCAGGACATCATTGACTTACTGAGTATCACTTTGTCCCTGACACCATCTTCTCCACCAACAGCATATGCACCATCATCAGCCTCTAGCCAAGGCGGCATGCATAATCAGATACCAGCTCCATCCAGCACAGAAGGTTATTCTTATGCTCCCCAAGCATATCCTGGAAATTCGCCATACAACAGTTATGTAGCCCCTTGGGCTCAACCTCAATCTAAGTCAGAGTTTCAAACCCAGCAGCCTCAACAACACATGTATCAACCCCAACCTACCACCCCTCCCTCACCTCAACAACACATGTATCAACCCCAACCTACCACCCCTCCCTCGCCTCAACAATTGCATTCACATTATGAATCTGAACAAGTGCTGCATCATCAACAGGCCCAATCAGAACTACTGCAGTCGCAGTTGCAGAATCAACACCTTCCATATAGCCCTCGTCAACAAGTGCACCAACATAAGGAACAATATCAGCCCCAGCCACATTTACAGTCTCAGCCTCAACACCATCCCCATTTACAGCCTCAACCACAACCACAACCACAGATGCAAATACAGTCTCAGAATGCGCCTCAGCATCAACCTCAACCACCAATGCAATTACAATCTCAGCAATCTCAACAGCGGCCACAATTTCAGAACCAACAAGTTCAATACCCTGCAAGATATCCTCCCCCACCATGGGCTGCTACCCCAGGATATGCCAACTATCAAAGCCATCTGTCCGCTCCAAATGCGATTTCGACTTCTCAAGGCAACACAGCTACAGCATCTTATCCTCCTGCACAAGGGGTTAGACCCTCGCAACATAATCAGTCATTCCCTTCAGCTGGAGTTGATCCTAGGGGAGGACATTCTGGACAAAGACCCTTTGTTCCATCTTACAAGTTATTTGAAGATTTAAATGTATTTGGAAACACAGATGGAAGGATAAGTGGCACATCATCCAACGTGTCGGGGACAATGGGACCTGGTATGGTCGGCGGAGGACGCAAGTGAAATTTTAATTTCCTATTCATCTATGTAAAAAAAAAAAAAGTGATGTGCTGTATATCATCAGTATTGTTAGCTTCTTCGCATTTGCAGATTATGTTTAAGTTTTTTATATTGATGGAAGTCATTAGTTTTGAGTGCTACCTAACATCAGATATGACAGACATGGAACATTCTTTGATATAAGATTTTAATTTTTGGTTCTTATTTGCAGCTTCTTCCATGTCATTGATTCCTTCAGTTCGTAGTTTAGAATGTTGTGTTGCATTTGCATGTCTTTCGTAGATTTAATCTGATAAATGTAACATATTGTCCAAAGGGCATATGTTAAGAAACCCAAAAAGAGCAACTTTGTATTGTTGGAGAACATAATATTTTTACTTTAAAAGTTGAATGTATGATTTTTAAGACGTATATTTCTGTAATGAATTTCTTATGCTCTAAGGACACAATTTAACATTTGTCTTTTAATATTAGTCAAAACCATGCATATATCAGACACATCTGATATTGAATATTTTTTTATATGAATGTGTTTGATCATGGTTTGCTGAGAGAAGATAAACACTAGTGTATTTTATTCTGATTTGGATTTTTTTTCCTCTATTGCATGTAAATCTGATTTGGATTGTCGTATATTTTCTGAAGTAACGCATGTTGGATTGTTATTTTTGAGTTGATTTTCCAAAAGAAAATGGTATCTATATAAAATAAACAAATTTTAGTTTTGATTTCGGGAAGCTTCTCTTCGGTTTTTGATGTATTCAAAATAAGACTTTTGTGGTAAACAAATTTAACTTTGTCCGTCTAAGATGCACAAGTAAAATGTTCTTGCACCATGGACAAGTGTTCTTTTTACTATTGGATCAATAAGTCACATCTTACATCATTTGGTATAACGGTGAGATTTATTGGGTGGCATTTAGGTGAGATTTATTTTGTTCAATTGCAAACAACACCGATGAGCAAGGAGCATATACTATGGCAACACAGGAAAAAATTCATTTAATTCAATTGCAACACAGTAAAAAATGATTCATCTGTTGTGTTCGCATCATTGGGGAATTTTCGCAGCTTCTTCCAATTCGTGTTGCTTCTTCCAATATTACCGGTGGTGAAAGTGGTGGTGGGTGATGTTGCTGGTGTTGGGGGGCATGGAGGAGTGAGTGAGGTTGAAGACAAAGTGAGAGTGAGAAAAGATATGATGTGGGCAGATTATAATATGATCAGTGTTTGATCTAATGGTTTAAAAAAAAAATTTCTATGGTGGGAAACTATTTCCCTCTCCCACCCTAAATGCCGCCGATTTATTGATCTAATGATAAAAACTAACTTGTGCATGATAAAAGACTTGTCTCATTTATGCACCATGAAATTGACCAACCAAACTTCATCAAAATGTGATGGTTGATAAAGACAGATTAGAATATCTGTATTGGGTCATTCCCCATCTACAACAAGCAAATACCCCTAAGTACATTGGGGCTTTCCAGCAAACACATAAACAATAGACTCAAAACAACCTAATGTTATGAAACAACAACTCTAAAAAGTTAAGCACATTTGCGACTTTTCCAACAGACACATCAATCATAAGCTAGGTTGTTTGCATTGTTGTTGTTCTTTGTGTGAGATGAAGTTGAAACACCCTTGCTAGGTCTGATGTGTTTGTAAAAAAAAAATAGTTTGAATTTTCTGAAAATAAAGATCATGAAGCTCATGAAGAAATAAAGAACACAATATTTTTAATTTGTTTTTTTAATCTAGGTTTGGGTTTGAAGTTGTGAGTTTTAATATATATTTTTTTTAGCAAGAGTTTTAATATATTATTAAACCTTTATAATTTGAATTTTTAATTAATTTTGTTATCTAAAGTTAACTTTTATTTAAAAGAAAAGCGAAGTGAAAACAACAATTAATCCAAAAGAGATGAAAGGACCAACTCAACATGCAATATCATCGGTTAACCATGATAGATTAAAAGTAAAGAATTTTATATATTATAAAGATGGAATTTCAAAATTAAATATGCTTATTTGCATCTTTGATCCCTTAAGTTGGTCTATGTTTTAAAAGTTTCAAGTTGGTCCCTTATGTTTTAAAAGATTCTAGTTGGTCCAAAATGTTACTCCTATTTAAATTGAACTCCAACACTGATATTCTCAACCCAAATCACTAGACGGTCAGGGACGGAAGGGATTAACTAATTGTAATGTGAGTAACGTTTTCGACCAACTTGAAACTTTTAAAACATAAGAGACCAACTTGAAACTTTTAAAACATAAGAAACCAACTAAAAACCTAAAATAAACATGAGGGACCAAACATACAATTAAGCCAAACAAATACTACAAAGACAAAAACGAGAACTCCTTCATATGGCAGGTCGCAAAAACACTTATAACCCTAGTATTGTTATTATAGTCTGTGTAAAATTTGATTCCAAATATGTTAATGTTGGAAATTCAGAATGGTTTGTGTTGCAAGAAATGGCTGTACTCACTTAAAAATTACAACAAACACGTTCAAATTTTTCTTAACGGTGCTATGCTTGATAACCCAATTTTTCACGAATATAACGAAGGTCAAGCAATAATGAAAGAATATGTAATGAATTATTAAGATGAGCCCAATAGTAGTTATTAGGTTCAAGCCCATTTTAAGATATTAGTCATGGTATTCTAGAAGGATCTAGAGAGATCATTTGTGATGAGTCATTGAAATAGCAATGCTATAAATAATGGGTTTGTTATTGTAATCATTATCAAACAAAATGAATGAAGTTAATGTTTAGAGTAGTTAGTTATATTTTTTAGTCTTTTTTAGAATATTCTCTCATTTATTAACAACCAAAAAGTTGTTCATATCAGAAGACGACCATGCACTCAAAGTTGTGTAAAGAAATAGTCAAACCAATTAAAATAAGACACAATGGATTTCATGTGTTTAGTTGAATTCTACAATAATAATTAGCATTTATCTAATTAGAGTAAATTATTATACCCTCTTTTTTATTGATTTACATTTCCCTCTTATGTTAAAATATACACTCTCTTTAAAAAGTAAATATATAAATTGATGTTAATATTAGTGAAACACAAACTTTTTTTTTCTTTTTTCTTTAAAAAGACATAGTATCTGATCCAAAAATCGACTAATCCAAAAGGTTCAATCTCATCATCCACTTGCATGGTAAAATCTCACCATCCACTTGAATAGCTTTGTATGAACTATACCCCCAAAATTGAAACCATCACGATACACAAACTTATTGAAAGTTATTTCCAATAGTGTATCAGGGAAAAAAAGTAAAATTGGAGAGAAAAAAATCGGTTTTTAATATAAGAGATCAAAACTTGGTAAAAGTGAATGGGTGTGTTATAACAAAGGGCTTTTAGTGTCCTTGAGTAATCAAGCATGACATTTCCTGAGTTCTCATACTGAACAACAAAAACGATTATATGATAATTTTAAAATTATTGTCCTTACTGAGCGTAGCTTTGTAAGTCAGGGAAAGAGCTTTGAAAGATCTGCATAGAAACTTTCTTTTATGGTTTGAAGAGGTGTATGGCGACATATTTATTCCAGCAGATTTTAGTGAATAAATTAATACCCTGTTGATTATTAGAGGTAAATCTAGCAAACATCCCTCTTGATTTTGGAGTACCCGTACATCACATTTTGGGCTTTTTTAATCTGAGAAGAAATTGCACCCTTGAACAAACTTGAATTTAATTACATGTTGGTCAAAGCAAAGGTACCCAAAGTCAAAAGAAACAACATCATTAATGAAAGATCCCCATTTACAGGAGTCAATCACCAATATCTGTCAGCAAACTAGATTATGTTCAGACAAATAATTTACAAATAAAGAAAGGGTAAATAGCACACAAACAGGAATGAAAAATAATTATGGATAAATTGATATTTACACACATATACGAAGATGACCTTATTTGTCGGAGCCTCCACTATGCTTCTTTCTTCCAGTCAATTGCAACCCTCGGACATGGAGGCTAATGAATATCTTGCAAACATTTCCAGAAAATTTACCCCTACCAATATTTTCAGATGTATTCACAGCAGAGAGGAACTAAAGCATCATCACAGGATTATACAACTGCGATAAATATGTATGGCACTCCTGAGAGATGTTTTATACACTCTTCTCAGCTGGAGAACATCGATGAAATCTTCAAGGGAAAAAATGTGGATTCATTTTGCTTGAGTGTTGTCATCGGCATAGATGCACACACATGCATCTGCAGCACCAGCAGCAAGTAGTAATTGGTATGGGTGGAAACTTAAGCAGCTCACGGAACCAATTTTCTGGGCCATTAGAGTAGGATAGTAACGAATGGTGCCCAGTTGATCACCCTCAAGGCTGAAAACCTTAATGAGTTGTTTGGCGGAACCACTGGCAATGATTGGAGCATGTCTATGTACTGCTAAAGCCGTGAGTGAGCCCCGGTGAGCTTCAATAGTGAGATAGGCGCTGCTATGATTTCTTATATCAAGGAATTGGATATCCCCGGCCTGAGAAGCACTAACCAACTGAAGGAAAATGCATAAAATTATCATCCACGTCAAATAAAATTCATTACTCGCTGAATTTCTGCTATGGTCCACAGATATAAAAAAATTACGAATCTAGCAAGACACTTTCTTTACCTTTCCAGGGTCTAACCCAGGTTGAAAGCCAATTCCCATAACTTTTTCTACTCTCTGTGTGTGTGGCCGTAATCCACATACGAGCCTAAGAAACATCATTGTCGATAGTCATTAGTCATTACAGTGACACGTTAAGAAGCATGGAAAATTTAAAACTGAATATTAAAAAGGTCTAGACTTTAGATAACACTCAAGATACTAAATTGATCAATATGGTTCAAGTTTGAACTTAGACTTGGAGATGTGCAGGAAACCATGTCAGATGCATAAGAACATGAACATGTCGGAGCTAATGAATAGCAATGTTGCTCAAATCAATCTCACTAATTAAGGAGAACCAGTAACCATGAGTTTTCATCATGATGGAAGAATTTCAACTGAGGTGCTTACATTTCAGGTGTTCTGGCATCATAGAGTCTTACAGAACCATCTACAAAACCAGCTGCGAACTGTCCCCCGTGAACTTGAGAAGCAGCCTAAAATACAAAGACAATACATAAATCGAAGGGATCGGGTCACTATTAAATTAAATGATACTGAAAGAAAATCCAATAAAATATGTTCTAAGAAGTGCTAGAGCACAACCGAGCAACCCAAAGTTTTGTGGGTATTCAACTAGAAAATGAGTTTCTTCTTTGAAGAAAATCATAAACCATAACGCCAAATCCCCAATCTTTAAGACTAACTATAAGATGAATTGAGGGTCAGTTGGGTAACTTTCACTCACAAGATCCAAAAACCGCAAGGGCAAAGTATGACATTAGGGACAGCCAAAGAATTAAACTCTAGAGAAGGTAAACAGAAGATTAACAAAGCCGTGATAAACAGAAGATGAACAAAGCCGTAACTTTTAAGGCTTCTAGTTCAAGTGCAAACACTAATTCCAAGAAGCCGTAGTAAATGAGGGAGGGGGAGAGGGAGGTCTCCAAGTGACAGTACATGTACATAATTTTGGTATTATTATCATGAAACTTAACGGCTAACAAGAAACAATAGATTTGCCCGTTAAGAGCTCTAAGAAAATATGTAGCTGAGCTGCTGAATTGTGATCAGAATACAGCTTCGTATTTGTCTGTTAAGAATAAACTCTGCTAAGCTACAATACGATAATAATTTGAGCATAGAGCAGGCTTACCAATGCAGAGACACTGCACTCTGATGATGAAGGTATAGTATTAACAAGCTGCTCTTTATCAAGATCCCACAGCATTATTGATGACGTCTCCCCCGACGCATACTGGTAAATGCATTGGAGTAACATGAAACAACATAAAATATCATTAACATCAAAGTGTGAGGGAAGAATCAGAG
The DNA here is from genome assembly GCA_018208015.1 of Medicago ruthenica. Lineage (NCBI taxonomy): Eukaryota > Viridiplantae > Streptophyta > Magnoliopsida > Fabales > Fabaceae > Medicago > Medicago ruthenica. The sequence goes on from CM031371.1 coordinate 79,900,787, forward strand.
TTCTATTTTAGAACATTGGTAGGGAAAAGGGAAACATCCCCTATTCCAAACATATTCAAAGAAAAGCCATATACCAGATAGCCGCATTGCTGCTGCCAATCAACAACTGCATTCGGACTCCTCACACCAGGTTTATGCCCATGAATTGAAGAGAATGCAGTGACAAGCTTCTGTTTCCCCCTCAGGGAATAGTCTTTCCAAACCCGAACGTTTCCATCAGCTGCATAAGATTCCCCAAAATTTAATATTCTGACAATTTTAACATGGAAGAATACAATAATATAAACAGTAGATGAGATTACATGAAGCAGCAAGAAGCAAACTATCATCAAGCTCATTCACCAGGCAGAGCTTAGAAATTCCTTTGTCAGGAAAATCATGATTATCAAAACTATTAAGTAGTGTTGCCTCTTCGTGGTTCCATATCCTGTGCAAAACACCAAAGTACATAGTCAACAGCAGAATCAAATATGATGCAATACAAAGACTAACAGTAATAATTCATCAAAACCAGAAAAGTATTCTAACCTAGTCCAAACACATAATTCCTACTGCCTATAAAATTAAGAATGCCAGTTGTTTAGTTTCCTAAGCCTCTATAAAATTAAGAATGCTAGCAGTTTAGTTTCCTAAGCCTCTATATCTGAGAATCTTCCTGAGTTCTACTAACACTAAAATTGAACAAATATTGGAAATTTATATCCCTTAGCAATTTGTTACAGCTCACCTTTAGCCCTTCAAGTTTATTCTTTTAACATTTTAGAACGAACTTCCTTATGTTCCTTACTTAACAGTATCCACTAAAGTAACAATGGTATTGACAAACTTTGCATACCTGATACGTTCATTCTCGTCAGCAGCAACCACTATAGGAGAGAAAGGTTGTAGCAACAATGTTTGTGTGCCCTTTATGTCCCATTTAGCAATTGGATTTGTTAACCTACTAACAGCTGACAGAATAAAATGACAAAATTCTCAGCTGGACAACTGTAAGGAATTTGTTTGCTTAATTGAGTTAAAAAAAAGGTGAAATACAAACCAGAGTGCTGGCATTTCACTATGTGCTCCAATGCTAATTTCTCCCTCTCCTCTCTTCTAGCTAAAACTTCTTCGCTATCATCTGCAGCAGTTAAAAGTGATTTGGAGAAGTGACCACAACTCCAATTATATATACTTGATTGAGGAAGTAAACTGCGATCGAAAGTCCCCGATCCTAAAAGTGGGTCAGCTAGACCAGTGTCTGGAGAAGTCATCAGGTGAGGCCTAAACTCCAATGAACATACTCTCCGCATTCCAGCTATGTAACTTGGGCGAGGAGGACTGACTGGAGGAGTTCTGAAGGTTAGAGGCAAGTGTCCTACCAGAGCAGCGTGCAATTATAAACATAAAGACAATAGCAGCAGGAATTCATGCCATAAAAAATTGATGCAGAGAGATAAATGTCACCAAACAGCATTGGAAAGGTTAACAATTAAATCAAATAAAAGTGAGACTTACCACCATTCATATCAAACCAAGAAGACGAGCGAGCAAGACTAGGAGAAACGGGAGCTTCACTAGTCCGAACACCAGAAGGCTTCAATGGTTTTGCTACCACTTGCTCAATACCTATTATGGACAGTACCCGACGACCAAGGTTCCCAACTCGCGGAGATGGATCATTTGCCAAAGTACACATAGCAAGTACACATTGTGAATACAATGCATTGTCCAAAGGTTTTTGCCCAAAGCTGTTAACCACTCCATTGCTGAAACCATCATTCAGTATTCCTGAATCAGAATGATGAGAGGAATTGTCAGACAATGGGGACCCGTGCATCATTCCAGAACTAGCGAGAGGACTGCTTGAAGAGACCCGCCCATCACGAATTACTTTAGAATTGTCACTCCCAACCCTTAGAGGACCAATTTGAGGTGAAACAATACTCCCATGAGCCATATGTTGGCTCTGTTTAGAATATCCACCACCCGTATCTTTAATATTAGTCAATGATGGTAAGGAATTTATCAAAGAATTAGTCTGAGGTTTCCAATATGTAGCAGCAATAGATTTCAGGTGCTTGTTGTGACCAAAAGCAAAGCGTGCTAGAGCTGACAGATGAAAGAAATCCATTTCAGTAAAATATCTTATAGATCCAGCCCACACTTAATACTATAAAGACAAAATTAAGTTATCTAGAAAGATGTACATGCCAACCATCAAACAAAAAACTGGCTGTCTTTTTTTGTTGAATCTATTAGTGTGCAATTTTTTTAGAGAGAACAATAACACACACATAAAACCTTTTTTCCTCATTGAAATGGAATTTTTTGCTAATTCATTTACAAAAATTAATTTATTTGAAGTAGTTCAACCCTTTTTCTAAGTTCTGATATAACTAGCTATTAGGAACTCATTAGCAGATAATTAAGAATTTCTCAGGATCATTCTACTAAATAAACAACCAATAAACAAACAGTATCAGTATTTTCCATCTAATCATAAGAACATGAAATCTTCGCATAAAACATTGAAAATAAATAACTAAGGAATAAACACTGCGATGTTTCATCACCTACCAACTGCTACCTCCGCCCTCACCAATGGACTCCCATCTGAAGCAACACTCAACAGACTCCTAACTATACTAACTTCAGCCCTAAACTTGTCATCATCATCACATTCTTCATCTCCAACACTTCTACACGAATCAAATCCCACATCAACAAGGGTACCCAGTGCAAAAACAGCAGATGCTCTAACCTGAGAATAACAAATTACACGGCTCAGCTATTTATTTAATATACTGAAACATTAATCATCTAGAAAATATAAATATAGCCAATATTAGGGTAGTAAACCTCTGGCTGGGGTTCAGACAGTAGAGGAGCAAGTATAGAAGTTGCATGTCCCTGCAAACCGATTATTTTCCCCTCTGGAAACTCTTCCCACAATTTCCCCAAACACAGGCAAAGCCATTGAAGGAAAAGGGGCTCAGTTTGTGAATCATTAGGAGATGAACTCTCAAGGTGCTTTAAGCAGACATGGCTCAAACCAGCTTCAATACAAGCTTCTTGGCCTCTTCTATGACCATCCACAATCACAGCCAAAACAAAAGCAGCCATTGCACGTTGCTCTGGGTACGCTTCCGAGCTATCAAGAAACTTCATAAAATAGATATGACCTCCGTCCTTTACTAGATCAACCTGACATGACTGCAACCCAGAAATGGAAAATCATCAATGCATGATACAGTACACAAAATATGAAGTTTTCTAATACTCTCTTTATTCCTTCATTGACACTATTGTATATCAGGCACTTATGATGATTTTTTCATTTGGACACCATTGCACAATTTTGATTTTTGATAATCCAGGCATGAGGAATGCTATCAACACACACTTTCCAACACACTCTCCTTGATTGGTTAAAATTCACATGGGACTCACCATATTTATATAGGACCCACATGATTTGGTGGGACCCACATGATTTGGTGGGACCCATGTGAATTTTAACCAATTAAAGAGTGTGTGATGAAAAGTGTGTGTTAAAATGTGTGTTGCTAGCATTCCTCTTCAGGCATTCAATCAATAAAATGATCAGCTGCCAAGTAATAGTTTCTCATAAAAGAAAAGGAATATCCAGTCTGCCCACACAGATTTTTTAATAGGGAAATGAACAATTGAGCAACTTCATATTGGCCAGTGATGTTTATTTCCCTCTTTTTCGATTCTCTATCTTTTACTTTTCTCACCTTGTCCTGAACCAAATCTGATGGGAAAAATAGCATGTTCATGTACTTTAATAATGACTACAGTACAAGAAGCATTATCAATCAAAGCAGAAATTTCAACATGGCTTATGTATTAAATAAAACTCATGTCTGCTGATATGTCAGCTAAGCACTGAATCATGTGCATACATGCACAGCAAGCACATGTTCTGCAACAAATTAAGGAATTGAGAATTGACATTCTATTTAAGAAAAATTGTCCTCCAAAAGTACCTTGTCAAGTGCAAGGATCTTTGTCCATATGAATACAAGAATCTGTCTTAGTTCTGGTGTGGTTGTTTGCAACAGCTTCAGAACATAAGGGAAGATTCCAACAGATAATGCCTACATATAAGAAACTCGTATCCAATTATCATATAATACAACAGTCCTATTGAAAATAGATAAAAACTGCACCAAAATTTGACGAATTGTGAGAAATTACCAGATCCACAGCCCATGGGCCCATATCAAGAAATCTTCCTAGGAGTACTAAGGCACGAAATCGATGGCATTGACTAAGTAAAACCTGAAATAGGAACAGAACTACTTCTGAATGTATACAAAGATATGTATAAAATGCCAAACAATTTTCCCATGGCTTCAAAATGTAAATATTGTGAAAAGGGAAAAACAAAGTATGATAAACCAAAAAGACTGAGTCAGGATAAAAAAAGATTTTACTTCAGAAAGAAAATTTGTAGAAAAAGCAGCACAATCGGTCATCATACAAGTATGAGTATAACTACGGAAGCTTCGGTCATCATACAAGTATGAGTATAACTATGGAAGCTAAAACAGAATAAAGAGAAAGTTTCCAGGGTCAAAAACTTGCAACAAAACCCCAGTAAGAAATAATTGAGACAAATGATTGCAAAACAATTTGAGAGGCAGCAACTTGGCAACAAAAATTCCCAATAACATCTCCATTGGCTGAATAAAGAACCCAGAAAGTACTCCTCGGCATTACTACTTCGGAATCTAGACATATGGCTAAGAGATGATGCTTGCAATAAATACACATTTTTATCAAATTTCTTTCAGAAGGATGATAATGATCATCAGCCAAATTGAAAAAATTTCACTAACAAGAGCATAATTCAAATAGGAAAAACTTAATTAAGGAACAGTAACCAACATAACAATGGTATTAGAAACCGACACAATGGTTCCAAAGGTAACCAAGACAAAGACATGTGATGTACCTGAAGAACTATAGGCAACTGTTCGGGTGGTTTCTTATGCTCAGAACCATGGTCGAGCCAAACTTCAAATGCTGTTAACTGCTCGGTAAAAAATGTACTAGGCTGAAAGAGAACAGCCATATACTACATCAGGTAAGGTCAAAACTTATAAACAATACTTATGCTACTGTTCCTAGTAAAAGCAGAATACCAGAGCCAACTTTCTATATTTAATATTCAATTTCAGAAGGAAACTTTACATCAGAGGTATAAAAGAAACATCAAATTACCTGAAATTCTGCATTAGGATCCTCAACTAATGAAGGAAGTTGAGAAAGGCAGAGCTCGGCAGCCATATCCCACGCATCCCTGCAGCATGGAGTGAAAACATATTCTGATGATAAAGTTTATTGGCACATAGCAATATCATAACAATAATCACCAACAATACCACATATGATGCTGATGGGTTGGTGGTAACATAGGGTGAGAAACGGGAGTACAATTTGCCGATCGCATAATTCGCTCAGCAAGTAGAAAATTTCGAAACAAACTTGCAACAAGCAAATCCTGTCTGAACAATCTCTGAAAAAGATCTGCAGGACAGTCAATATCAATATACGCTAAAAGAGACCAACTAAAATTGGTTGCAAAATACCTGGGTTGAAAATAAACCATGGAAATTTAGGAAGTCATTAGGAAGAATGGGTTGAGACCTACCATGAGGAAGAACATTCCATGCAATTGTATCAGTTACTGCTGTAAAGATCCAATTCAATTCACCAAGAAGAGTCTTTCGGTCATTTGGACGGCCAGGGATCTTGTCTATAAGTAAATAATCAAACGAGTCGCGAAGTAACGAACGAGTACAAAACCTAGAGACAAAATACATAAAACTCATTGAACATTTACTAATGAAATAAACATCTACACTATTCAAAAGTTCATGATTTAGAAAATGTCAATTATTAGCCAAGTCTAGAGAGAAATTGTGACATTATGTTGATGCATAACTTCCATACCAAGGTTAGTAACGAAAAAAAGCATATTCAAACATAAATCCTACTTAATTAAATTATCATTATCACAGTAGCATTTTCTATCATCACTAACATAAATCCAGGCTAAAATAAGTTAACGCAAAAAATAATAGATCAGGACAACAAAAATACCCTCAATGAACAAATTACATAATAAAATATACCCTAAACAATAATGATGTATACAATTCGTCATCATGAAATGCCACTAGATAAAAGCAGTCAGAGGTTAGTAAGGAATCACTATGGGCAAAAACAAAGACTAAAGTGTGGGTAAACTAATACCACTAACATTAGAAAAGCATGCCATATTTGAAATTCCATGCATGAAGCATCATTTTACCCCCCAAAAAAGAAAGATAAACTAACTAAACCTTCCTGAAAGTTTATTATGTGAAACATTTCATAGGTGATACTAGGCAAGAATTAATGGGAGAATATTCACCATCGCAATGCCATCTTTATAGGTGTTGTAAGACAAGCTGTAAATACATCAGCTGGGAATTCTACACTCTGGGGCAAAGTCTCATGCGCTTCACATGCTGCAAGCATAATGCAATCCCTTGGTGACCCATCGGAGTTAGAAGCATTCCATTCATGAAGCTTATCAATAACAAGTCCAGCAACAAAAATTCGCAGTCCAAATAAGAAAAAAAAAAATTAAAAAATCAGAACCGATATATTTGAAGTTTTCTTATATAGCATTCAATAAAAGTGATTTTGAATGAATACCTGAATGAAGGCATTCACAACTTTACCAGCCGCAGAGCAATCAAAAACATAAATTGATGGGGTCTTCAGCCAGGAATCAAGATCATTGAGTGGTAAGGGGATATACTGTGTATAGCTCTGAGCATAATATCAAGAAAAATGAGAATGAGAAATGATATTTTGACACAGATTTGAAATTGAATTTCAACATCAAATTGGATGGTTAACGCCGTGCAAATGTGGTTAATTATGTTCAGCGGATGGTTAATGAACATTTTAAGATGTCACAACTTATTAACCATCCGCTGCACAAAATTAACCACAATTTTGAACGTCATTATAACCATAGTTTTTAAGTGTACAAATATAACATATACATATATCCTATTAACCATCTAAATTGTGTTAAAAAATACATTATTTTCAGGTATTCAAATATACATGATATTCATTAACCACAATTTGTGTTCATATATAAACTAAAAAATTATGGTTAATGATGTTCAAAATCAGGGTTAATTGTGTTCACTAGATGGTTAATGAGTTGTAACCAGTGTCGTTAAATAGCAGCTATAGCAGCGCTATCGTGTAGAGAAATCTGAAGGCATTTCCACGATACGCTATTTAGTACAAAATGCTGTCAAATAGCGGCCATAGCGGCACTATATCACTATTGTGTAGCGGAATTTGAGAAAACCGTTATTTTCAGTTACTCGTGATTGACAGCACAGGTAGCAACACCTTGTGTTGTCATTAATCATTTACTGACTGTAATTAACCAAATATTTGAACTACGTTAACCATCCAAATTGGTGTCGAAACTTGATATCAAACTTGAGTTTCAAAATAACTCAACTCAATAAGAATATCACAAAGTTCTTTTCATTATTATGATATAGTAACCGGGAACATTTTACGGATTTGAAATCAATGGTTCAGTAGTTAGAGTTAAATTATTCCTGATTCTCTGATAAATAGATATTCAAATGAAGTTTAGCTTTATTAAAATAGTTATAATTTCCAGTTATTTCCCAGTCCTCCTTTTCCTGATTATCTACCTCTATTATGCTTGAAGACAGAATATCTTAGAAAAATAAAAGGCATAAACAAGTACACTAATTAAAACACAATATATTCATTTTTCATGGACAAAATTGCTTTCTCGCCCGTTTCCATCCCATACTTGTTACTCTAATTTTCTTCTTTCCAAAGATTGCACATCATTTTTTCAATCCTCCCATTTTCATCTTTTATATCACTAATTTATTTTGGAGACAATAGGAACTCTGTATATGTAATAAATAAGAAGCTCCAATATGAATACCCCTGTCCACTGGTCAAACATTTTCACCAAGAACAGGGTGACAATTTATTTATTGGATAACTAATTAGTTTGAGAGATAAGAAGGAAGAAAGTTGACCTTATTGAAGACCCAAAGTTCCCCATTATGAGTTGGCTTTGGCACACCATGCCCATTGTAATGGAACAAAACTCTTTCCGACTTTGCATATCTACGACATGTAGTACAAAGCTTTTTCACCTCATCCAATGTTGGATCAAGTTGACACTTATAGCGTGCCTGTAAACATGGCTACAAGGTCAGCTAAAAAACAATTTAAAAAGCTTATATTCAGATGAGGTTAGCAAGCTAAACATTCTGACCTTTGGTTGCCATCTTTCATACTGACTGGTCAAAGATTTCCCAATCAACTCTAATGCCTTCTGTGGTGCCATAGAAAAAGGATCTGCAGCATTAGAAAAGCAAGGCATCAAAATGGTGTTTGTGCTAATAACCATAGTCCTAAACTTGCAGAATTTTAAAATAATACAAAGGTTTGACTTCATTTTATTTACATTTCTCAATAAAAAGCTGCACCTACTCACAACAGTTAAGTTTTGGAGTCAACAAGCAAAGTGGATAAAATTGGATAAGATATGTAAAAGCTTAAATCAGAGTCTAACGATCAGAAATCAGTGTAAAACAGTGTGCAGTTATATGCCTTACTGCCAAAAAATTCATTTACAATTGATTTGGATTTATCAGCATTTGGAACATGTAAATTCAAGTAGTTATTTATGCACAAAAATATGAATACACTATTATTAGGAAAACAAAAGCTAATTCCAAAATCCAAACATCAACTGAACATGAAGAAATGCCAAAAATATGAACTTATAGTACAAACCATGGAAAACAAAAAAAAAAAATCAAAAACAAACGAGATCGGAAAGGTAACAAGAGACCTATCCAGCACTCCATTCTGGCACAAGGAGATATCTTTATTACATCTGGTGGATCGACATTAATATTTAAACATAATACTAGAGCTACACATCCTGTCTTCATCTGCACAACAAAATTAGGGGTCAATCAAAGAATGCGTCTAAAACATATATGATTCTATCAGAAACATTGATTATAACATTTTAGAAGCAAAAAAAAGAGACTTCAAATGAAAATTTATTCTTATTAGGAAAAACTATAAAATGCTGGTATGTCTTCATGGAATAAAGCTAGACTTCAAAAAATTCCCTCGCCGCAGCATAATATTAAATAAATTACAATAGAGAGAATTTATGTGATTTGAGCTCCCCTGCCCCCAAAATAGGTAACCGGAAAATAAGCCGTTTATGCTAAAATTTTCTATAGGACAGAAAAAAAGCATGCTAGACACTGTCACTATAAAAACCACTAGTGTTTTGGCACAGTATAGATTTGTTATGTTATCATGAATACAGCAAGAAATTGGCACATTTTATCCAAAATAATAGTTTCTCTTTCTTCACAAGTCTTCATAAGGATAATAAGGAATACTTTTCAGAAGACTGCAAATATCAGTGTGTGAGTGTGAATTTGCCAATGTACCAAATGTTGTCAAGATCGAGATCTTGCCTACAATCGAGAACGGGTAGCAAGATCGTAATACGTAAGATTGTAACAGGGACCGTAAGATCCTACCAAAATAATTACCTAGGATTGAGTTGGGGTAGCAACATCGTAATACGTAAGAACATAACAAGAATTGCAGAATCTATAGTTATTTAGTGTGTATACTGTTTTTTAGTCTTTAAAGTAGCTGTTATACCGCTATAGCGGTTTTGGGGTCTGGTGATCCGCTATCCGAGATTAACAACATAGCTCCTAACCAGGTTTTCTGCATACACAAAAGTCTGGGTTCTAAGCTCTGCACACTTAATGTGTCTGAATCTCTTACCACTCGGACCAAGCACATGTTGGACTTGATCAGATATTTATGTTGAAGAAGCCTCAATTTATTTTTCAAAAAACTCAAGAGTAAAATTGGTAAATAATGAAGAACAAAAGATAATAAACCAATCAGATTTGGTGGGAAGTGGCTTGCATATTTCAATTTTTTTAGCGTAGTTAATATTGGAATCTTAAAGTAAAGCAACTTGCAAAAAAAACATATACATTTTTCCTGCAGTCATCTACTTTTCCCTCCCATTGTAAGCAACTTACCCTATTGCCAACCTCTGTTGTTAAAGCGAAATGCGGCGCAGCGCGGCCACCCCAAAAATTGACGCGGCGCGGGATGCGGGCGCTATTTCAGTGACGCGGGCACTAATATATTTAATACTAAAATATTGTACTGTTGAAAAAGAAATACTAAAACACCTTAAATATTACTCAAAATTCATAATTTGAAATAAAACCCACAAGGCTTAATAAACCTGCAAGTATGTTCTTATTTTAAACCTTTAAAATCATGAAAATCTTAAAAGTAACAAAACCACTAAAACATCAAAACTCAAATAAAAGTTCTTAGAATCATGAAAATCTTCATCATCACTTCCTCCACCACTAGAATTGTGCTCCTCTTCATCCTCTTTCTCTTCAACCTCTTTCTCTTCAACCTCTTTCTCTTCAACCTCTTCCTCTTCATCCTCTTTTTCTTCATCCTCCCAATTAAAATATTTTGGCTCATGAACAAATTCTGGAAGAAAAGTGATGAAGAACCTGTTTATGTTGATCTGTGCAATAAGGGGAAGAAAAGAGATGAAACTTGAAAGAGATCTGTGCGATGATGAAGAGAGAAGAGATGAGGAGATGTGTGTTTAGCGGCTGCAGCTTTGTTATGACTCAGAAGAGAAATAATTAGGGTTTCGAAAATGACCAAATAGACCCTCCAAATGGTTTTAAATGAAGGACAATCAGGTATTTTACACCCGGAATTAAAACTCGCCCGCTTTGACCCGCTTTCTGCCCGATCCGCTCCACAAAATGCGCCCGATTAGACCGCTTCGCCATCCGCCCCGCTTCAGAGCGCTGGGTAGCGGATTGCTCAAAACCACCGCGCCGCACCGCGATCGCGGCGGTGGCGCCCGCTATTGACAACAGAGTTGCCAACATAAGAAACTAGCACCCTCCCATTCATGTGACATACCACCTCCTAGGGGAAGCTACTTACTGAGATTTATAAAAGCACTAGCATTCTAAGAAGCAAATGTAAAGAACATTTTCCCTGCCTCATTTCAGAAATCACTACTTCAGTAAAGCAATTCAAGCATAATTTACCCATTTTCAGCTCAGTTTTTAGCCAATATGAATTATAAAGATACCAAACTTAAATAGAAGTGGTGCCAGGTAGTTAAAACCGAGATTTTATGCACAATCGAAAAGGGAAAGTAAAATCATAAATCGTGTAATCGTAAGATTATACAAAATTCACATAACTCAAATATATGCATATAAATTCATAAATATGCACGTAAAATTGCATAAGACAGAAAACCTTAAATCACACTTGAAATATTTATGAAAATTTAAATTCATTAACATGAGAATGTGAAGCTATTTGGAAACGAAACAGATGGACGAGGGAGAATAAGATTTTTGTTGAAAAGGATGCAAGCATAGTCGCTAAATCACAAGATTTATGCATGTACTCTTAATCACCGAGTGAAATCATAATCGCAAAATCATAAGATTTTACGATTCAAATCGGGATTCCATCGAATTCCACAAAAATAGGATTATATGTGTACTCCTCCTAATCGATGAGGGCAAGCATAATCGCAAAATTGTACGACATTACGATTCAAATCAGGATTTTAACTACCATGCACCAATGCGCGTATCAACTATCATGTTTAGTGTTATTGTCATAATGTCATAACATTATTATTTCTTGGACTGATAGAAATATCGTTCGTCAAAAATGTAAAGCGTCCTCTAGAGATCAGTAAAGCGAAAAGTTGATAACCATTCATAAAAGTTCTACTCTGTCAAATAAAATTCATCGAGCAAAAGTTCAAAATCATGTCTACCACAAAACTCACTCTCTTAATTTTCTCATTAATCACCACCACCCAGCACTTTATTCCTTTTCACATTAACGAAAACAACCTATGTAGCACCAACACCTCGGATCAAAAGCTTGTCATGTGTCCGACACCGACACGACACGACACTGACAGGTATGATTACATTCAATTAAGTCAATTTTCCAAATAATTATCAGTGTCGACGTGCCATTGTCATATCCATGTCTATGTTTCATATAACCCAACCCTTGTTTGATAGAAACTTCAAGCTTAACACTATTTCTATTCCACAAAAGCAAACAATAACCCTAAAAATCCTTTTTTTCTAGTAAAATTCAAATTTCATAACACTAATTTCTACTCACACAATCAGAAATTCACCAAAATAAAAAAACTCATTGGCGCATTTTCACAAACACAAAAACGTGAAATCAAACTCAAGAGAAAACCATACCCTATCCTTCGGCCTCCATTTCGAGACCAAACCACTATCCGATGGACCAGTAGGAAGCTCAAGCTCAAACGCATCATGACGAAGCTCGTTGAAGAAACTCGTCTGCGGCAAATACACCATCGTAGTAGCAGCATTACCATAAACACCTGCGCTACTACTACTCGCAGCACCGAATTCCGAATCACGCCGGTTCGGAACAGAACTATTGAAATCGGAGCCGTCATCGTTTAAGGCGGCGGCGGAGGCTGAAGCGGATGCGGAGGCGGAGAAAACGGTTGTGGAGGTGGAATCGTCGCGGTGATGATTAGGAACTATAAGAACAGTTGATTGGGAAAATCGCGATGCCATTAAATCTCCCAATGCCATTCAAATCGGAAACCCTTAGGAATCAATCATGAGATTGGTGATGGTTTTTCGAAACCCTAGGTGGTGTTTTGTGGTGAATATCGGAATAGGATGGTGATAACGGTGATGGTGATTACGGTTACGGTGGAGGTGGTAGTGGTGGTGACGGTGACGGTTACGGTTACGGTGGCGGCGCCAGAGAGTGTTTTTTTTCTCCCTTGAATGGGAAACGGAAAAGCAGTGACACGAAAATGTGACTTTGTAGAACAGAATAATTATTAGTAAAAGCAAATATAAATAACAATAATGTTTATTAAATTTTTGGTATCAAAGGAATATCTCTCGCGAATTTCAAACACTAATTTATCGATCAAATAGGATTGCAAGACAAAATTCTCTATCAAAAAATTTAACATTGTGTATTATTTCATACTAAAAATAATAATAACAATGTAACTTTTTTTACGAATGATAGTATGTATTTTGGAGTCCAAAAAAAAATATGTATTTTGAAGAATTTTATAAAATATCCATTCACTTCAATGTTTCAGAAGAAAGTGCTGATTCTTGAATAAACAAAAAGAAAGTGTTGATTTGATTTTGATTTGATTAGAGGTATTTTGATTGATTTAAGCACGTGATTATTTCAAAACAAAGAAACAAGTTTTGTGTATATACTTTAATTTTATATTAGTTGTGTATTATTTGATTCAAATGTCATATTTAAAGAGTGATTTGGTGGAATTAGATGTGTCTCTTTTAACTTTTAACTTAGAGAAGTTTTGAGTTCGAATGTTATATGGTTGTGTTAAAACTCTTAAAAGATTGTTTTATTGTGTAGGTGATTTTAATGGACTCTATACTTTGGCTTTTGTAAAAAAAAAATCCTCAAATTCAAATCAAAGTTTTTATAGCAATTCAAATCAAAGGTAAATCTCCAAATATTTTATACATTCAATTCAAATTCTAATCTTTATCAAATTTCTTTTTACCTTGTCATCAAAAACTTTTTAAATTCCTAACATCAACATTCATATTAAATCGCTAATTTAAAATAATTATTCTCTAACGAGTAAACTATTCGAATGAGTCTTGAAACTGTAAGCGTAAGCATCAGCCAAACTGGGTCCTAAATTTAATAGTAAATTTGTCCCTCAAATTAAAAGTTAGATAAAAATATTTCATTCATCAAGAAGTTATTTTAGAGGTGTTAAGGTGTCTCGATAAATAATATTGAGGTTTGTCCACGTCGGTGATACAATATAGAGCAAATTTTTCTTGCATGTTTACAATTTTCAATAAGCATTTTACCTATAGTCTACAAATTTCAGAGACATTTTGCATTTAAGTAATTTAAATTAAGGAGTATTTTGGTTCCTCATTTATCTTATTTCCCAAATCCAAAAAAAAAAACCCTAAATCCATAAATCTAAAAATCCTCAAATCTAGAAATTGCAAAAACCCTAATCTGAAAATCCGTATATCGATTATGCTATCTGAACCTTTGGAAATTAATTTTGGACCATAATTTTATCATATGTTTTCTCATATGATATAATTGTGTTTCGTTAAAATCGTAACTTTAAATAAATTAATGGCCAATACGAAAATGGGAGCTAAAGAGATCTAAAAGAGAAGACAAGTCACAAAAAGGTATTAAATAAAATAACTGACCATGGAAAGAAAGACCAGTCGAGGATCGCCTTCCATAATAATTGGTTCCTGTTGAGATCTCTTCTTCCATAGTAACGATCGAGCAAATAATAGTTCTTGCTTTGACCCTCATTGCCACTAGTGCTTCCTAAACCAACCCGTTATCTTGATTTTTTTACGCACGAGTAGAGTACGACGGCGATTCATTTCCACAGATTTACAAATTACGGATAGACTGAAGGAAAGAATATATTTGGGTATCACAATTTTAGATATGTGGATTTTTTCGGATTTAGGGATTTGGAAAGAAGATAAATAGAGGAAAATACCCCTTGATTTAAATTATTTAAAGTCAAATGCTCTAGAAAATTTCTAACTCAAAGACAAAAATGCTCCCTGAAAATTTATAATATGTATGCAAAATTTGCTCCATATGACGTGTCATCAACGTGTACAAGTTTACGCATAGCAATGGGGCAAGGTGGGACGGATTTTACCTTCCATGCTCTCATCCCCGACTATGATATACTTACACGTTGACCTACCCATCCCGGTCCCCGACGGGTTTGGGTATCCCCGCCACATCCCCATCCCCGTAGTGCGTCAATTTTTTTAATAAAAAAAATAAAAAAATTCCGGCCATGAGAGCAATGTTGTAATGCATATCTAGTAATATGCCACTTTAACATTTCCTTGACCAAATGATTTGTTTGCTCCATTAAATATCAATGCACTTTTTATAAATGGAAAATAACAATGAGTAATAAAGTAATTTTCTACATTCGGGATAGGTTTGGGGTGGGTACTATATCTCTGTTACCCGTACCGTACCCGTGTTTTGAAATTAGAGAAAACTCAAACACATACCCCAAACCCAGTCAAAGCAGAGAAAACTCGTCAAATCGAGGTGGGTTCGGTCAGGTAACCGGGGGTACGGGTTTTGCTGCCATGCCTAGACAAGTTAGTATGTCATTAAATGTGAAGTCGTAGTACCCCTAATAGAGCTACTAAACAGAGGGATCATTTTGACTTACATTATTCAATTTGAGGTAGAAATTTGTTGGTAAATTTGGGATCTCAATTTGTCCAACAATCAAATTTTCAAAACTTGATTTGGGATCGTTTAGCAACTAACACTATAACAAAATTTTGTTCATGGGGATTGAGTAGATGTGTTGTCGATCATGCATTTCTCGTGATCGCTCTCTGAGTTCGACTACAAAAGGTTATGCGCTTCAAGAGGTAATCGTTCGATTCTTGATCATGACCATTCACAAGGATTCATCGAAAGAAAAAATTTCAATTCTTTATCCACTGTGTTTAATCTGATTTTTGAATGTGATTCCCTTCAGTTTGTTCACAAGTAAGCGGATTAGTTGATTTTCTGATTCAACATATGTGTAAATGACATAGGAATCTCCTCCTCCACACCTTCATTTAGGATGATATCCGTGCATTTTGTAACAAGTTTCCATTGTATGCCTTATCTTTTCACAATGGGTGCACCTTTACATTGACTCTACCTCATCCTTATGGTCCTCCATATCTTATTCCTATACCAAAGGACTTTGATCCATCCATTGTGTTCACCAATGCACTTGTGTTATTCATTTACAGTATGAGCTATTCTACATTGCATTTTTCTTTCTTGTTGTATTATCATAGAAAACACTGTTGATTTAAGGCACCGCTTCCATGAGTGGCACTTGTGACGCTACTCCTTGATAATCATCATTCAACTTTATCATATATTCTATAATGTTGTCTTCCAATTTGAAAGACCTAATATTCCTTATAGCCACACGTGTACATGTAATAGGACATCCACATTGAGCCATAGGTCAATATTACTCCAATTAGTGAAATGATCAATAATCTTGTGATTTCCTTGCTGCAAATTTACAGTTTCCTTATACAATTGGGCAAACTTAATCTTAATATAAAGAAAATCACAAGATATTATTAGGAAATTGTTTTAGGTTTAGGTAAATTTTCAGAGAATAAAAAAGTGAAATGAACAATTGTATTAGGTTATGCAAACCTAATTCCAAGATCAGGTCCAATTCCTCCCAAAGAGCTCACAATTAAGTTAAATGCTCAATAATCTTTTGATTTTATTGTTAGAAATTGTAAGAGGAAATTACAAGATTATTAGTAAATTGTATTTGGTTTAGGCCTGAGTAAGTGTTTATTAGTGGGGGCAGTCCTCATCTCACAAGCCGATTTTGTAAGAATGAGTTAGACCCAATGTAAAATCTAAGATTCCATCACACCTTCAACTGCAAAGAACGTGATCTTCATCGGGCATGCAGTTGATGTTTGGAACAATCTTAGGAAATTATACAAACCTAATTCCAAACATCGATTGCATGCTCAATGAATATTACATTTTCTGCAATCGAAGGTGCAATGGAATCTTAGATATTACACTGAGCTTAACTCACCCTTACAAAACCGACTTGTGAGGTGTGGATTACCTATTTATAAACACTTGTTCGGATCATCTCTCATTTGGTGTGGGACTTTTAACACACCCCTTCACACTCAATACGAATGTGCTTGGTGCATGTATAAATGGTGGGTGGTCTGATAGCAGAAGTCTGATAGCAAATGGTCCAACGTTTCTTAGAGGAGGCTATGATACCATATTAGGTTTTTATATTGGGTCTAACTCATCCTTACAAAACCGACATGTGAAGTGAGGATTGCCCCATTCATAACACTTATTTAGGGCATTTATCTTCCAATATGGGACTCTTAACATGGAATTTATGATCGACAAGTGCAATGGATTGTACAATCTTCCCACGGTCCTATTAAATATCTTCTTTGAAACTGATAGGTCAACCACAATTGCTCTTGTTCTTCGTTGCTAAGTCATATTCATCTTCAACATCCAACCATGATAATTATATCCAGATAATGAATGTGAAACACAAAATATAGTTGGATTCTCATACCATCAAAGTATTTTCACTAAACATGATAAAGATCACAATAGAGGAAAATATGATTCTTTGAGTTAGAAACAATTACATCGAATCCCTATATAGGCAAAGAGAAATGAATATGAGAATATTATTAGAATATCTTTATATATTATTAGAATATCGTAGATATCGTTATATATTATTAGAATATCTTTATATATTATTAGCATATAATTGTCATTAAATAGTAATGATTGTATAGTAAAATAGTCAGAGAAACTACACTATATAATTGTGTATATATATCACTGAGAATCAATAGAAAGGCAAGGACTATCATTCTTTCATGGTATCAGTAAGCTTAGGTACTGATCCTAAAACCTAATTTCTTCTCTCCCTTCTCTTTTCCTAAAATCGGCCGCGCTCCCCCCAT